>JAUIMM010000099.1:10582500-11182500 GCA_031769625.1 Taudactylus pleione
AGGGTGGTCAATCTGTTGAAATCAGACCACTACATTTTGGCCACCTTGCTCGATCCTAGGTTTAAAGCCTATGTGGTGTCTCTCTTTCCAGCTGACACAAGCCTGCAGAGGTGCAAAGACCTGCTGGTGAAAACACTGTCAGCTGAGGCAGAACATGACATGTCAACAGCTCCTTCTTCATTTTCTCCCGCAACTGAGGCTGCCAGGAAACAACTTAGGTATCCTAAGCAACCCGCTGGTGGTGATGCAGGGCAGGCAGGACCAAGTTTTTAACATCTGGTCCGGACTGAAGGACCTGGCAACAATTTCTGACATGTCTACTGTCACTACATATGATACTGTCACCACTGACAGAATGGTGGAGGATTACATTGGTGACAGCATCCAAGTAGGCATGTCAGACAGTCCGTACCTGTACTGGCAGGAAGAAGAGGCAATTTGGAGGCCCCTGTACAAACTGGCTCTATTTTACCTGAGTTGCCCCCCCTCCAGTGTGTACTCCGAAAGTGTTTAGTATACAGCCGGGAACCTTGTCAGCGAAAGGCGTAGGAGGTTGCTTCCACAAAATGTGGAGAAGATGATGTTCATAAAAATGAATTATCAACTCTTCCAGGGAGACCAGCCTCCAGAACGTACAGAGGGACCTGTGGTGGTGGATTCCAGTGGGGACAAATTAATACTCTGTGAGGATGAGGATGTACACAATACTGAAGAGGGTGAGGAATACTAGGTTTTCAATCTGCCATCCTGTCTGCCACTGCAGTGTCACTCCTAGATGGGCCACGTGTTTGTGCCGCCCACTCGTGTCGCTTAGTATAGTCATCCAGCTACTTCGGTGCAATCTTTTGGACATAAAAACACTATTGTGAGGTGTGAGATGTTCAGAATACACTGGAAATGAGTGGAAATTAATGTTATTGAGGTTAATAATAGCATAGGAGCAGAAAAACCCACAAATTCTGTGATTTTATGCTTTTTTAAAAAAAAATACAGATCCAAAACACAAAACCCAGAACCCAAAACACGGAAGGGTGGTTTTGGCAAAACCAATCCAGATCCGAAAACACGAAGAAAGATCCAGATCCAAAACCAAAACACGAAAAGTGGCCGGTGCACACCCCTAATTACCAGAGGAATTCATAATTCCTCCTCTCCATAAGTATCTATCCCGAAAAGCTGTTATTTTTGCGAAGACAGCTTTTCAGGAAATAGATACTTTTCCCTCTCTACACTAACTTACCGCAGCTGGAATCTGCGTTCCGTTCACAAAAGCGGTGCATGCGCAACACTGATTACAGCTGCGGTAATTCTGTGTCGGTCACTCCCCCCGCTCCCCTACCTACCTGGCCGTCTGGATCCTGACAGGCTGCAGCCGCGGACCCCGACCTCCCGCCCGGCACTCTGAAGATTTTTTATTTTTTTAAACTTTATTTTTTTTTTACTTTACTGTGTTCTGCTAGAAGACAGTGTCAGAGCAGCAGCCGGAGCCAGAGGAGGGACCAGGAAGCAACGGAGGGAGCTGAGGGGGACCTGCCCAGCTGAAAGCAGGTAAGTGAGAGTGGCGTATAGTAACACCCTGCGGTAGGGTCTCGCTGCCGCAAGTCCAGGAGTGCTTTTGGCTCTATCAGAGCCAAAAGCACTCCCACTGACATCACTAGTGATGTCAGTGGGGCCGGACCCAGACGGTAGGCGTTCCCATGGGAACACCTCCGTCTGGGCAGCAACGCCCCCGGCACGCCCACCAAAGGGGGCGTGCTGTCACTCACCATCGACAGCACCACCCCTTTGGTGCGAGACCCATAGCGACAGCTTGGCTGTCGCTATGCGGGTCTCGCGCATGCACACGACGGAGCTCCCTCCGTCGTGCGCATGCGCATTAGGGCACCATCGTGAGCGCTCGCGAGCGGGTCTGAATTAGGCCCTCAGCTCACATTTTCCTACCAAGTTTCAGGAATGACCCCCTCCCCACATGATAGAGTTCTTTCACCAAAACTTCACTTGTTAATCTGTTCCATGCAGAATTTCATTTGCTCTGGAAGCAGCCAAGTTGGACTAGAACATCTGTAATTGCACCTCAAAACTTGCTTGAATGCAATCTCCATGTACAGTATTTTGCCCACTGAGCGTGATTCTGCAGCATATGGAGGTAATTCTCTTATTCCCCAAGCTTCTCAGTCAGACGATCTCTCTCTGATTCACTCTCTGCATGTTTTGCTTGTGAGGACACAGAGCCTGATTCAGAGAATAATGATACAGTCAGAGCTGCTGCATCTTTGTACAATCTAACGATTTGGTAGAGTTCAGCACAGACGATATTTTACATACACATTTACCAATCGGCTGCACGATATGTTCGGCCTGAAGAACCAGTTGGTATGTCATTTTCACTGGTTCCTGTGGCCAGCAAATGGGTTGGTTGTTTGGTCATGTGTACACTCAAGCAGATGCCAACTATATATCTGCACAATATATATTGCAGCATGGCCGATGCCATATATCTGTGAAATATGCTGTTCAAACGATATATATCGTCCAGTGTGTGCCCAGCATTACAATTCAGACTTTTAATAGATTCAAATTAAACAGGATTAGAGAATCAGATACAGCAAAAATTTCATACAGATGGATCTTCATGCACTGTGGCCAGGGTGTTCCCCCTGCAAACTTTACATTTGTACCCCCTACTACAAATATGTCCTCTTGGCATGTCTCTTCACAATACACATATGGATTTCTATTCTACTTATTCTCTGCTTCTCTCTCTCTCTTCTCTTTGTTTTAACTGGGTTCTTTATATATATATATATATATATATATATATATATATAACCCGCTTATATATATATATAAGTCACCCCCTAGCCTGGTGAAGTGCAGAAATTCAATGTGGCATCAATTCCACAAGTGGACAGAAGACCTCTTAAGAGATATAGCGTCCCACAGCTCCCTGATATTTGTAGGTGCAGGATCTTGGGTGCGCATGGACCTCTCCACCACGTCCCATAAAAGTTTGATGGGGTTCATGTCGGGTGAATGTGGTGGCCACGCCATTCTTCAGAACTCTCCAGAATGCTCTTGAGCCAAGTCTGGACACCTTGGGACAGATGGGGGTACATGAGGTCCATGAATGGCTGCAAATGGTCATCAAGCAATTCAACATAGCACTTACTGGCCAATAACGTGTTCAGGCAGACCAGCTGACCCTACCTATGCCATGTGAACTCACCTCAAACAATTATGGAACCCACTCTAGCCTACACGGTGCCTTGATGACAACCAGGGTCAGGTCTCATGGGGTCTGCACTACACCTAACCCATACCTTCAGCCCAAAACAACTGGAAACCACCTGCAACTTTGTATGTGTTTAATTCCTGTGCGGTTAAAGTCACAGAATAGCATATCTAGTACACTCTGAGTGCTGCTATGCTGCATCTGCGATGCGTGTTAATGAAAACAGCCAGTGGACAGGTGCCTGCACTCTGGTCGTAATGCAAACAAGCCGGCTCCATTGGCTTTGACCCCATGCCCTCATCTCTGGCAGTAGCAGCACCCTGCTGATGCCAGCACTTCAGTGAGCTCTGGTGGTAATGCAAACGAAGTTTTGCCAGTTTCCTTCCTGATCCTGTCCTCTGGCTCCTCCTGACAGCACCCACTGGAACTCCGATGGAACAGCGCAAACTCAGTGGCAAACGCAGGATTTCTAGAGGGGGATTTCCAGCTGCTTGATTTTAGAGTGAGTGTGGCCAGTCCATGAAGAGGGCAGAATTAGTACTTATCCAGCTTTAATACAATGTGTATTGTGTGTCATAATTCCAGCATATACAGGATCACAGTAAGTCATTTGATGCGGCAGTAACCCATCCTGTCTGAGCTGAATATTTTTATTTTAGATGTGGGCACCATTCCAGAGCATAGGAGCAAGTCCGGGAGCCTGGAGGAGCAGCAGAAGAACCTAGCACTTCCCTGGATTTATATGTACATATTGGGCTCTTTAGCAGTGCATCCCTAACAGTGCATGTTTTCCAGATCTCCTAGTTGGTGCACAGGTTATTTATTACTGGCTGATACATGTTAAAAGACCCACAGATGGTGCTAATTATTTCATTTGTGATACTGAGAAGAGCATGTAGCACTAGTATTCTATTATATTACTATTTCTACTCTGGTCATGGTATGTGCTGGGGAGGGGGGTTTCCATGCAGACAGAACCCCCCCCCCCTGCGTTTGCCTATGAAACACCCTCTGTTCCTCCCAGCATGGCATGGACGATTCTCTCTTCTGTGGCAGTTCCACTCCGGAGGGAGCTGTCAGTGATTCGGTGAGTGAAAAACAGCACACAGAAGAAACTGGGAGTGTTCTTTCAGTCCAGTTTGTCACAGTCAGACAGACAGTCGGTCAGTCAATCAATCAGTAAGTCTTATGGAAAATTGGTCTCTCGGTCAGGGCTTTCAAGAGATGATGTGCCCAAGTATAGGAGGCATGGCCAAATCTGGTAAGACATGGACATGCCCCCCTTAAAGAAATAACAAATGAATAAGCTACTATTTGCAGTGTCACAAAGCATCCCCATGCACAGAGAATCGGCTCCAGGGCAGAGAGGGGTGGCTGCAGGGGCACCCTTCCTCTCTATCCACTACCAGTGGCTGCGCCTGTATAGTAGCACAGCCCAGTGACGCAACGGGCAGTGGGAGGGGACTGCTGCAGCAGCAGTCTCTTCTTTCTCACTGCCCAATGTGCTGCTCGGCTAAACAGGTGCAGCAAGTGGTAGTGGGCAGAGCAGTGGGGCACTCCATCTGGCCCGGAAATGGGTAAGTAGTACCCACTCCCTCTCCCTCTTGGCACCCCTGCTATCTGTCACAGACAGTTGGTCTCTTGGTCAAATGTGTCAAAATATGAGTTTACTTATGCTGTCAGTGTACCTCATGTTCTGAACTTCAACCAGACATAAGGTGTATTAGAACAAATCTGTGTACCTCAATGTACCCAATAACTAACCAAAACATCAATAACACAATGTACACCAGGTATTACTAACACAACAATATCACAATGTTCCCCCATCTCTAACCAGAACATCAATAACAAAATTTTCCCTCATCCTAACTGGGATGTAGTCAGGAAGCCGGTGGTCGAAATGCAGAGCGTCGGCAGGTGATAGCCATGGGGGGGTTAGGTTTAGGGACTCCCTGGGGGTCTTAGGGTTAGGCACCCCCCTGGGAGGGTTAGGTTTAGGGTGCGAGGAGGGGGGTTAGGTTTAGGCACCCCTGGGGGAAGGTTAGGGTTAGGCACTAGGAGGGGAGGTTAAGGTTAAGCACCCCTAAGGGAGGGTTAGGGTTAGGGGGGGGAGAGGGGAGGGTTAGGGGTCTTACTTACCTCTGTCGGGATCTTCATGTGCCAGCCTTCCAGCATCGGTATTTCATCCGCCGTGCTTAGGTCCGGCGGTAATTCATACCGATTCCCTCTAACCAGCTCATCAATAACACAGTGTTCCCCTATCTGTAACCAGCACATCAATATTACAATGTTCCACATGTCTAACCAAATCATCAATAATACAGTGTTCCTCCATCTCTAACCAAAACATCAATAACACAATGTTCCCCCTTCTCTAACCAGAATATCAATATTACAATGTTCCACATGTCTAAGCAGATCATCAATAATACAGTGTTCCTTCATCTCTAACCCAAACATCAATAACACAATGTTCCCCCTTCTCTAACCAGAACATCAAAAACACAATACTCCCCATCTCTAACCCAAACATCCATAACACAATGTTACCCCATCTCTAACCCAAACATCAATAACACAATGTTACCCCATCTCTAACCCAAACATCAATAACACGATGTTCCGCATCTCTAACCCAAACATCAATAACACAATGTTCCCCCATCTCTAACCCAAACATCAATAACACAATGTTCCACACTTCTAACCCAAACATCAATAACACACTGTTCCCCATCTCTAACCCAAACATCCATAACACAATGTTCCCCCATCTCTAACCCAAACATCAATAACACAATGTTCCCCCTTCTCTAACCAGAACATCAAAAACACAATACTCCCCATCTCTAACCCAAACATCCATAACACAATGTTACCCCATCTCTAACCCAAACATCAATAACACAATGTTACCCCATCTCTAACCCAAACATCAATAACACGATGTTCCGCATCTCTAACCCAAACATCAATAACACAATGTTCCCCCATCTCTAACCCAAACATCAATAACACAATGTTCCGCACTTCTAACCCAAACATCAATAACACACTGTTCCCCATCTCTAACCCAAACATCCATAACACAATGTTCCCCCATCTCTAACCCAAACATCAATAACACAATGTTCCCCATCTCTAACCAGAACATCAATAGCACAATGTTCCGCATCTCTAACCCAGACATCAATAACACAATGTTCCCCATCTCTAACCCAAACATCAATAACACAATGTTCCCCATCTCTAACCAGAACATCAATAGCACAATGTTCCCCCATCTCTAACCCAAACATCAATAACACAATGTTCCACATCTCTAACCCAACATCAATAACACAATGTTCCCCCATCTCTAACCAGAACATCAATAACACAATGTTCCCCCATCTCTAACCCAAACATCAATAACACAATGTTCCGCATCTCTAACCCAACATCAATAACACAATGTTCCGCATCTCTAACCAGAACATCAATAACACAATGTTCCCCATCTCTAACCCAAACATCAATAACACAATGTTCTCCTTCTCTAACCAGAACATCAATAGCACAATGTTCCCCCATCTCTAACCCAAACATCAATAACACAATGTTCCACATCTCTAACCCAACATCAATAACACAATGTTCCCCCATCTCTAACCAGAACATCAATAACACAATGTTCCCCCATCTCTAACCCAAACATCAATAACACAATGTTCCGCATCTCTAACCCAACATCAATAACACAATGTTCCGCATCTCTAACCAGAACATCAATAACACAATGTTCCCCATCTCTAACCCAAACATCAATAACACAATGTTCTCCTTCTCTAACCAGAACATCAATAGCACAATGTTCCTTCATCTCTAACCCAACATCAAAAACACAATGTTCCCCACTGCTTAGGTAATTCATACCAATTCCCTCTAACCAGCTCATCAATAACACAATGTTCCCCCATCTGTAACTAACACAATGTTCCCTCATCTCTAACCCAAACATCAATAACATAATGTTCCGCCATCTCTAACCAGAACATCAGTATTACAATGTCCCATATCTCTAACCAAATCATCAATAATACAATGTTCCACATTCTCTAACCAAGTCATCAATAATACAATGTTCCGCCATCTCTAACCAAATCATCAATATTACAATGTCCCACATCTCTAACCAAGTCATCAATAATACAATGTTCCACATCTCTAACCAAACATCAATAACACAATCTACCCCTTCTGTAGCCAAAACATCAGCATGACCGAGCATCGCCAATAACTATGTGACTGCTAATTAACAAGTTATTTTCTGTCCTTGAGGTGAGAAGAAAACACATAAAAACCACACCCGCGCCAGGAATACACTGCAATCTTTTCAGATACTTGAACAGAATCCTGCAAACCACAATCCACAGTTGGAAAGAATATAACACATGACACTTATACTATAAAATGCTTCAACATTTTGCAAAGACCCCACTTTCCTTAATGTAGATTATAAATTAAGTGAACATACGTTACCATAAGCATCCACTCCTGGTATCCTCCTTAGCTCAGAGTACAGTACTTGGCATTGTGCTCCTTGGAAGTTGAACAGTCAGCGCTGCGAGGTGTTGCCTTCTAACGCTCTCTATCACATTACTACAATGTACTCTAGCCAGCCATTGTACTAAAACAAACTACAAGACAAATGACCCTGTTAGCACCTAACTACCCTGTGTCTGTTTGCTAAAGGTGGATAATGCAGTGAGCTGTGAAATGCTAATTACCTCCAGGACAGGAATGTCAGCAGAGATTGTAAATGTGGAAGGTTTCTGTGTAATTATTGTCAGCAGACTCCTTGTCATTAACTGCTTTGTGATCAGGAGCATTTTGTATGTAAATGATCACACCCAATTTCACTGGTTATCTATGGGGACGATTCAATTTAGCGCGATGCTGAATAGCACCAGGGAGCGAGAAAAAATCCCACTAAAGTGCCAGGCCGCGCGGCTGCTTTTCTGCTTAGCGCTGCTGGCACTTTAGTCCTAGAAAGCAGGTTATCGCGACTAAACACCCAGGCTAAGTTGCGAGAACCGCCATTCTCCGACATTCAAGTAGAGGCAAAAAGCCGTAATTGGCTAAAAGTTTTCGCCGTTGCCTGTTTCCGAAGTTTCGCCCTATTTAATTCCAGCATGCTATCGACTAGGTGAAAACTCCATAGGCTAGGCAAAAGCAGGCGAAAAAGTTTCTCCACCCAAAGGCAGGAGAAAATAAGTGCAAAATCCATATTTTGGGGTACAACTGTGGGGTCTTGGTTCAGAACCCTCTGGACACCCCCCCCCCTCCCCCAATGACTAATTAGGCAAAAAAAAAATATATATCTTAATTCATAAAAAAAACATTTTTTGGGGCGAAACATGTAAAAAGTAAGTAAGAATTTCTTTGCCTTCGCACATATGTGTTTTCACATCTTTTGCAATGAATAGGCACTTTGCTTGAAAACAGACGAATAAGGCGAAAATATTGCGCTTTTCGCCGATCTCGGCTTTTTGCGGCTAATTGAATCCAGCCCTTAACCTCTTCCCGACTAAGCAAACAGTTTGGTGAATTGAATAGCGCCAGGAGCTCCCTTCTGGAGCTATTCAGCATCGTGTTGAATTGAATCGCCCCCTATGTTTGTCACTGTAAGTGCTTTGCGTACAGTACCTTATTAAATTGTACATTGTTTTTTTTTAGACCAAATGCGACTTTCTTTTGATAACTTAAATATATTTTTCATGTACATCACACAAGCTAAGCAAATAAATTCAGAAAAATTAGTGAAACCCCAGAAACCTGCCAAGAAATCCATCAATACATTTTCCAAATTAATAGCCACTAAATCAGGGGCATTTTAACAGAGGAGGGGGCCCGTGAGCAGTCTCTGTCCAGACCCTCCTCCTCCCTAGCGCTAGTAGCTGACAAAACAAGCTAGCAGTAGATTCTGGTGCTGTGCCAGACTCTGCTGGGCGGGAAAATAGCGCAGCGGCCATATTCCCAGTGATTTGTGCAGCGGTGCCGCTGTGGGACTACGGAGAGGTAAGTATTAAAGAAGTTAAAAAACATGGGGGTATTATAGACAAGGTTGGACCGGTCCACAAGATCGCAGGGGAAATCCCACGGCTTTCTCCGACTAAAATGCTGACCGCACTAAGCAGGAAAACCCACTGCTTGAGGGCCCACCCCCCCTCCTCTAGGTGTCAGGTTTCAGAACTCAAATCATACATTGTTACTCTGTAAGATGGTCAATTACCTGGTGGAGTAGTACTTGTTTTCTTTCTATAGAAACTACGCCAAGATTTGCTTATTGCTTAGCCAACCGTCTGTGGTGGCTGGCCACACCCCCTGTAGTGGCTGGCCACACCCCCTGTAGTGGCTGGCCATACCCCTTAAGCATGGGCCCCTATCCACTGCATTCCCCCGGTGTACCCTTCATGCACCAGTCCGACACTGATTATAGATTTGCACGATGCATGTCTAGGGTGTAAAAATAAAGGACATTTTCTTTTTTTCATGGGCGGGAGAGGGGGAGAGAGAGAGGTCATCCAACGTGACCCCTTCCATCAAGTACAGAATGCTCTACTCCTGGACACTTAATTATAAATTATAATTGCAGTCACCTGTGTAAAACTGGTTAATTGATGAGAATTGTGTTTAAACACAGATGACTGCAAGCATAAATTAAGGCCCATATTCAATTAGAGGCGAAAAGTCGGAAAGTTTCACCTGTCCAACTTTTGGCCTCCTTCACCTGTTTCAGAGCCGAAAACTTTATGGGCGCGTTCCCGCTTTTCGCCCTATACAATTCCTAAATAGACGAAAACGGAAAGCGGCTAACACGGAACAGGCGGAAAGTACTGTCAGAAGTGGGGAAATCAGTCTGTACCCCCAAAAAAGATGCACTAACATAGGGAATCAATATAGATGTGTACTAATAGCTCTAATAAAAGTGTTTGGGGTACTTAAGTAGTTTAAATTGCTTCTTATTAGCGTCTTTGTAAAAGTGGAGACTAAAGCTGTATTTTTTGGTGAAAATAAGTAGTCCTGGCAAATTTGGGGTACTTGAAAATGGGAGCAAGCATATTTTTATATCTGTAATGTGAACTTTTAAAAAAACACGAAAAACCGCCCTCATACACGCACCTGCTATCAGAAAAAACACCTGACCCATCCTTACAGCACCCCAAGAAGTCTATTTCGCTAGTTTTTATAGTCCCCACACTTTTTACTTTTTCGCCCCCAAAATGAAAGTACTTTTTTGGGGTGTTCTGAGGAAATTTTATTTGAACTTTTTGGTTGATTTGTCCTTTGGGGGGCTGTCCTAAGGGCTCTGAGTAGTTTCCCCACGTTTGCACCCCAAAATAACGATTCTGCACTTTTTTTCAACTGCTGTTCATAGGAGATACCATTCTGCCTATTACATTGCATTAACATTGCACTTAGGCAAAATCGTCCTGGAAGTGGATATGGAGATACTTTGAAAATAGGCGGAAAGTCCGAATCTGCAGAAACTTTTCTCCAAACTGCACTTATCGCATCTAATTGAATCTGGCCCTAAGTGGAAAATATATATATATATGAATCTTTAAGCAAAAGAGTCTTTCTCCATTCTCCTTTATTGGCAGTAAAGAAAAGATAGATTCAGTGCAAGTTGAATGTGACCATGACCACAGCTGACCGCAGCCACTGCAGGGTCCAGCGTACAATCTCCCCAGCATGTCAGTGCTGACAGGTAGGGGGGTAGAACTAATTACAGGTCGATGGGCTTTGCCCACATAGAAAAACCCCTGATGATGTTACTATTGTGACCTGACAGGATTTCCTGTCATAAGCATGGGGAACCCACGCCTCCCTCTCACCTGACCAAGCTGTCATTCACATTGCCAGTTTATGTTGTTTTCCGCCACATATTAGCAACAAAAAGCCTATATGTATAAAGTCTATAACAAGTGCATCTGCCTCATGCTACAATAACGTCACTCATTGCTAGTGAGATGACAGGCTTCATGGGTCCAATATGATCACAGCTTTCCACATTAAGCTGTATGTTTGCAGACAAAGGGGTCTGTATATTTGCGATACTGAATTGCTACTTATCACTATGTAATGCTTCATTTTGATGCAATATATAGCTTGTCTAAGTAGCAATTCATGTATACTGATGCAAACCGGTATCCAGGGCTCCAGCGGTGCTGTCTTCTCCAGCGTTCCTCTTCATTAGGTAAGGCTCTCCTCTTCTGCGCATTCGCTAGCCGCCGGGTCACCTCACTTCAGTGCTGCGTGTGGGGCTGTCCTTGGAAGAAGGGACTATAAGGAAGGGGTAAGGGGGAGGGAGGAGACCGGATTAGAGGTAGGGAATAGGAGCAGGAGGGAAGTCACTTTAGCGGCGGCAGGGGATAGGAGAAGGGAGACTGGTCCAGCCAGAAAAGAGTTACCCTGGGACACAGGGTGTGAGAATCACTTTACCCCCAGCCAGAGGGGGATATTATTCCATACTTATCGACTTTTTAGTTGTCCTTTGCGGGAAGAGCTGAGAGAACTTCTACCGCAGGGCGGTTCAGGGGTGGGGCGTAATTAGGCCCCACCTCTTTCAGTGAAATAATCCACGATTCGTGGGTCCACGAGGAGGGGGCGGGGCTAATATATGCAAATTGCACCATTTAGCCCTGCCCCCTCCTCGCGGACCCGCAAATTTCCCATTAAATCTACCAACTCTGCCCGCTTCACTAGGAAGTGGGCAGGATGCGGGAGATCTGCTACACTTCCGGGGGAGTGGGGGGGGCTACCCGATAAATCGGGAGCCTTCCGTGACTTCCGGGAGTGTAGGCAAGTATGTATTATTCTTGTACTGGGCGCAGGAAGGAGAGGGGGCATATGCTGCCAAGTCCTGTCTAGGCCCTAGGGCAGTATAGAGGGGGCAAGTAAGTGGTGTGCCAGGCAAAGGGGCAGACAGGATGGATTACACCATCAGGATACTATCAGGATCAGCGACGGCAGGTATAGGAACAGAGCGGAGGGGGCACAGAGACAGCAGGCAGGAGTGTAGCGAGGGTGGTTCAAGAGAAGCATGAACTCCGGGTGCCAAAATGGACAGAGGGTGCCATCCAGGTTTCCGGAATTCATGGGGCGCTGCATAGTATGACGGCCACCTGTTAGTTTAATCTCAGTTTGTTTGCTTTATATCCTAAATAAGTTATGGAACTGAGATCAGTTTCTACATTTCATGCTCCCTCAAGCTGCCCAGATTGTCTCCCCTCCGGCCCACCCTCCTCTGTGATCATCTTCTGTCACCACTTTTATTCCCTCCCCTCTCTACCTTGTGATTGGCTCTTTGCCCCACTCCTCTCCTTTTCTTATTGGCTTCTGTCACTGGACCTCTCTGGTTGGCTTTGCCCTTCGCCTCTCCTTTGTTATTGGCCTCTGTCATCTCCCCTCTCTGATCAGCACTTTCGTCTCCCCTGCCCTCTTTGATCCCATCCACCCTTCTCTCCTCATTCATTCATTTATTAATTTGTTCATTGTGCTTCAATGGACTTAATAGTAGTTACACATCTGAGGTAACATCCTAAACTTCAATTATAATGTATGAGATTAAAAAGAGTCACATTAATATAGGTGCAATATATATTTGATAAGTAGGAGCATAGCTGAGAAGGGAGCTTCCTATAGGTGTTCCCACTCCAGTGACAGCTGCTCTGGGCAGTAACTGCAGTAATAACCTGTGCACCCTGTGGAATTTCACTCTAGCACATGTATTCTGTCAATTTAAGTTAAATGATCAGAATATATAATATAATCTCCCCTGTTGACTAATAACAATGATTCTAAGGAGATAAAAGTCAGATCCTAGGTGCTATACATAAATATAGCAGTGCCAAAGCAGCTACCCCTTAATGTCAGATCACGAAGCATTCTATTCCCCCAATGGGACCTCAATGCCCAGCGCGATACTGCCACTGTTTGCTGTTTTCTCTTCACTTCAGTATTCCCCACAGGCTGGCCATACCCCACTGGCACAGTTCAGTCCTGGAGGGGGGGACGCTATGACATGCACTTTCTCCGGGCACCATGGTTCCTTGCTACTTTGGCAGCAGGGATAGGGCAGAAATTTATGAAGGGCCTATTGTGTGCGGCCGCAGGGGTGTGTGACTAGTGCCGCAGGAGTGTGACTAATGATGTGGGGGTGTGGTCTTCACAGAGGGTGTGATATTTGGAGAGGGGGTGACTAGCGCTTACCTTCAAAAACCCTCAATCTCCCTCCGCTCTTCGCTTAATGTGATAGTCTACAAATAAATGTGTGTTAATGTGACTGTAATATGACAAAAAAGAAAAATGGCACTTAATGATGATGTAACTATAAAACCCCTCTATTATGTGGGTCACCTAGTATTGATATACAGGGAAATCCCTGTATATGCAAAAAGAGAGACCTTACCTTACTAATAGCTATAGGGATATATCTATTCAATTATGTGGTCTACCCCTGAAAATTAAAGCTGGGTACACACGTAAAGATTTTCTGTCCAACCATCCAACTAGTTGATTGGTTGGAATGAAAATCTGGTAACGTATGGGAGTAACTGATGATCAGCAATTTGCTCCTAAATGCCAGAAAACAGATGAAAATGGTCGGTCAGACAAGTTTGTTAAAAGTTTGATCTAAACAATTTGTTCAAACAACAGTTTTTGTCCATTTTCCGGTGTTTGGGAGCAAATTGCTGATTGTCATTTGCTTTCATACCTTACCAGATTTTCATTCCAACCAATCAACTAGTTGGATTTCACTCACTCCGGGGCTCGCTACAAGACGGGGCGGCTGTCAATGTTGATCGACAGCTCGCCTCATTTTGTAGGCGGGTAGGGGGGGTGGCTGGACCAACGGAGGCATTCCCGAAGGAACGCCTGCCGTTTTTGGGGGCGGGCCTACTGACATCACTTGTGAAGTCCACTCGGGCTTGCAAGACCTGAGACCCTACCACAGGGTCTCCTCGCAAGCCGGATGGTCGCGATAATCGCGACCATCGGCAGGCAGCCCGCAAAAGCTGTGGGTGGTCACCTACAGCTTAGCGAGCGGCCTGGAGGCCGGGTTAAAAAAAAAAATGCTTGTGCTCGCAAATAGCGAGCGCCTCTGAATCAGGGCCTCATTGCGCAATTATCCAATATATATACATATATATATATCTGTATATATACTACAAATACTGCATGGTATATACATACATATATATATCTATATATATACAGGGCCGAAACTAGGATTTTTGTCACCAGGGGCAAGACAGTAATTTGGCGCCCCCCATGTAATTCCCCCTGCAGTAGTGCCCATATTGTAATGCCCCCATAGTAATGCCCATATGTTAATACCCCCATAGTAATGCCCCTGTAGTGCCCACCATACAGTAATGCCCCTGTAGTGCCCATGCTCCCATATTAATGCCCCTGTAGTGCCCATGCTTTCATAGTAATGCCCATGTAGTGCCCATGCTCTCATAGTAATGCCCCTGTATTGCCCATGCCCCATAGTAATATCCCTGTAGTGCCCTTACAGTAATGCCCCTGTAGTGGTCATGCCCCCACAGTAATGCCCCTGTGGTAATGCCCCTGTAGTGCCCATGCCCCAATAGTAATGCCCCTGTAGTGCTCATGCCCCATTAGTAATGCCCCTTATTGCCTATGCCCCCATAGTAATGCCCCTGTGGTAATGCCCCTGCCCCCATAATAATGCCCCTGTAGTGCAGCTTATTAAAAAAAAAAATACTTACCTTGAACCCCGCTCCTGCATCCAGCGTCGCGTCCGGTCCGCCGGCTGCTCCTTGGAACTATGGGGGAGATGTCATGACGTCTCCCCCATAGTGCCCGTGGGGAGAGCCGGAAGCTGGAGTTCGGGAGAGAACTCCAGCCTCCGGCTCCGGCTACACCGCGTCGCTGCAGAGAAGGAGCCGGGCGCCCGCTGGTAATAAATATTACCAGCGGACGTCCGGCTTGGAGCCTCTCTGCAGCGCCGGGCTGGAGGTCACTGGCACCAGGTACAGCGGTTCACCCGGTGCACGTGCACCTCCAGCCCCCCCCTAGTTGCGGCCCTGATATATATATATATATATATCTATATATATATCTTGTCAGTACCTGCAAACTGATTATCAGCAGCACTGCAGCAGCCAGCAAGACTTATGAGGCTTCTGTTCTGTGTCCCCGATCACCAGCAGCCAGCAGGACCGACTGACCCAGTCTGACATGACACTTCAGAGGGACAGTCCCTGGCCGTCGAGCAGCCCTCACAGATCACCGATAGTACTTGGCCGACTTCTTCTTTCTGGGCACCGCCGCGGACCGTACACAGGGTGGAACTTAAGTGATGTCGCACGTCGTGACGTCACAAGGCGCGGAACTCTGTATACGGTGCAGGGAAGGCTAGTGAAGCCTTCCTCTGCGCCGCGATGTATTCAAATTATGTCAGTATTTGATCCCGGGGCGGGAGGGGGAATCGCAGCTCGCGATTGGGGTGGAGGAGGAAAAAAAATTCCTGTCTACAGCAGAACGGAAGATGCTGTGGGCCTATTTTAATGAGGGGCCTGGAGCTGAAGGTCCATCCTCCCCATTGTTAATCCGGCCCTGCAACCACTGGACCACCCTCATACGCTCCCATATCCTGCAATCATTTAATATTATGATCTTCCACATCTGCTGTGTCTGAAACAGTGGCCTAGATTTGCTTCCGTACAGACAGAACCTTAAGACCACCTCCTACTGTTAAACAATATGAAGCAGTAAAACTCTGGAGACTATACATAACCCTCACCTATTACTGGGATTCAGTCCCTCACTTACCAGGAAAGGCGTAGCGTTCAGGGCCAACTGCTGCTAGTACAGTGATCTGCTCACACAATGCCAGGGTGATTCATCTGTCGTGTCAGACAAGCCAGACCAAACATATGCAACAATGACATCTGTTATTATATTGTGTGCACAACAGACTGGGAATGTGTGGGGCTAACGGTGTGTTATTGTGGGGCAGAAAACGTGTATGTAACTGTAGAGTTAAGCAGAGCCGTAACTAGACTTTTTGGTGCCCTGTGCCAGAAAGAGCATTGGCGCCCCCCTAATTTTTAAAAGGGACATAATGCACCCAAAAAAGGGCCATGGCTTCATGGAGAAGGGCCAGGGAAGAGATAGGAGAGGCCAGGAGATGCTGGGGATGAAATAAGAGGAAGCTACAAGCAAGAATGATAATAAACAGAAATTTGACAGGCCCAAACAGCGCCCCCTGACCTGTGGTGCCCTGTGCGATGGCACCGGCCGCACTACCCTAGCTACGGCCCTGGAGTTAAGTTTGCATGTGTTACAGCGGACCTGTGTACATGTTTGTCAGGGTGGTCAGGTTAACACTTTGGGGTCTATTTACTAAGCAGTGTTAGGAGATAGAGTGAAAAGTGATAAGGTGCTAGCCAATCAGCTCCCAACTGTCATTTTTCAAACACAGCCTGTGAAATGACAGTTGAGAGCTGATTGGCTGGCACCTTATCACTTTTCACTCTGTCTCCTAACACTGCTTAGTAACTAGACCCCTATGTATCTGACTTTATTTTGTTTGTATGTGAAAGTAGCGAAACCACAGGACCTCTTTTGTCGCTATCCTCCCAGATCACGGCTGGGTTGGGAAGCCCCTTTGACTAAGTAAACAGAGTAAGGTCAACTGATTGTGGCAGAGATATAAAAGAAGCAGTTTGCATCATTCTTCCTTTTTTCTCGTTTCAACTACCCATTCAGGGCCGGCTCTTGGGCTGTTCGACCAGTGCGGTCGAACAGGAGCGACACCCATAGAGGGCGCACCCCCCCAACATCCCGACTTCAGCGGGAAAGTACTGTCCCGCTGTTCAACCCGTGGGCCGAAGTGGCCCGTGGGTGGTCAAATCGGGAGGTTGGGGACCCCCAATGCCGCAGCTGTGCAGCAGTACCGGACCCCGGAGTAGCTGAATGGATGCTGCGCGCATGCACGCGGCATCCATTCAATGCCGGGAGAGGGCTGGGGGAAGCCCAGCTAGTTACGGTGCTGGGCTTACCCCCAACCTGACGTTATTTGGAGGCATGTCATGCGGGCACGCCTCCAAATAACGTCAATTAGGGGTGTGGTCTATGGTAATTAGATCATGCCCCCATTTACGGTCGCTGCACGCGAGTATCGGGCGCCATTAACTGAGCCGGCACAGCGTGCTCCGACCCCTGGAGCCGGCCCTGTACCCGTTAATAATAGACTGCCTAGGTTTTTCTCTTTGGATTACAAATTAACTATACCATCCTTTGGTGGATCTCAAAGATCCCATTCCTATTATAATAGGATGGCAAGGTGAAGGTTGCCACTGCAGAAGTCAAAATGCCCTTTGCTCATTAGCCCTGTAACCACACCCCAGGGATCCTGGGAATAGGCCCCATGTTTTTCAGCACCTATCTGGTGGTCTTTGGAAGGGAGGGTGCTCATTTTTTGCAGACCTCTCCTCCATAATGGCTCCTTGCCGAGCAGGCTTATTCTGGTTGCCTCTATGACAGGAGGACCCCATGCTCCAGGTTTCCATGTTACAGGAGCCAAATCAATTAGGTGCAAAATAACCACCAGAACAGTTTCTGATGGCTTCACAGTATGTGTCTTCAGAGGCTGATTCTTCCTCATAGTGTATGGAGGTGTGAGCAGGGATCAGCATACCGTAATTGCACTTAAGGGCATAGTGCGAGCTGTTGACCAGGGGAAACCCACTTTCAATGGCCTCTTGTTATAGTGGGAACCAGTCAGGGATGTATAGTGCTGGTTATGGATTATTGAGGTGGGCATGCATTTTTTTATACATTTTTTTATGTATTTGTAGCAGAGATAATCCCATTCATTTCAATAGCCCATTCATTCCAATGAATTTCTACACACTGAAGACCCCACTGAAATAAATGGGCTATTACTAAAACCTGAAAATGCTCCATGCCACTTTCATGAGCATACACCATATGTCAACCGCATATAAAATGCATGTGCAAATGGATTATGATGCAAGCGCAATGCCAGTCTTTAAGCACCAGTGAATGTGTATGGCAAACACAACAGTGAGAACTTGCACTTGTCATCACCAGTCTGGTCACTTGTGTTGCATGCAAGCAAGTCGAGCAGGACACATCCATAAAAACCAGCACAGCAACACAAAAAGTTCTTGGAAGAACTTCGGTAAGAAGCCTAGCTTATGAAAGCATAGGGTTAAACATTCCTTATGAATTTTACTGAAAGTATTTATATTATATTATCATTCCCTAGCTGCCGATTCTTCTATTATATGTACAAAATGTATCTAATTGCTCTCATTTCTCACAGGTGCTTGATATTCCAGATCAATAGTAGGAAGGAAAAATTTAGTCTATAAATCTGGCGCTTACCTCCCAGTCTGTGCTGGAGCAGTGAATCGAGTTCACCAAGCATGTCAAGTGATATGACCAGAGGTTAATAACTACCAATTAATGGGAACAGCTGTTATCTTGTGCTAAGTGAGGACGTCTAGCCAGGGAATAGCAGAATCTGAGAGCGTAGGTAAATGTGTACACAAATCCGAAACCATTAAATTTCCGAAGAGCAGGAAATCAAATTATGTTGTGTATTATTAGTGGAAATTACTCCTGGAAATAAATGTCATGGTAAAAATGTAAGACTGTCTCTATATAGACAAATCTATATAGCATGGACCTTAGTTAGGACTCCCACGGTTATTCAACTGAGAAGTAGAACACCCATGTACCTTTGGTTCACTAAGGCACTCTGGACCTCATTCAGAGTCGGTTGTTGCGGCCGCACGGTCATACGGGAAAAGGGGCCGGATATGCAAATGATGCACTCACAAGTTGCGTCCCTAAGATCGGATCGGTAGCTGGCCGACCAAGGGGAGGAAGCGGCCAGAAGACAAAAAAATACGCCCCCTTCTCGTACAAATTACACGTCATCTCCGGGCATATAAGGTTTAATCGAGACCATAGGAACTGGTCGTAGAGCTTAAGGTTGACCATACCCTCTCTTAAGCTCTACGATCATGTCAGTGTAAAAACCTCCCATGTCACATGTGCCATGATGCTACTTTGTTAATTATGCACTCCCATAAAACGCTGTTCGCATAATTAGGCACACCTGCGTTCGGATCTCCACTCCCCCATTTTCAAGCACCTTCCCCTGTTACCACCCACTAACGCCTCATCCTGTCACTCAAACTACCGACCTGGCTGTGTTCAAGGAGATATAAATTTCTGATCGTAGCAGCTAGTTTGCGCACGCGCATTGCGAACTTTACGCATGTGCAGTTTAGCGAACATCGGTGGCGTACGACCGTGCGGCCGCTACGACCGACTCTGAATGAGGTCCTCTATTCTTACATTGTATTTTTTTCAACTGGAATTCTTAACATTAATGTTTATGTTGCAGTTCTTAAATTAGCTGACCCTAAATCGTTATTGGTAACATCTAGGATTATAAACAAAAGGTGTTTTCCTCCATTGAAACCACCGTCCCTTTATGGCAGAATGACTCAACAGTTCTCAGGGCTTGAGCACATGGTCCCCAGATGTCCTCAGAGAAGCAAGGCAAGTTTTAGGAGCATTAGGCGATACTACAATACATGACCCAATAGAAGAGCAGTGACAGCAATGTGTTTCCCTCTTCACTTCTCTTCTTTTTTTAAACTTATCAGCAGAAAAAATGTTGGCAGTGATTAGTTGTGGATGAAGTATGGGCCAAGCATATTGGGTGTCAATATTTTAGGTGGGTGTGTTGGCTTTTTATTTATATATATATATATATATATATATATATATATATATATATATATTTTTTTTTTCACAGGATACATACCGATACGGACAGTATAAGATGGCACGTCGCACCTAAAGGTGACGGCCATTCTCTTACCTAGCAAACCTACCTATTCTCTTCTCTGACATAACACTATAAATTAGGGGTGTGCACCCGCCACTTTTCGTGTTTTGGTTTTGGATCTGGATCTTTCTTTGTGTTTTGGATCTGGATTGGTTTTCCAAAACCACCCTTCCGTGTTTTGGTTCTGGGTTTTGGATCTGTATTTGCTTTTAAAAAAAAGCATAAAAACAGCTAAAATCACAGAATTTGTGGGTTTTTCTGCTCCTATGCTATTATTAACCTCAATAACATTAATTTCCAGTCTATTCTGAACACCTCACAATAGTGTTTTTAGTCCAAAAGGTTGCACCGAGGTAGCTGGATGACTAAGCGACACGAGTGTGCGGCACAAACACGTGGCCCATCTAGGAGTGACACTGCAGTGGCAGGCAGGATGGCAGATTGAAAAACTAGGCCCCAAACAGTACATAATGCAATGAAAAAAAAGAGGTGCAAGATGGAATTGTCCTTGGGCCCACCCACCCTTATGTTGTATAAACAGGACATGCACACTTTAACAAACCAATCATTTCAGCGCCAGGGTCTGCCACACAACTGTGGCTGAAATGATTGGATCGTTTGGGCCCCCACAAAACAAGCTGGCAATTAATCTGTCCCTGCACAAACTGGCTCTACGGAGGCAAGATGTGGTCCTCATCCACCGATTCCTCACCCTCTTCAGTGTTGTGTACATCCTCATCCTCACAGAGTATTAATTCGTCCCCGCTGGAATCCACCACCAGAGGTCCCTCTGTACGTTCTGGAGGCTGGTCTCCCTGGAAGAGTTGATAATTCATTTTTATGAACATCATCTTCTCCACATTTTGTGGAAGCAACCTCCTACGCCTTTCGCTGACAAGGTTCCCGGCTGCACTAAACACTCTTTCGGAGTACACACTGGAGGGGGGGTAACTCAGGTAAAATAGAGCCAGTTTGTACAGGGGCCTCCAAATTGCCTCTTTTTCCTGCCAGTACAGGTACGGACCGTCTGACATCCCTACTTGGATGCTGTCACCAATGCAATCCTCTACCATTCTGTCAGTGGTGACAGTATCATATGCAGTGACAGTAGACATGTCAGAAATTGTTGGCACGTCCTTCAGTCCAGACCAGATGTCCAAACTGGCCCTTGACTTATGACACAGGCACACGCTTGGCGCTGCTACTGTGTTGATGCACGTGCGGCTACAGCCCACACAAGTCACAAACACAGAAAAAAAATTGTTTTTTCTTTTTTGGAGCACTTGGGGGTTACACCACCCTTCAACAGAGAGCCAGCTGGCCCTTGATTTATGATACAAGCGCATGCTTGGCGCTGCTACTTAGTTGATGCACGTGCGGCTACTGCGCATACATTTCACACACAAACACAGAAAAAAAAGATTTGTTTATTTTGTGGAGCGCACTTTGGGGGTTACACCACCCTTTAACAGACTTATGGGACACAGGCGCAAGCTTGGCGCTGCTCCTTTGTTGATGGAAATGCGGCTACAGTGCACACAGGCCCTGATTCAGAGCCGGACGCTCTGACAGAGCGCTCGCTCTGAATCAGGGCCGTCCTTCTTAATTTTAGAGTGGCCTCCCGGCCGCTCGTATAGCTGTGGGTGACCACCCACAGCTATAGCGAGCGGCCAGGAAGATGGTCGCGATGGTCAAGACCATCGGGCTTGTGACAAGACTCTTGTGGTAGGGTCTCATTGCCACAAGCCCTGGAGTGCTTTCGGCTCTATCAGAGCCGAGAGCACTCCCACTGACATCACTTATGATGTCAGAGGGGCCGGCCCCAGACGGTAGGCGTTCCCATGGGAACTCAGATTTTGTGGTGTATTGGTGAAACCGGGCGCTCCTGTTGAGGGTAAGCGGGCCGTGAATGGTAATGGGTTTTCCCTAGTGAAAACCAAAGTCTGAATTATGTGTCTAAAGGTAGGTATTACCATGTATTTAGGCGCTCCTCAACATAAATGCTGTGACGGAGTCGACCGTATAGATGACATAGGTCACACTGACCTATGTCATCTATACGGTCGACTCCGTCACAGCATTTATTAATGAATACAAGGTGATGCATGGAATATAAATGCATACAGTCAAGACGTGCTGTAGATTCAAAAGGGATGAGAATTCACAGAATCAGTTGATAAATACTGGGTGAGGCAGAAAAATGGTATCTGCCATGGACATTAGACATATGCAATAGGTGAATTATATATATTGTGGATGAATCAAGGCATGAAACATAAGACAAATGACAGGTCTGGTGAGTTCTGATTGCAGCAGGAAATGTGACTCCTGTTTTTAAAATAAGCACTATCGTGCAATGTACAAATAAACGGTAATAATTGTACACTTGGTAGTAGGCAAAAAAGTACAGGATATCATACCCGGTGGGTGATGGGGAGCCAGCGGGTGTTGAATTGCAGGGTGCCCGGGATGCCCTGCAAGGCTCCTTACGCTTTACCCAAACGGAAATCAGATCCTGTGGAAAAAGTCCAGAGTCCTTGGAAGTGATTACAGGTGTAGCTTGCCGACGCGTTTCGAGATACTGGGTCTCTTCTTCAAGGCTGTAGCATACCTGTATTGCTGGGGGTCTTTTATAGCAGTCTCTGGGTATGAGGTGCACTTGCTAAAGCTTCCTCCTTGTCCCACTTCCGGTTTTGGGCGGAAGTGATGTCATCAGTACTTTAGATCTTCTTTTTAAGGTATCCTGGCATCTTTCTGTGCGGCCCAGGATAGCAATGTGTTGATTACCAGAGTAGGTATCTTTATTGAAGGCTGTTGATGATGGTTATCATATCAATGTGTGGTTATGTTCGCCAAACCGGAAGTGCTCCAGCGGCCATCTTGGTAGTGCAAAAAAAAAAAAAAGATTTTTTTTTTTTTTTTTTTTTCTTTTCTTCCCCCTTTCTTCCTTCTTTTCCCTTTTCCCCCGTTCTCTTCCTCTCATTCTTCCTATGTCTCCTTTTTGAAAGCTGACATTTTGTAGGAATAGAAGAATGTGTCCATATATGTTATTGTTAGCTTGATTGGTGTTCTGTATTCCACTTGTAGATGACTTTTCTTGGTATGTGATGCCTCGTGAAAGGAAAGAAGGTGAGATTAGTTAGAGGATGTATCAGGTGACATGAAGTGGGGATGGGATATAGGGGTATACAGGATGATCACAGAAACCATTTTATTTCGAAATCTGCATTTAAGCCTTTTGGTACAAGGGTTTGTAAATTGAATATACTTTTCATCTCTGTACGTGCCAGGTTTCTCTCAACATTTCTATCTCGCCAGGTGGGTTTTATCTGTTTGAGACCTGTGAAATATTTTATGTGATTGGCTGAACATTGATGGTGTGTACGAAAGTGATCAGACAGATTATGAGTCATGACCCCTTTCTTGATATTTCGGAGATGGGAACGCCTCCATCTGGGCAGCCACGCCCCCGGCACGCCCACCAAAGGGGGCGTGCTGTCACTAAACATCGACAGCACGCCCCCTTTGTAGCGAGACCCATAGCAACCGCTTGCCCGTCACTATCCGGGTCTCGCGTATGTGCACGATGGAGCCGGGTCCGTCGTGAGCATGCGCAGTGGGCCAACATTGACCCGCTTGCGAGCGGGTCTGAATTAGGCCCACAGTTCACAACACAGAAAAGAATCATTTGTTACTTTTGTTGGAGTGCACTTTGAGGGTTACACCACCCTTTAAGAGATGAGCAAGCCGGCCCTTTTACTTATGGGACACAGGCGCATGCTTGGTCCTGCTCCTTTGTTGATGCACGTGCAGCCACAGTGCACACAATTCACAAACACAGAAAATAACTTTTTATTTTTGTTGGGAATGCACTTTGGGGGTTACACCACCCTTTAACGGTCCAGGCAGCTGGCCCTTGATTTATGACACAGGTGCACGCTTGGCGCTACTTTGTTGATGCACGTGCGGCTAGTGCGCACACAATTCACAAACACAGAAAAAATAATTTTTTTATTTTTTTTTGGAGTGCACTTTGGGGGAGCACCCCTGATGGACAAATCACCCCCTGGACAACACTACAGCACCCCTTTAGGACTACAGCCTTTATTGGACACTGCACAACACAGTCCAGCCAGCCCCTATAGACTTTGGAGTGGACACAGCCACTTATGGACAACTGACTGCACAACACAGCCCAGCAAGCCGATATGACAGCAGCACAACACAGCCCAGTCAGCCCCTATGGACTGAGTGGACACAGGGCCTGATTCAGAGCTGGACGCTCTGAACGAGCGCACGCTCTGAATCAGGGTGGTTTTTTGGGGTTTTTTGTGAGGCGTCCTCGTGGACGCTCGCATAGCTGTGGGTTACCACCCACAGCTTATGCGAGCGTCCATGATGATGGTCGTGATGGTCAAGACCATCGCGATCATCGGTGATGTCAGTGGGGCTAGACCCAGACGGTAGGCGTTCCCATGGGAATGCCTCTGTCTGGGCAGCCACGACCCCGGCACGCCCACCAAAGGGGGTGTGCTGTCAATCACCATCGACAGCACACCCCCTTTGGTATGAGACTCATAACGACGGCTACCCCGTCGTTATTCAGGTCTCGCGCATGCGCACGATGGAGGCGCCTCCGTCGCGCGCATGCGCATTTGGGAAACATCGACCCACTTGTGAGCGCTCAGTGCTCGTGAGCAGGTCTGAATGAGACCCACAGCCCCTATAGACAACAGCAACACAGCCCAGCCAGCCCTAGCTCCCACCCTCCCTCTTCACTGTCCACAGCCGGAGTGAGAAATGGCGCCAATGCAGGGACCTTTTATAGAATCCAAAACCTGCGAGATCCGGAAGGCGGGATGATGACGTTTTGCCTCGATTTCAGTTCAGAGTCAGGCGGGAAAACCCGAGCTGGACTGGGTTCCCGGCTCGGATAGGGGGAGTTCGGATTTCAGAAATCCGAACCCGCTCATCCCTACTATAAATGTGGGAATGTATGCTGTAATGTCTGAAGAGAACATACCCCACATTTACATCCATGTTTTGTACAGATAACCCAGTGGCCAGTTTTTGACATGAGAGGGAGCGAACATGGCCCTGGTGTTTCCCACGTGTCCCTTATAAGGCCCATCAAAGTGTATGCACATAGGGACTCCCGTGTCACAAACCCGGGACTCTTGTCATCACCAGCCAGCTCTATATTGCAAGAGCTGTCCCGGTGGGTAAGTATTCATTATGAAATGATGCTATGCATGCAAATAGGGGCAGGGCTCAACACAATCAAATTGCGATACCTGATACATGCCGCCCTAAGTAGGCAACTTCTCCTGCTGCAGCAGTATCGGGGCCTAAGGAACCCAGCAGACTAGAGAGCCCAGGTGCCATTTTCTCTAGGTGTCTGCCTGATTTTGCAATATCCTTGACTAATTCTGAGTTGGGAGAAAAGCAAAAAAACAAAGAGTAATTTTGTACCTAGGCAAAACCATGTTGCACTGTAGGTGGTGGAGATTTAAGATGTGCAGAGACAGTTATGGTGCATACACACGGTATGACCTGAACAACCATAGATATCGCTGATAGATTTCCCTCCAACTTTCTGAAGTGCAGGGCAAACTATTTTGGTTGTACACACCGATAGATATTTATGATAGATACAGTCAGGTCCATAAATATTGGGACATTGACAGAATTTTCATATTTTGTCCTCTATTCACCACCACAATGGCTTTGAAATGAAACAAACAAGATGTGCTTTAACTGCAGACTTTCAGATTTAATTTGAGGGTAATTACATCCAAATCAGGTGAACGGTGTAGGAATTACAACAGTTTCTATATGTGCCTCCAACTTTTTAAGGGGCCAAAAGTAATGGGACAAACTAAACAATCTTAAATCTAACTTTCACTTTTTAATACTTTGTTGCAAAACCTTTGCAGGCAATTACAGCCTGAAGTCTGGAACGCATAGACATCACCAGACGCTGGGTTTCATCCCTGGTGATGCTCTGCCAGGCCTCTACTGCAAATGTCTTCAGTTCCTGCTTGTTCTTGGGGCATTTTCCCTTCAGTTTTGTCTTCATCAAGTGAAATGCATGCTCAATCGGATTCAGGTCAGGGGATTGACTTGGCCATTGCATAACATTCCACTTTTTAGCCTTAAAAAACTCTTTGGTTGCTTTTGCAGTATGCTTTGGGTCATTGCCCATCTGCACTGTGAAGCACCATCCAATGAGTTCTGAAGCATTTGACTGAATATGAGCATATTATATTGCCCGAAACACTTCAGAATTCATTCTGCTGCTTTTGTCAGTAGTCACATCATCAATAAATACAAGGGAACCAGTTCCATTGGCAGCCATACATGCCCACACCATGACACTACCACCACCATGCTTCACTGATGAGGTGATATGTTTGGGATCATGAGCAGTTCCTTTCCTTCTCCATACTCTTCTCTTCCATCACTCTGGTACAAGTTGATCTTTGTCTCATCTGTCAATAGGATGTTGTTCCAGAACTGTAATGGCTTTTTAGATGTTGTTTGGCAAACTCTAATCTGGTCTTCCTGTTTTTGTGGCTCACCAATGGTTTACATCTTGTGGTGAACCCTCTATATTCACTCTTGTGAAGTCTTCTCTTGATTGTTGACTTTGACACATATACACCTACCTCCTGGAGAGTGTTCTTGATTTGGCCAAATGTTGTGAAAGGGTTTTTCTTCACCAGGGAAATAATTCTTCTGTCATCCACCACAGTTGTTTTCCATGGTCTTCCGGGTCTTTTGGTGTTGCTGAGCTCTCCGGTGCGTTCTTTCTTTTTAAGAATGTTCCAAACAGTTGATTTGGCCACACCTAATGTTTTTGCTATCTCTCTGATGGGTTTGTTATGATTTTTCAGCCTAATGATAGCTTGCTTCACTGATAGTGACAGCTCTTTGGATCTCATATTGAGAGTCGACAGCAACTGATTCCAAATGCAAATGTCACACCTAGAATCAACTCCAGACCTTTTACCTGCTTAATTGATAATGAAATAACAAGGGAATAGCCCACACCTGTCCATGAAATAGCTTTTGAGTTGATAGTCCCATTACTTTTGGCCCCTTAAAAAGTGGGAGGCACATATAGAAACCGTTGTAATTCCTACATCGTTCACCTGATTTGGATGTAATTACCCTCAAATTAAATCTGAAAGTCTGCAGTTAAAGCACATCTTGTTTGTTTCATTTCAAAGCCATTGTGGTGGTGAACAGAGACCAAAATATGAAAATTCTGTCAATGTCCCAATATTTATGGACCTGACTGTATTTCTGTGAAGCTATCTTATTCCAGGTAAATCTTTACAAAATCGCCCAAGTTGTCCTGCATGTACGGCCGACCACAGACATCATTATCGTGCATATGGGAACGTGCATCAATGGTCGTTGGCAGGTTGTTGACTGCAAAAAAATTAACGATATGAACAATATCGTTATCATTCATATCGCTCAGGAAAGTTGTACCGTGTGTACGCACCATTAGGTTTGAGTGTAAAAAATTAAGCTGTCCTGTATTTGTGTAAAAGCCGCCATCATTTACCCTGCAGGCAAATAAAAATAAATGTATTTGCACCGCTTGCAGTGCTACATGGTCTGTTCCCTGTGCAAAGTTACTTGCTTTATTCCCTTTGCTTCCAACTCAGAATCAGGCCCTTATTGCTACCATCCATCTTCTGATCAACCCTATGGCTGCTAGGAATGTCCATCGGAAGAAGCCTGCCTGAGCCAGTGAAACAGCGTACAAAGATGCAGATGCTGGCTGTGACACTCCAACAAAACGCTCGTGACACGCCGCTGTTTGACTATCTGTGGCACCCCACCAAGACCCTGTGTGTCTACCCACACTGAGGTGCCACTACAAAAATGTAAAGTAATAATGTGCCTCCTGTCATTGCCTAATATAGGCCATGCTTTAACTGTTTTCATTGGGGTTCAGGGACTTTTTGCACTGGGCCCCTCAGAGGTGGTGGACATCAGGGGACCAGCGAGTACCGTGGCTCAAGGATTGAACTAGAGAAAATGGCAATTGGCGGCTGCGCTGCAGTGAGTTGACTGCCGGTGGAAGCAAAGCTGCGCGGTGGGCGTGTGTTTTACCCGATTCCCAGTGGTTCTTCCCGGTGACTGATAGCTGTGAGGGGCTTAAAGGAAGAGATTAGAGAGCATTGAGCCAGTCCCACCACCTCAGAGACAAGTTAGCCATCTTGAGGGAAGTCAGTGAGCCCCGTTGCTAAACTAGATATCCTTACACCACAAAATAAAGTTTTATACAACCCAGCAGATTGTCACGGGCTTCTCGCTGAAAACACCCGAAAAACTGTTGCATTGGTATATGGGAAAACGCAACTGATTACATAAGACTAACCAGCCAGCCCCTGAATTACCAGCACCATCCAAGAAAGTGACAGCAGCTGACAAGACAGAGGGCTCTATTTACTACAATCCGCATATTGAATGCGGATTGTAGTGTGATATTACCGAATGAATTCGCATTGCGAATTCAGGCAATATCACAGGGATTTACTATAAATCCCTTGCAGGGACAGAGCTTGCGATAAAGCTCTGTCCCTGCGGATCCCATCCGCACTCTAGTCGCGGTATTTTCGGAAAAAATACCGCGACTAAGAGCCCGCGCATGCGCTGACCGACCACCGCTACTACCCCCCCACCGACGCTAAGCCCCCCCCGGTGCTCAGCCCCGCCCCCTCGATTGCGGACCCCCGCGACCCCCCCTGCGACCCCCCCTCCCTTCATTACACTTACCTGCATCCTCCTGGCCTCCGGTGATCTTCTCCGGGCTTCCCGATCAGGTGATCTCCCATACTGCACTGGGACCCGATCACCTGATGACCAGGCAGCAGTGCACTGTGGGAGACCAGCTGACCGGAGAGGAGCCATCACCGGAGGCCCGATCACCGGTCCCTGGATGCAGGTAAGGAAAAAAATAAAAGTTTAATTTATTTTTTCTTTTTTTTACAGCAATCAGCTTGCGGTCTGCTTAGACCACACAGCTGATTACTGGTACCGGCTCCCGCCTCTGCTCTCCCCGTTAGAGCAGAGTGGGAGCCCGGTAACCGGGGGAGACCCTGGATAACGCCATCTCCAGGTGGCGTTATTATCACAGGGCTTCCCCCGGTATTTTTTTACAATTTATTTTTAGTAACTTGCACACAGATCACATTTCCCATTACAATTATGGGAAATGCGATCTGCTTTACTAAAAATAAGTGATACTGGGGGTTGGAGTAGAATTTTACTAATTCTACTCCAACTGCCCTGTAATAACTACAGGTGAAACTAAAATAATGTGAAAAGGGTGTGAAAACACCCTTTTTCACTTTATTTTAGTAAAAATAATGTTAATAAATAGAGCCCAGAGTGAGCACATAAGTGCAGCTGCAATCAGCCTGCCAGTTCACTTACAGCATCTTTTCCCAGGATACAGATCCGATAATTAACACTTGAACTCGCCGCAAGCACCAGAGAAATTCATCATTGCTCCGGCACAGAGACAGCTGATCCAAAAATCAGCTGTCTCCACTGAACTTTTCACTGCTCAGGTCACGCATGCGCACAGAAGCCCCGGCATCCGGTGGAAGGAGCCGAACAGGGGCGGAGGGATCCGAAAGAATCTCTCTTCGCAACCCGGGACTCTGAATATGGCGAATGCCTCTGCAATCAAGCTCCGAAAATATTGTATTTTCAGAACTTGATGAATTCTGGGCCTAATTCAGACCCGCTTGCGAGGGCTCACAAGCTTGTCGATGTTGGCCCAGTGTGCATGCGCATGAGGGAGCCGGCTCCGTTGTGCGCATGCACGAGACCCGGATAGCGACAGCCAAGCCATCGCTATGGGTCTCGCTACAAAGGGCGTGCTGTCGATGTTGAGTGACAGCACGGCCTCTTTGGTGGGCGTGCCGGGGGCGTTGGGAACGCCTACCGTCTGGGGCCGGCCCCGATGACATCACAAGTGATGTCAGTGGGAGTGCTCTCGGCTCTGATAGAGCCAAAAGCACTCCAGGGCTTGCGGCAACGTGACCCTACCACAAGGGTCTTGTCGCAAGCCATCGCTACCATCTTTTTGGCCTCTTGCTATAGCTGTGGGTGGTCACCCACAGCTATGCGAGCGGCCAGGAGGCCACTCTAAAATTAGGAAAGACGGCCCTGATTCAGAGCGAGCGCTCTGTCAGAGCGTCCGGCTCTGAATCAGGGCCTCTGACCCCATACTAGTGTATGGGGGCAGCGGGCCGTTTCAGGAGAGTAAGGTAAGCAGGAAATATCTGTGATATCTCCTGCATTACCTTTTTGATGAATGACCCGAAAACTTAATTTCTACCCAAGCAGTTGAGAATGTTCATTTTCACCTGCTTTTGTAGAAATTAAGTGATGATGACAATAGCCCTTAATGTTTAACATGAAACATTGGGCTAAGAACCCAGACATTATACCCATGAGCTTCTACAGCTTTAGAGAGTGCACCAACAAGAAATATTCAACTGAACTGTAAACTACACTTTATGGGGTCCCAAGGTTAAAGCAAAGTTACTTTGTCGAATACTGTGGAAATTGTTATCTGTTATTGCATTTTGCTTTTAATTGTTCATAATGTATAAATGCTTCTGCTCTAGTTTTATTTTATCAAAAGGAAATTGCATAGGTGTATTAGTACCAAGAATTCATTGTAATGTGCACTTATCTAAGCTGATTAACCAGAAGTTCTTCCAGCCAGAGAAGTTTATTAAGTCTTATTGAATAAATGTAATTTTGGTTGTCTCTAGTGAAAGTTAAGCTGTGTACACACTGGAGCGGTGTTGTCCTGATTTGGCCAAATCGGAATGACAAATCATGCGTATCGTGTAGTGTGTACACACGATGTGCGCGCTCTCGCGGTCGCATGTGATGTCGTTAGGTTTGATGGTGCTCCACATCAAACCTGACAATATAGCGTACGGCGCCATGCACTGTAATGAAGGACGGAAACAGTGGTCGTTCCATCATTCATTACATCGTGCAAATGTGTACCGTGGATACGATATGTCAGCCCATCGATCCAGTGTGTACCCAGCATTATTGTTAAAGCACTGTATCATTTATATTGTGCATTGAAACTGTTGTGATTAGATATGAAAGTTTGATGTAACTTATCTAAGTGTAAACTTGAGCCAATAAACAAATACTTGGTCGCACCACCCCAGTTATGGCCCTGAACAGGCTGACATACCAAGTATCTTATTTAATGGGTCACCGCTGGATGTATAGATGTGTAGGGTTGATGTATCAAGCGGTGAAAAGAGTGAAGACGTTGCTCATAGCACCCAATCAGCTTCTACCTATCATTTTATAGAATGTACTTGATAAATGCTACCTTGAAGCCATAGATGTGGTGCCTCAAGGACTTAAGAAATGTTTGACGTTCTCTTGCTCTCTGTCAAGTTACCCATGGGCTTTTGGGGGCTGGGGTCTCTTGAGGTTGCTCATATATTCAGTACCATAGCTTTTTGTATGCTGGGTTGGTTATTACACCCACTGCAAATTTTAGCACTCTTACTGGGACCATGGGATTGGCAGTACCCAACCATCCTTTAATCACTCAATTGTGGGTTGCGACTGGTGCTTGGCATGTATTTACAATTCTTTTTTTTTACCTTGGACTAGTGCGTGTTTATTTTATATTTTCTCAAATTCTTTTTACTTTAATTTTCAGTCAGTTAACTAGACACTTACTGAAGTATTATTGAATGATCAAGATCCCTAGTATAAGTCATCAGTAAAAATAAAATGAGCCATGAATGTAAGCATCCGCCGCTCACTATGTTCTTGGTTAATGACGGGAAATTATGTAATGCTAATAAAAAGTCATGCTTTAGGAAGGGTAGGGAGAATCTGGTTGGATAAAAAATATAAGCTGTGCGGCAGCGATGAGAACTGATTGGAGTAGAAGTGGGTGATGTCAGGAAGGCGAGAAAAGTTAATAATTTAGTTGAGAGATGACCGGCGAGTGGATGAGGGTTTTCGTGTTTTCCAGTATCAGAAAAGATCTGTTCTTAGAAATATTTCAAAAGTGGAAATGGCTATACTGGGAGAGGGTGGAGTCATGCATAACTCCTAGATAGAAGCATAGTACACATGGTGATGTTTTTGATGGATAGTGAACAGGATGAGAGGAAGATAATGAACTTAACATGTTGGGGGGCGATTCAATAGTTTTTTTGCGCCCGATCGCACCTTATCCCCATCTAAGTAGATGGGGCAAAATTCAATTTCTTGTTTTTTGTCATGCATTTTATGCCCATATAGAGCGGGTTTAGCTGCGTAAAACGTCTAAACAGGTCTATATGGACGATCGCGGGGGTTTGGTTAGTCGGCGGCACATGCACGGACACCTCACTGTATTTTTTTGCAAAAAAATACAGTGATAAGGCTGCGGTGGGAATTCGCAAGGACCGAACTTTATCGCAAGCTCTGTCCCTGCAGGGGATTTTTGATAAATTCCTGTGATATTTCCTATAAGTGAAAATATCACACTACAACTTAATTTTAAATGCAGATTGTATTACAGGTTGACTATCCCATATCCAAATATTCCGAAATACGGAATATTCCGAAATACGGAATTGTTTTGGCATGACTGAGATAATGAAACCTTTGATTTTTGATGGTTCAATGTACACAAACTTTGTCTAAGGCACAAATTATTAAAAATATTGTATAAAATTACCTTCAGGCTGTGTGTATAAGGTGTATATGAAACATAACTGAATTTAATTTCTGTACACAAACTTTGCTTGAGCCACAAAATTATTGAAAATATTGTATAAAATGACCTGCAGGCTGTGTATAAGGTGTATATAACACATAAATGCATTCTGTGTATATATTCGGGTCCCCTTCCCAAGATATTTCATAATGATATGCAAATATTCCATAATACGGAATATTCCGTTATCCAAAATACCCCTGGTCCCAAGCATTCTGGATATGGGAGACTCAACCTGTAAATGGGGCCCTAAGGGGCTATTTACTAAGCCTTGGATGGAGATAAAGTGAACAGAGATAAAGGACCTCATTCAGAGTCGGTCGAAGGGCCGCGCGGTCGTACGGCCAACGACCGCAAAATCCGATCGTACGGCAGGGCGATCGTAAACAAAGCAACGCCCATTCATTAGCACTGCACCTCCTCTAGCTACCAACTGATCTGAACGAACGATCGAGTCAATCGTAGTCCGGCGCTGTCAGTCGCTATATGCTAATTATGTTCTGATGTTTGCGGACGTATGTGTTGTTTTGATGGTCACGTGTCATGTTTACAATGGACTATCGATCAGCTTGTTATTAGCTTGTTGGCAATTATCTAATTAAGTGTTTAACTCTTGCAGTTCTTTCAAACGAGTTTTTTAACATGTGTCAATAAACTTTTTTGTTCATTTCGTGTTTGTTTTCTCCGTTCTTATTTTTTCACACAATATGAAAAACAAAGCAAGGTATATTAACTGTGAATGTCCGTTTGCTAATTGTGTTAACTTTATAAATGCATTTGCATTTTGCGTTAGTATCATTTGCAAGGTATATTAAATGTGAATGTCCATTTGCTAATTGTGTTAACTTTATAAATGCATTTGCATTTTGCGTTAGTATCATTTGCACTCTTATGTTTGCAATTGCACACTGCGTGTTGTAGCCAATCAAATGTAACCTTATTTTGGGGGACACATGATTAAAGGATTGGCCAATAGTGTTGTTTTTGATGAAAGTGTAAATATTTTAGCCAATCATATTTTTTATACCCCATGTATATTTCATGTTTTCTGTAAAAACGTCCATTGCCATCATGAGAGCCGCAGCGTTTACCAGGCGCGAGCTCCTTGTCCTGGTCAGCATTATGGACAGGCGGATCACCCAGGTTGAGCCGCCCATTTCCAATCGGGCAAAAAGGGCCGCGGTAAGGGGAGCACTCCGATCAGCGGGATTTCTGAGAAATATAGCTCAATTAGAGCGTCGCTGGTCGGACCTGGGCCGCCGGTCGCCAGTGCTTGTTTATAAGTATTAATTAGTGGACTGTTTAAAATGTATGTTGCTTTGCCAATTATTTTAGTCAATGTTCAAAAACCCTCCTGTATGTTGTCCCTATTGTACAGAATGTGTACTTGTATTGTGTATCTGAATTTCTAAACTATGTTTGTGTTTTTATGTTTACATTTTAGGAGCTCAGCGGAGACAGAGAAGGGCACGGCGTCTATAAAGTTCAAATTTGAACGTGCAGCCCTCACCTGCATCTCAAACCAGCCCTCCCTCCCCACCACCATACTCCCCCAGTAACCCTCCCTCCCTGTTCCAATCCTCCCCAAGTCTGCCTCCCTCCCCTGCCCACTCATCCCAATTCTCCCCTCCCTGTGATCTTTCCGCCTCCATTTCCTCTTCTACCATTCCCCCCACTCCCGAATATTCACCCTCCCCGGAAGCTTCGCCGGCACCATCTGGTGCTGTGTCTGATCACTCTCAGGGTACGTTTTTTTTGCTACATTTTTTTGGGGTGTTGTTGTTAGCCATGTTTTTTTTTAAATTTGCTTAAAAAATGCTGGATGGGGTTTAACATCATTGCGCAGTAATGCTGTTTTTCAGACTTACATTATGTTTATTGTCTGGCCCTTTTTTTTGTTGTCGTCCCAATTTTTTATTTTAATTTACTTTAAAATTTTTGGGTAGTTTGAGGAACTAATGATTATATTTGGTTTAGTATTTTACAATGTCCAAAAACCTGTCACCAAACTTGCCAAGGTGCTAGGAACCAGACTACCCTTGTTAATGTTGTGTACACTGTGTTTAAAATGTACTAATGTACTTAGGCAAAGTGATGTTTTTTCTAGGCCCTAAAAAAATTTTTGTTTTTGCTTTATCACCAACATTCTAGAAGTGAATATGTGCATTGTGTTTTAAGGATATGGCCATCATGACTTAAGAATACACCTCCCATTATTTGTAACATCATCATAGTGGTTTATGGATTATGCCACACAGAAGCGTCACTAGGGTTGGTGTCACCCGGTGTTGTAGCTCATGGTGTCAACCCCCCCCCCCCACATGGGCCTTGTATCACACCACACGGCATCCTTAGTGCTGTTTTTGTACTATCACTAAATATATGTTAAATCAATGGGCAGCAAGAGTTTCCATTTGCAGATGGACAAACACTCGCATTACCTCTATGGAATGCCCCTTATTCAATCCCCCCCAGTAGTAGTGCCCCTTATGCAATGCCCTCTGTAGATGTGCCCAATATGCAATGCCCCCTGTAGTAGTGCCCCTTTATGCAATGCCCTCTGTAGATGTGCCCAATATGCAATGCCCCCTGTATTAGAGCCCCATATGCTGTACCCCCAGTAGCACCCATTATACTTTACCACCAGTAGCACTCCTTATGCAGTGCCCCAGTAGTGCCCCTTATTCAGTGGGCCCAGCAATGCCCCTGATGCCGTGCCCCAGTAATGCCCCTTATGTTGTGCCCCCAGTAGTGCGTCTTATACATTTCCCCTTATACAGTGCCCCCAGAAGTGCACCTTATACTGTGCCCCCAGTAGCGCCTCTAATGCAGTGCCCCCAGCAATACCCCTTATGCTGTGCCCCCAGTAGCGCCTCTTATGCAGTGCCCCAGCAATGCCCCTTAAGCTGTGCCCCCAGTAGTGCCCTTATACAGTGCCCCCAGTATTGCCTCTCTTATGCAGTGCCCCCAGAAATGCCCCTTCAGCTGTGCCCCCAGTAGCACCTCTTATGCAGTGCCCCTTAAGCTGTGCCTGGTGTGCCCCCAGTGGTGCCCTTATACAGTGCCCCCAGCAATGCCCATGAAGCTATGCCCCCAGTAGTTCCCTTATACAGTGCCCCCAGTATTGCATCTCTTATGCAGTGCCCCCAGCAATGCCCCTTAAGCCGTGCCCCCAGTTGCGCCTCTTATGCAGTGCCTGGTGTGCTCCCAGTAGTGCCTTTACACAGTGCCCCCAGCAATGTCCCTTAAGCTGTGCTTCCAGCGCCCCTTATGCAGTGGCCCCGGTCCCCAGTAATCCCCCTTATGCTGTGCCCCCCCTGTGCAGTGAGTCAGTACTTACCTCTGGGTGTGTCCGGGTGGGGTGCTCACTTGTCTTGAGTCCTTCTTCTGTTCTTGACACGCAGCACGCTCAGAGGCACCTAGTCCCTCCTCCTTCTCCCCACAGGCTGAGCGGCTCCCAGAAGAACAAGCGGAGCCGGCGTGCACGATGACGTCATCACGGCCGGCATCCAGAACCACACACAGGCACAGAGAGATTCTCTGTGCCTGTGTGTGGTTCCGGACGCCGGCCGCGGTGAGAGAATGTGCAGCTCACCCCGGCAGCGGCACACAGAGCAGAGGACCAGCGTGCGGCAGGACGGACCTGCGTACACATTAAAAAGTGTCTCCTCCGGCTCCAGCAGCATGGTCGGCGGTGGTGCCGTGGGTGTGCGGCCCACGAGTGTGACATGCTGCTCTTCTTGGTGTCACCCCCTTGAAGGGTGACACCCAGTGCAGGCCGCACCCCCCTAGTGACGCCACTGATGCCACATAGTTAGGGTTTTAAATTTTTGGAGCAACAGAAAACTAGAAACCTATTAATAAAGTTGTGTGTCTGCTACTTTCAAACACACTGTAACATCAGTGTGTTTAAACACTTTTTTGTACATTGAATAATGTGTAATGATAAAATCTTTCTAATTGTAATGAAGTATTTATTATGCATTTTTTTAAATTTTTCAACAGATCTAACCCACATCCTGAGGGGTATTCGGGAGGAGCTGCGCGATACATCTGCCTACTTACTGCAGGCCTACATGTGCCTACAAAGAATCGTGGAGCGTTTGGAGGATTTGTAGTTTTTTATTTTTCTATTTTGGTTAAATTTTTCAGACATATAAAATTAAAAAAATAAAGTTGTGTTCTTTCCAACATTTGTCCTCTTTTTGGCAACTCATTAAAGGGTGTAATTCTGCATGTGAAAAATATGGGAAACAAAGGTGGGTGCTTTTCCATAGTGTAAGAATTTAAAACATGTATTAGTAAACCTTAATATAATTTGCAGTAATGTTGTTTATTTTACAATTATGGTTTTGCATAAGTTATACAACTCCAAATGGCTTACAAATTTTAACAATAAAAAAAAACATTTTGCAGCATTAAAAACATTTGTAACATTACAAACATGTTGGCCACAGCCTTTTAATGTTAAAATTAAAAACATTACAGATTCACACATAACAAATGTCCTCATGGTTTGGGCAAATTAAACATCTGGCTTAGTCAAACATAAACAAGTATAGTAAAATAAACAAAAATTATGCAAATGAAAACATAACATTTACTAAATCAAAAGGCAAATTAACTAAACATGTTGGGGGATATCCGTGCAAAATGTGTTAGTAGTCCAAAAACATACAGGGTATTGCCAATGTGTTCCATTTTTTAACCATGTTTTTGAAAGTGTTGTGATTTTGTTTGGAAAAGAAAACAAAAGAAAAAGGGACACATTAGAATACATTTTGCAAATATGTATTTTCTTTAAAAATATAAATAAATGTGCATACCTAAAAAAACGAGAAACAACCTCATTGCGTCTGGCCCCCCCCGACAGCATCACAACACCTTCCTCCGGGGGGCCCTCCTCTGGTAAGGCCTCCTCTGGCTGCATGGGTACTCGACTCCTTATTGCAATGTTGTGGAAAATCCCACACAGGACCACAATGCGAGAAACCATATCTGGCGAGTACATGAGTGCACCACCAGAGTGATGGAGACACCGGAACCGGCCCTTTAAAAGGCCGATACAGCACTCCACCACCTGCCTGGTGGCAGTAAACGCGGCATTATAGTGAGTTTGTGGCCCTGGTGTGGGAGTCAAATAAGGAGTCAGCAGCCAGCGCGTGCAAGGATATCCACTGTCACCTGATGGAAATAGGACAACAAAAGATATAAATTTACCATGAGAACCTGTTTATACTATTACTAGAAATACATACTGGTTTTTAACTTACCAAGAATCCACGCGTCACCAGCTTGCAGTGTGCTTAATTTGGGCCAAATCCCTGAATGCTGGATCACATACGCATCATGGCTGCAGCCTGGGAATTTAGCATTCAGGGAGAGGATCTGGAGGGAGGCATCACATAGCACCATTACATTTAGGGAATGGTAATGTTTGTGGTTCCTATATATTTGTTCCCTGCATGCAGGGGGCTGAAGTGCTATGTGAGTGCCATCCACTACCCCTATGACGTGTGGAAAGCCTGCAATTTCAAAAACCTTCTGCTTTACTACATCAAGGGCTTCCGGATCCAAAGGCATACTAATAAAATGTGCTAGATGATTAAAAAATGCATCTACCACATGCCTCAGGATCCGTGGAAATGAGCGCTGGTAGATGCCACCCCCCAGCCCCACAGTGGTTTGGAAGGAGCCTGAGGCGCAGAAATGTAACACCGCCAACAACTGTGTAAGTGGTGAGATTGCTGTAGGAATGTTAATCTGACTTTCTAGATCATTCTTTATTATTGAAAGAGTGTCTAGGATAATATTAGGAGGCAGGCGATAAGTGGTAACAACCACATCATCAGGCATTACAAGAAGGGTGACACGTGTTCTATATATCTTGGCCCTTGCACGCTTCCTATGCCTACGCCCAGGAGGAGGCTGAGAAAGGTTGGTGGGGGTCAACATGGCCACTATTAGCTGTCCAACATCGCTCTGTAAAGTTAAATGTAAATTTTTAATTGGTTCTCCAGAGTGCATTGTGAAAATATGTGCAAAAATACTTAGCTTTATAATAATGGGGCATATTCTTACAGGGTCGGGCAGTGCCATCTTCGGAAATCACTACATGTGTATTTGTTGTTCGTTTTAAAAATGATATGTAACAAAAAAAAAAGAATATTAATGACAAACCAATATTACTACTTTTAGGGTTAAACCCATGCTTAATTTTTAAAATTGCAAATATGAAGTGTTGTTAAATGTACCAAATTTATTTAAAAAAAAATAACAATTTAAAATATTCTTTAAAAATTTGGATAAGAAAAACAAAAAAACATTTTAAAAAAAGTGTAGGTTTGTAAAAAAAAACACTTACCTGATTCCAGACCAAAAAGGAGTGTAAAACACCTTTAAGAAATATGATTCAAAAATATTAGATTCCCCCCCAAAAAAACAACGAAGATTCAGATTGATGAACCCAAAACAAAATATAAAAATGCAGTAGGCTGGCACACTTTCTTGATTCGTCAAATAACGTTGGAGTTAAAAGGTCGGACAACCACCCACAAAAAAACCTCAGAAACAAGGCCAAAAACGAACGTTGTTTTTTAAACTCCAACGCAAAAAAATAGGACCTAAACCCAAAAAAACCCCACCCACCAAAAAATAAAGAAAAAAAAAGAAAAAACACCAAAAAAAAACAAACAAACACACAAAAAACCACAACAAAACAAACACACAAAAAACCACAACAAAACAAACACAAAAAAACACAACAACAAAACAAACACACAAAAAAACACAACAACAAAACAAACACACAAACTACACACACAACCAACTGGCAATCAAATTCAAACAAACTCACAAACTACACACACAACCAACTGGCAATCAAATTCAAACAAACTCACAAACTACACACACAACCAACTGGCAATCAAATTCAAACAAACTCACAAACTACACACACAACCAACTGGCAATCAAATTCAAACAAACTCACAAACTACACACACAACCAACTGGCAATAAAATTCAAACAAACTCACAAACTACACACACAACCAACTGGCTATCAAATTCAAACTATTTAACTGATATTCAACACCTCCTGCACCACCAAACACTCCAACTAAAACCCACAAGTAAGGGAACATTTGGCTTTGCCTTAAATAAAGAAACCAAAACACAATTATTGAAACATGCAGAAAAGGTGTGCATTTGTAGTTAGGGAAATAAGGATGCACAGGTAACCAATCCAGGGATGCGCTCACATGTAGCCCAACCCACGCAGCGATTAGGGAATGCAGGAAAGGTGTGCATTTGTAGTTAGGGAAATAAGGATGCACGGGTAACCAATCCAGGGATGCGCTCACATGTAGCCCAACCCACATAGTGATTAGGGAATGCAGGAAAGGTGTGCATTGTACGTAAGCAAATAGGGATGCACGGGTAACCAATCCAGGAATGCGCTCACATGTAGCCCAACCCACGCAGTGATTAGGGAATGCAGGAAAGGTGTGCATTGTGCGTAAGCAAATAGGGATGCACGGGTAACCAATCCAGGAATGCGCTCACATGTAGCCCAACCCACGCAGCGATTAGGGAATGCAGGAAAGGTGTGCATTTGTAGTTAAGGAAATAAGGATGCACGGGTAACCAATCCAGGGATGCGCTCACATCTATAAAGAATTCTACAGAAGCAGTATTCTTCATGCTCTCTCACAGGTTAGCAGAATGGCAAGCGAGGAGCATGGTGAGCAGAGGCCAACTGAGCCAGGTAAGTTCCAATCACATTTTTTACACAACACAAGAACTGGTTAACTTTCCCATACAATTGAGAAAATTTTTTACTATTTTTGCAATTTTTGAAGGTGCAGGGATTCAAAGTCCAGCAGTAGAAGAGGAGGAGGCAGGCCAAAGCAGGCAAAGGCCAAGGCCACGGCCCAGGCCAAGAAACCCTCCATTTTCCCCAATCGAGCTTGAGACATTGGTGACCATGACATTGGACAACCTAGTCAATGCACCCCGAAATATGGGGGCTGGAGCCAAAGACAGGATTTGGGAGGAGATATCCAGGGCTGTTAATGATGTGGGGACGACCTACAGAACACAGAAAGTCGTCAAAAAACGGTAAGAAAATGATATTGTGAGTGTACTGAAGGCCAAAGCTTGATCTTATTTAAAAAAAATAACAAAAAATTTTTCTAAAAAAAAAATGACAGATGGACGGATTTCAAATACCAACTGAAGAGGAAGCTACGGAGTAGGGTGGACCATGCTGCGGGGACAGGTGATGGTCCCATTCCTGAGGAGCTGACCTTGACAAGGTTGGAGACGCTGGCTCAGGGATGTGTGACGGAAGAGGAGATAGTCGGCGTGCCCACTATGGACATTGACATGGCCGACTTCAACGCTCCACATGTGCTAGAAGGTAATTTAATTTTGTAAGGCAAAAAGTATAATGCTGAAACGTCTTTTTTTTTTGGGTGGGGAAAAACAATTAAAATTTTAAAATATATATTCCAGACTCAGTGGAGGTAGTGCCTGCTCCTGAGGTCAGGTCTGGGTCCAGCACAGATGGGGACTCTGCAGGGGAGGATCCAAGTACTCCATCTGGGGACCCTGTGGAGTCTACTCCAGGGCAACCATCAGACTGAGCAGTGCCTCTCCTCACCAGGTTGGTCTCCCTAGCTCAGGAGAACAGATGTGTTCTTCTGAGGATGGAGACCACTCTGGTGAGGGTGGCGGTGGCCCTGGAGACCATTGCTGGGGCCCTAGATCGTTTGGCCAATACCCAGGAGCAGGCCAACCCACCTGCCATGATGGAGCGAGACTCCCTTCCTCCCAGGACCACCACCTCTGGCAGCCCAACAGCCACCCCCGCAAGTATGGAGAGCCCTATGCCTAGGCCAGAGGAAATCCCATCTACCTCTGGCCAGGCCATCGGCGTCTTACACGCCAGTCGGCTGTCCGTAGCTTACCTCTTCCTCCGAGCCATCCCAAATGACGAAAGTAGCCCTGGATATCTCCTCCCTCACCTGTTGTCCAGTCCCCATATTTCTGGCCACCAATGTCTCAAGCTCTTTTTTTTTTTTTTTTAACCAAATTATAAAAACAACATTGGTTATAAATTTATTTTAATTATATGCAAATCTTGCATTTAGAATTAATATGTTATGTGTGCTGAAAGGCAAATTACAAATAAAACAAAATATTTCACCAAAAATGTCTCTCTTTAATTATATCAATGTATACAAGGTTTAAAAAGTATGAAAAGGGTGCTCCGCAAAACACAATGCTAGATGTTTTAAAAACTGTTTCAGCCAAAAAGTGTTTAAAAAGCGCTAAGAAACATTTTGTTTAGGAATTCCCTAATGCACACGCAAGTGAAATGAGTTACAAGGTAATTAGCAGTGTTAATAGTTACAATGCAGCAATCTTAGCTGCTTCGTTTGTGTGGTTCTAAATTGAAACATCGCAGGGAACATCAGATTAAGGATTGTACTGTTGTGGTTTACGGACGCTTCTTGCCTACCTTAGCCTGGACGATCATCCTGTTCGTAGAGTGACGTTTTCATGCATCCGCAATTCTTGGTCGGACGAAGCAGGTAATTTATGCACTCCCCTAAAACGCCTGGAAACGCTGAAGAACGCCTCCGTTTCCAGACCACCACCCACGTATACTCCCACAAACGGCCTTTCCTGTCAATCAACTTTAGCAATCCACTTCCGTGTCGGAAGCCCTAAGACCGACAGTATTTTTGATCGGTAGAGCTCGTACGCACATGCGCACTGCTAGCCGTGCGCAGGCGCAGAACGCAAAACATCGTATGTGTACGACCGTGCGGCCGCTTTGACCGACTCTGAATGAGGTCCGAAGTCCCAACCAATCAGCTCCTAACTGCCATGTCACAGACTGTGTAGGAGCTGAATGGTTGGGACTTTGGGGGTCATTCAGACCCGGTCGTTAGCGCCGATGCGCTCGGACCGGGTCGATGGCCCCCCACAGAGCATGCGCACGACGGCACAGTCGTGCGCATGCGTGAGACCCGCTACGACCGACAGCGCCGGTCGTAGCGGGTCTCGCTCCAAAGGGGGCGAGCTGTCGATGTTGATTGACAGCTCGCCCCGTTTGGAAGGCGGGCCGGGGGGGTGGCAGCCCAAACGGGGGCGTTCCCATGGGAACGCCTACCGTTTGGGGGCGGCCCCACTGACATCACTATTGATATCAGTGGAGAGCTTCCGACTCAGAGCCGAAAGCTCTCCGGGGCTTACGACAAGGGAGACCCTACCCTAGGGTCTCGTCGTAAGCCCCAATAGTCGCGATGGTCTTGACCATCGCGACCATCACCTTAGGCGGTCGTAAGGCTGTGGGTGTAACCCACAGCCTTAAGACCGCAAAGGAGGACGTTTTGAAAATTCAAGAGGTCCTCCCCTCATTCAGACCGACCGCACGCTCTGTGCGACCGGCTCTGAATGAGGGCCTTTATCTCTGTCCACTTTACCTCCATCCAAGGCGAAGTAAATAGACCCCTAAGTGTCCATACGGGCTTCACATAACAACCGTGTTCAAAGCAAAATTGCTCACTCTGCTGAAATATGTTGGGGAGATTCTCAAATTTTAGGGCATTCTCCCATATCCTGGGAGACTGGATAGTAGACGGCTTCCCAGACAGCCAGAGCAAGTACAGCATTCTACAGCAGGGACTCAATGCAGTGATCGCAGCACCACACCCCCAGCACTTCCTCCTTAGACGACCCCTTTTAAAAGTTGGCAAGTATGGTTCAAAGGAGGATGAAAGGAACTCTATTATATAACTATATTCTCCATCTGTATTATGTAGACTTCTATTTAATTTGTATTTTTAAAGTATGTGTTCTGCATAATGGCTCTTTACTCACTGGAAGGCCATGCAGTTAGGTTTTTTGGGGTCTTTTCATACCCTAAGTCAGTGGTTCCCAAGCTCAGTCCTCAAGGCACCCTAACAGTCCAGGTTTTAAAGAAATTCATTGTTCAGCACAGATAGTTACATGAAATTGACCGATGGACTAATTCAGAAATTTGCTTAATTAATAACTTATGTAAATCCCTGATGTTTGCAGTCCTGCGCATGCGCTCCGTTTTTAGGACGTGTAGAAGCCAGTGGTTGCGTCCTTGGATGCAGCTTCACTGTTCCCGGCAGAGTGATTTGGCCAGACACCCTGAGTAACCTGAGAGTTACTCATATATCCGAAGTTCACGCAGTGGATGCAATGCTGCGTCTTCAAACACCGAAGCAGATCAGAGAAGCTGGCAGAAGGCGTCTTTTAGGTCAGGACTGTTAGGGCTCTTTGAAGACCAATTTGGGAACCTCTGCTCTTAAACTGTTCTTAAGCTGGGTATACACTAAACGATGCGTGTACCCAGCAATGCGACGGACAACAGCACAGGATACGGGCCGTCATATCAGGCGGTCGGTACACATTACACTATCCAATGCCTGACCGCCCGATATGACGGCCCCAGCCGCATCCTGCTGCATGGGGTTGTCAGTTGCATTGTCAGATTGAGCTGTATGTAAGGACGACCTGACGATGCGACTAACGACCAAATGGGAGCATGCACGGCCCGACAGAGTGTGTACACATTAGGCGAATTTGACGATATGTCGGCCCGATCCATCGGATTGGGAGAAATATCTTCTAATGTGTACCCAGCTTTAGACAGACAGATCCTAAGAGACAAGTGATTGATCTTTCTGTGGCAACCCCGAAGGTGTCCATATTAGATGAATCCTGCTGTACGGGACACAGGCAAGGCTGCTGGATCACATTGAATGGGACATGGCCAGTGTAGTCATTATCTGTATATTCCAGCAGCCCTGTACAGATCTGATTGTACATTGTTTAATAACAAGACTTTTTACACTCTGCATAATTTCATGTTAAAACCTATAGAGGTGGCTTAATGTTATGAATCTAGGGGAAAATTCACCTTTAACTTAAGGCAATAGTGCTGAGGATTATATGAAACGATGAGGACAACTGAAAAGGAAGTCCTTGTCAGGAGTAAGGCTGGGTAGCCAAAAGTTGAAGAAATAGTGCTGACGATTATATGAAGTGATGGGGACAATGGAGAAGATCAGGAGTGAGGCTGGTAGCCCAGCTCCAGCTTTGAGGGCTTATTGATACATGGCAAGGTGATGGTCTGGTGACCACGTTGCAGCCTTGCGGGCTGATGTGAACTTGGCTGAGGTGCGGCCTTGGGGCCGAGTTGCAGCCTTGGGGGGCTGTTGTGAACTTGGCTGAGGGGCTATAAAGATAGACACAGAAGTGCGGTAGAGACAGCAGAAATGTCCACTCAGACACTGCAGTGTGTCTGAGACTGCTATAATGTTTTTAGCAGATTGTCCACTCAGATGCTGAAATGCGTCTGAGACTGCTGAGATGTTTGACGCAGATTGTCCACTCAGATGCTGAAATGCGTCTGAGACTGCTGAGATGTTTGACGCAGATTGTCCACTCAGACGCTGAAATGGGGCTGAGACTGCTGAGATGTTTGACGCAGATTGTCCTTTCAGACACTGAAATGCGGCTGAGACTGCTGAGATGTTTGATGCAGATTGTCCACTCAGACACTCGAATGCAGCTGAGACTGCTGAGATGTTTGACGCAGATTGTCCACCTATGGGGAGGGACTTCCTCCTGAGTGAACATCCCCCCCCCCCCGCCCTCACACTCCCTTCTCCCTGCCGTTCTGTGGGTGCAGCAGATGGTCCCTGTTTGGCTGCAATACTATTTTTTTGCATTTTGTAAGAGGGGCCGTGGCCATGCTTCCCCCAGATTGGCCATGCCCCCTCACTACCAGGGCTCGTGGACTCTCTATGGCTTTGCCAAATCTATATACGGGTTGGGTACGAGAAGCCGGCACTTGGGATCCTGACCAGGTCACAATGCCGATGCCTAAAGGAAAGTACTCCTAACCTAAACCCTAACCCTCGCTCCCCAGTACCTAAACCTAATCTCCCTCCCTAGTGCCTAAACCTAACCCTCCTTCTCGGCACCCTAAACCTAACCCTCCCCCTAATGCCTAACACTAACCCCTTATCCTAACCCTCCCCTTATCCCCAGTACTTACCTTTGGGATTCCGGCAGTCAGGATGCTGGCGACGGTTTTCTGATAAGTGTCGGGATTCTGGCATCAGCATTCTCTTCTGCATGCAGGTCCGACAGGCGACATCGTCAGCAGAGCCATGTTGTATCACGATGTTGCTCCCGACATCGGCAAGTGTGTATGCAATTGCCGATGCCGGGACCCCTGCCAAGTCCCATCGCATGATAGGTCGGCTGGGTACACATCGTTAAATGTGTACCCAGCTTTACATGACCAAGCACTTGCTAGACATTCAACTTACCTAAGCAGTCATGACTTAAGTGGTACTGTGGAGAAACTGGAAGACCTCCGTTCTGCTATTACACAATGTCTTGTTTCAGCCATGATTGTGGATGATCCTTTGGAGGTCTTCAGGCTTATGGCCCATACACACGGTCAGATAAACTGCACGATTTTAACGATAACGATCATATCGTTGTTAAAATCGTACAGTTTGTGGCCCCTGCAAACGACCAAACAATGGTCAATGCGCGAGCACAAATGGTCAATGACGACCATCGACCGTCGCCTGTGCATGCAGGTCAACCTGGTCGAAATTGACCAGGTTAGCCTGTTTAATATAGGGACCCGCGATCGTTAATCGCGGGTCGTTATAGTCGTTAGGGGGTTAATGCATGTGTTGGATGCTCGATAATGATCATCCAACACATGCAGGACAATCAGATAATGATCGTTATCTGATAGTCTGACCGTGTGTACCCTCCATTAAAAGTAACTGACTAGAGAAACTCTTCAGTACGTAACTGAAATTCTTGACCATACTGACCAGCCATATGTTAACAACTGTTAGGTCTTGTTGAGCAAGGGAATAGAAGGTCTCTTGGTTGGTTTGAATTTAACAATCTGATCATTGTTTCCTAAACGTAATGGAATTTCACAGTTCTCAATAATTGCTGTGTTCCGTGACTATAGGCTCTATTTACTACAATCCGCATACTGAATGCAGATTGTAGTGTGATATTACCTAGTGAATTCGCATTGCGAATTCAGGCAATATCACAGGGATTTACTACAAATCCCTTACAGGGACAGAGCTTGTGATAAAGCTCTGTCCCTGCAAATCCCCTTCGGAGCCTTATCACGGTATTTTCGCAAAAAATACCGTGATTAAGTGCCCGCGCAGGCGCCGCCCGATTGCCGCTGCTTCCCCTTACGGCGCTAAGCCCCGCAATCACGGACCCCCCCTGCGACCCACCCTCCCTTAATAGCACTTACCTGCATGCTCCGGGACTCCGGTGATGTTCTCCATTCCTCCAGTCAGGTGATCTCCCATACTGCACTGGGGCCCGATCACCTGATGACCGGGCAGCAGTGCACTATGGGAGACCAGCTGACCGGAGGGGAGTCATCACCGGAGGCCCGATCACTGGTCCCTGGAGTCAGGTAAGTTTCTTTTTTTTACAGTAATCAGCTTACGGTCTGTTTAGACCACACAGCTGATTACTGGGACCGACTCCCGGCTCTGCTCTCCCCGTTAGAGCAGGGCAGGAGGCCAGTAACCGGGGAAGACCCTTGATAACGCCACCTCCAGGTGGCGTTATTATCACAGGGCTTCCCCCGGTATTTTTTCACATTTTATTTTTAGTAACTCTGGTCAGATCACATTTCCCATTACAGTTATGATTACAGTGATCTGCTTTACTAAAAATAAGTGATACTTAGGGGTTGGAGTAGAATTTTACGAATTCTACTCCAATTGCCCTGTAATAACTATAGGTGATACTAAAATAATGTGAAAAGGGTGTGAAAATAAATGTTGATAAATAGAGCCCTATGTATGATCACCTGCATAAGGTTAGTAGATGCCAAGAATATATCGTGCATGTTATTTTTTTTTAATATATAATAAAATAAATTGAATACAACTATATATATATATATATATACATATATATATATATATATATATATATATATTAATGTATTAAATAAAGTTAGGGCCTGATTCTGAGCCAGACAAATCTCTGTGCACGGACGCAAACTGCGAGTTTTTGCATACAGATGTGAATGTATTAATTTTTGCCTATCTTCGTCCTCTTCTAAATTGTGCAGAACTCGGTCAGATCCGCGCCTGTCTTGTGGGTGTGTTATGGGCGTGTCTACATGGAGAAGCAAAGCCTGCTTCTGACAAACCTCTCGCACTTTGCATGGGGCTGGTCCAAGTGTAAATAATAATGACGACGGTTGCTGCTGCGGCAGGCCTAATCATTTCCACCTGCAGACGTATGAACCCCCGCATTAGCCATACAGATTCTCGCTCTGACATAAGGTAGTAATGGCTTCAGCAGCTGCCCGCAACTACAGCCACTTTGTGCATGATTTACAATCAGTCCCTTAGTTCGTCATTACCATTTCCAATTTAGCTTTAACCAATAAGGCTCCAATATGTGGGCCAATTTAATTTAAATGTACCAAATGAGACTCCAAAATGTCCTTCTGTGGCCAGCTGACCTCATCATTAGTGGAGTGGTCATGGAACAGAGGGGTAAAGCTATGCCCAAGAGCATACAAATGTGCCAGAAGAGGATGTAGTTGAGATCCCGGTAGTCGGGATGCAGAGGCTCAGAATGCCAGTCCCGGAATTCTGACACCAGACAGAATCCCGGTGCCAGCATCCCTACCGCCGGCATCCGGTACCCAACCAGTCAGAAGCGATGACCTAACTGCTCACAGACAGCACAGAGGAAAATGTTTGATGTTAGGGTTCCTCTTCAACAAAAAAACAAAAGGTGTCTCAGTTACATCCGAATTAAGTTTTCAGGCCCTTACAGTATGAATCTTATTTTTTTACAAGTGGAAGAGCCCCCAGGAAAATCATTTTGCTCTGTCATGTTTCATTTGTACCGTACGGCACCTTTCACTTTTGGAACCCACTTCCCATGTTTGTGAGCAAGATACTAGCACAGCATTGGAATAAAATCAGCAGTTACAGTATAGAGCAGACCCAGGACAAAGGGCTTCATTCAGAGGCGGCCGTACGGTCTACAACCGCACGGCCGCCTCGATGTTTGTCCAGTGCGCATGCGCACGAGGGAGCCGGCTCCCTTGTGCGCATGCGTGAGACCCGCTACGACCGACAGCGCCGGTCGTAGCGGGTCTCTTTCCAAAGGGGGCGAGCTGTCGATGTTGATTGACAGCTCGCCCCGTTTGGAAGGCGGGCTGGGGGGGTGGCAGCCCAAACGGAGGCGTTCCCATGGGAACGCCTGCCGTTTGGGGGAGGCCCCACTGACATCACTAGTGATGTCAGTGGAGAGCTTCCGTCTCTGACAGAGCCAGAAGCTCTCCGGGGCTTACGACAAGTGAGACCCTACCCTAGGGTCTCGTCGTAAGCCCCGATGGTCGCGATGGTCTATGACGACCGAAACAGAGGCGGCCGGTCAGGATGCAAGCGGCCGCCCAGTTTCTGAGCGACCGCTTGCATCCTCCGATCGCCTCTGAATAAGGGCCAAAGTCTTAGCGGAAACAACTAGCCGTCTTTCATGAGTCCATAGGCTTTGCGGAGCATAGGTAATAGACTAACTTATTTATTTATTTATTAACAGTTTCTTATATAGCGCAACATATTCCATTGCGCTTTACAATTGGAACATTAATAGAACAAAACTGGGTAATAACAGACAGATATATAGGTAGGAAGGCCCTGCTCGCAAAGTTACAATCTATAGGGAAGTAGGCATTGATAAACAAGGATAGGTGCTATATATTGCAATTTGGTCCAGCCAGACGGCAGAGTTTCTTGGTGGGCTGCATGATCCAGTCACACAGGAATGTCGGCCAAATATCAGGAGGATGTGAAAGAAAGACAATGTGTGAGGTTATGTGTGGACTGTGAAAGGGGATGTAATTGGACATGGAAGCTATGGAGGTTATGTGGGCGGTTCTGGAATCTGATAAGCTTGCCTGAAGAGGTGAGAATGCTTGAAAGATTGGAAACTAGAGGTAAGTCTTATTGTGCGTGGTAAGGCATTCCATAGAGTGGGTGCAGCCCGAAGAAAGTCCTGTAACCGTGAATGGGAGCAAGTAATGCGCGGGGATGAGAGACGTAGATCTTGTGCTGAGCGGAGAGGTCGGGTTGGGAGATATTTTGAGATGAGTGAAGAACTTAAAAGTAATGCATCTCTCATAAAGTAGCCAGAGGTGCTTAACAGCTGCTGCCAGTTTGACGCTGAGACTAGGGACGATGCAGAGGTCCACGATGCTGACCAAAGACTGGGCTCATTATCAGACTGGACTGATGGGGTTCAAGGTCTACTGAAAAACGATATACTCTTCAGTCACGTTCCACAGGAGGAATGTGTATTGTATGCTCACCAACATTTGTATTCCAAGTTTAGAATATTCACAATCTCCAAAGAAGCTTTCAATGCTAATTTGCAGAGTTTAAAATAAACAAAAATGATTCAAAATGTACAGAGTGCATGTCAGTGATAGATATCTGGGCTAACGTAAGTTGTGAAAAATGAGGGTTATTTCCTAGTTAATGAACTGTGACTCTGCCTGGCTGTATGCTTCCACATTAATCTTACTACTATTCGCGGCATGGGAAACCATATCAGTGAAGATTGAAGTATGATACGTTTTTAGTAAAGCCTTTCAAAGTTAGGCTTGTTTGCATAATTGTTCTGTGTAAATAGATGTATATAATAGTGTATGGGAAAACTGTTGTTATTTTAACGAATATGTAATAAGATGTACAAATGGGAACATACAGACTAATGATCACCTCATTGTAAAGCTTAAACATACTAAAAAGTAAAACTTGAACCTTATAAGTATATCAGTGAAAGGTGTTCATTGCAACAAACGTGACCCATAGATTGTAAGCTTGTGAGCAGGTCCCAATGTCTGTCTGTCATTACCCAATCTTGTTTTATTACTGCTTGTTCCCAATTGCAGGGCCGCAACTAGGGGGGGGGGAGGGACATGGACTTGAGGGGGTTGCCAAGGAGGTGACTCGGGGCCTGGGTGGCTGCAATTGTTGATTTGGAGCCGCCCACAGCAGCCTTTGAGAGCGTGACACTGCGCTGCAGCATTCTAAGGTGGAGCTCATGGGCCGGCAGCCAATCAGCAGCGGCTCGAGGTCCGTGAGCTGATTGGCTCACGTCCGTAGCCACGTTAGAATGACTGCAGCGCTGTATCACTCTCTCAAGGGCTGCGGCCGGCTGCTGCCAGTGTGGCTCCATATTAACACTTGCTGATGCAGGCATGGTAAGAGGATCATGGAGGGGGAGAGGGGAAAGATAAGAGGCAGCTAGAGGGGAAGGGTGAGAGGCTGCTGGAGGGGAAGTGGCATAATGTGTAAGGGGCATTACTGTGTGGCATACTGTAATGTGTAAGGAGCATTATTGTGGCATAATGTGTAAAGGGCATTACTGTGTGGCATAATGTGTAAGGGGCATTACTGTAGTATAATGTGTAAAGGGCATTACTGTGCGGCATAATGTGTAAAGGGCATTACTGTGGCCTAATTTGTAAGGGGCATTACTGTATGACACAATGTGTTGTAAGGGGCATTACTTGGGTGTGGCATAATGTACAAGGGGCATTACTGTGTCATGAAACCACACATCCTTTTTCGAGAGTGCCCTCTTTGTTTTGTTTGTGCAGGGGGGGGGGTGCCAACTTATCGTCTTGCCCCAGGTGACAAAAATTCCTAGTTTCGTCCCTGCCACATATGACAAAATGTGCTGGCGTTATATAAGTAACTGTTAATAACCTTTTGTAAAGACTACGGGGTATATTTACTAAAGTGCGGGTTTTTAGAAGTTAAGTTGTTGGCCATAGCAACCAATCAGATTCTAATTATCATTTATCTAGTTCTTTCTAGAATAGCTAGAATCAGATTGGTTACTATGGGCAACAACTCCACTTCTACCGGCACTTTAATAAATACCTACCTGTCTGACTTTTATCTCTGATACTGTCTATCTGTTAATCATCTAAAGGTCTGTAATAAAATGTTGGTGGGAGGGGATGAAGGACACTCTCTTAAGTTGGGTACACCTCAGACGATGTGTACCCAGCCCGACGTCACGGGCGACGGGACCCGGCATGCAGCAGGTGCATACACACTTGCGGATGCCGGGTCCGACGGGGGGAGGGACGTCTGTAGTAGGACCAATGGGGGATGACGCTAAAGACCCGCGGGAGCGCGCATATCATGGGTACACAATGGACGATGTGCCCAAAATGTCTCTCTGATCCGCAGGATTGGACGACATATCGTCTAGAGCAGGGCCCTCCAGCTGTTTTGGAACTACACATCCCAGCATGCCCTGTCACCATTTTGATAACATGCTAAAACTGTGGCAGGGCATCCTGGGATCTGTAGTTCCACAGCAGCTGGAGGGCCAAAGGTTGAAGACCCCTGGTCTAGAGTGTACCCAGCTTTAACAATTTTAGTCACTGTGATACGGTTGGCCTACCAACAGGAAATGAACCCACTTCATTGTGGTCCAGTAAGCTGAATAATAATATGTTTATTCATATAGTGCTTTTCTCGCAAATGGCCAAACCATGGGTGCTAAAATGGTGGGGATCAGCAGGGGGAGGGCCAGAAGTGAAGGTTATGGTCGGAGCAGATTAGGCTTTGACTCCCATCTGAGGCAGACTGTGGGAGGCAGAAAGTGACTGCGTGTACCAATAGCTTGGTCATTGCCATCACACCTCTCCCAGGTTGTGTGTGCAGATACAGATTTTGCCATCACTGTACGTTGTCTGCTGGAATAAATAGAGACTGCTGTTTGTAGCCCAGAAGCAAGTCCACACTGCAAACATAATGTAGCTCAGGAGTCACAGGCAAATCACAGAACATTATTCAGGCATGGGTCAAATCCAGATAAGTTAGGACAGGGGTTGGCCTGAAAGGACTGCAAGCGACATTACAATTAGGGCCAGCACAGACCCAGATGAGTTTAGATTAAGCTAAGGATCCAGCATTAGGCTGAGAGAGCTGTGGACAAAGCTTATAGGATAAAGTGACTATAAGCTGCAGGGGTGTATCTAGGGATCCGAGCGCCCCTGGCAATGTAGTGGACTGGCGCCCCCCTCCCCCCATAATTTCAGAATAATTACATTATACATTAAATAAGTACTTAAAATGTTTCCCCAGCTACCCCCCTTCTGTCTCCCCAGCCAGCCCACATTTCATCAGCCAGCACCTCCGTCTGTCTCCCCAGCCATCCCCCTATACAGTGCCCCAGTAGTAACCCCCCCTATGCTGCATTGCACCCAGTAGTAGTCTCCCCCCTATACAGTGCACCCAGTAGTAATCCCGCCCTATGCTGCATTGCCTCCAGGAGTAGTCCCCCCTATACAGTACCCGCAGTAGCGGCCAACCCCCCTATTCAGTGCCCCCAGTAGCGGCCACCCCTATACAGTGCCCCCTAGTAGCCACACACACACACCCCCATGTGCCATTCTTACACACACACAGAAAAATAAAAAAAAAACACAACTTACCTTATTCTAGCACCTCCCGGCCTGCTCAGCCTGCTCACCACTATGGGAGAGACGTCATGACGTCTCTCCCATCACCCGCTGCAGGGGGAGCCGGAAGGTGGAGCTCATGAGTGAGCTCCAGCCGGTTCCCTCTGTGGACGCAGCAGCCAATGAGAGTCTGTCTGACTCTCATTGGCTGGCTGCTATAACAAACACACAGCTGGCGCTGGTGGCTGTGTGTTTGTTACTGTGTAGGGCAAACCACTCTCACTGCGGTCTGCCCTACACTTGTGGGGCCCGGGGGACTAGCGGTGGCTGCACCGCCGCTAGTTCCGGTCCTGGTAGTCCTGGCCTGATTCCACCCCTTGGCTGCTGGTGGCACTGCCCGATGGCGCCCCCCTTTGGCCAGCGCCCCTGGCAAGTGCATACCTCCCAACATAACCCTCTCCAGGAGGGACACAATGCTCTGGTCCAGGACTTCCCTGGTAAGAGGTGGGGCTGCAGCGTAGTTCAAAATTCAAATAGGGGAACCACACCAACTGTCATATCACACACTGCCCAACATCACTGGCTGGGACTCACTGGCAATTGGTGTGACTCCCCTATTTGAATTTTGGACTGTACTGCAGCCCCGCCTCTGGAGACGCCACCAATCATAAATTACCAGGGAAGTCCAGGACCAGAGAATTGTGTCCCTCCTGGAGAGGGTTATGTTGGGAGGTATGCAAGTGCCATCCAGGCTAATTGGTAGATACGCCCCTGATAAGCTGCTTATGCGCAGTAAGATCCAAGTGGCGATATACAAATAGGTGGGAACCAGCATTGTCTGCTCCTGTTACTGGTGACTGTTAGCGCAGTTGGTTGATGACCAAACACATTGGCCAACAGACTTAAGATTTAAAAATATATATTTACCATCATACTGCATTAGTTAGCTTGTCCATTGCAGTAGTGCTAAAATAGTGAGTGAAAGACTATGGGCCTGATTCATACCTGCTCGCTAGATGCGTACGCTTGCACCCAGCGTATGTATATTCAGAACACACCCAGCAAGGCAGGCGATCGCACGGCAAGGCATAAGCACGCCCACCATGTCTTGGCGTGCTTTCTCTTTGTGTATGCAGACGCCCACCAACCTGTCTTAAGACGCCCACTTGCGCACGTCATCTCCAGGAAGTGAATGCAACCATCGGTACATCAGTTACCATCGGGAGCATTTGCAGCGCTTGAGGCTGCCTCTACCCTACTGCAAGCACTGCGAGTACTTAAGTGTAAAAACCAGCCAGGTGACGTGTACTATGATGCTGCCTGCTAATTATGCACGCCCTTTAGACACCGTTTTGACGCCCAGACACTCCTGCATTCGTACCACCACTCCCCCGTTCACAAGCACCTGCACTGCGATGCATACGCATGCGCACATTGCGAACCATCGGCAGCTACGAGCGAACGCTTCTTAGCGTCCGGGTCTGAATCAGGCCCTATGGTTTTGTCTTGTTAGTTAGGTTAGTTTCAGTGGCGGCTCCAGAGGTTGGGCTCCAGGGCAGTTCAAAATTCAAATAGGGGAGCCACACCAACTGCCAGTGAGCCCCAGCCATCTATGTTTGGCAGCGTTTGAAATGGCAGTTGGTGTGACTCCCCTATCTGAATTTTGAACTGCCGTGGAGCCCAACCTCTGGAGCCGCCACTAGTTAGTTTAACTATCTCCAATGTTTTTTTTGTGAATATTACATTGTTTGGTATATATGAAATTAATATTATGTATATTCTCTAGCCATTAAGATTTCCTTTAAAAAAAAAAAAAAGAAAACAAAGTATTGTTCTCATGATCACCAGAAGTAGTCATTCACCACATCACAGGTGTGTGCAACAACTGCTTTATTAGTAAACCTTAATGATTGGACATTCCCAGTATAAAAAGGTCAACCCTGTGGATGCATTTACTGACACCCCTCTGAAGAAACCAGTAAGGAGAAATGCCTCAGGGCTCAGTATTTGGACACTCTCTGATTCTTTGGAAGCCCTGGGAGTTCTTTTATTTCCTGCTAATCCTGCACTTCATACTCACCTCAGACGGCTTCGCGCCTCCCTCCCCCACTGCCGAATATAAAGGAACACCTCATGGCTGTTGGTCTCTGTCTGGGGTTATATCTTGGCGCTGTGCCTACCATCCGGAGTCAGCTTGGTGACAGAACAGCGGCACAGGGTGGCAGTGGCAAACGCAGGATTTCTAAAGGGGCGTTTCCAAATGCTTGATTTTAAGAGTGTGGCCAGTCCATGAAAAGGGTATAATTAGCGCTTATCCAGCTTTAATATGTGTCATACAAATCGTTTTGAACTTTTGAGTGTCATAATTCCAGCATATACAGGATCAGGGATCACTCTAAAAGCCCCCATACATCAGAGATTGATTGCAGCAATCGTGCAATTTGAAATCGATTTGTGTATAAAAAATGTTCCCTTTTTCAATCGATTTCAAATTGCACGATTGCTGCAATCAATCTCTGATGTATGAGGGCCTTTAGCCATTAAATCCAGCAGTAGGGCCATCCTGCCTGAGCTGAATGGTTTTGATTCATATGTGGGCACCATTCCAGAGCATGGGAGCAAGTCTGGGAGAGCAGCAGAAGAACCTAGAACTGCCCTGGACATATATGTACATATTGGTCTCATTATGCACTGGATAGTGTATTATTATATGGTATTAATAATTAACCCTATTGATGGTCTATAGCAGTGCACCCCTAACAGTGCATGTTTTCTATGAGGGGAATTCAATATGAAACGTAAACTTCGCTGTCGAAGTTTACGTTTCATATCGGAGCTTTTACCTGGGATAAAGTATTGGGCGTGCGCCCGCTTATCCCCGTATTCAACATGAAACTAACGAAAACGGGACCTGGCGAAGTGGGATTTGCGTAAAGTTATGAAATTTTCCTTAAAAAAATTGTAGGACCCCCCCTAAAGTTGTAAAAACAAGGGGGATCACTATTGGTACCCCCGTTTTAACCTCTAAATGAAAGTTGGGGATTTAAATAGCCGCAGCAGGTGTTTTTTTCCCGACATTGAAGAAGTGTTGCAGAAGAGCACTTAGGTTATTTTTTTCGTTTTTTTAAGTGGTCCCATCAAATTTGGGGTACATGAAAATGGGTACTAACATGTTTTGATGTCCCTAAAGTAAGTTTTTAAAAATTCTGCATTTGTGCACCTGCCGCTATAAATCTATTCTAGAAAACATCTGCCGCATACTTGCAGAATAGCCCTGAACCTATTTCCCTATTGTTAAACAATTGTTTCCCCTTTTTTTTTTTTTTTTTTAACCCCAATTTTTAAAATAATTTTTTGGGGTGTCCCTATTTTTTTTTTTTTTTACTTTTTTTGACACAGTTATCTTGTACATGTCATTCCCAGGGGTGCAGGCTATTTTTTTTAAGCCTGCACCTCTAAACCCCAATTCTGCACTTTTTTTTCGCCACCTATTCAGTGGTGAAAAGTTATCCCCGTTTTTTTTTCAAAGGCTTTTCGAACCTGCAAAAAGTCTTTGAAATTGAATACAGTGTAAAACTAAAACCTGCGATAATGACGTCATAGGTGCGATATTAACGCAAAAAACAGTTTTCGCCCCATATTGAATTCCCCTATATATCTCCTAGTTGATGCACAGGTGTATTTATTACTGGCTGGTGGTGCTAATTCAATCATTTGTGATACTTAGAAGAACATGCAGCATTAGTAATATTCTATTATATTACTATTTATATTGTGGTCATGGTGTGGACAACAGGAACCTCCCGACCCCCCCCCCCCCCCCGTTTGCCTATGGGTGGGGGAGGTAGAGGTAAGCGCTAGCCACTGATATAAGAACCGAGACTGTGCAGGCATCTTAATTACAAAGTTTACTTACCCAAGGAGCAACTTTACTAATCGCATTATTATATTATCAGGAGTACAGTTTCTCCTTTTTTTTTAACTACATTGGAATTTTCCTATGCTGTTATTCAGCCGCTGCATGTGATGAATTGATACAGTGCTGATACACTATTTCTCTGTACTCCTAATAACACTACTAAAGGCGGGTATCCACCACTAGATATACAAATGAGAGCACGATTACGACACTGCAATCGTGCTGTCGTTTGTATATCTAGTAACGTGCCTACACTGAATGTTCAGTCCAGGCACATCCATCATCCCCGCACATGCTGAACCTGACGGGATTGTCAGGTTGACCAGCATGTATGGGCGATGATAGATGTCGGAAGCGACCAGCGTGCACGCGTATCGCTGGTTGCTTCTGACCAAAACATGCCCGATGCATGCGCGATTTGCAAGCGATTGCACGATAACGACGTCGTTATCGCACAATCGCTTGCTAAAATTGCCTAGTGAATACGCACCTTAAGAGAGTTGGTCTTAAATTTATGTATTGAAAATTGTTTTAACACTGTTTTCCAATGATGGTATTTTTATTATGTGTTATTTTTAAATAAATATTACAATTAAGCGCTCTCTTTGAGAAATATATAGCTTTTTAGTGCATGTTTAAGCAAACCAGTGCTTTAATTGGGAGTGATCATTGAGATTTAAAAAAAAAACTACGTTATTAATATCTGTGCACCTGAATTTACATTTGTATATTTTGTCTATTTACTAAGCCTTGGCTGAAGATAAAGTGAACAGATAAAGTACCAACCAACCAGCTCCTAACTGCCATGTCACAAGCTGTATTTGAAAAATGACAGTTAGGAGCTGATTAGCTGGTACTCTATCTCCGTCCAAGGCTTAGTAAATAGACCCCTATATCTTCAGCCATCTTTGAATGCATTTACCAAAATGTTTGCTCATATTCCTGTTGATTGTGATTAATATGGGACATGTTTATTGTTTTGGAAACACCCAATCTGTGATATGGGGACAAATATCTATGCAGATATTACATTGGGTGTGGCCAACATTATTTAAAGACAGATTAATCATTTAACTGGATGCAGCTGGACAGTGACCAACAGGAAACAATGGACATGCATTAAGGACGAGTACATCTATCCAGAGCAGTGATAAATACATATCCAGAAAGTCTGTAGTTCTAGAACTAGGAAACCAGTCCGGCAATACAGGTGTTAATGGTTCCGAGCCCCCATGGGAATATATACAGCAATTGTTCCTCAATGTTTCACTGCACACAGAATCAGAAGAGCAAGCCCTAGAGCCGAGATGACAGAAGGAAGTCGGAGGCTTATTAAATGTGTCAGTTTTGAGTGACACAGATGTAGACTCTTATCCTCTGCACAGTGGTGCAGTGAAACATTGGTTCATAAAACCAGACAAGCTTTATTATAGTCATACAAATATCAGCTGAGATAAAGTACCAAACAGTGTGGAGGGCAGACAAGTGTCTTCCCCAACATTTGTGTGATATTTCCAGTTTCTGCTACATAAAAAATGGGGCATGACCCTACGATTTGCAGTCAAATACACTGAGGGCCTGATTCACTACCGATTACAATAGTGATTACGCACGCAGTCCCACTGCGATAGTATGCTAATCCATTGCGATTGCTATGCCGTCGAATAGAAGGGGCCACAGTACCATACTGTTCCATAAAAAAAACCCACAGAAGTTGACTGTTATGAAGTGTTTCCTTCTAGAGAACAATGATAACGCTATACTACAGGGGGTTTCACTTGCCATTGGCCCCAAGGTTTTTCTTCGAACTTTTAAAGTAATTAACGTAATTTAGCGAAATTTTACACAGCCTCACCTTGTGTCTGTGCGCTATGTGCCGACCGGTTCACAGCTGGACAACACGTATTTATTGTCCTGACCTAGGGTTGATAAAGGTTCATTGGCACGTAACACACAGACAGTGGATATGGACGCCTCAGGACACAACACCACTGTCAGAAGCAGGAATACCTACTGAGTAGCAGCGGCTGCTCCAGAGGTGTGGCTACAGCACAGTCCAAAATTCAAATAGGGGAACCACAGCAACCGCCATCCTCACTGGCAATTGGTGTGGCTCATATCCATTCACTTGAGCCGAACTCTCCTTAAAAATATATAAAATGCATGTGACCATGTTTTAGAACACACCAGGCTGGGGTGTAACCAATGGTGAAGTTACTGCTGTCGCTGGGGGTGCAGTACTGCGAGGCCTGGAGACAAGCAAAACCCATAGATGTAATGCTCCATGCAAAAGCAATAATTCCACCACTGCCAGCAGCGACTAATTATGGCGTTAGCGTAAGCACAGTAAAGAAGAGCAGAGTGGTCCCCAACCAAATTTTGCGCCTGCAGAACCCAACATTTGTGGTTACTATAGCAAAATTTTGAGATACGGGGGGGGGGTGTAACCTATTGGCTTGGACAGCGCCGTGATAATGGAGGTTGCCTACCTCAATTAAATTTTGAGTATGGAGAATAAATTATCGCACTCTGGCCTTATAATTGTGTGTGATGTGAAGCTGGGTAAAGATTTTCTGTCCAACCATCCGTCTAGTTGATTGGTTGGAATGAAAATCTGGTAACGTATGGGTGTAACTGATTATCAGCAATTTGTTACTAAATGCCAGAAAACAGATGAAAATGGTCGGTCAGACAAGTTTGTTAAATGTTTGATCTAAACAATTTGTTCAAACAGTTTTTCACCATTTTCCGGCGCTTGGGAGCAAATTGCTGATTGCCATTTGCTTTCATACATTACCAGATTTTCATTCCAACCAATCAACTAGTTTGATGGTTGGACAGAAAATCTTTACGTGTGTATGCAGCTTAAGAGGTTGATTAGTTGCTGGATTCTGTGGGTTTCTTAATGCTTCTAATGGGGTGTTTTATGCGAAAAACAATGCTGGATACTGTGTGTAGGTCAGATTGCTTTACTGGTCACTTGTACAGAAGTCATTCATATAAATCAAAGTGAGAATGACTTTGGAGGCAAGTCAGGTATGACGAGCGATAGTCCGGTGGATATTGGACCTCATTCAGAGTCGGTCGAAGCGGCCGCTCGGTCATACAGGAAAAGGGGCCGGATATGCAAATGATTCCCTCGCAAGTTGCGTCCCTAAGTTCGGATCGGTAGCTGGCCGACCAAGGGGAGGAAGCGGCCAGAAGACAAAAAAATACGCCCCCTTCTCGTACGCATTACACGTCATCTCCGGGCATATAAGGATTAATCGAGACCATCGGGAACCATCAGAACTGGTCGTAGAGTTTAAGGTTGACCATACCCTCTCTTAAGCACTACGATCATGTCAGTGTAAAAACCTCCCATGTCACATGTGCCATGACACTACTTTGTTAATTATGCACTCCCATAAACCGTATGCACTCCCATAAAACGCCGTCCGCATAATTAGGCACTCCCCCGTTTTCAAGCACCTTCCCCTGTTACCACCCACAAACGCCTCAATCTGTCACTCAAACTACCGACCTGGCTGTGTTCAAGGAGAGAAATTTCTGATCGTAGCGGCTAGTTTGCGCACGCGCATTGCGAACTTTACGCATGCGCAGTATAGCGAACATCGGTGGCGTACGACCGTGCGGCCGCTTCGACCGACTCTGAATGAGGTCCATTGTCTATGCACTAGCGCAGCGATCTGGTCTTGAACTATGCGTTCGTCATGAATGTGTTGCACAATATTGGAATGTGTGTAGGTATGGTGGATGTATAGCGTCTCCTTGTCAGCTGAATAGGACCATGCTAAGAGGCACAGAGAATAGAAGCAACCAGCAGGATCGACACCCCACGTTGTGTCTCCATAAAGACCAACAGAGGCAGCGTCTCCTCAGCATCCCGAGTGACTCCAGTAAGGGATCCGGACCCACACCATCGCCAGGTCTCTACTTGCGGTAAGACGATAATATACAGAGACATGGGACGCCAATTTCTGTATACATCTGTATGGATTTCACTTGTGTATTATAAAAAAAGCAATTCTCACCTGTTACACAAGTGATGCTAATAAATGTACAAAGTTTTTTTAAAATAAGTTCTGTTTAAATGATGAATTCTGATAATCACTTCAGTGTTCATTAGGAAAATTAATGTATCATAAGTAAATAATGCAAGAACGACTGTAAATTATGGCAAATATTAGATGTTTCCTTGGAGATCTGTGACCTATATAAAAGCACGTCACGGAACCTCTCGTTACCTTATATATTATTCTGCCAAAATACAAAAGCAAATCCTAATTTGCATTATCATAGGGGACCTTAGTGATAAAATCGTATCTGTAATTATAGCTGGCGAATGCAAAAATCTGTGTACTGCATATTAAACTTGCAGGGTAATCAGTATTCGGATGCTTGGCTGATACAGTTGTGCCCTAATCTTACTTAATAAAACTCTCCAATAATTCTGGATTTGGTGCATAATATTAAAGGTGCTGTAAAATGGCTTCATTATGTTTCAAATACAAGTCCTAGAACGACAGGAAAAATCAGTGTAAGCTAAACCATTTTAACATGGGCATTAAGGATTAAAGTTATCTATTTTTAGCTTTGAAAAGTTGGTCTCCATGGTCACCGTAAATCCTTTTCATATCTGTCTGCGAATTTACTAACCACTATGTTTATTATCACGTTGGCCATGGAAATCATCTTCTTGCAGTATGCTCTAGTACTGCGGCCATCTGGAATCTGCAGCTAATAAACAGAAATGCTCGCAGGATGCAGAAATATCCAGATTATTCTTATGCCTTTTTTTTTTATTTTTTAGAATTGATAATATTTGTGTGCGCAGGACTCTGGCTATATGAGAAAAGGTGTGCCCGTGTCACTTATGGGATGTAGTTATTAAACCTACCAGCTGCCGGAATCCCGAACCGCAACCAGAAGACCGCCATTATTGGAGATGCCGACGCCGGAATCACGACAGCTGGCATCCCGATCGGAAGTATAGCGGTCCGAATTAGCTGTTAGCCGCGGGGAGGTTAGGCTGCGGGAGGGGGGAGGTTAGGCACCCCCGGGGGGGAGTGTTAGGTTTAGGCACTAAGGGGAGGGTTAGGATGCAGGCAAGGAAGGTTAGGAGGTGAAGGGGGGAGGGCTAACATACTTAACTGCTGTGGGGATTCTGAGCATCGGGATGCCGCTGTCGGTCTTTTGACAGCCGGCATCCTGTTGGTCTTCCATAACCAACCCATCACTTATGACAGATATAAGGAGTGAGAAGCAGGGTGCTTATACCAGTCGTATGTCAAAGTGGAACTAACAGAATAAAATCGATTATTTGAGACTTACTTGGCTGGTAATTTATTATTATTATTATCCTTTATTTATATGGCGCCACAAAGGTTCTGCAGCGCCTTACATAGTACATAAACAGTTGAACAGAACAAGAAAACAGTGTCATACAGTTTAAGACACTACAAGACAAGTACATGGTATATAAACACTGCTGCAACAGAAGCAGGATGGCAAAAGTCACGGGTTAGGTGCTTTTGAGTATAGAGCAGATAGTATAAGTAAAGAAAGGATAAGCACAAGAGGATAGAGGGCCCTGCTCGTGAGAGCTTACATTCTAAAGGGGATGGGCAGACAGACAGGGGTGACACAGATGGGGTAGACAGTGAGCGTGGGACAGAGGGTTAGGATGACAGATGGCTGGATTCCTATTTTACAGTAGGTGTGGAAGTCATTTGAATTAAGATTTACGCCACTGAAATTCTACTTTAAGAGGCAGTTTTTGTAGGTGTTTGTGGAAAGCCATGGCTGTTATATCAGTTTACGTGAAGTCTGATGGGTGGCAGAAGCCACTTCATGTGGGGCTATTTAGAGAGTGTGGTTAACATGTGAACCAGCAGTCTCAGGCAAATGTCAAAATTGGTGAAAGCAGTTATTGTAAAGAGATGTTCAGATGTAAAATAATAAGTTGTGATCAAGTGTGAATTCTATAAGGCACATTTATTGATTTGGAGGGTGATGGGAGACATGTGAGGTTTGCAGGATATATATTCCATAGTAAATCCGCTGTATGTGTGAGGGGCCTGGATTTGGTGATATGTCACCAGATAATAAAAGCAGAAGGATGGAGAAGTATAGTTGTAGGTGTGTAAAAGTTTTTTATAGTGACACAATGAGGCTGTAATTGTCAATTTTTGATGAAAAGAAAGCTCATTAGTTTTTAGAGGAGGTGAGTGACTCAATAGGGCGGCAGTGTGCCCAGAGAGGGGAGATGCAGGGAGAGTTAGGGATGTTATATCCTTAGAGAAAATACAAAGGAGAGAGTTGATAAAAAGAAATGTGTAGTACATGGTGAGTTTTAAGTTTGTTATTTTTAGTCAAATTTTAAAGCAATCAGTTTCTTAATCTGAAATTACCTTAGATGTTGGTCAATGTTTGTTCAACTATTTGATTAACTGTTATGTAATCACACTTTGTGCATTTAACACTTGGTGTTTTTAACCCCAGCTGCAAACAGCCCCAGCTGCCCCTAGACTGAATATAAAGGAGTGGTATCCTTGATTAAGACAGGCTACAACTGACTCAATTGCTCTGCTGATCAAAGGAGATAACTTGATCTGAGTTGGAGCAAAAGCCAGGCCAGATATATACCATAAACTATGCTTCACTGAACAATATAGACTATACATGTAAAAACAATTCTATGCAAGAGATGAAATATCACATACATTTAAAAACTGCACATGATTGCATGAAGGTCTACGCAGAGTATATATGCAGTAGGCAGGATGAGAGATGAAATATCACATACATTTAAAAACTGCACATGATTGCATGAAGGTCTATGCAGAGTATATATGCAGTAGGCAGGATGAGAGATGAAATATCACATACCTGAGGGATGAAATAAACAGATGATTAGTCCATATTCATGCAGGGTAACTGTTTGATTAACTGTTATGTAATCACACTTTGTGCATTTAACACTTGGTGTTTTTAACCCCAGCTGCAAACAGCCCCAGCTGCCCCTAATTGCAATTTAGAGATGAGTAAACTTGTATATGATGTAGAACCACCCTAACTACACCTGTATTAGGGTAGAATTATAGGAAAGGTATGCTGACAGTTAGGGAAAAAAGACACAGACAGGCAGCACTAGCATAAGTCACATACAATGCAGAATTTACACTGCAAATTGGCACTACAATCAACCACATAGATTCAGTGTCTGGGGAGGCTATGGTGCTACATACACTAACTCAAGGGAGAGGTATGCAGGGGGACTGGACCATGTACTGTCCTGGGAGATCTGTGACTGTGCCACCAAGAAAATGGCCACCCGAGACCTCAGAGGGGGTGCGGCCGCAGAAGGAAGCAGCTCAGAGAAGCCAGACCTCAGTGGAAAGGCTCCCTGAGCTGAGGAGCCGCTTAAACAGGGAAGCTGATTGTTTAACCCCTGGGATGCTGGTTCCCACACCAAAATGTCCCTGGTGGTCTAGTGGAGCGCGAGAGCTGGAGCCTGCGTCCACATTTAGCACCCCTGGTCTGTCCCCTGAGACTGGAGGTATGACTGCCAATACGCAAGCGGTGACCCGCCTTACCTGTCCGCTTATGTCCGGCTGCATTCTGGGTCCTCCCGGGGGGGCCCGCCGAGATCCCCGGATCAGTACTGGCGTTGTGGTGCCGGAGTGACAGCACAGACGTCCTATGGACAGTCTGCTGCTGCGCACCCTGAATGTAGTAGAATAAACGAACGAAATTGATAAAAGAAAATAGCCCCACCCCCCCACCCCGCGTTAAAGGTTTTGCAATTCCATCCTCTGCTGAATCAGGCCCTGTATCCAGAAATTCCCTTTAATCTGAATTTATAATACTTAGCTGGGGCTATGAAACTTAGGAGCTCATTCAGACCCGCTCGCTAAGATGCATACTCTCGCTGCTGCAGATGGTATGCAGTGTGTATGCAATGTGCGTATGCATCACAGTGCGCAAGCGCATACCTTAACGAAAGTTCACAATGCGTTCGCTTGCTGCGCATAGACAGCCCAGCAGAGGGACAGGGGAAGCCGTTTGTAGGTGGTAACAGGGACTGGCCATTAAAAAGGGGGAGTGGAGGTGCAAACGCAGGCGTGCCTGAGCGTCTCAACTTTAGAGGTGTGCATAATTATAAGACAGCGTCATAGTACACATCACCTGGCTTGTTTTTACACTGAAGTCCTTGCATTGCTTGGGGCAGGGTATGGTTAACCTCAAGCGCTGCGATAGCATCCGGTGTTACCCGATGGTTGCATACACTTCCTGGACATGACGTGCACAAGTGAGCTCTTAAAACAGGCTGGTGGGTGTCTGCATACACTATGTGATCGCTCTCTAAGAAATACTGGGTGTGTTAATGCATTGCTGTGCGATAGCACTGCCTACGCAATTTGCATACACATCATGCAAGCGATCGCATCTAGCGAGCGTCTCTGAATCAGGCCCTTAATTCAATCTGCTGTGTTATGATGTAGGACTAAGAACACTTAAGGCCAAATCACAGACAAAACGTGCAAGATTTGGTGGAAGATTGTGGACTATAAATCTAATATAAATTTGGTGGCAGAATGTGGAATAAAGCTAATATTTTGTGGATGTCTTCAAAATGTCTCTTATCTCTACAGCAATACACTTGTACCCAGTCACCACTGCTCTGCTATGCAGAAGTTAAAAGGGACATACTTCCCAACATTGCAATGTGCGGGACCCCATACCTACTGTATGTGGCAGGGTTGGAGGCTAATAGTTGCTTTTTTTGGTCGGTGTCTTCCTGATCAATTCATGGTGCAATTACTAGGAAATTTGCATGATGGCATATTGGTTAGCATAACTGTACTGCATTACTGCAGTTAAAAACATGTACTGGTAGGTTAATCAGCATCCAAATAAATTGGACTTAGTGTGTGTGTGTTCAATCAAATGTTTGTGGTTGGGGGACATCAGACTGTAAGCGCCTTTGCAGCAGGGACTGTATAATATCTTGGTATATGAAGAGTAATAATGATAATACTAATAAATGTCCCCTACTAAGTGGCAGGCCCAACAGCATGCAAAGGAGATTAAAGATCCTATTTGGACACGTGGGGCCTCATTCTGAGTCAGATGCATCCTAAAAAATGGACGAAGTTCCCCTTTTCGAGCCCGCTGCGCATGTGTCTTAATCTGAAACCAGTTCACAAGTTGGTGAACTTGTTTGGATGCATCCAAAGTAGCAAGTAGTTGCGTCAGATCGTAAGCTGGGTACACACTATACGATGTATTTTAAGTTATATCGTTCGATGCAGATTGGAACGATATATCATACCCATCGTATATACGCCCAGTATGGCGTTCACGACTGTCGTTCATTGCAGCTTAACTTCATGTAGGCGTTTCTGGGTGAGAACCGGCTGGCAAGTATCAAGACGCATAGAATAGCTGCGCCTGATGGGAGCGTCATATGGGAGTATCGTGCGAGTGTACCCAACTCCTGCATTTTTTTTTTTTTTCGGATGCAGTTGGGACGCTCGTTTCAGACGGATATCCTATTTTGCACCCAGCATGGGGCTCGTGCAAGTCCAGATCATACTTGCCGCCTCTCCCGCAATGGCTGGGAGGCTCTCCAAAATCGGGTAGCGCTCCCGTCCGCCCTTAAAAGAGGGCAAGTCTCCTTTACCGAACGCCGCAGCCAGACGCAAGTTCAAACGCGACTGCGTACAACTTAAGAGTCACTCCCCCATGATACACTGGGCTAAATCATTAGTGATGTCTTTTCTTACCTACTATGTGCTTCTTCTGTCCACATGGGCACCCATATAGCTATATAGCAATATACTATGGGCCATAAAGTGGCTACAGAGGGCAGATCACAGATGCAGCCGGCCTCCCTGATGTGGAGAATACAAGCCATGCACCCCGTATTGCCGCAGGGCCGGAGATAACAACAATAATAATAACTCGTTCTGCAGCCGCCTGGGGGGAGTCACCATGGAAAACGCCGCCAAAACCATAGAGAGGACTTTTTGTTGACCCGCTCCGTCCCACTTCCGCATCTCTATGGCGCCTGCTGTGTGGGCGCGTCACGGGGAGGCGGGCCCCTGTAAATGGCGGCAGCTCCAGAGTCCAGTCAGAGTAACACGGGGATGCCGAGCAAGAAGCCACAAGGGAAAGTACGTGAGGGGGGCACGGCGGCTCGCTGGGGACATAACACCTCTGGGGAAGGAGGGGGAGCTGCCATTACACCGCTGACATGAGGGAGGTGAAGGTGTGCGCGGTGCTGTAGCGGCTGTACGCTCTCATTAACCCGGGCCTGGCACTGACCGTTTAGGGTAGGGTAGAGGCGACAGAGAGCCGGTCTGTAGGCTCAATCTAGTTACTTACACTGCCTGATCTCCATGATGTGGGCTGTGATGTATGGTATTTATTATTATGTAACACACACACACAGCAGCGCATGTTAGATACCAAGGGGCAGATGTACTAAGCCTTGGACAGAGATAAAGTACCAACCAATCAGCTCCTGCCACTTTTTTTCAAACGCAGCCTGTGACCTGGCAGTTAGGAGCTGATTGGTTGGTTCTTTATATCTCAGGAGCTGATTGGTTGGTTCTTTATATCTCGCCACTTTGGGGGGTATTCAATTAGCCGTGAGGTTTCCCCAGCCACCAATTACTGGAAAAAATCCCCACGGGGTGTGGGAAGGCTTACTCCCACGCTGAAAATAAAATCAGGATTTAGATGCGGAAACCCACTGATAACGTGTACACTACGGAATTAATGGGGTTTCCATTCCTGTGCCCCCCCCCCCCCATATCTCCCTGTGAACTGGATTCTGTGGTTCTTCAGCTGACTTTACCTTGCACACCCACCCTCCCCCCATGAGCTGCGAGGTTTGGTCTGACTGCAGGGGCTCGCGTGTGGGGTAATCCCCACTGATTGAAGTGCAGCAATTAGCCACGGGGTAAACCAGCTGCTAATTGAATACCCCTGTTAGTTACTCTCCAAGGCTTGGTACATCTCCCCCTATATCAGTCACTCACGTCTGTCCCTGCCCTAGTGGATCTTGCGCTCTTTATTCCCTATCACATATACACGATGGGGTTACACTTCTGTCAGAAACCAATTGCCCTACCAATATGTGTTTTTGAGAGAGTGGGATTAAACAAAACATATGAGCTCCACACAGGTTGTGTCTTGGTCAGCTCAGGACTGTGAGGCAGTAATGCTAACTACTACACCAACCATGGTGCCCAATGTTTAGGGTTGTGAGAATGTTACAGTATAAGGTAGATTCGATGAGCTGGGCTACCTGTTCCATCATCATACCATTACCAGTCAGCATGATGTCTCTGGTAGCTGTGCGATTGGGGAAGGGGTAGAGGGTTTGTCGGATTTGTCATGTCCGGTATTGAAGGGGAGGTGATAAAGTAAAGATTGCAGTGTGCATACATGTGAGTTGAGTTCAGGTCTTTCCATATTCTTGGAGGAGGGGAAATGGCGTTTGGGAGATTGCGATTCAGCAGATCAATCGTAATCCGCTATCAAGTAACTTCTATTAAAATGTTCCTAGTGGAGTGTATTGTATATCTGAGAATAGAGGCCCCCCAAATAATGGATTGTGGGCGGTGGTGGAACTCCTGGAGGCAATTGCAGCGTTTTCCTCTGGGTGCCATGTGGGGACAGATAGGGGAGGAATACCAACATCTTTAGTCCTGAGCAGTTTGCATGCCCACTCACTCAAGCTAGAGTTCCCCCAAGATCAGTGATTTATCTTATACAAGAAGGGAGAGAGGGGAATTGGCTGTACCTGTCTCCAGGTGCCGTGGCCAAACTACCAGCCCTGATTCTGGGACCCTATTTGGACTTCCAACCCACAGCTTGTGCCTCTCAGTGTTGGTGAACTTGTTTCTTGAGAGAGGCCAAGAGTAGCAGTTGAACACTGATATTAGGATATAACAGAAAAACTGGGATTGCAGAACTCTGTGACACATGCACTTCTCATTCACCACTGATTATATGTAACAAAGGGCTATTGGTACAACCCTCATCATCTGCCTCCTGATCTTTCAGTGTGGCTAAAGTGCCAACCACCATTCTGCAAGTCAGGCAGCGAGACAGGTTTCAGTGATCACTATTTGCTATATAGTTTACAGCCACAGCTGAAAACTGGGGTCTGGGACAGCAAAATGTTGTGGTTTGTGATTGGAGACAATTTTATTAAACTGTTTTATAGACTTATTCATAGCTGATTTTACCCCCGGAGCAAGCTATGGGGACCCATTGTCAGGCAGTTGCTGCTAAAGTTGGTAAAATTATGTGAGCATAAAACAAGACCTGCCGTGTCTGGGGTTAGGAAGGAAATGTTTTGGTGTATAGTTGTAAACTTAAGTCTGTATTTTGTTCAGGGGCGTGCTGCCAAAGCCTTAAAGTCGTTGCAGTTTGCGAACCCAGGGCGGCAAACGGAATTCACGCCAGAAACTAGCACAAGAGAGAAGAGGAGACAGACAAAGGCAGCTGGTTCTGACAGGTCTGTTTGCTTTTCTGTATGTCTAGCCTGTTTTTCACACTCAAACGGTTACAACTCTTTTTATTATATGGCTAGAATTTCATACTAAGATCCCACGTGTGTTATTGTGTTTTTACTAGCATTGAAGCAATTATTTCCACTGTTTGGAAGACAGTCCAACTTGCCTTTAATCGCCAAGTTGTCTACCCCACTTCCATAATTTCCTAATATCCTAAGTACTCGTAACTTATTTGGCCAAACATTTGCACAGTAGATGGAAAGAACATAAAGTAACTGCAATGCATATACTAGCGTTCCCGCTAGGCTGTTTTAGCGGGGCGCGGCGCCCTGCCCTCTTTCTGGAAGGCAAAAAGCACCCTGCCCTCCAGAAGGAGGGCAAAAAGCGCCCTGCCCTAACAGCCTGCGGGAACTGTCTTCACCCGCGGGTCGCAGTGTCCTGCGGGTGAAGAAATGTGCGGTGACCGGTCACCGCCGGAGAATAGACGCCGGGCGCATGCGCCCGGCATCTATTCTCCCTGTCTGCAGGGCTTGGGGGCTGCCCGGCGTGTCCGTAAGTGCCGGGCACGCCCCCAAGAGTGACAAAAAGGGGACGCGTCTTATAGACATGCCCCCTTTTTGATGACCACGCCCCCTTCTCGGGCGCGCGCACGAACGTGCCCTCTCTAGCTCCGGCGCCCTGCCTCGCACCGGAGCTAGAGTGAACACTACATATACCGTTAGCCTCCAATGTTGCACGGTCTTTTCTGAAAGTTAATATCATGTGACATTCTGGTTGTATAGAACACAGGTCCTCAAACTCTGGGGCTGATTCAGACCCGCTCGCAAGCGGGTCGATGTTTTCCCCCTCCGCATGCGCCGCCTCCAGCGTGCGCATGCGCGAGACCCGGGCAGTGACGGGCACTCCGTCGCTACGGGTCTCACCCCAAACCGGGGCGGCTGTCGATTGTGATTGACAGCTTGCCCCGTTTTGGAGGCGGGCAGAGGGGGTGGCTACACAAACGGAGGCGTTCCCGAAGGAACGCCTGCTTCCGGCTCTATGTAGAGCCGGAAGCTCACTGGGGCTTACGGGAACGAGACCCTACCTCAAGGGTCTCGTTGCATGCCCCGATCATCGCGACCATCACCTGGCCGCTCGCAAAAGCTGTGGGTGGTCACCCACAGCTATGCGAGCGGCCAGGAGGCCGAAACAAAAACAAAAAAAACGCCCTGATTCAGAGCGAGCCGCCGGGTCTGATTCAGGCCTTCTGTCCTCAGGACACTAAATAGTGCATGTTTTCCAGGTCTCCTCAGAGTGACAAGTGAAATAATTATAACCACCTGTGGATCTTTTAAAATGTCAGTGAGTAATGAGTACACCTGTGCACCTGCTGGGTGACCTGTGTGGGTTCCTGACGACCAAGTTTGAGAACCACTGGTATAAAACAAGTCTCTCCAGTACTGTCATTCTACTATGGGGCTATGGCGATGAGCAACATTTCATAGGCCCAACTCTTTAGTGTTTTAGGCTGTTTGTGGACCAACATGTTGTTGCAGTAAAGTGTTACGGGGTTTCCCTTAACTACAGACTCCTTGCTTATTACACAGTTCTAGTTGAATGATGCCAAGCAAAAACGGATATTTGTGGTTAGATCATATATTCTAAATGTACACATAGGAACAACATGTTTTCGGCATGCAGCCGCCTTGACCAATGCACTTTGTGCACAACAAATCGCCTGTTTAGTTACCTATCCCTACCTGGAATTTAAAACACAAGTCTGTCAATTGAATACCTGCACATGTTGTAATATAATTCCAGCACATGCAAAGCTGTGACACACTGGATACAGTGGAATAGTGGTGTTTGCGATTGTAGCTGAGACCCCAATAGTCTCCACCTGTTATGTTATATCCTAAACCTAAAAGTTGACTTATGTAGAAAATGATGAGGAAATGCTTCACAACACTGTGTAGAGACTCGTACACTCACTCACGCGCTCTGTGGGGAAATGGGAACCATAAAAACATTGACAGGGTTTAGTAATGCATTTTAACGTGCTGTAACCAATACAATGTGTTTAGCTGGTAGAGAGACATATGGGAAATAGGTTGGGCAGATTTATTTTATAGAACAACAGAATGAGCCCATATGGGTGTCGCTCAACCAGTTTAAAGTGCCCATTATGGGGCATATTCAATTAGCTGTGAAACGTCCTGTACTTTTCGCATGCCGGTCTTTTCGCCGACATCGCTGGTTTTCAATGCGAAAAAGTATCGCACTTATCCCCGTATTCAATTAGAAATCAGCTAAAACTGGACCCGGCATAACTGTTACATGCGAAAAGTCCTGTCAGATTTGGGGAAATCAGCCTGACCCCTCAAAAGATGCACTAACATTGGGGATCACTATAGATACCCCCCGAATAGGCCTGCTGAAGGTATTTGGGGTACTTAAATGATCTCAGCTTCTAATTAGCGTCTTTGCATAAGTGGTGAAGAATAGCATTTAGGAGTGTTTTTTGGTGAAATTAAGTAGTCCCAGCAAATTTGGGGTACCTGAAAATGGGTGCTAGTATATTTTAAAGTTGCTAAAGTGAAGTTTAAAAAAAAAATCCTACCTGTCGCAACCCCTGCAAACTTAACACAGGGGGGTTTAGGGGGCAGGGGCTGCAGTCTATTTAGCTAGTTTTTAAGTGTGTCCCCTAACTTTGGACTTTTTCACCCCCAAAATGAAAGTACTTTTTTGGGGTGATCTAATGTATTTTTAAACTTTTTTTTTTTTTTTACGCAGTTTACTTTTGGGGGACTGTCCCAAAGATTGGGGGGGGGGGGGGGGGTTTCCGAAGTTTGCACCCAAAACCCCAAGTATGCACCTTTTTTCGACAGTTATTCATAGGCGAAACTTTTTTGCAGGTTCCATTGCATTGAGTTTCCGCAATGGCGAGAAATGACGTCACTCACGATATCTTTTTCGAGGATTCAGACTTTTTTCGACGCTAATTGAATACGGCCCTTAGTATCCAAAGCAGAGGTTCTCAAACAACCCTCACGTTTTCCCAACAGGTCATGTTTTAAGGGTTTCTGTCTGTGTAAAATGGTGGGATACTTATTGTCCCTGCCAAATAAATGATCTACAGTGAATGATTAAAGAAATCCAGAAAACCGGACCTGTTGGTACTTGAGGACTAGCGATGAGAACCACCGCTCTAAAGGAAGTTATAGAACTGTAAAGCCAGCCATGTGTGCTGCAATACTGCCAGCCGGATACCACATTTTATAATAGAGACTTAGGGCCTGATTCAGTATCAGACGCAGGTCGAGCGATTGTTTGCCGTCGCGCGTGGGTATAAGCTGCACTGCGCAAGCTCTACGATTGCAGTACGACTATGGATGCACAGAGGGATCCATCGCAGAGTGAGTAACGGGCTTTGAGCGTTTGGGGGTGATGACGGGGGGAGTGGTCGAAAAAACGCAGGCGCACCTGTCCGTTTGTATGCCATTGCTTGGGCATGCATTAACTAGTCACTCCGATGGCATACACAGCTTGAGAGCCCACTGCGTGTGCGGAGGCTTGCAGTGTCTGTGACAAGGTCAGACTTGCTGTAAACGCTGCGTGTCAATGGTATCAATGTTTACGCAGAAGAGCGACACTGGACGGATGTGAGAAAGCAGTAGTTGGGCGTCTTTATATACCGGCTGAGCATGAGCGTAGTTTCACTGCTACTTTCCGTACGAAATCGCAACTGCGATCAGTACTGAATCCAGACCCTTAGGTCACATCTTCAAGTTGTTCACTGCCAGCAAAGGCTCTGGGCTAGTTGATGACCTATGAATGTTTTTTTCCAGCATCTTGAATAGAACTGCCTGTTACTGCTACCTTGTGTCTTGTTTGCTGGACCTGTCCAACAGAGGTGTACTTTTATTTTACCTTGTTTAGCAAAATATTTTTTTTTTTTTTTACCACTAGATGGCGATATGACACCAGACATCATATTTAACCAATGTTAGTGCCTAGGAGCCTTCCTGCTATAACTTTATTAAATACTATAACAGTCCGGCAGTATTTTCATATGGCAGGGGGGAGTTTTGACTGGGGCGGTACACAGGTCAAACCGTAACGCAGGTGTCCTAAGGCGAACTCAGGGAGGACAGAAACCTCCCGTGGAGCAGAAGGGTTAGTAGTTTGCTGTCGATCGCTTGTCTGATTTAAGATTTGTTTGACAGTGAAGTCTTGCTAGATATTGGTCATTTGCTGGTTACAGATCCCCCAGTAGATTTGGCTTTATGCTTCTGAATTGTTTGTTTGTTTGTTTTGTTTTATTTTACATGTGTTTATTACAGCAGCTTTTCACATTTGTAGGCCATTGTTTGTCCTTCCACTGAATGGGTCACAAGTAGCATAGCTGATGCTTCATTTAAGACCTTGTTTTCTAAACTAATCTTCACTTTTAGGTATTTTTTTTGTGCTTTAAATCTGCTTTAATGTGTTTTTTTTTGTTTCTTTATAATGTAAATATTTTCCATTTGTGTAAAGAAAAAAAATATTCTGTTCTAAACCATGGCCTTTTCATCTACTTAATGCTTTAAAATATATGGGGTGTTATGTACTAAAGGTCGATTTAAATTTATTCAAAATTGATTAACATCGATGTGTTTTTTAGGCTAAATTGCACATTTACTAATACTTAAAAAAATCAAATAAAAAAATTGTCTTAGTAAATGTGTGATTTAACCCCAGACACAGAGCATCGATGTTGATCGATTTTAAAGCGATAAAATCGAAAAAATAAAAAAATTGACCTTTAGTAATGCACGTTTCCGGATGTTACAGTATGGAAAACCGTGCTTCTTCTTACACCTTTTATATACAAGCGATAGTAACGTCCAGCAAGGCTCCAATGGGAGCGTACACTTTGGTTGAGTTGGCGCCTTGGTAAAATGACAGCGCATCGGCACATCTTAGCGTGCCCGAATGCGTACTCCTCCCATAGAAATTCACATTGTAACTTGTGTAAACATTTTTATGTTTTACAGACAAACCATACCCTCAAAGAACAAGGTCTACGATAACCACGGGATCCTCCTAGCCAATGGTATGGATCTCTGCGACTGCCTGGACGAAGATTGCATGGGCTGCTTCTATTCCTGCAGAAAATGCGGCTCCAACAAGTGCGGTGTTGAATGCAGATGTGACCGTAAATGGCTTTATGAACAAATTGAGATAGAAGGAGGGGTAACCATACGTAATAAACATGCTTGAAGCGGGGGGGGGGTTCATTGAAGATGGAAATTTACTGGCATAAGACCCTTTAGTCAATATCCACTGAAGACTTCACTGTCGCAGCAACAGAGGTGGCTTCTATGTGGCGCTGAAGCCCATTTTGTTTCAGGCCTCATTTTTCTCTATTCAGAGTCCTGTGGATTCGAGTCTTTCTGTTTCTAGTTTAGTTGGAGAAGCTGTTTTTCCATAGGACTTTATTCAAAGCAGATGTTCATACCTAAGAGAATCTTGCATTACTTGCTTAATCGTATCCGCTTTTTGCAATTGATACAGGATAAATTTTTTTACTTGTTGGGAGATTTTATAGTACAGCATGGAAAGCTTTGATATTTTTTCAGTATGTAAAGATTTTGCATTTCTCACTTTCAAAAGCCAAAGTTTGACTGCAGTTTGCTAGTTGTGTGTTCAGTTTTGTTACCCTCCACTATATTTATATTTGATTTAAACTCTCCCATTTCTGATTGTTTGAGGTTAATTAGAGACGGATTGTGCAGTTCTGGTTTTATGGGTGTATTTTTGCATATCCAGAATAAATTGCTCATTTTGATCAGTGACAAAATGGCAAAGCAATAGATCAAACCTATATTTCAGAATTGCCAGTTTGAAAGCAGAGCTATATTTTCAGTTCGGGTTTATGCTATGAAATGTAGGGACCTTGAGAGGTTATCCCTTAGGGCTCGTGCTTGTTAATGACTCATTTTCCTCTATCATATCTGGGTGAGCCCCACACTTAAAGGGTCGTTAAAGGCTATACATAACCTACAAGGGTTACACCGTTGAAAACCTAAAATAACAGTGACTAATTTCATGCCACTAAATCCTTCCATTGTGACCCAAGGAAGGGAGTGTAGCTGTCATCCGTGACCATGTCTGCAGGAAACGGGATTTCTAAGGGGTCCCTGTCCGTCTTGTATTCTGATTGTCCGCGCGTACCCTGTTTTCAATCCAATCCTTAGAATGGTAACTGCAGCATGGAAGGAGTGTGAGAACAGAGATTGGGATGTGAGTTAAGGTACAGAGGGGTGAGTAAGATATCTGTTCTATAGAGGAAACAGCAGTGTCCCCGATAGCACAGAGTTAGGGATAGGAGGCTCCAGTCACTAATGAAGGTCTGTGGTGTTACCTGCACCTTTATTATCAGTCCAACTGTTTTTGTGTGTGTGTGTGTCTGGGTTCAGACCCATGTATTTGTATTCGTACTTCAAGAATGGTCGAACAGGGATATTGTATTAGTTATGCTGCAATGTATTATGTAAGCAACATCTGGAATGCTCTGGGGTAAAAGTTAGGAAGGAGGGGGCACGAATTTAACCCTCAGCTCCAGTCCAGCACATGCTCCTTTATAAAAGCACTGTATAGGGGGATGTAATAGGGTATGAAGTTTGTAAAAGTGCCAGGTTTGTTTTACTCCTTCAAAAAAGGAAACATCTTCACTTTTATGAATCTCCCCCCTTCTCCCTTTATATTTTGAGCTTGGATGAGGTTAAATAAGTATACCTAGAGCTGGTGGCTCCTCCCACTCTCAGCCACTCCCCTCCCTAAATTATCTGATTGGTCCTTTTAATTATATCAGGTGACAGGACTGGTGAATGGAGGAGAGAGGTGTACAACATGCCAAAAAAAAATCTATTGAACTCTATAAACAATGATTTTTGCCCCAAGTTTCCCTTTTAATAACTGCTTTTTATTCATAGACATCGTTTCCAACCTCTCTGGATGGATATTTTTATTTGGCTTCCAATTTATATTTTCTTCCTCCCCATCATCCGTATTTTGGGCTTGACGATGTTGATAGGATGGCTCGGTAAGGAACCGGTACACTTCAGTTGTCATGCCAACCAGACCCCATTAATACGCAAACATTGTATTGCCGCATTGTACAGGAAGCTTTGCAGAGCACCAGTGTATTTAGCAGGGACCAGGTGACTGTGGGTGCTGCTCCCAGAACCAGGATAGCTATATCCGTATGACATGCCTTTTATACTACGTAGGACAGTTGCTAGCCTTTCCTGTGTCCGTGTGTGGCTGTTTCCACTGTGTAGGCGATGAGTTCACCTTATCTGTCACAGGTAATTGGAATAAAGCGAATTGAAAAGGTTGACTGTGAACAAATATACTCAGGTATAATAAAAATAAAATATTCCTTTTATTGTCTGTTTCTGTAATATTTTGTCTGCCATATTTTACGTTTGAAGGCAATGCCTACTGTAACTTTAAATGACAGGTTATATCACTTGTGTCCATGCCTTGTAAAGAACTAGATGCATCTTACTGAGTGAATGGCATCCAGTACCCTAACAGGGTGTGTGCTTCACGTGTGGACCCAGTTTACATCTTGTTCTTAAGTGTCAACAAAACTTACCTTTTCTTTTGTGCAATTTCCATGTATGTTAGTAGCATAAAGAATGACCTGTTGACATCATGCACAAAGGGGTATTCAAGCGAAAGAATAAAAATATAGTAAATACAGCCCTGATTTTATATGATAACATTGTATAATTATGCACACCTGCAGTATTTGGTGTTGGTTGTGTACATCACTAGTCCTCCACCAGGGGGCAGCCTTTGGTTACAAAGCTAAGCAGTGAGATATTAATGAGTACATTGTGCAGAAATGAGGACCTCAATAGCCCCTAATGCTATTAATTTGTAATAACAAATGTCGGAGCAAGCTTATGAGGGATCTGCTTTCTTTATCTGGCCCGGCTCTATAGGTTTTACACATACATAAACACACCCTGGTTTCTGTGAAACCTAGTGAGGAAGTAATAGAATATTATCATGAGAATGCAGTGGAAATGGCACACACAATATATAATCTGTGCAAATTACTGAAACAAATGCTATGAGAGCTACTTGTTCCGTTTGTCTACAATGACATCTGAATACATAATGCAGGAACGGAAAAGAAACCGATGATTGCTATAACAGTTTGGGAACATGGTTTCCCCCTATGCACGTTTTGAGGTCCAGTAATGAAGGACCATGAAAGGACCTTAATGGATCTATATACTAAAGGTCCACAAAGTAGACAGACCAGTTAGCAGCCACAGAGGTAAGGTCCCCATACACCAGCAATCGGTTGTGACAATTCTGCAATTGATTGTGTATAAAAATCTGCAATGTATGGGCTTCACAGATTGCAACCAAAAAGTGATTGGAATTGTTAAATCAGATTGTCCAACATGTTGGATGTCACAGATTGATTGGGGCTGTAGTTTGCTAGAGTATGAACATGATCAGCAGATTTGCAGACCGTTACCAGTAAAATGATGGAGCCTTTCAAGATTTGCAGATTTGTGTTTGCTGCAATCAATCTGCAAATCACAGAAAAAGATTGTAGTGTATGGGTGCAGATTGCTAGATTGGGAAATCCTAAAATAGGGCAATAAATCTTCAAATTGTTCAATTGTGGTTTTCAGATTGCTGATGTATGGGGGTGTGCCTGTAGATGATTATCGGAGAAAGCATGACTGCTGCCTGGCGATTGGGCGTTGATGTTGCCATGGGGGGCAGTATGGGCATGATGAGTTTGTTGGATATGGGCTGTTTGGTAACATGACTTTTCTTTCTCTATCCCACATGTGTACTGTATGTATTTTTCACCAAACCGCCGTATGCTCTGCACAGCAAACAAAGTATATCCATTGCTGTAGCATGTACTGTACACATTTATCTGGTACATTCGGATAAATATTGGCAATCGTTGAGAGGATAAAATACCTTTTAAAAGGTAATAACCTATTATATACATTTAGGGGGGGACTTCAATTTGACCTGATATTTTTTTGTGTGCGAGAAATTGGTGGGTTTTGTGTTTGTTTTTTTTTAACACCCAGTTCAATTGTTTCCCATTATTCCACTCAAAAAAACACAGTATTCTCGTTAACACACGGGATGTTTTTGCAGCTGGAGCTAGATTATCGAGCATTTTTTTTTTTGCGCTCTGGGTAGGCAGAGCCTCACTGTCATACTTCAGAGATGTGATATAAAAATTATTTGAATAATACAAAGAAGATATTTATAACTTATTAACATCTTTGTTTAGTGTTAACTAGAAAATGATTACAATAAACAGCTTTGTAGAGCTTCCTGGGACTGCAGGAAGATGAGAAAGCAACAGCTCAGCCTTGCTTCTGTATAGTCAGACACTGCTTGCAGAGCTGGGGGTGGGGCCACACCATGGGCAGTAAGCTGCACAGAAAGAGAGCTAATAGAGGCATGCCTCTGAGTATGGGGGATGTGCCTTGAGCACTGAAGGACACCTTTGATGTGTTGCGACCAGGAAGTGCACTGCAATGTTTAGAGATCAGAGCTCAGCAGCAGCAAGAGGAGACAGTGATGCAGGTAGGAGAATTAATGGGTACTGAAGCTTATTGTAGTGAGGGGAAGAGTTACAGTGAGTAGGGGGTGAGACAGGCTCCCAGCAGTCAGACCCATCTCCATGTGTGCCTCCCCAGCCATTGACCTCACTGCACGTCATTGGCAGGCATAGGTGTTGCTTTAAAACTGCCTTCAAAATGCAATATTTTTTTTTTGTGAACCCTCTTAATGTGTAGAATTTCAGGGAGGGGGGGGGGGTGTAAGATACAGAGGTAACAGAAATAATTTCTGTGTTGCTTATGTGAACCCAGAGCCCTCTGCAAAACACTAACGAATGCAGCAGGGAGAGTGAAGTAATGAATTACAATCACATCTCACATGACATGCCATCCTCCACATTTGCATAACATCATTCATTTTGACTTCTCCAAACTTAAAGTGATGGAGTCATCCATCACACAATTTCAGCTGCCTGATATTTCCCTGCACCCCGAGGATCCGGCTAAGGACCCCCCCAATCACATCAGATCTCTCCCCCTTCTCAGTCCGCTAATTCTACATGTTTTCAAGCCCGTTAACAAGCCAGGCCTTGCAGCCAGCTCTGCGGCTCCCCACGGATGTCAGAAATTGCTACTGACATCTCAATTTGGACAGTTACTTTTTCATTCTTCAATAACAATATAGAGGGAAATTTACTTCGGAATAAAAAGCAAACAGCGCATAGCAGCAAAGGCACCGCGTTCTGCTAAATAGCCTTTTTCAATTACTGCTGTATTTCACATAGGGTAATGCAATTAAAAAAATCATCACAAGAGATGGAAGTCAAGGTTACAAGCCAGGATTTCTGCTATAGCCCTGGCTGAGTTAATACAATTTTTTTTGTATGGCAAAGGTAAATATAATGTGCGTTTTGTACAAACAAAGGAAAGCTGGAGGTTGTTTGTAATTTCCCTGCATGAGTACTATGTGCCTGAACTAGCCAGAGTATTAGAACATATTGTATTCCTGTATAGTTATTGTTCATATATCGATGTTATTATTTAAAGTTAGGCCTTGAAAACTGCATATTAAAACAGTATAAGCTATGTTTTCCTATATGCTGTCGGGTGAACAATGTGGGGGCAAAAACCTGAGATGTGTGAAATTAATCCAATTTGAGTAGGGATTAATATACTAATAATTACAAGCTTACACGAGTACTGCGATCCGTTGATGAAGGGCTATTAACAGTACCTAGAATCTCCCGGAATTCGTCTGGGGGTTGAGCTTTCAGTTTTGTGGCTCCAATCTTATGGAACTCACTTCCCCGCACAGTTCGAGAGGCCTCCACTCTAGAATCCTTCAAAAATAGACTCAAGACTCACCTATTCACCCAAACATTTCACTAATGTCCCTTGTTTAAGCTTATTTTGTGTTTTGTACTGTAAAGGCAAATGTAAAGCACTTTGAGTCCTTTCGGAGAAAAGCGCTATATAAATAAAATTATTATTAATATTAATAAATACAAACACTAGATGAAATACCCTGCAAAAGAGAAACTCTTCTGGGTCGAACAAGAATTTGTGACCCATTAAATTGAGCATAGTGACAATACACATGTAGGATCAGATCTAGGTTAACACACACACACACACACACACACACACTCTCACTCTGTTAGTCGCAGGCTTTTAGCTCCTGGGATAAGTGCCCGGAGCTAATCAATTATTCAATTATATCCCGCAGTAAGGCCCACATCCGGGATCGGTATGAACACTGGCAGTGACGATCCCGACAGGTAAGTTAGTTATTAACCTTCCACCCCCCCCACCCCCCAATCCTAACCCTCCCTTAGAGGTTTAGATGTGCCTACACCTAACCCCCCCCAAGTGCCTAACCCCCCCCCCATTCCCCGCAGCCTAAACCTAAAGGCCCCCATACATCAGAGATTGATTGCAGCAATCGTGCAATTTGCAATCGATTGTGTATACAAATCTTTCCCTTTTTCAATCGATTGCAGAGATGCCACAATCGATTGAAAAAGGGAAAGATTTTTATACACAATCGATTGCAAATTGCACGATTGCTGCAATCAATCTCTGATGTATGGGGGCCTTAAGTCTCCAGGGGGGGGGGGCCTAACCCTAAGTTCCCCCTGGAAGCTACTAACCGAAACCCTGCGTCTGTCCGTGCCGGCCGGCTTACCATCGATCGGGCGGCGGGCTCCCAGCGTAGGTTAAATGACAGGCGGCGGTATTTCGACGCCTGCCATTAGACCCCTGCCGGGATTAGACAGTCGGGAAGCTGGCGGTCGGCATTTCAAAAGTTTGCTTCCTGACCGCATCCCCCACATCCCACTTTGAGCTCAGCAGCTAACGCACAGTAAGGTTTAGATTCTGGGTTAAGGGGGAGATGTACTAAGCCTTGAGGAGAGATAATGTAGTTGGAGATAAAGTACCAACCAATCAGCTGCTAAATCACTTTACAGGCTGTGTTTAAAAAAAAGACAGGAGCTGATTGGTTGGTACTTTATTTCCATCCATTTGATCTCTCAACAAGCTTTGATACATCACCCCCTATGTGCCCGGAGATCTGCAGTTACTGCGCGCAGTAAGCCCATTGAGGTGCAGATCTCTGTTTGCACCCTCCAAATGGTGCACCCTTGGGGGGGCTTACTGCGGGCTGTGATTGAATAACTCCTGTGTCTTAATTTGGGAGCTAAAAGTTCTCAGTAAGTCCTGCAGCTAATTGCTCCTACACTGCTAATAAGATGTGTAATGGGGGAGAGGGTTGCTACCCTCCGGCCACTGGGCAATCGCAGCTCTGTAATCATGCAGGTCGGCTGCGAAAATATGCTAATGAATGCAATCACAATGTCGTCGCACTGCCAGCATAGACTCCCACTGCCGCTATCTCGCATCCGTAATACCTTGCAAACCTCCATAAACATTGGTAATATCGAGTACCATCGGCCCCTCACGCAGAATTACAGCAGCCCTGACCTTAGAAATTGCTAACCTCGTTGCACGCTGGCTAATTTATGCACGCTCATGTAACGGCGTTCAGATGGACACTCCCCTGTCACCACCCCCAAATTCTCACTGCCTGTCAATCACTCTGATCGCATGGGTGCCGTCTGCATTTGCTATATACATCTTGCGCAGTGACTTCCGTTACCTTCACGGGTCCTCAGACTTTTTATGGACATGATTTTTGTTTTACATAGGTTACTGCATTATTTAGGGTCATTGTGATGGCTTTATATGTAACATTGGATTATATCCGTATAGTTTTTTTCTTACATTATCCATCTTTCCACTTTGATTACTATTATATTCTTAGGGTTTCAGCGCTGGTTTCTTTTTGCTTCCTGTAATTTTTATTTCTTTTTCTTGTGTGAATTGTATTTCTACCCACAAACCTAAGCGCACTTCAATATTGCAGAGATATCTCCTACTGTAAGTGCAGAGAGCCGGGACGCACCTACAAACGCGTCGGGTTTTCCGTCTGGACCAGGGCTGGCCAACCTGTGGCTCCACAGCTGTTATGAAACTACAAGTCCCAGCATGCCCTGCCACAGTTTTGCTGTCAGGTAATGCTAAAACTGTGGCAGAGCATTTTGGGATTTGTAGTTTCACAATAGCTGCAGAGCCACAGGTTAGCCAGGCCTGGACTACACTGACATATCTAGATGTGCATTGGCAGTAAGCACACTGACAGTAGTGTGTAGTGGCACCTGCCCTGCCCTCCTAATAGGTGTATATGTGTGTACTTACTGGTGTCCAGGAGCCGTATTTGCATGAACATGCCCTCACAGAACTTTGCCTACATGTAAATACCCCACCTCACCCCAGTTCTTTTGTCCGGTCATAAGGTTTGATAAATGCATAGGTGCATTGCAGGCACAGGGTCGTATTAAGGTTTGTGGGTTCCCCTACCAATATGATATGCTGGTGTGGTTATTAAAAGGTTTAACTCCCGGCATCACAAATGTGTTAAACACTCTTTAGTACCCCCAGTGCACATTATGCCATACAGAAACACCAGTTCAGAAGACCAAGGTTGTGAGTAGATAACGAGCCGAGTCCGTTCTTTGACAAGTGAGACAAAGGACCTTATTTATTAAGCTAAAGACATCCGAGAGCTAAAGCAAAATCTTTTGCAGTGTGGTGCCCATTGCTTTATGCAGGTGCACCTACATTTACACCAGAGGGCAGTGTCTATGTACCTCATGAACAAGACCGGAATCAGATGTGTGTGTATATATGGAAAAAAAATAACTGCCATTAAATGGTGATAAAACAGGAACATGTGGACATACATATTCACTCAGCAACTCCTAAATATACGCATGCTTCTGTTACTTTATGTTCCTGCACTGATTGTTTTAGGGCATATAGAAAATCACTGAGAATTTATATATAGGGCATATTCAATTAGGCGCGAGGTTTAGCAGGGCTAATTCCTCGCGCCCAATTTCTGAATTCCGTGGGTATGTGCGCTCCCGATACCCGCAGGATTCAATTTAAAAAATAGTGGATGCAGGGTTTTCATCATTAATAACCTGGCACCGTGTAAACTTAATTAAACAAAACAAAAACACGGTTCTTCACAGCTCCCAGTGGTTTCCCCTCTCTCATCTTACTGGAGAAGGGGGCTGCTGGGAGCCTCGGGGAATGGTGGGAGGGACAAGGGCTTCTGGTAGATGTAGTTCTCCCAGCACCTATTCCGGAGGGGCCACAGTGAGACTGGGGGGCGGGGCACACTGACACCGCGACACACACACACACACACACGCTCATACACACTTACATACAGCACACACACTGACATACTCACCCTGCTGCAGAAGACCCGGCTTCCGGTGCTGGATGAAGAAGATGATGCCGAAGACAGAGCTGCAGAAGGTAAGTAATTAAGGACTAATTAAGCTAATTCGATACTTCCAATTGCTTAATTAGTCCTCAGGTGGGGTGTCAGAGCAAGTCCCTGTGATTTCTCCTACAATCAACGATTTTATGAAAAATTACGCTTGCTCAGGAGGTACGTAAAAAAAAAACTTCCCGGCGCGTGTTTTAAAACAAAACACACCTAATAGAATAGCAATAAACCCGCACCTGCAGGAAAAACCTCGCAGGTGCGGATTTTTTGCTATTCTCGCAGCCTATTGAATATGCCCCATAGTTGTGCGAGTTACGGAAGTCCGCACGTGTCGATTGGCCCTAGGCCTAGGGAGCATTAGGCCTTTTCATCTCTAAACGTTGGCAAGTGTGCGCCTGATGCAGCAGCCATTTTGTTTTATATCTTCGCTAAAAGCATGTTAAACATTCTTAATGCAATACACGTATAGAGAAGTAATCTTAGCACTTTAAATTTTGGCTGCAGATAAATAGTCAGAAATTAGTATCACCCTCAAATACTAGAACACTTTCACTGAATAATTATTGTGACCATTCAAGTGCGCCCGATGCTAAACAAAGGAAATAATTAACTACTTCCCAAACTAACAATATTGGGATCCGGTATATAGCTGTAGATTTCCAGGGGTGGTACTTGTGTTTATATGAAAAACATAAACATAGTACAAAACATACTGTGCTGTAGTAAAACAACAAATGTATTTAAACTCTTTAAGATAACAACCGGTGTGTATTCCACACCACACCTCACATAAACTCAGAATATATAATGCAACCAGCAACATATATGGCTTCACACATAAAAATGTATATATATGTATAATGGCTGCTGCCTCTTATTCCAATAAAAAGTGGGGAATTACCAGAAGTCCCTCTTATACGGGCTCGTAGATGTAAAAGTGGAGGTCTCCGGATAACCTCTCCCTTAAGCTTCCTATTAGGGGTTCTCCTGTATGTAATTCCTCCTGGGTAGATGATCCTGTCACCAGTACACCAACGCGTTTCGGGAGCTCACCTCCCTTCTTCAAGGCTGTGTGAAAGTGATCACCAGGATTCATCTTTAAATACCCTCCGTTCTAAATACTTCCAGGTCGTAGGTCACACACCTATCACCGTAATTGCAATTGTTTATTACTTCTAATCTCTACCTCAGTGGCTCATAATGGACACTCTTTAACACTTTGGTAGCTTAATACTTCATAAAAAAATATTCAAATACCATATGAATATAATCTTAAAACATAGTTGCGTGAACCGGAAGTGCATCCCGATCTACTTCCGGTTTCGCGATCTCTATGTTTTGGTCTGATCCCCACAATGCGCATAAGTCTCTTTCCCCTCATAGCGCTTTACTGCCGCAGTGCAAATCCGCCTCCTGTACCACAGTTAAGCATTCTTGCCTACACTCCTGTAAGTCGCTGGAGGCTCCCGGAAAGTCGGTAAGTTTGATGTTAAATGATATATTAATAAGTGTGTAGCGATTAGTGTTTTATTTCTCTGCAGGTGTGATTAACTTCTGTATAAGTTGTTCTAGCAATAAGAATGATAGGTTTAGAATGTATACGTTTAACACATGCAGAGTGACTGGGGGCAGCAAGTCTTAGTTTTTACATAAACAAATGAGCTAACTGAGATAGCATGTAACTGCAATAAGCAGAAATGAAGGTCAAACGGGCGACCATGTCGGATTCCTACATGAGAACAAAAAGGTAAGGTGGAATGATGTAATTATTGTGTCTAAGGCATAGATGCCCAATGAAGACTTAGGGGCATATGTATGAAAGCTTGATGTGAGATACAATTGTCAGATATATATCACCAACCAATCAGCTTCTAACTTACATTTTGCAGGCTGTGTTTAAGAAATGATAGTTTGGAGCTGATTGGTTGGTGATATATATTTCAATTTTATCTCACATCAAGCTTTGATACATATGCCCCTTAGTATGTATAAATAATTTGGATTAATTGGATGTATAAACAAAAAAAAGAGAATAAATCTGAGCATAGAAAGAGGGAGGGGGAGGAGTCGGAGAGTAGAGGAGAGGACGCAGAACGAGGGTCGGGGGTGCCGTTACGTATGTATGAAGTATTGGCTGACTGCTATACTGTACTAGGTGTCACAAATTTCTTTTATAAGTATTCCCTACTGCTGTCGGTGTAATCTTTCTAATTTTGAGTCTGCATTGGCAAAATATATATATGATTATTGTCATTTATTATAGAATCTGTATTTGTATGGAATTATTTCAGTGCTTTTCATCAGTGGCGTCCCTCCCTGCGGTGTCACCTGGTGCGGGGAGGGACACTGTGTGCATTGCCAAACAGGGGCGTGAGCAGGGGGTGTGGTCACACGGGCAGGGGCGTGGCCTCGCTGCCTGCACCCCTGTGCCTATTACTTGGGGGGGGGGGGGGGGGGCGGGTGCAGGAAGTACCTGTATGGAGTGCTGGCCGGCTCCCTCAGTGTCAGGAGCCGAGTGCTGTACTTAATGCTACAGTGCAGCATTCTGCTCCTGTCAGTGAGGGAGAGTCTGCACCCCCCCCGCGTGATGCCACTGCTCTTCATTACAAGTAAGGTTTGTAAGTTATCCAGAACTAGCAGAATTATCAATGGAGAAGGGGAACAACCTCATACAGAGAAGAAAAATAATATAATTTATATGGTGTACCACTTTAAACTTTGAGGGGGAGATGTATGAAGGGGCGTTATGGGGTTTAGTGGTATCAGTGTACGTTATGTGTGCTGATACCACTACCCAATGTATTAATGTGGGGTTATGTGTTAAATGACAGGGACGCCGATTTGCCAGCCAGTGTAATAACCGCATGCACAGCACTGTCCCTGGGTTGCGGCGGCTTCTGGACTATGCATGGGAGATCTTGTGATACTAGGCTGATGCACTGTGAGGTCTGGCAGGGATCGCCGGAGAGCGGAGTTTAAACTCCCCGACTCCGGCAGACGAGATGCTTCCTGCTTCACCTCGGTAAAAAGGAGGAGGAGCTATAGCGGCATGATCCATGCCACTATAATACATCTCCCCCTCTATCTTATAATAGTTAACACAAATACAGTCAGGTCCATAAATATTGGGACATTGACAGAATTTTCATATTTTGGCCTCTATTCACCACCACAATGGCTTTGAAATGAAACAAACAAGATGTGCTTTAACTGCAGACTTTCAGATTTAATTTGAGGGTAATTACATCCAAATCAGGTGAACGGTGTAGGAATTACAACGGTTTCTATATGTGCCTCCCACTTTTTAAGGGGCCAAAAGTAATGGGACAAACTAAACAATCCTAAATCTAACTTTCACTTTTTAATACTTTGTTGCAAATCCTTTGCAGGCAATTACAGCCTGAAGTCTGGAACGCATAGACATCACCAGACGCTGGGTTTCATCCCTGGTGATGCTTTGCCAGGCCTCTACTGCAAATGTCTTCAGTTCCTGCTTGTTCTTGGTGCATTTTCCCTTCAGTTTTGTCTTCATCAAGTAAAATGCATGCTCAATCGGATTCAGGTCAGGGGATTGACTTGGCCATTGCATAACATTCCACTTTTTAGCCTTAAAAAACTCTTTGGTTGCTTTTGCAGTATGCTTCGGGTCATTGTCCATCTGCACTGTGAAGCGCCATCCAATGAGTTCTGAAGCATTTGACTGAATATGAGCATATAATATTGCCCGAAACACTTCAGAATTCATTCTGCTGCTTTTGTCAGTAGTCACATCATCAATAAATACAAGGGAACCAGTTCCATTGGCAGCCATACATGCCCACACCATGACACTACCACCACCATGCTTCACTGATGAGGTGGTATGTTTTGGATCGTGAGCAGTTCCTTTCCTTCTCTTCCCATCACTCTGGTACAAGTTGATCTTTGTCTCATCTGTCCATAGGATGTTGTTCCAGAACTGTAATGGCTTTTTTAGATGTTGTTTGGCAAACTGTAATCTGGTCTTCCTGTTTTTGTGGCTCACCAGTGGTTCACATCTTGTGGTGAACCCTCTATATTCACTCTTGTGAAGTCTTCTCTTGATTGTTGACTTTGACACATATACATCTACCTCCTGGAGAGTGTTCTTGATTTGGCCAACTGTTGTGAAGGGGTTTTTCTTCACTAGGGAAAGAATTATTTTGTCATCCACCACAGTTGTTTTCTGTGGTCTTCCGGGTCTTTTGGTGTTGCTGAGCTCTCCGGTGCATTCTCTCTTTTTAAGAATGTTCCAAACAGTTGATTTGGCCACAGCTAATGTTTTTGCTATCTCTCTGATGGGTTTGTTTTGATTTTTCAGCCTAATGATGGCTTGCTTCACTGATAGTGACAGCTCTTTGGATCTCATATTGAGAGTTGACAGCAACTGATTCCAAATGCAAATGTCATACCTAGAATCAACTCCAGACCTTTTACCTGCTTAATTGATAATGAAATAACGAGGGAATAGCCCACACCTGTCCATGAAATAGCTTTTGAGTTGATAGTCCCATTACTTTTGGCCCCTTAAAAAGTGGGAGGCACATATAGAAACCGTTGTAATTCCTACACCGTTCACCTGATTTGGATGTAATTACCCTCAAATTAAATCTGAAAGTCTGCAGTTAAAGCACATCTTGTTTGTTTCATTTCAAAGCCATTGTGGTGGTGAACAGAGGCCAAAATATGAAAATTCTGTCAATGTCCCAATATTTATGGACCAGACTGTATGTCACAACTTTTGTTATTTGTTAAATCTCTGTTTCACCAGTTACACAGAGCCTCTGCCTCATTACATTACACAGTGTTCCCTTTGCTTCATTCATTTTAGTCTCTTTTTACAACAAAAGAAATGTTAGAGAATGTGACACTGCGCAAAAGGCGGTAACTCTACATATCACTGTGTCACAATGAGGAACTCACTCTGCATAATAATCGTAATAGTAAAGAGAAGATTTGATAAATGTTGATGGAGTTAGTGCATTAATTGTGTGTTAAAACACATTTCTACGACAGGCACTCAGCCGGTGTTCAAAGAATACCTGTAAAAAATCGCTGATATGTGTCCGTTTCTTAAACACATTCATTAAGGGATGACTTTGCTCAAGTGAGATACTAGCATGAAAACTGATGGGCAAAACCAATTAGCATTAATGTTAATAATCTTCATGGTCTGCAAAGGAGAACTTAAGTGCTAAATTTGATTTGGTTCAGTGTGATATAGGGGCCTATTTATCAATCTTTTTTTCTACTAAAATAATGTGAAATGGGTGTTTTCACAGACCTTTCTTTTCATATTACAGTCGAACCTTTATAAGTGGGATCTCGGGATGGTACGTTTACTCTCACTTAGGTATCTCATACCCCTTTTCCACCTAAATTCCGGGTCTGACCCAGAGTTGGAACAAAGTTCCTATCCGGATCAGACCCGGAATTTTGCCAGCGCCGACTCGGGATATTCCCGAGTCAGCGCCGTTCACACCGGAGTCGGGCTGCATAGACCCGGCTTTTCCGGCGTGTAAGTGGTCGCTTGGAGATGACGTCATCTCCAAGCGCCACTGAAGCTGGACCAATCGGCCGGCTAGCAGCGCACTCCAGGTCATCGTGACCCGGAGTGCGCTGTTCTCACAGCAGGGTTTCATGGGATACGCCCGTGTTAAACCCTGCTAGTTACCTGGGTTGGATTGCCGGGTCACTCGATCCGGCGATCCAACCCTCACCCCTTTTACACCAGGGAGCTGCCCGGGTTAACCCTGCAATAACCCGGGTTTTAGCTCCGGTGTAAAAGGTATTATCCAGTTTCTTACTTATCCAGGTTCAAGAAGTGTTTGTCTCACTTATAGAGGTTCTCACCCTTGTAAGTACAGGTACAGACATAGAGACTTGTCAAAACCTGTACTAATCCCAGTTACAGAGGTTCTAAAGGAGGTTGTCTCATTTATTGGGGGCTAATTGGCGCGCTGGATGGGATTCATTTAGCGAGAAATCCACGCGCGGGTGTCCCTGAGACCCCGCGCATGAGTCCCCGCTGTTTGACTTTACCTCGCACCTCATGTAGGTGCGAGGTAAAATCAGCGCGAGGCCGCCCTATTCAGCCTCGCTCGAGCAAGAATAACACACTGATTCCGCAGTTCTCGCGGAATCAGTGTGTTCTCGCGTGGAAGTCCTATTTTTTGACGCGGTGTGGGAGGTCCGGGGCCGCGCGCCCCCCCTCCCACAAAGACGCCGGTAAGGACCGGACCCTGCGTCGCCGGACGCGCCCACGTGTTGTGGCGCGTCATCACCCGGCGACGCAGCACGGCCATGACGCCGGTAAGGACCGGACCCCGCAGTGCAGGGCGCGCCCACGTGTTGGGGCGCGTCATCACGCATGCGGCCAGGAGGAAGAACGCTGAGGAGTCTTCAGAGCAGGCGGATCGTCGCTGGAGGGAGTCCCGAACGCGAGTTGGCAGTTCAGGTAAGCCCTCAGTGAGGCCCTTGTATCTTGGTATTAGACCACTGTACCCCTGTGTTAGGTTATTGTGTACCCACTGTACCACCACTGTGCGGCGCTAGGCCGAGACCACTGTACCCCTGTGTTAGGTTATTGTGTACCCACTGTACCACCACTGTGCGGCGCTAGGCCGAGACCACTGTACCCCTGTTAGGTTATTGTGTACCCACTGTACCACCACTGTGCGGCGCTAGGCCGAGACCACTGTACCCCTGTGTTAGGTTATTGTGTACCACCACCGTGCGGCCCTAGGCCGAGACCACTGTACCTGTGCTAGGTTACTGCATATCCACTGCACCATCACCATACGGTGTTAGGCTGCAGGTATTGTTCTAGCGCGGCGCCAGGCAGCAGTGCTCTCTTATAGGAGCGGAGACCAAGACTACTCGCCCAGCAAAGAGACAAGGGGTATACCCGGTGAGCGCATTCTGTGTTTGTGTGTCGTATCATTGTCGTGTGTCGTCCCCTCTCCCCTTTCCCCTTTTTGGGCTTTTCCGTTCGGGTTGCACCCATGTGCCTGGCACGCGGGTGTAAACCAGTCTGAGGCCACAAGTGCCAATGATGACCATCCTCTAGTCCCCGCACCCCTGTCCGTCAGTCCGTCCTGTGGCACCAAGGTCCGGCTCATAGGCTCAGTGTGTCCGACCTATCTTACAGGTTAGACCGTCCCCGGCTGTGTCGAACCGGAAAGACCCAGGACCGTCGGTGGGAGAAACCAAGGCGGCCTGAAGGTGAGAGCCACGGGGTGTGAGAGGTAAGTGCCCCGCCACACCTGTACGGCAGCAGGCGCACACAGCAGTCCACCCCTTGCCCCTCTTACAGCGGGGAAAAAAGCTATTCTATTGGGACTTTCACCCCTCAATTACTCGCGAGAGAAGTCCCGCGGGTAATTGGATATGCCCCATAGAGGTTTATAAACTGCACTAATCTTACTTAAAGAGGTCCTAACAGCAATCGTCTCAGTTATAGAGGTGATTATTCCTATTAATCAAGAAAAATCAGTCTCAGTTAAAGATGTTTGTCTCACTAATACTATTTTTGCACCAAAGTGCCGGGTCTGAGCTGGGAGTTGGAACACTGTTCCAACCTGGATCAGACCTGGCACAGAACCCGCCGCTGACTCGGAAATATTCTAGAGCCGGGTCTGCAGTGACCTGGCTCTTCCTTGACCTGGATTGCGCTGTTTACACTGCAGGGTGGCACAGGAACGACCCGTGGCCAACCCTGCAAATTGGATCCCTTGGTCCCTGGACCCGGGTGAATCCATTTACACTGACAAAAATCCCGGGTTGATGTGCATAAACCCGGGATTTTTATGTCAGTGTAAAAGGGGTATTACAGAGGTTTTTTGGTGCAAAAATGCCGGGACCTCACAATTAGTCCCAGTAATAGAGGTTTCCCACTTATCCAGGTTCGACTATTTTATGTTCACACTTTATCTCTCTCTAACTCATTTATCTAGCACAGTCTATGAGATGATTGGTTGCTAAGGAAAACATCTCCACTTTATCACTCTCTTTCAAATGTTTGATACATATCCCTCTAAGAGACTGCATGCTGACCATATCCCTATCTGTGAAGAGTTTGTATCCTCTTCCAGTGTTTCCTTTAGATACTCTGGTTTTGTCTCATGGGGCCTGATTCTGAGATTTACGCCAATGCAATCGCAACTGCAGTCCTCTATGGATCGCAGTTGTTAAAATATGCTAATGCCTTTCAAAGCATAGCCGAACATAGGGACGCCCATTGCTATCTTCTCATATCTGTCCCACAATGTGCAACAGCATAATCAATCTGTAACATCGACACAGTATGTAAGTCAGGTCTGACCTGCCGCAAACACCGCAGCTCTCCTGACACGGGGGGAGCTCTCATACTGCGAGGGAGATCGTAATGGCTAATTTATGCCCATGAATGGCCCCAACACGCCTGCGTTTGCCTAGCCACCCCCGTTACCTCCCCCAATCACTGACTACCTGTCACTAACTTTGCGAGTGAATCCTTGGTATGAGCGTGATTGCAATACAATCGCTAGGCGCATGGCATCTCGGAATCAGGCCCACAGTCCTAAAACAAAATGGAAGTGTGCGCATATGTTTAGGATCCAACGGCATAAGAATGTGACTATAGGTGATGATACTCATGTATTTAGACTTTGCTCCTTTGTCATTCCCATATGGAATAATTTAGGCACATCCAATATGAAACTGTACCAGAGAGTGAGTTCTGCGAGTGTCTTTCACACTCAGGGCCGTATTCAATTCGGAGTGAAAAGCCATTTTCACCCGTTTTTTGGAGATAATTTCGCCTGAACATGTATCTCCGTATTCAATTCCAGTCCGTTTCGCCTAGGCGAAAAGTTAATGCACTGATATAGCATCCACAGAATAGCAGGAGAAAAAGAGTGCAAAATCTATATTTTGGGTGCAGATGTTGGGAAACCACTCAGAACCCTTGGTACCCCCACCACCACCAATTCACCCAAAAAAAGGGGGGAAAAAATTCCCGGAACACCCCAAAAAACACCTTAGAAATTTGGGCCGAAAATGAAAAAAAATGTGGGGACAACTTCAAAAACTAGTGAAATAAGCTTCTGGGGGTGCTCTAAGAAGGGGCCAAGTGTTTTGGGGATTGCAGGTGCTTGTATGACAGAGAAATTTCACTTTTTCTAACACTTCACTTTAGAGACATTAAAATATGCTAGTACCCATTTTCAAGCACCTCAAAGTTGATGGAACTACTTATTTTCACCAAAAAATACTGCTTAATACCATACTTCACCACTTTTACCTAGACGCTAATAGCAAGCATTTACCACCACTTAAGTACTCTAACTAGTTCAATTAGGGCTCATACTAAACTACCATAATGATTTCCGAAGTCAGCCCATCTTTTTCTGGGGTACACAGTGATGCCCCCCAATTCAACCTGCACTTCACCTGTTTCACATTCGCCAGGTCCCATTTTCACCTGTTTAGGAATTGAGGGCCTGATTCAGAGTTGGGAATAGAGTGAGATATCTCTCTCAACTGTGAACCTGAACAAACCATGTTGCAATACAAGAGGTGTAAATACATACATTTTTTTACATGTAGGGTAAATACTGGCTGCTTTTGCATGTAGCCCACAAATACTGCACAGCTTTATTATTACTCTACCATTTAGATGTCAGTTTGGACACACTCCTCCCAAATCTAAATCTCTCTGCACATTTTAAATGTTCCCCACCTGCAGTGCAGCATGGTTTCACCAAGATGATCAGTTGAGAGAGATATCTCACTCTATTCCCGAGTCTGAATCAGGCACTGAATACGGAGTAAATCAGGAGCGTGCACAAAAGTTTTCGCCTCCAAAATAGGCGAAGGCGGCGAAAAGTCGGGTAGGTGGAACTTTTTCGCTGAGGCGAAACTAATTGAATACGGCCCTCAGTTTCTTTAGTTAACCAAAACTGAGCAAACTAGCCTGCCAAATGACTCTATGAGCTCTATGGCAACCTAACTGGGCTGGTGCAGTAATTGGAGTGTTGGCTTGCCTTGAGGACTGCATTTGGGAACCTCTGCAGTAGGATGCTCCATTAATATAACTGCAAATGCTGTATCTCTATTCCATATACCTGCAGGCTATATATAATGAAGGCAGGGCTTGGCTGAAAGCTATTCTAATTAAAAATACCTAAACATATATAGGTGGTTACTACTATAATACCTAAGCAAAGGAAAAAGAGGAATTTAGTACGTACACCTAAATATGTGAAATGTATGGAAAAGTGGATAACAGTTGTGAATGACTTTCCATAATACTGTACAGAACCTAGTAAGATAACATGATGAAATAACATAATGTGACAATTAATTCCTCCTATTATTTCATTGGTGTCGCCAATTGTACTGACCATGGCGTGGCTCGTCTTTTGTTGAGGCTTTGGCTGAAAATGTGTGTCCGCTGAGTCGTGAATATATCAATTTTCTATCTAATTAGTAAAAGTCCTGATTGTTTGTTCTGTTCTTACTGTCTTTTGGCCACAACGATCGGCAAGAAAATTCAAGATTGATTAGCGCTGCCTGGGAATTGGTTTCCGTTTAGTTATGCGGACGTCAAGGTCTATGTAATTAGCATAAAGCCAATTTCTATTAGTGCTTAACTGTATTGAATAGCTGTTCTTCCCGGTAGAATGTCAAGCCGCACATGATGGCCTAAATCAATGTAGACCACTGTGGAAGTACTGAGCAAGCAGACCTAGAAACTTTAACTAAGGTCACCAACATCATGAAGAGACTGATACACATGATGTAACTATTCACTTATGTGTCTATTCACATAGCTCCAAAACCTCAATATCAGCAGTAGGTTTTAGACAGCTAAGGCACCCTGACAGAATCAATGTGACCAGTGAGGGAGACCTTTAAGATACTCCATAGAGCAAGACCAGTGATTTTCAACATTATTCAACTCGAGACACAACAAAACAAGATTTTAAAATTGCCAAGGCACGCCATCCGGCGATACGGCGTGCGCGACCTATGAAAAAACACTACATTTGCCCCCGCAGGAACAAAACACACTACATTGGCCCCTGCAGGAACAAAACACACTACATTGGCCCCCGCAGGAACAAAACACACTACATTGTCCCCCGCAGGTACAAAACACACTACATTGGCCCCCGCAGGAACAAAACAAACTACATTAGCCCCCGCAGGAACAAAACACACTACATTTGCTCCAGCAGGAACAAAACACACTACATTGGCCCCAGCAGTAACAAAATACATTACATTGGCCCCTGCAGGAACAAAACACACTACATTGGCCCCCGCAGGAACAAAATACATTACATTTGCCCCCGCAGGAACAAAACACACTACATTTGCCCCCGCAGGAACAAAACACACTACATTGGCCCCCGCAGGAACAAAACACACTACATTGGCCCCCGCAGGAACAAAACACACTACATTGGCCCCCGCAGGAACAAAACACACTACATTGGCCCCCGCAGGAACAAAATACACTACATTGGCCCCAGCAGGAACAAAATACATTACATTGGCCCACGCAGGAATGAAACACACTACATTAGCCCTTGCAGGAACAAAACACACTACATTGGCCCCTGCAGGAACAAAAAAACATTACATTGGCCCCCACAGGAACAAAACACACTACATTGGCCCCCGCAGGAACAAAACACATTACATTGGCCCACGCAGGAACAAAACACACTACATTGGCCCCCGCAGGAACAAAACAATCACATTGGCTGGCCCCCACAGAAAAAAAAACACATTGCTCCCCACACAGAAAAATCACATTGGCCCCCACAGAGTAAAAAAACACATTGCTCCCCACAAAGAAGAATCACATTGGCCCCCACAGAAAAAAAAAAGCAGAATGGCTCACCCCAGAGAGCTGACTGTCTGCGAGGGTGGGAAGGGCTGGCTAGGTCACTGGCGTAGTTTGGGTGGGAAGGACTGGCTCGGTCACTGGCGTAGAGTGGGTGGGAAGGACTGGCTCGGTCACTGGCGTAGGGTGGGTGGGAAGGGCTGTCTCGGTCACTGGCGGGATGGGCAGGCAGGCATGCGTGACCTGTGATGTCACGCTGCCACGTCTAGGCAGGTGATGGCCCGGGCGCATCTGAGCCTCCCAGTGGAGCTCAGCGGCAGCCCGGGCCACAGTACTGTATAATATGCCCGGCGGCTCTGACCGCAGCGGCACACTTCACAACCGGCATAGCCTTTGAAAGCCGCTTCTATAGAGACAATACACACATAAACCATTCCCACAGTATTCAAAATGCAAATAAACCACTGCTGTTCAATATATAAATCTACCATCCCTATACAATACATACATAAAGCATCCACATTCAAAATACTAATAATCCACAATTGTTCAATGTATAAATGAGATACCATTATTCAATGTATAAATTAAGCACAAACATTCAAAATACAAATATGACACCCTATTCAATATATAAGTAAATATTCAATGTATCAATGAAGCACTCAAATTCAAAATAAAAATACGTCACCCTATTCAATATATACATAAAGATTCCATATATAAATAAAGCATATTCAAAATACAAATAAGTCATTCCTATTCAATATATAATTAAGGCATACATATTCAATATATAAATTAAGCACTATGGTTCAATAAATACAAAAAAATCAAATGCCGTTCAATATATGAATAAATAAAGCACTCATATTCAATACACAAATAAACCATTCCTATTCAAGAGAATAGATTTCTGCTAATTGAATTGGCCAGAAGTACAGTCTCCTGACAGACAGTAAATGGTTTTGGTCTCAGGGACAATTCTTCATTCTCAGGTCAGGAACAGTAGTAGTTGTATGGGGTCATCACTCACACAGGTGGGTAGCGAGGGCACAGAACGCAAGCTGTATGACTTTCCATAGAAGAGTGTATTCCATGTACAGTAGGAGAGAGAGAGAGAGAGCAGCACTCAGACTTGTAATCTACGTTTCCCATATAGGATAATGTCATTTCCTGCTTGTCAGAACATGGGCTGGGGGAATGAATGACGGTTGCCTGATCAGAACGTCTCTGATTACAGTGGGCAGAAGGCTCTGTGGTGCGTGTAATAATAAGAATTATTATGTTACTTTCCCCCACTAGTTTAGAGGACCCCTTTCTGCCTCCATCCTCTCTAGTGAGGTACGGGGTGCAGAAGTAAATTTTTTTTACCAACATCTGATAAGATAGGGAGAAGGCAAACATGGATATGTCACAGCCAAAGCTGTTAGAAAACACCTGCTTTAGTAAATGATCCCCTAAGTATGTCAGGTACAGACATAGATGAAACATAATAAAATAGGAGGCGGCCTCTTCTATGTACTAAACTGAAATGCACAAGACAATTTATTACACCAAGGAGGTGAACAGAGGGATCCCCATCATACTGTACTCGTGAGAAAGGAGGGCAGGGCCATGCCTCACGGGGGCGCGCCGCAAGTCACGGGGCATGGGCTTGCTGCACGTCCCCGTGTTTCAGTGTCCCAGCCAAGCAGAGCACCCTGGAGGCTATATAATGATAAGGCTAGGGTCATCAGATCAGTATAATGATAAGGCTAGGGTCATCAGATCAGTATAATGATAAGGCTAGGGTCAGCAGATCAGTATAATGATAAGGCTAGGGTCAGCAGATCAGTATAATGATAAGGCTAGGGTCAGCAGATCAGTATAATGATGATAAGGCTAGGGTCAGCAGATCAGTATAATGATGATAAGGCTGGGGTCAGCAGATCAGTATAATGATGATAAGGCTGGGGTCAGCAGATCAGTATAATGATAAGGCTAGGGTCAGCAGATCAGTATAATGATAAGGCTAGGGTCAGCAGATCAGTATAATGATGATAAGACTAGGGTCAGCAGATCAGTATAATGATGATAAGGCTAGGGTCAGCAGATCAGTATAATGATGATAAGGCTAGGGTCAGCAGATCAGTATAATGATAAGGCTAGGGTCAGCAGATCAGTATAATGATGATAAGGCTGGGGTCAGCAGATCAGTATAATGATAAGGCTAGGGTCAGCAGATCAGTATAATGATGATAAGGCTAGGGTCAGCAGATCAGTATAATGATGATAAGGCTAGGGTCAGCAGATCAGTGTAATGATAAGGCTAGGGTCAGCAGATCAGTATAATGATGATAAGGCTAGGGTCAGCAGATCAGTGTAATGATAAGGCTAGGGTCAGCAGATCAGTGTAATGATAAGGCTAGGGACAGCAGATCAGTATAATGATGATAAGGCTAGGGTCAGCAGATCAGTATAATGATAAGGCTAGGGTCAGCAGATCAGTATAATGAAAAGGCTGGGGTCAGCAGATCAGTATAATGATGATAAGGCTAGGGTCAGCAGATCAGTATAATGATAAGGCTAGGGTCAGCAGATCAGTATAATGATGATAAGACTAGGGTCAGCAGATCAGTATAATGATGATAAGGCTAGGGTCAGCAGATCAGTATAATGATAAGGCTAGGGTCAGCAGATCAGTATAATGATAAGGCTAGGGTCAGCAGATCAGTATAATGATAAGGCTAGGGTCAGCAGATCAATATAATGATGATAAGGCTAGGGTCAGCAGATCAGTATAATGATGATAAGGCTGGGGTCAGCAGATCAGTATAATGATAAGGCTAGGGTCAGCAGATCAGTATAATGATGATAAGGCTAGGGTCAGCAGATCAGTATAATGATGATAAGGCTGGGGTCATCAGATCAGTATAATGATAAGGCTAGGGTAAGCAGATCAGTATAATGATGATAAGGCTGGGGTCAGCAGATCAGTATAATGATAAGACTAGGGTCAGCAGATCAGTATAATGATGATAAGGCTAGGGTCAGCAGATCAGTATAATGATGATAAGGCTACGGTCAGCAGATCATTATAATGATGATAAGGCTAGGGTCAGCAGATCAGTGTAATGATGATGGGGAGAGGGAGAGAGTTCAAAGGACTCTGATCTCCAAAAAATAAAATACTAAAAGCGGTAACTGAACTCCATTGTTTCAGATCTCTGTAATTCAATCTTTCTTCAGGGACATAAGGTCCCTACCTTGGCATCTTTATTGGAATTATTAGCTGATTAGCAACCTTGATTGCCAGACCACCTGTGGGAGGCTGATAAAAGGTGGCTCAGTTTCCCTAGTCTGTCTCTCACTGCCTGGAGAGCAGATTGAGTCCTGCAGAAAAAGAGAGACCATTGCTTGTGATTATAAGTGCTGTGCTAAATCATATTTGCCTACTTTGAAGTGATTTTCTCTGGGAGAAGCCTAGAGAGGAGATGCAGCTGACTGCTCTGGCGGCGGTACTGGGCGCTTACGTCATTAGGCCCAGCCCCTGTCGTGGCAAATTGTTACGATTTGTGGGTCCTGATCTTGCACCAATATATATAGATAGATATGTAGAGAAACTGTTATATTAAGTTTATTCAAGGAGACACCATTCCTTATTTACCATGCACTCCAGTCATGTCAACTTATTAAAATGATTGGAGGTGCTCACATTACATCGACCATGACAGCGGGCAGCACAAATATTGGGGGTGCTCAAGCACCCACAGCCCCTACAGAGGGGGCCTTACGATTCCAATGATCTAGCATCATATTTTAAATGGGGGCATTGAAAGAAATAGAGACACTGTAATTGAAGTTATTATCTACTTAAAGATAAAGGTGTACTAAACTATCATCCATAACCTGTCTGTGACTTCTCTAGTCTGGGCGAATTTCGTTAGTTATCAATCAGCAGTTTGGTTGGCTGTTTTACAGCCCCAGCTTTCATTCAGGCTATTACAACGTAGAGAGGGTTCAAACAAAATTCAGATGCCTCTGATCCTGTCTACAAGTTCTCCTAGCAACCAGGATCAAAATGAAGCGAAGAGTCAGCTATTACTGCATTGGATCATGACATGTAAGTCACAGTAACAACAGGTAAGTGTTATTAAGTAATCGTCTATCATTAGGAAGATATTAACTTCATAGCGTGAAATAAACTAGGGTCAGCCTTGCATAAAGTGGTAAAGCTAACAAAAAAATGACACTTTAGAAATACTTTTTCCTAAATATATTTCCTTGATAAATAGCATCCATATGTCTGTTATATGATTTTACCATTGCAACTTAGTAAATGAATATCTGCAGATAAATAATGCTCTCAGTGTTTAATGCATTATGTCCATATGTTCTGCTGTTGAAAGATAAAGTTAAAATAAATATTGCTTTGATTAAATATGGGAATATCCTATGATAAACTGTAATGTAATATTTAAATGCCATATGTTTTATGCAGTTGATATTTCTAATGAGAAAATACACTGTAATAATAACTATTAGTATACTTAGGCAACTTGTGTCTCGTCGGTGGCTGTGGAACTACAAATCCCAGGAGGAATGAGCCAGCACATTGCCTAAAACTGTTCTAGAGAGTGTAGAAATTAAAGAGTAAAAAGGAGATCTTCGACAATTTCTATTTATATTCCCTAAAATAAAATCATTTGGAAATCATTGTTAGTGAGTTTCCCTGATCTTGATATGCAGCATGTGGGCCTGAATTAGAAGCACATGCAGTGTAGATGTTTGCGCATTTGAGTGATTAATGGCTACTGTGCATGCGTGAAAGGTCCTGAGAACCCCTGTGGTGTCTGCATTCCCCTGAGTGTACGCCGAAATGCGCTATTGTGTACGAGCCGCTGGCATTAGAACCGGCAAAGCAAAACCATAAACCATTCCTGGGCGGTGACTGGGAGATGGTCGGAAGTGAACGCAAAAAAAGGCCGTCTCATGGGCATGTTATGAAAGCGCTGCAGGAATGTTTTCTCTGACGCAAAGCCACAGCCACAGAGAGGCCCTGCTCAGACAAGTTTCAGGAGACACCGCATCTGCCGTAGGCTGGTGCACTGGTTGTTGGTGCACTTGATGTTGTGCCAATGGTGGAATGTTCAGAACCACTAGCGGAGTTACACCGTCCATGAGCTCTGAAAGTGGGCATCTCACAGTCTGGCACATGCTGAATCAGGCCTTATATGCATTACAACTGTTTTCCAGGGTCTAAGAATATTGTATCAACAAATGAAAAAGCTGACAACAGTGGCTACCTGCCAAATTTAATTGTAACCCACCAGAATCACCAAGCAGGATGGCGGGGTGTATGACAGGTTACCGCTAAAATGTGTAGTGTATAAACTTGCACACAACTGGTTATCCATTTTCTGCTGCCATAAAATATATATATATATAAATAATATTGAAGGACAAAATTGATTTTGTGGTCCATAACCAGGATTTGTACATCAGTTTCAAAATCATTTATAGGGAAGGATAAAATGAATTGTGTTAGTTGCACAATTTGTTTTGTTCATATAAAATCATTTTGTAGACTATATACTGGAGGTAATCTGTGGGGTGCAAATGCAACTTTGGACGTCCCATGCGGCCTTGGTTTGTATGAGCGGACTTGTATAGGAGTACATAGATTTGCAGAGTGAAGCAGCCTCATTCTAGAGGAGCAGAAGTCAGCGCAATCAGAGGGGAGGATTTGTATAGTAGAATAGAGCAAAGTCAGTGACTGTGTTCTTCATCTTCTTATTACTGTATCTTGTATATAATCATACATACATTCATACATACAATAACATGAAGCAAGAGGTAACCATGGCTGGTCCAAATGAGCTTACAGTCTAAGAGGTTTGGGGAACCACTGATACATAAGGAAGTGTAATATCAATTGCCCTTACAAACTTTTGCTATGGGGCCTTAAAATACTTAGCTGCCTCTGTCGACATGGGTGACACTGGGAGAGAGAGGAAGGGGAAACATGAAACAAGAACTGTAGAAACCTTGAAATAATCGTAACTAAACCTCCTCTCTTTGGAAGAGGCCTTTGCTGTTATGCTGCACAGACTCTCTTTTGGTTAACTGCCAACTTGGAGTAACTAGTAGTAACCTGGTGTAATTAACTTGAGCAACTGAATACAGAGTTAGGACTTATGTAGTCTGTACGTTCTTAGTGTACTATGTAGTATGTGCACTGGTACTTCTTGTTTTGTGGAGCCAGCTCATTCAGCCATTCCCCCTGCACAAAAGACCTTGAACTTTGCTTCCACTCATATATGTTGGAGATTGCGTCTTATCCTATCATTTAAATGAGACATGGGTGCACTGAGAACTATGCATTGTGCTCCCCTCCCAAATCCTCAACAGCTCCGGTGCTACACAACCTGGGTTTGGTTCCACTATCATAGGGAGGTCACAAATATTTTGTCCCCGTGCAGTAGTGGAGAACAGCCCCAAGCTAATCAGGTCATGGCTAGTGCCTCTACCTTGGCCCTAGTGCCACAAGGTGGCACTCAAGGATGTTTACAGTGGCACCCGTGGGCTCAGTTCCTTTCCCGTTATGCACACTGCACTGTTAGTCCCCTCTCTCTCCACCTCCTTCCCTTACAGAGTAGACTTTTTTGGCCCGCCAGATGGACCCTCGCCAAACAAAATAACTAAAAGCATGGCCTGTATCTCGCTAACCTGAGCAAATTATCTCTGAAAAAGGAAGGGCAATAACATTTGTAAAAACCATCAGTTGCTATTGTAAGTCTTTGTTTGCGTTGGAATGGTGGTGACACTATAGAAACAGTTTGGGCTTGTAAGGTTGATCGTCTGGCACTCAAAGTGAAAAATGTTGCTTAACCCTCCTGTATAGAAAGGGGTGCGTTTCCCCTTACAAGGTTACCAGCAGAGAAATAAAAGTTCTGGGGTTCTTCCCAACGTCCTTGGTCTTCGGCCTGGTCCTAAGAATTCCGGTCATTATACAGAATGGGTAAGAAAAACACACACACACAATTAATTTCCTAATACGTTTTAAGAGAATAAAAATCTCCCCAAAAACCATTGTCCTTCCTTTCCCTTCTTGGACAGGAGTCCTCTATGGACCACTAGTACATGATGGGTACGAGTCCATAAATCTTAGTACAGGTTGAGTCTCCCATATCCAAATATTCCGAAATACGGAATATTCCGAAATACGGAATAATTTTGGCATGACTGAGATAATAAAACCTTTGATTTTTGATGGTTCAATATACACAAACTTTGTCTAAAGCACAAATTATTTAAAATATGGTATAAAATAACCTTCAGGCTGTGTGTATAGGGTGTAAATGAAACATAAATTTATTTCATGTATGTACACAAACTTTGCTTGAGACACAAAATTATTGAAAATATTGTATAAAATGAGCTGCAGGCTATGTGTATAAGGTGTATATAACACATAAATGCATTCTGTGTGTATATTGGGGTCCCATTCCCAAGATATTTCATTGTGATATGCAATTATTCCAAAATACGGAATATTCCGTTATCCAAAATACCCCTGATCCCAAGCATTTTGGATATGGGAGACTCAACCTGTAGTAGTTATTTCTCTGGCCCCTACAGCCTAGACCATAGGTTCCCAAACTCTGCCATTACAGTCCACGTTTTAAGGATATCCATGCTTGATCACAGGTGAATTAATTAGTACCTCAGTCAATTTGATTTAACCATCTGAACTCTGAGATGGATATCCTTAAAACCTGGAATGTAATAGCGGAGGATTTTGGGAACCTCTGGCCTAGGCGTTTCTCTAAGAGCCTCAGTTTGTTTGAGCACAGGGCTAATAGAAGATAAATGAAGAACTGAAGCAATGTGTGTGAGATTGCTTCTGCTGGGTGTTGCCAATGTGTCACAATCTCTAGAAATTACGCTTTCCAGAATAGCTGCATGCGGTAACATTGCAGCCCCATAGAATATCTCCGATATCTGCTGCAAACCTTTTTAATTCATATACTGTAGGTATTGTTGCAAACTGCAGTTCTCTGAGGTTTTACCATATTTTAATGCTTGATACATCCTGTCCTAGATGTGTTGTTATCAGTTAATTAACATAGTTTTCTACGTAGTTCTATAAATATGTTTGTATTCATATTTTAATATAGTTCTTGCATTGTATATGCACTTTGCAGTGGAGTTTGGCCCATCTGATTGCTCAGACTGGATAGTGAGACTGATTGTGGAATCTATGTCGGCATGCTATTCTGTAACGTGTGAGCCTGTGATGGGGCTGTGGGACTAGGGCAGTTGAGCACCAGCTGTCTGGCTTTGGATTAAGTTGTGGGTCACAGTCTGCAAGTTTCCAGCCATGATGTCACAGACTCTCTGGAAGCTGTTTTACACTTGTCATTTCTTTCTTCCAGTTCTCTTTCAAGTCCCCAGTGTTTGAAATAACCGTCCTCTTTATTTTCATCTGACGGCTGGAAAGTCTGCATCCCATTTCCTTTCCCCCCTCCTCTTATTCCCATATCCACATACAGCCCCAATAAACTTCTCTGAGGAAATGACATAAACAAACATACGGAGCAGAGAGTATAATTGCCAAACCCAAACTCCAGGCTTGATTACTGTGTGCACCTTAAACCTTTGTAACTACAAATGTACAAAGAGGTCAGAATAGGCTGAAACAGAATCCTCCATCCGCAAGGATCCCGATATCTGCAACGCAGAATCAGAAAATAAGTCCAGCCGCTCTGGAGATTTTAGTGGAAGCCATGAATAAGATTTATACTTGGCTCATACCTTAAGACTTAAGGGGCACATCCACTAGCAGACTGTGAGAAGACTGCACGATAATCGTGCAGTCGTTTCACAGTCTGTGCTGTGCCTGCCCTGAACGATCAGTCAGTCAGTGTAGACACCCTCCCTCATCCCTGAACATGGGCAATCTGTCATTATCGGCAGATTGACTAGCATGTTCAGGCGATGATAGATGTAAAAAACAACCAGCGGGAGGGCGCATCGCTGGTCATTTTCGACATTTTCATGGCCGATTTTTGAACGATATCGTTATCGTTCAATCGCTCATTTTAATCAGGTAGTGGATACCCGGCTTTAGACATGTTACTATACTACATAGAAACACAAAGGGGTATGTGATGTTATTGCATTAGATATGCCTAATGTTTGTAGACACTCCCTAACTTGTATGTGAAAGCCTGGATCTTCAGTGACGGTCCCTAGGACCATGGGGAATGCTGGGAAGTGGGTGTAGTCTGGTGTACAGTATGTCTATAGTTTGCAAATGGCTGAGTAAAGAAGCACAGCAGTTGAAACCCATGCATCAGTGTCCATATGAATGCATATACAAGCATACAAACAAAACATGGTGTCAGAAGAAGTGTAAATGGACTTGTGCTTATAGTGTGAAATGATCCTGCAAAAGTCTGCAAAGCTGTGATACCCAGTGTGTGAAAACTCTGCCTTGTGCTCTTGTCACATCAAACTGTGAGTAGCAATGGATAAGCTGTCTCCTCCAACAGGCATGCAAATGTCTGGTAACTTGTCTGAAAACTGGAAAAGATTTAAACAAAGGTTTAATATTTACCTTACTGCATGGGGAGCAGATAATGAGAAAGATAAAACCAAGGCATCCATTTTCCTCCATGTGATAGTAGAGGATGTGCTGGACAGTTATAATAGTTTTCAGTTTGCTGAAGGGCAGAATATGGTTTTAAACTCTATAATGCAAAAGTTTGAAGACTATTTTGTACCAAGGAAAAATGCAGTGGCGGGCTGGGCGCCATGTGCCCCCCGAGCCGCAGCGCCATGCGGGGCGCTGGCAGTCTGTGTCTCTCTGACACAGGCTGCACCGCACGTGTAGCGCTGACCGGACGGGTTCGCGCTACACAGTGACTAACACACAGCCGCCGGCGCAGGCAGCTGTTTTTGTTTGTTTTTAGTGGCAGCCAATGAGAGTCTGTCAGACTCTAACTGACTGCCGCTGCGCCCACTGCAGGAGCCGCTCCATCTTCCAGCCCCTGCGGTGGGCAATGGGAGAAACGTCATGACGTCTGTCCCATAATGCAGAGCGGCCCAGCCCAGGAGGACGAACAGAGGAGCGGATGGTGGTCGGGGGAGCGGGGATTCAGGTAAGTGTTTTTTTTTTTTTTTTTAACGTGTGGCACTACAAGGGGGAGAGCACTACTGGGGGCACTAAAAGGGGAAAAGCACTACTGGGGGCACTACAAGGGGGAGACCACTACTGGGCACTACAAGAGGGATTACTACTGGGGGCACAACAAGGGGGGGACTACTACTGGGGGCACTACAAGGGGGAGAGCACCACTGGGGGCACTACAAGGGGGGACTACTACTGGGGGCACTACAAGGGGGGGACTACTACTGGGGGCACTACAAGGGGGAGAGCACTACTAGGGGCACTACAAAGGGAAGACCACTACATGGGGGGGCAATACTGGGGCACTACAAGGGGGAACACTACTGGGGGCACAACAAGGGGGGGATTACTACAGGGGGCACTACAAGGGGGGTGGGCTACTAACGGGGGCACTACAAGGGGCGGGACTACTACTGGGGGCACTACAAGGGGGAGACCACTACTGGGAGCACTACAAGGCCGAGACCACTACTGGGGGCACTGCATAGGGAGTACCACTACTGGGGGCACTATATAAGGGGCTTACTACTGGGGGCACAAGGGGCACTGCACAGGGGGGACCACTACTGGGGGCACTGTATAAGGGGCACTGCACAGGGGGGACCACTACTGGGGGCACTACTGGAGGCCTGCATAAGGGGGTCCTCCTGGGGCACAGAGGACACTGCATATGGGCACCACTACAGGGGGCTGCCCCTAATCTTTATATTTACTTTACATTAATTCCATATGGACCCGTCTCCTCCCTGGAACGCATGTGCTCCGGGCATCCTGGCTACACGCTACTCCTCTGCCAGGACCACCTGCATGCATTTGCCCCCCAAACTAAAAGTTGCCAGCCCCTGGAAAAATGTGACATATGAAAGATATAAGTTTTGAACTTGTGATCAGAAGAATGGAGATATATTTGATCAGTATTTTACAGATCTGCAATTACTCAGCAAAACCTGTTAGTTTGGTGATTTAAAGGATTCACTGATTAGAGATCGTATTGTATGTGGAATACCTGATAATGGACTCAGAGAGAGATTGCTGAGAGAGCCAGATTTAACACTAGATAAGGCAGTGAATATGTGCAGATCTGCAGAAATGACAAAGCTTCAAGCTAAAACCCTACACAAGGTAACTGATGGTGCTGTACATGTTGTGAAGAAAACAGAGCCAAACAGAACACCATTGTCTAAAATGAAGCAGTATAAGTCACAGACTAACAGAGAAATGTGTCATAGATGTGGAAATAATCACAATCCTAAAATGTGCCCAGCTTATGGTAAAACCTGCATGAAATGTGGTAGAATGAATCACTTTGCCATATGCTGTAAAACCAAAAGTGAAGCAAACACAGTGCACACTGTTACACAAGCTGAGACTGAAGAGTTTTTTGTGGATACCATTGAACTATGCAGTGCAGATAAGAAGGAATGGATTGTTCCTTTAACAGTGAACGAGATTGTCATTCCCTTTAATCTTGATACAGGTGCACAGGTTAATCTAATATCTTTTCAAGACTATAAGACTTTTAGAGTAAAACCTAAAATTCTCTCCAGCATAAATGTTGATGGGAAGGAGAATTAGAGCAAATCTTCAAATACATGATGAACTGCTTAAAACGCATAGTTCAACATTAGTCAGACTGAGTAAGGAACGACAACAGGTGAAACAAAAACTGTTCCATGATAGACAAGCGAAAAGCCTGTCTGATCTTAGATCGGGTAGCCAAGTCCGTCTCAGAGACTATGAGAAAGGCATTTGGATGCAGAAAGGTACTGTGCAAGCACAAGTAGCACCAAGATTTTATACTATACGCACAAAGCATGGAACAGAAGTAACAAGAAATCGGGTGGATTTAAGGTCTCAACCTAACCAACATGAAGACAACATGACTGAAGAATATCCTTAATCTGACACGTATGATAATCTGGATAACGGTGAACAAACCATGATTCAAGAAAGGTCCAACATGGTCGATGAAACACAGACTGTGTATGAAAGATCCAAAAGAGACCTGAGAGACTTATTGAAACATGTTAGATAATATTGTTAACATATTACATTGTTGAATTGTTACACTGAAGGATACAGGGCTTATCTTTAAAGAAAAGAGGATGTGATGTTATTGCATTAGATATGCCTAATGTTTGTAGACACTCCCTAACTTGTATGTGAAAGCCTGGATCTTCAGTGATGGTCCCTAGGACCATGGGGAATGCTGGGAAGTGGGTGTAGTCTGGTGTACAGTATGTCTATAGTTTGCAAATGGCTGAATAAAGAGCATAGCCGTTGAAACCCATGCATCAGTGTCCATATGAATGCATATACAAGCATGCAAACAAAACAGGGTATATTTACTAAAGATCAGATTTTCAGCCGCCAACTCCTGGCGCCTTTAGACCAGTTTTAAAAGGGAAATGGTAACACGCGATAAATAAACCTGGTTTTGCGTGTATTATTATTATTGCTCTTTTAGCTCCAGCCCTCAAAGCTAAACCGAATTGGTGATCTTTAGTAAGTATACCCCAGCAAACCACAAAACACTTTGTGAGGTTTTCTTAGCAAACATGAACAAAGAGAAAAATGTTAATTGAATATTTAATGAAAACTTACTGACAGCCACCACTATATACTAATATATAATTCAATAAGTAAGCGTAACAAAAATTACATGTTTTTCAGATATTATAAATACATTTTTCACAATAACACTCAGTTTCAACCTACCTAGTGTAATACACAACCAGTAATGAGTATTTAGGTCAAGTCAGTAGGTCCTGAGTATTATTTGTTACTGGTGAACAATGTTTTGACTTATTATCAATAATATGTACTAATGGTTGGTATCCTCAGTAATATAAATGTTATAGAATATTTCATAACAGTAAGAATTATAGTCCAATATGTAATTTAATTCAGTATGTATTACCGCGGGACCTAAGCCCGCCGGATGAACTACCGATGTCGGAAGGCCGGCAGATGAAGATCTCAACTGAGGTGAGTATTTACCCTAACCCTCCCCTTTCCCCCCCTAACCCTCCCCTAGTGCCTAACCTCCCCCCCAAGGGTGCATAAACCTAACCCCCCTCCCCACACCCTAAACCTAACCCTCCCGGGGGGGCAGTGGTGCCTAACCCTAACCAGCCCCTAGGGGTGCCTATCCCTAACCCCCCCTTCCCCGAGCATAAGCATAACCCTCCCTGGGGGGTGCACAACCCTAAGTCTCCCCGGAAGTCCCTAAACCTAAGCCTCACCCCCCGCGAATGTGAGCTCCCGAGGCCCAGCTTACCTACGTTTGGTATGCCGGGCGTCAGGATTTCGGCGTGGGGCTAATGATAGGCGTCGGTATTTAGATGTCTATCATTAGTCCCATGCCGGGCTTTCACTGTCGGGAAGCCGGTGGTCGGCATTTCGACCGTCGGATTCCTGACTACATCCCATTTAAGCTTATTGTATCTTAATATATGCCATAGGTTTCATGTTGCCAAACTCCATCTTACAACTGAAATAACGACATTGTTTAAAGCTAAAGGGGAACAATAGAAATGATTTGTTGGTCACCGGTATGCGTTCGCTGCTATTACGCCAGATAGGTCACTACATAGAGAAACTGCTATCTTGCCCAGATCACCTAACAATCTATGGGATCTATGTACTGAGCCTTGGAACAAGATAAAGAGGATGGAGATAAAAGAACCAACCTATCAGCTCCTGTCATGTTACAGGCTGTGTTTGAAAAATGACAGTTAGGAGCTGATTGGTTGGTTCTTTTATCTCTGTCTACTTTATCTCTCTCCAAGGCTTAGTATATTGACTCTTATATGTTATCCAGCTCAAACACCAGGCCATAAGTGCTAATGATGAAGCAGTAATGGTCTGATGCTCTTCATCTGCTTAGTGTAGCTATCTTACCAGGTGAAGTTGAGAGTGAGTGGGCGGATTGGCCATAGACTTTACTGGGAATTTTCCATGTAGGTCGATGGTCTGATGAGGCCACCTAGAGGTTGCGTGATTTATTTATTTTTTCCAGATGTTACCCATGGTGAGGTGGAGCTGGGGCTGACCAGCTATGGCCTAAAGGGGGGTAGTCCCAAGAAGTGACACAGAGTATGTGGACCTAGCACTTTGCAACGTGAGATAAGGCAATGGCTGAGCACAAACCAGCAGCACCTGACATGGCTCAGACCAGATCACCAGAGGCTTCAAAAACGAATCCTCATCTGTCACTGACACAAAAACCTTGAACAATGTAGGTACAGATTATTTCACATTGCACTGTAAGCAGCATGTACTGATGAATGGCACTTAACGTTTACAATCTGGATGAGTTTTGTAAGATGGATGGAAAATAAAAACGTCTTCTGGTAGTGGATTCCCATATCTGCTATGAGATGCTGAGGGAACTCAATATGATTTATCTGAATTCTAATTATGTTACAGTTGTACAAAAGTAAACAAACATCGCTTTCTGATGAATTCACATAATATTGCATAATTGTAACTGTTCTTTGCCACTATAAACAAAATAAACCAACTCAGGAGTTCATAGGGACATTTGTTCATTTATTTATAATATGTATTATTATTTTTACTATTCTTATTTACAATTTTATATTGTGGCTTTCATATGGTTTGTTTAAAAAGAGAGAATGATTTTTTCCCAGTATGATGGATCTATTATGTTTGTGTTTTATGGTAAATTAGTCTATTTATCTTTATTAAAAGTATGTACATACAGATCAGTAGAGGTTGAAGAGTTTCAGTTTGGAAAGAAAGATAAAGAACATAGTTGCCGGCCACTGGGAAGCTCTCTGTATTGTAAGGTGAGCAAAAAAATGCTCTCTATATTGTATGGTGATCACTGATACGATATGTATTGTATTGTGGTCACTGGAATGCTTTCTGCATTGTATGGCAGTCACAGAGATGCTCCGCTTCTTAAAAAAGCTGCCGTGTGCAGAGAAACGCATCGAAGTCCAGGGATTCCCGCTGCACACCAGACGGTCCATGCGATTGCAGTTTTTGCTGATTCCCACTACATAAGCGAATCCTGATTTACAGATTCTATTATCGGCTCTCGGACCATCCCAGCTTTGCTGACAGCTTTACATTATTGTGCCTACGAATATCAAAGGCACCTGGAGGTGATCACGCCGCACTGGAACCCTGATGGGGCCTGAAAGCAGGCGTCTGCATCATTGGTCACGGTGAGCTACCACTGCAGGACACCCTCCGTTTTAGCTACATCCAAAAGTTCCTTGATGGTAGCTATAAAAATCCATGCTACTATATATCACATTACCACCTGGAACATTATTCATCGTGTAGAGACTGACGAGAAATTTACTGAGGGTCTCCACGCTATTTCAACTGTTGTTTCACCGTGTAGAGGAATATGAGGAACATATAGAGCGTCCACGGTTGATAGGACTCAGTACTGACATTTATTTGAGCGCTGAAAATATTATTGGTGCATCAGATGATATGATTGGGCTACATTTATTCACTTTTAGAGATTGAAACATTATAGTCTATAACATTGTATCTTTAAATATCCACTATCATTCTGCTTGATGCAACATCATATGTATTTATCGGTATGTCTGGTGTGTACATTTGTTCATTTAACATATGTTGTTTACTACACTCCTGGGAATATTTATTCTGTCTATCTCATTATTATTAAATTTATATTTAAAGATTATTTATTATATGCTTTTTATTACATATATAGCAGCGCCAACTGTGTGATTTGTTTTACTGTATTGTATGGTGGTCACTGGGAAGCTCTTTGTATTGTGTGGGGACATCGTGAAGCATTCTGTACTATCTGGCAGTCAATTGGATGCTCTCTGTATTTTGAGGAAGTCAATAACATGTTCTATATTTTATAGTGGTCACTGAGATTATCTGTACTGTATTGCCATTACGTGGATTCTCATTGCGTGGATTGCATGAAAGTCACTGGGATGCTCTCTTTATTGTACGGTGGTCACTGGAATGCTCTCTTTCCTTTATAACATGCACTGGTATGGTCTCTGTCTTGTATGAGGACATTATTAGGCTCTCTGTATTGCTCAGAAGTCACTGGGAAGCACTCTGTATGGTATGCCACTAGGATACTCTAATTGTTTGCATACAGGTAAACAGGAAATTAGATTTTTTTTTTCAGCACTTCTAGGGAAAATGTATTTTGACCCCACCAATATTGGTCCTGGCCTAGCCTATAGTTGATTTGGTCTTGTCCACATAAGGCCACCTATTAATAATTTGTTCCAGGCCACTTTAATTTGGCTTCTGCCCCTGGTATATCCATATCATAGGGATCCTATGCATGGAACACAAAAGAGCCTTGTGACTCAATGAAAGCCAAGAGTTCCACATTGATCACTTGTAACCTAGAATTGTTGCAATGAAGGTGAGACCTGGGTTGGGTCTTGTCCTGCACTTCACAAAACTATGTACTTTTACTATCTGAAGAAGCCGCCGACGGGCCTGCGAGGCAGAGAAACGTGTTATACTATTGCCCATCTGTGGAGAATTGCAATACTTACACGAGTTGCTGCTGGCTGAAATCTAATGAGCCTTCTTTTATGGCTTTATGAGGTACACGATGACTGACTAGATGCCATTGTGGGACTGTATATATTATAACTGGCCTAGCAACAGGTGCCTCCTTGGTAAACAAGTTCTATGCATATATACAAGAGATACTAACGGGGGATAGAGTCCTGAGATCTAAAATGATATGCATGCATGCTACGTATATTCTCCCAGCAACCCATGTGTAATTTCATCAAAAATCTACAATTTTTGATCCACAGCAGGAAATTCTTTTTAAGGAATCGCTATTGGTACAATTTATTTATCCTTTCTGGAAATTGTTTAAACATTTTTTACTGCTATATAGCGGACAGCGATAATGCAACAAGCACCTGCATAAATAAGGATACAAATTGCAATTTTATTAATCCACAGCAGGAAAAAACTCTCCTAAAGTAATTGTTGTTGGAATAACTGATTTATCCTTGCTGGAAAATGTACTGCTATAAGCGGACAGTGATAGTGCAACAAGCACTTGTACACAAAAACACAACAAACAAGAAAGGATACAATTTACAACATTCTCCATTAAAGATACACAGTTGGTTAACCATTTTAGATATATAGATATTTTGTGTGGCCATACTGTTTTTTACAATCTTTATTTTTTATTTCTATTTATATTATTTTTGGTTATATATTTACTTTTCTGTGTATATTATATCCATGTTTTTAGGTCACTGATGTGATATTACCAGTGCATGTCATTTTTCTTATACTATTTATTATTTTTCAGTATTTATTTCAATGCTATTTTTAAATGTTATTAAAGATTGTGTGAACTTGTTTTTTGCATCAAATTAGTCAGTATCTTATATCTAGCGCCTACACATAGTTTTGTGGAGTCTTCTTGTTTTTTGGGGGGTATCCCGTATTCCCCCATCTGTAGTAGGCAAGCTGTGAATAGGGTATTGACAACACGTTTGAGTCCATCTGTCTATATTAGGTTTAGCGCCGAATATTTTGTTTTTCTTTGTCCTGCACTTGTAAAAAAGCTGTCTCTGACATTCCATTCCAGTGATAAAAACAAAAAGGTAATGGCAGACATGTAGCATGTGTATTTCATATAGTATGTGTCAGGGTTAATACTGGACCTGGTAACCATAATCATGTTTGAGCAGCCCTTCTCCACGAGCCTCCTAGAAGTGTACTGATCCTCTAGGAATCTCAGAAGTTGTTGTTCTGCAGATTCTGGCAGCACTCAGTGAGAGACCCTAGATTTGGCTTTAATAAGAAGCTTCAATCACCTGGTTAGACATTGGGTTCCATTGCATAAGACATCTATATCTGAGGGTCTTATCTCCCTGCTTCCCCGCAGACTACAATCTTTTCTTTTTCTAAGATTAAATCTTGAGACATATGTTTCTCATGAACTAGAATCCAGATGTAGAATTAAACATATCACAATTATGACTTCAAGTGTGTTTTCTCAGTGACGGACACTCCAAATATATGAGCTGCTCCCATAAACCTTCTTATCAGGGAGTATCGCTGCGGCTGTCTGAGTTACCAGCTCTGCATTTAGCTGGGCTCAATTAAACAATGGATATCTTAAAACGCACTGATCGTCCATGATAATTCAGTAGGGGCAGCTTGGAGGGCGAGTATTTTGGAAGAGGATACATAATGTAGCTAACATTAAAGGGTCTGTCACTACACATGGACGTTCCTGGGCGGTGACTGGGAAGTGGCTAGTAGAGAGCACACAATTGCTTCGTTCTGTGGGCGTGTTATAGAGGGCATTGCAGGCGTGTCAGTGCAAGTGGGTTCACAGACACACAGCCGCAGGAGAGGGATCCTTCAGATGGAATCGGTATTTAATTCTGGTGGCTGAATAGCCGCCGGATGAAATACTGACAGCGAAACCCCGAAGGACCTCATTCCAGACTGGGGCTGGTAAGTAACCTAACCCTCCCCTCCCCCCCCCCCCCCCAAACCTCCTTAGTGGTGCCTAACCCTAACCTCCACCCCTGGTGCCTAACCCTAACCTCCCCCCTAGTGCCTAACCCTAACCTCCCGCCCTGTTAGAGCCTAAACCTAATCCCCCATCCCCGCACCCTAAACCTAACCCTCTTGGGGGGGTGCCTAGCCCCCCTAGTGGTGCCTAACCCTCCCGGGGGGTGCCTAACCCTAAGTCCCACCGGGGTCCCCCCCTGCGGCTAGATGCTAAGACCACCCGGCTTACCTACGTTCGGTATACCTGGTGTCTGTATTTTGTAGAGGGCCTAATGATAGGCATCGGGACTTAGACGCCTACAGTATCTTTAGTCCCCTGTTGGGCTGTCAGTGTTGGGATATCGGCGGACGGGATAGTGCCCGCCGGTATGATTCCTCTCCGTTTCTTTTTTTGCATAAAGAAGCCCATAAGCTTCTCTATAGAAGACTTTGTCTATAGGGCTTACTCTTTGGGAAGTTACGCTTTCCAGGGCGTGATGCATGTGGTAACTTCGCAGCCACATTGAATTCTAATAACTGCTGCGGACCATTTTAATACATAACTTTATCCATATGTATTGCGGTAAACCTTTGAAAATGCAGTTTTTCCAGGTTTCATATCTTTTACATCTCAAACTAAGGGTCATATTCAATTGAGCGCAAGGTTTAGCGAGGAAAAAACCTTGCGCCCCTCGCTCCCAATTTTGGATTACCGCGGGTATGCGCGCTCCCATTACCAGCGGTATCCAATTAAAAAAAGTGGTCGCGGGGTTTTCAGCAATGAAACCCTGCGTCGCGTAAAAAAAAAAAAAAAAAAAAAAAAAGAATTCTGCACTTTCCTGCCTGGGGGTCTCCGGGGCTCCTGATAGCCTCCCCTCTAGCTTCTCACTGGAGAGGGGGCTGCTGGGAGTCCTAGGGACTGCTGGGAGGCTCCAGGGGCTGGTGGTAGGGGCAAGGGCTGCTGGGAGATGTAGGGGCACACAGACACTGGGGGGGGGACACAAACCGGGGGTAACACACACTCATACACACTGACATACTCACCCTGCTGCGGAAGAACAGGCTTCCGATGCTGGATGAAGAAGACAGCGCTGCAGAAGTTAAGTAATTAAGGACTAATTAAGCTAATTGGAAACTTCCAATTGCTTAAGAGGGTCCTCGGGGTAGAAGGGGGGGGAGGGTACCGCTGGGGTGCCAGAGCAAGTCCCACTGATTTTTCCTAAAAATAACGATTTTAGGAAAACTCACACTTGCTCTGAAGGTGCATGAAAAAAAATCTCCCAGCGAGTTAAAAAGAAAAACCACGCACCTAATTGAATAGCAAAAAACCCGTACCTGCAGGGAAAACCTTGCAGGTGTGGGTTTTTTGCTATTCTCGCACACAATTGAATATGCCCCTAAGGGTGGGATGTACTAAGCATTGCATTAGCGACGCGGTACATCCCCTCTGACTTCGGGTACATACCACGGTTCATTACTGCGGTATGTACCTAGAATATCGCAAAGGACAACTCTCCCGATAAGAGTTGTGTTTTGCGATGCTGCCGGACAGAGGGATTTCCGGGTTTAACACCTAGAAGACCGAAGGCGGGGGCTCATGGGAGAGATCCGATCGCGTCCTTCCCTAGGGGGAGCATCCCGAAAAGAAGCCCATAGGCTTCTATTGGGTAACACCACCTCTCCGGTGCTTTGTACATATGGGAAATGCGGAAAAACCCCCGAAAACGGCATTCGGGGGTTTTACTGCATTTTCCTATTTAGTACATCTCGGCCTTGGTTTGATAAATAGCCAAATGAAGACACTGGAGCCCAAGCATGCAAAGCTTCTGTGGTCTGAATAGCATGTCGACATTCTAATGTGGGGTCGACATTTTTTATGTCGATATGGTCACTGTCTGCCATATGAGCAGATCTCATAATAATAAATATTTTGATGGGTCCAGAAGCTTTTTCTTAATAAAAAAAAAAAAAATAATAAAGATAAGAGAAAAAGCTGATTGTAGTCAGAATAGCATCCCCTATTTTTTCAATTCAGACTCGGCCTGACGTCTCTTATCCCCCAGCGCCCTGCTTCCACTTATAGCCTCAGATACATGCTCATCCATATCTCAAACAAAATAAAAATACGTCAAGAATCTTCTGCTTCCTGTAGCTTTTAAGTTCAAAGAGTCAGCCCGGTAGCACAGTAGCTGACAGTTCACACAATGTACTGCCAAGCCCATGACTGTTTTATTGATGGCCTGAACGCTGGTTCAAGGCTGGTAGTTTCCATTTCCTCGCAAAATAATTTGGGTTTGCTCTGCTCCCGCCTTGACCTACAATATGCGCTGGCTGATCTCTCAGCTAAAATATATAGAAAATGCAGGCAAATATAAATAACTTCTATAAAGCTGTATGACTATTCCCAGCGAGTCCTGCAGATAGCGTCAGGCAGAGGGGAAATTGTTCTATCAGCCCGCTGTCTCAGATTCATGACCCTACCACAACCTTGAATTGGCCTTTAGTTGTTGCTGATGGAAACTGAGCAACAGCCACTGTCGTCGGGATTGCTGCTGTCCAATGAATCACAACTTGAGGGCACAGTACAGCGCATTAAACTGGAAAGAGGAATATATCACTGTTCTTTTATAGAGATGTATGGCTTTGCCTGTGCACATAAATGATTGGGTCTTCCGCTGGCTCTCTTCTTTTTTTTTTTTTTTTCTTTTTTTCATTCCAAGGTCTATAAATTAAAAGTAAGCTAAGGCTTGTGAAATCATGGCGTGTTTCCCTCCGCCACGTAGATATATCACGGCTCGTGTAAAACATTTATAAGCAATTTTGCTACTGCCCTTATAGCTCTGACCAGAATACTCTTGCAATCATTAAATATTATATTTTATGGCCTAAATCCCCTTTGTTTTATTTAACAATCTGAAGCTTTATGTGCAGAGCTGCAGGACCGCGTATATACCGTAGATGATCATATAGAAGACATTTTTGTTATTACTCACCCATGCCGAATGTTACAGCCTTTCTGTTGCATTGTGAAATGTGTAAAGTCAAAAGGAAAGCTATGCGCTGAGAGCCTGATTTACAGCTGCATGTCAGTACATAAGAATGTATCTTGATGCAATACGTGTCCGCTAAGGTCGGCACTGCAATGTCGGCACTAGAATGTTGACAAGGTTCAACATGTCAACCGCAGGCACAAAGTTGACATCCCCAGAATGTCGACAACTGAAATGTCATCATGGTTAGGGTTAGGCTGTGGGGGAAGGTTGTGGTTTGATTGCGGGGGTTGGGTGGGGAAGGGTCAGGCTGTGGGGGTGGGGGGGGAGCTTAGGGTTAGGCACTAAAGCAGGCCTGGCCAACCTGTGGCTCTCCAGCTATTGTGAAACTACAAGTCCCAGCATGCCCTGCAACAGTTTTAGCATTCCCTAATAGCAAAACTGTAGCAGGGCATGCTGGGACTTGTAGTTTCACAAACCACTGGAGAGCCACAAGTTGGTCAGGCCTGCACTACAGGGAGGGTTAGGGTAAGGGATAGGGCAGGTGCCAGGTATGCTTACCGGAACGCCTTTGGATCAGATCTCCATATAGCCAAATATAGAGGTCGCCCACTGTTAGGGGTGTTTTAAGAAGTGGGGTGTCATGTGTGCAGCACACACCTCCCCTCTTGTGCAGCAGACCCACCAGCCCATACATGTTGCTGGCGATGCTATCTTTCAGACACTGGGCCTGATTCTGTAAGGATTGTAATTGCAAAGCTGCACTCAGGCTATAGATATATGATGTATGCACGCAGGCAGCTTTGCATCACTCCTCCTGTGCATTACTTAACCGAGCTGTGTTGTTCAACGCAGCATTGGTTAATGTGTGTACCATCGGCCGGCTGCGGTGACCCATAGGGTCCCGCAGCTGGCCGCCGCAGTTTAGAGGAAGAGGCCAGGAAATCTCCATCACCTGACGGAGATCCTGGCCTCTTCCCTCCCCCACAACGGCAGCGACATGCCTCTGTATCAGGTAACGGAGGCTGACGCCGCCCCCTCCCCACCCCCAAATGGCAGCAGACTGTCAATCACTGACAGTCTGCTGCCAGTTTGCAAGCGTACTCGCAGACCCGTTGTGCACATGCGCAGAATGGGTCTGGCGCCTGTGCAGATTCCCAATCATCAGGAATCTGCATTCAGCAGTGCAGGCTGAATCAGGCCCTTTGTCTCGGAAATCATGTCACCTGTGCAGAATATAGCAAACCATCCATTTAACCTTCTACACATTGTGCTCAATTTTTGAATGATTTTTCATGTAGTTATATTTAGAGATGTGCGGTTCAGTTCTCCAGAAATCCAAATCCAGACAGACCTGAGTCACGGTTCTGATCTTCCAGCATTTCAGAATTCGGATTTTAAATCCAAATTTTGGGTTTTGGATTACAAAAATGACACACTTTAAGCTGTTTTTTAAAACTTTTTATCAATTTTTTTTTTTTTTTTTTTAAATCCCAGATCCAAAACCAAAACACGTGAGGGTGGTTTTGCAAAATCAAATCAGAACGATGAATCCAGATCCAAAACCAAACAGAGAGAAGAGGCAGAAGGTGAAGTAGAGAGACACAGGTGCAGTGCGCGCCGGCCATGTTAGTAAGGTGGATGATGGAGCAGGGCCGGGGCAACGTAGTGTATGTTCCCCCATCTCTGCTCTGTCTTCCTGCTTAGTTAGACCGTGTCCATTTCTATAAGGTCAGAGGGATTTATAGTAGCAGGCATGTCAGCTCCTATTAGATCCGTGTTAGGGCCAGTGCACACCAGTGTCTTTTAATCCCTTTCTCCTCCATTTACTTTTGGACAGCTCAGTGGAGGGGCGATGACTGCTCACATGGGGGCAAAATAGGACAAGCTCTAATGCCTCGCTCCTCGTCTCTGTCATCCACTCTGGCCAGCCAGACGTGTGCACTGAACCCATGACCATCCATAGACATCAATGATCTCTACCTAAGTATCAGTCTCTCCTCTGCAAACTTCTAGTTGTTAAGCAGATAAATAGATTTAGTTATAGCTGAGATAAGGTGCATACACACTAGACGATATGCTCCCTGAGCGATATCGTCTAGTGTGTCCCCGGCAGGCTGTGCTCAATGTCGTCCATGACATTGAGCACAGCCGCTGAACGATATCATTAGCAATATCGTTCAGGGCCGGGCTCTCTCCCCCATTCCCTGACATGCAGCAACCTGACGAGGTCGTCAGGTTGGCCTGCATGTCAGCCCGATGAACGAGGATGACGAACGACCCGCGGGAACGCACGTCGTCGTCATCGTTCATCTTTTTTGTGTTAAAAATGGACGATAAAGTGGACGACTGAACGATAACGATATCGTTATCGTTCAGTCGTCCACTTTAATCGCCCAGTGTGTACGCACCAATAGGCTTTAATAACCGCTGGGCATGTTCCCAACACTAAATCCTGCCCTGATAGTGCCCTTTGGGTTATGTCATTTGTTATACCTTAGCATGTATAAATAGCGTCATCTACCGAATTTTCTATTTTTAAATAAACCGTTTGAATGGTAAAAACCTAAGATTCCCCATAAGTGAAGGGGTTAATAATTCACATTTATACTTTCATCAACTCTTGTTACATAACCAATTCTGCTTACATTCATTAATCACTCCCTACTGGGTCTGTACACTAGACTTTTTTTTGATGCATCTTGTCCTGGATTGAGAAACAGATCGTTCAGCAGTAAATAATTTAAGGCAGCACTTGCCGGCTTGTATATTGTAACTGACATAACTGAGGGACTACTGTATACGTTTAGCAGATACTGGAGGGTTGCCAGCTGCATAATTCTCATTTTTAGCCCTAGTTGTCCCTGCACGGACTGTCATAGTTAGGATAACACGAGGTGAAAGAATATTACTTCACATATGGGAAAAGAGCTTTCAGAACATAGCACATTGTTACATAAGAGAGTGCTGAGCATTTGCAAAGAGGTTTTAAATGGTTTTCCCATCCTCTTTTGCCAAATGCCAGGGACCCTACCAGTGACCTTTTGATCCCTACTTCAGGTGCTTAACAGATCTCCAGAACCAGTCAGTGATCATTTATCTCCCTCCAATTTATTACTTTCCAGAGCTTAGTACATAGGGCCTGATCCAGCTTTGGGAATAGAGTGAGAAATAGCAAGTAACTGTGAACCAGGACAAACCATCTTGTTGTAATGCAAGGGGTGCACACATACATTTTATTTTGCATGTAGGGTAAATATTGGCTGCTTTTGCATGTAACCCACAAATACTGCACATCTTTATTTTTTCACTGCAATTTAGATGTCAGTTTGGACTCACTCCTCCCAAATCTAAATCTCTCTGCACATGTTACATCTGCCCCACCAAGATGATCACTTACGTGCTGTTATTATTATTATTATTATTATTATTATCATTATTATCCTTTATTTATATATGGCACCACAGGGGTTCGCAGCGCCTTACAAAGTACAGAAACAAATGAGCACACAATACAACAGTTATTAACAGTACAAACAATGCAGGACAAGTACATGATTTATAACCAATGCTGCATAACACCTAAATAAGCAGCAGGGTGTCAGTAAGCAGTTTTAGGTGCCATTTTAAATGAAAGTAAAAGTAAGGCAAGAAGAAGCACGTGAGGGAAGAGGGCCCTGCTCGCGAGAGCTTACATTCTGAGGGGAGGGTCAGACAAACAGGGGTGACACAGATGGGGAGCATAGAGCAGGCTTGCCTACCCTCCCGATTTGGTCGGGAGCCTCCCGAATATCGGGTGCCGCTCCCGACCCCCCGGAAAGGCAGGCAAGCCTCCCGGCTGCCGCCTACCCCCCCAGACTACTAGCAAAACCCCCCGCTGCCGGGGGGCCCGATGACGCGATTCGCGCTGAATCGCGTCATCGTGGCTCCGCCCCCTGCTTCACAATGCCTTTTTTCCGGCCACGATGACGCGATCGTGCGGTCACATCCCGGGCCCCGCCCCCAAAACGGCATCATAGCCCGGCCACGCCCCCCACACAATGCAGGCATTCCCGGAATGAGGGAGCTGAATGTCGGCAAGTATGGCATAGAGTAGTGGGTTAGGATGAGCGCTGGAAAGCATTGAGGAAGAAATGGGTCTTGAGGGCCCATTGAAGATTAAGAGCCAGGAAGCCAAGTGTTTCTCACTCTATTCCCAAGTCTGAATCAGGCCCTTCGTTCTTTATTACCCAGAGTAACAACATGGGATGGAAAAACACGGCTGCTCAGAGTAATACAGAATTACAATGAATGAGTCAGAAAAAGATGATCTATCAGCATATAGCATTAATGCTGCCATGATTATTTCAGCGTAAGACAATGGGGCAGATGTACTAAGCTCTGGGAAGTGATAAATTGGAGAGAGATAAATTATCAACCAATCAGTTCCCAACTGTCATTTTTCAAACACAGCCTGTAACGTGACAGTTATGAGCTAAGTGGCTGGTACAGCAGTTTATCACTCTCCAATTTATTAATATTAGGTCTTGTTGAACTATTGCTCAGAACACTATAGGGCCTGAATCAGCAAATGTACACTAATGGTCATTGCAGCTGCGTCTGTGTACGCAGCTGCTATGCAAAAATAAGCATATTTTTAAGACATATTGAGATGCCCACCTGCGGCTTTTCAGATCAAAAATCGCAGCATCGTCTGCAGATCATTCGATTGCTGCAGTCCTGAGTGAGTCTATGGTCCCGCAGAATGGACGTGGATACTGAGAAGCCGAAGCCACGTTTTTCTAGCGTACGGGATCGCAGACGTAGGCAGCGTCATGCCCCGAAAAACAGTCATTATTAGCCTACTTTTTTGCCTCCACTTCCCGTTACCTCCCCTAAATGCTGCCCGCCTGTCAATCACACTGCGAGAAAAAATTCACAGCAAGCGGCTACTGTAAATTACTGTGACCACGGGCGTATCTATAATGGGTGCAGGGTGTGCGTGGCACACGGGCCCTTGGGTCCAGGGGGGCCAACACTGCACACCCTGCACCTATAGTTTTTATACTTGCCTCTTCTTAGTGCTGCTTTGCAGCGCTGAGCCGGCGCTGCAGAACAGCAAAAATCATTGGGAAAATGGCGGCGGACAGTGTCCCTGAGAAAATGGCGTAGGCGCCATTTTCCTGGCGACCCACACATTCGCTGTATATTCTGTCACTAAGCCAGAATCTACAGTGCACTGCAGAGAGAGGAGGGGGCCCGCACTGAGTCTGCACGCAAGCCCACTCCTCTCTTAAAACGCCCCTGACTGTGACGCATGTGCAGGGCAACTAAGATGCATGCGCAGTTTACCGGCAATTGCTCACCTGCGAAAACATTGGCATAGCGTACTTCTCTATATCAGGCAAATAGTGCCTATACAATGAGACCAAAACAATACTTAACACAACTGCAGTCACAAAGGGGACATTGTGCAGAATCCCCCTAGGGGTGCACCAGGTGGTAACTGACCAATAGCTGAAAGACTGGGAGGTGCGGACAGACATGCAAAAGAAACAACATGGAGGATAGGCTGACAGTGGGTGGTCAACGGAGTTGCAGAGGTGGCACTGCAGCTACAGCTACCACTGGAGGATGCCGACTCAGGAAGTTGATTAACCAAACACAAAAGTAGACAAACCCAACCTCTGCGCACTCCAGACAGGTAATGAATACACACTGGGCAAAATATAACATGCAATGTACAATGAAAGAAATGATACAATAGTACCAAACTCAGAATTGTTATCTTCCTGGAGATAAAGAGTGTTCAGCGTAGTGGATGGTATTGTAGCTCTTCTTATATGGAGGTGTAGTAGATCATGACAAGGTCATTCGTATAGAATAATGGGACATGACTTCCTCTCCTTAATACAGAAGGTGAAGGTGGTCGTACCGTACTCACGTTAAGGTGTTACGGATTCCTCATATCAAGGTATCTTTAACTGGGAAGTCTTGTCGCCAATGTGCAATTTATCCAGTAATAGTGCTCACCCGCGTGGAATGTGAAATATGATATGGAAGGACAGGCGTACCCCAACTCACACTTCAAAATTGGTTCATATGCTCATAAGGGTATCTTTCAAGTATGGCAGTCCCGTTTCTCTGTTGTTACATGGTATCTCTTCCTCGTATACCAATGGGGTCGGGAGAAGGGTAATAGTAGTATAAAGTGGAATGGAAACTTGCCGTCACAAACCATCCAACAATTTTATTTCTTATTTAAAAACATAAATAAACTGGGTAACCAATGGACAAAAAAGACATAGATGAAATAATAACAATGACCTGGAGTGGATGATAGGTCCGGACTAGTCCGCCGCAGGTCACTGATGTCCAAGTCCAAAAAGTACCCCTGTACCCTGCTGCTTCTAACGCGTTTCGACGGTAAGTCTTTTTCAAGGTGTATGTAGCAGGGCAGAAATGCGGCTCAGTATACCCCTAATAAGACCCTCCTCCTTAGAGGGGGCGGGGATATAGAACAATCCTCAATACAATATTATATGAACATTCATTACAGCATCAGCCACCATCTATGGCATCTTTACTTTACATAGCGTGGTAAAGATCATCAAATCCAATGGGTATGCCTTTACGTTCCATATCGTGGAACGCATCATATCTGGAAGTCGAGGGGGACAAGTTCCTTCTATCCCTGTGATCTCATATGGCCAATCTAAATGATCTATCTCACTCGTGACTCAGACTGAGGCGTGGCTCGCATCTCCCCTAGCGTGAGTCCATCTGTGTCATCGGGGAGGTCCAGTGGGCTTGTCTTATCATAGGGGATAAATGATACCATACAACATGGCTGTGCGTTTCAATTCCCAGGAAATAGAGACTTAGGAGTAATCATTCAGTGAATATAAACAGTGAACCTTGGATAAATCAATAAATAGAATAAATAGCTTCAGGAAGTTGATTACCTCCTCAACCATGCAGCTCCCATCACACAAGCAAGGGTCAGGTCATCGGTAGTGCACACCACGAACCCCAGTAAGTTAATACTTTAGGATCCCATTTATTCACATCCAGGGAGAACTTTAAAGAGCAGAATAGATGGGCCAAGAGGATCTTAGACTTATCTGCCGACAATTTGTATGTTTCCACTTTTATACTTTTATAGCATGGGAAACAGATCGTGAGGAGTACGAGCACATACTATGGTGGAGGCAGGGCCGCCATCGGGGGTGGTGGGTGCTGGGACTGGAGTCCTGGGCCCGGACACTTGGGGCAGCATGAGGGAAGGGGGGCACAGTGTGGGTGGCATGAGGGACTCTTCTAATGTGCAGATAAGGGTTTGATGCAACATTGGCTTTTAAAGACCCCTCTAGTCTTACACTTTATCTCTGCTTTATATTGAAGGAATTATTGGTTCAAACTATAGTGATTTAGCAGAACTTTACTAATGGTAGCTCAACAGTATTCCTAATTCCACCGACCTATACAAGTCTCAGGCAGAGGCTACTTTAATGACAATATTGTGCTACTGATTAGCAGGAACAATTGTTTTAATGGGTTTTTTTTTGGTTCAAATTGTTTGTAATAAAACTGACTAATACGCCTCTTTATCTGACTCAATTTTATTTTTTGGCAACAGTCCCAGCAGGACCTGGTAACTCATGTTTAGAAAACGTCGGCCTCTATGATATTATGCTGGCCCTGACCGCATACAGCAAGTATGGAAGCAGAGCCCTGTGACTTTACCAATCGGCTAGTGCACAGGACAGGCCATAAATACCACGGGGACTGTTTGCACATTATAACTAATCCAGTCTACTAGTGAAAATTCAAAAAGCACAAGAGACTAAAGAGAAATAAAATAGATAGTGTGTATAGTGATCTTGCAAATAATAATGTGTGTGAAAATGTGTGTGTATATGATCATCTGATCGGTCCCACATTATCAACAGGGCAGCCGGGGGGGCAACCACACATAACTGCTTCAACATTAAACTGGCCTGTGGGGGACAAGGCGCAGGCTGCAACAGAATATGCTGCAACAGGTGACATGGGGCCTGCTTCCGACGTGGGCAGTATTGCACAGACGCAGGGAAGCAGCTGTGCAATACAGGCCAGCTAAAATGCAAATGCAGTAGGAGGAGGTGTTTGTAGGAAGTAGACACCTCCTCCATGCATCTACGATCCGAGTGCAACGTCCGTACACGCTGCTTCAGATCACTTTTGCGCTTGACACGCTGCCCTCGGCCCGTCTGTGTAAGCCAAAGCATCCCAAAACGCAGACCCTGGGCTTGGTTCACCTACAAAACAGGGGCGACTTGCCCTCGTTTTGTACAACGGTCCTGGTCGCCAAGCCCTCTTCACCCAAAAAATGCCGCAACATATCAATCATGCTGCAGCTAAGAGAGGACTGCGAGCGATCACGCAGGACCTGTTCTGCAGGACCTGACCCACAACAATCAGTTATATACGTAAACCATCGGGTTCATGTACATATATGAATCAGGCCCATAGTCCATGCAGGAGGAGCCAAGTTGCAGGAACAGGAAGGTCCCATGTAGCCTATACTTACCGACTTTGCAGGGCACCAATCCGGGAGCAGCTGGAGAGGACCTACTTCTTTCATCTTCGGGGGGCGGGGCCAGACAATAGACGGCATTAGGGCCCACTCCCTTTTTTAGGAAACCCCCACGATTAGCATACACGTCTTTTAGCTTTGCCCCTCCATACAGACCCTCAAACGTCTCGGAAAATCTCCCCATCCTGCTCACTTCACTAGGAAGTAGGCGGGATGTGGGAGATATGCCTACTCTTATCGGGGATGCGGGGGGGCTACCTGAAAAATCGCGAGCCTCCTGCGACTCCCGGGAGAGTAGGCATGTGTGATGTAGCACCAGTGATATGACTGTGGTGTAGCAGAAGTTCCTTCAAAAATCCGGCTGCAGTCTTCAGGCTTCAGGTTACTGTAAGATCACAAGAAAGTGAGTACCACAGGGGATGCACAATGAGAACAGGGGGGACTGTGTGGCATCATTTTATCTGGGGTCAACCCTGTCTCAATATGAACTGACGGCACTGTATGGCATGGTGTGAATGGAAATCACTGGCATAATATGAACTGGTGGCACTGTAGGGCATTGTGTGAACGGAAATCACTGGCATAATATGAACTGGTGGCACTGTATGGCATTGTGTGAAGGGAAATCACTGGCATAATATGAACTGGGGGCACTGTATGGCATGGTGTGAACAGAAATCACTGGCATAATATGAACTGGTGGCACTGTATGGCATTGTTTGAATGGAAATCACTGGCATAATATGAACTGGTGGCACTGTATGGCATGGTGTGAACAGAAATCACTGGCATAATATGAACTGGCGGCACTGTATGGCATGGTGTGAATGGAAATCACTGGCATAATATGAACTGGCGGCACTGTATGGCATTGTGTAAACGGAAATCACTGGCATAATATGAACTGGTGGCACTATATGGCATTGTGTGAATGGAAATCACTGGCATAATATGAACTGGTGGCACTGTATGGCATGGTGTGAACAGAAATCACTGGCATAATATGAACTGGCGGCACTGTATGGCATGGTGTGAACTGGCGGCACTGTATGGCATTGTGTAAATGGAAATCACTGGCATAATATGAACTGGTGGCACTATATGGCATTGTGTGAATGGAAATCACTGGCATAATATGAACTGGTGGCACTGTATGGCATTGTGTAAACGGAAATCACTGGCGTAATATGAACTGGGGGCACTGTATGGCATGGTGTGAATGGAAATCACTGGCATAATATGAACTGGCGCCACTGTATGGCATGGTGTGAACAAAATCACTGGCATAATGTGAAATTTGGGCACTATAGTGTGTTCAAGAAATTTGTGGTGCTGGAAATATTTACATATTGTAATTTTTACTAACATCAAGAGTGTATCATAGTGACAACTATATCGGTAGGGATCCTACACGTTAGTTGCCCTGGGCCACTCACACACCCTAATCTAGAGATACATCTAATGATTGAGATCTTTCACCTCTCATCAATAAATTGTTACGTGATTTCTAGTGCGGATTCTCCTTAGTAATATCACTTTGCTATGGGTCCCCCATAGTGAATAGAAAAAGAAATAGCGCACATTGGAGTGGAGATAAGGACATGCATAAATATGTCATGTGTAATGTGCTCCGCTAGAGCTATTCATGAACAGGCCCTACTAGGGGTCTCTCCTCCTCTTCTAGGAATATTTTACACTTTGTGCATCATATCTGTGGGATGGAGAAGGAAGAGGAGATAGCAGAGCAGCCTTTGTGACCAATAAATCAGGTGTAAACAGAAGGGCCTTGGATCTTGCATATAATAGGAAAGCCTACAGCGAAAAAAATAAAAATATGACTTAAATAATACTAATGTAAATAAATGGCAGGGGGACGTAAGGAGTTATAAGGCTGGTAGCAGAGATGTAGGAGGGACTATTTATTTCGGATGCTTCAGCCCTAGCTAAGAAAACCTGTGGATGACTATAGATAAATGCAGATGTGATTGATATTCAGGACCTCATTCAGAGTCGGTCGAAGCGGCCGCACGGTCGTACGGGAAAAGGGGCCGGATATTCAAATGATTCCCTCGCAAGTTGCGTCCCTAAGTTCGGATCGGTAGCTGGCCGACCAAGGGGAGGAAGCGGCCGGAATAAAAAAAAATACGCCCCCTTCTCGTACGCATTGCATGTAATCTCCGGGCATATAAGGATTAATCGAGACCATCGGCAACCATCGAAACTGGTCGTAGAGCTTAAGGTTGACCATACCCTCTCTTAAGCTCTACGATCATGTCAGTGTAAAAACCTCCCATGTCACATGTGCCATGACGCTACTTTGTTAATTATGCACTCCCATAAACCGTATGCACTCCCATAAAACGCCGTTAGCATAATTAGGCACGCCTGCGTTCGGATCTCCACTCCCCCGTTGTCATGCACCTTCCCCTGTTACCACCCACAAACGCCTCAATCTGTCACTCAAACTACCGACCTGGCTGTGTTCAAGGAGAGAGAAATTTCTGATCGTAGCGGCTAGTTTGCGCACGCGCATTGCGAACTTTACGCATGCGCAGTATAGCGAACATCGGTGGCGTACGACCGTGCGGCCGCTTCGACCGACTCTGAATGAGGTCTTCAGTCCTAGACATGAGGCCTCTTCTTTTCAAGACAAACCTGTCTAGCTGACGCCAACGTGCAGTAGTGCACTACAGACTGGCAGCTTGCGACGTAAAATAAACATATATCTGACCTTTTTCCAAGCATACACCACTCTCACTAGGAAAGTACAGACTTCATTCTTTTCTTTAGATTGAAAAGTTACATTTGCACTTGGCCCGGACAGGAGAGTGATTTATTCGAGGGAAGTGTGGTTATATGTGTGTAAAGCGTCCTCCAGCCAGGTCTCAGAGCTGCCATTCCTGTCTCCCCCGGTAGCTGAGGGTGCACTTTCTGGCACTCATCAGAAGCATTAAGCCATAAAAGAGATGGATACTGCAAAGAGGAGAGGGCAGGGGAGAAGTCAGACAAAATCAGTCTCTGTGAAAGACAAACTCAATACAGAGGGCTCATTAAGAATACAAAGGAAGTCATAGGGTGTAATGGATAGGATTCTGATGGAGAGAACAGAACCATGGACGTTGCAGGCACAGCTTGGCAGATTGCTTGAGAGGAAGTGAAATCTGCATTAGAAATTTTGATGGTGAGTAAGAACTGGGGGCCACCAACAATGATTCTCCCATTAACTTCGTAATATTGTTTAAGCTTATCACCTATAAATATTGGTTTTCTTAGATGACTTACATTTTTTACATTTTCAATCAACACTAATAGACCCGAGTAAATTAATTGAAGTGCAGGATTTCCATGCGGTCCTCCACTTTTGCCTCTCACCAGTAAATTTGTATTATATGTACATTACAGATGTTCCAGACACTATATACTTTATATAGAAATATATGATTTCTAAAAAATGGAATCGTTAATGTATGCTCTCAACAGAGCAAAATTGTAATCCCAATCTACCCATACTATTTCCCTGTCACCCCAAACCACACCCATTGTACAGAAGCCACGCCCCCCAATGACTTCATCACAAGCCTGAAAAACATCTATGTCGTGTTTGGATTGATACATATGAATATATTGGTACATGTGATCTAGAAAGTCTGCAAATCAAACTGCCCTTTTGGACAGCATTTTTCTATGCTTGGTATTTTTAGTTAGAGAGAGGTTTATGTACTTTATGTGTTATTTTTGGAGGTTTTTTTATTTTTGTGTGATTAAGCCAACTCCTATAGGGGGAGATGTATCATACCAGTCATCGGTGGCTTCCGGGATTCTCTTCTTGCCGGGACAGATCTTTCGATATACAGCTCTTCCGGCAATGAAGTTACTTCCGGATTTCCAACTAGGTGGGTGAAATGTGCATATGCGAGCATTAGGCCACGCAAGAGGTAAGCAACTGAGGATCCATCTGCTGTATATTTTGCAGAAAATAGCCCACAGACTATAATAGCTAACGCCATTGAAAGATCGGGACCAATCTTTGGTAAGTAATGCTTTCCAGCACTTGATACATACAGTCAGATCACAGCCCCATAGAAACCTGTGAGGACTGGTGCTCAGCCGCAAATCTTCGATATCTGCTATGGACCATAATACATATGTGGATCCATAAATGATTCAGTAATCTTCAAAAAAACTGTATTGTACATTTGATTCATCTCAACCATAGTGAGTGTGTTGGGCCCATGGGTAGAGGCATAGCAGGAGTGGGATGGGCTCATGTCTCCCTCAGGCTCCACTGAATGTGTGACTGTTTTAAAACATGCAAGTGCGGGAAAACAATCTGTGCTCTTTTAAGAGACCGGAGTGACCCAATGCAGACACATGATCACAGGGCTTCTACTTCAAAAGGCGGCCATCTTCCTGTCACTGGCTGCTCACTGCATTAGGAGCTCGATATCTGGTACAGTGAACGGAAAAGAGACAGGACTGGAGACCTGATTCAGAGGGGGAATGAGACATGTGACTGCGTCTTCTTACTCAACGTGACTGCGTCTTTATGGCATTCGTACAGAGACGCTAACTGGCTACTCTGCATAATAAGTCGAACCATCGGACATTAAAGCAACCCAGTGGTTGCTCAGAATGTCTGTCGGAACATGGCAACTGTTAGTAAAAACGCAGTCGCCGGCCGCAAAACAAGTCAGCGGCCTTTTTAGCCACTACCCTGTTACCACCCAGGAATGCCTACTGAAATGGTCTCTCTCTGCATCCAAATTTGTTCTGCGACCATTGGGATGGGTACTCATGAGCAGACAGAAAACATTGGCCGAAATCTACACTGCGCCCACCTCTTCCTCCCATGCTCCTGACCCTTCTCATCTCAGTCACGGCACCAGAGAGCTGGAGAGATGTTAGGAAGAGTCACCTGACCTCATGAACTCGACGGCCCCGGTATTACTACTAGATGTCAGTAGCCTGCTATACTCTGTCTAAATATACAGTATGGTAACTTTAACATCAAGGTGTTTTTGTGTACACAAAATTCACAGAGACCAATCAAATTGACGTTACCAATTGGTCAGAATTAAGGATGCTCGAACATTTCGGATGGGTTCAAATTCAATTTAACATGTTCGTGGTATAATCATCTTTTTCAAGCTTTGCCAGTTGGCGTTCACATTAAAATTAGATATAAAAATATTTCTGTTTTTAAACGCTATTTAAATAATATTTTTTAATGAATGCGGATTCCCCAGTTATCAGAGTACAATCCAATCATGTGTCTCATTAAAGAGATGGAACCAGCTGTTCAGAGTAGGAATCCACTCTACCAGCAAATCTGCAAACAGCATTGTACACAATGTAGCCTCCATGAACCAAAATCTCGTTCCCATATTGAGTTTACACCTTTATATATTCAAGATGCTCTGATGGGCAAGCAACATGGCATAAGGTATTGTACCTAATAAAGGGTTCATTCAGTGTATCTATATCAGTGGTTCCCAAACTCGGTCCTCAGGACACCTAACAGTTCACATTTTCCACACCACCTAGCACAGGGTTATTACCAACTGTAACGTTTTAAAGATCCATAGGTGACCTGGAAAACATGAACTGTTTGGAGTCCTGAGGACCACGATTGAGAACCACTATCTATATAATAAAACTGGCTGCTGATATAAAATTGATATTATCATTTTGGTGCATGCTGCTGAGCTTTATTGAAAAAGAAATAACAATGTGACATACTCTGCACTACTGCAGCATATACAACAAACATAGATAATTCCCCATCACAGTAGCTGCTGCTACTGACAATGCCTGCACATTGGGACAGACGTGCACCCACCTAGCCGATGGCACTTTGCTGGTGATCGTTGTCAGCGTGGCAACTGAAGACGATGGGCCTGCGTAGGAGGATTGAAGGTAAAAATAAGTGAGAGGCAAAGAGAGAGAAAAACAAGGGGCAGGGGATAAAGAAATGAGGAGCAGATGTCACAGAGAAGGTCGCCAGGAACAACCACTAGTATTGGATAAAGTCAGTGCTCGAAGTGTGCCGGTATACAACGGTATGGTATACCGCCATTTCAAGCACTGAGCCAGCTGTGCCGCCCGATTGAAGATCTGCTGCTCACTGTCAATGTTTGTGATGTTGGTTATCACCCTGTGCTGTGGCACGGGCTGGTGCAGGATCGTATAAGCGCACCGGATGTTGAGTCTGCGGCCACCCAGAATCCCATGTGTTGGGCTAGGGATGCTCCCTCCCTGCTGACGCTGGGGCCTTACAGGGCCTCTCGGGAGCTGCTAATGTTGCAGGAGTTGTGGGAGCTGCGGTGGCTGCTGGACCCTACCGCCGTCATGGGAGCCATGGATGCTGCTCTAGCTGCTGGTGCTGCAGGTGACAGCATGACAGGTGCTAATGTTCGAGCCGGGGTGAGAGCTAGTACTGAACCTTCTGGAGCTGTTAGGGCCGTGGCTGTGAGCAGTGAGGAGTGCCGGAGGAGGGAGTCCCTGGGGATGTGGTTGGAAATGGTGTGGACCTGCTGAAAGGTCTGAGGCCACTGTGGGGAATAATGTTAGGGGAATCATCATGTGTAAAGGGCATTAATACTGGGTGGCATCACTTATACTACAAATTTTGTAGAGGGCATTCCTCTGTGGCATCACTTGGAAAGGGCATTACTGTGTGTGGCATAAGGTGTAAGGGGCATTACTGTTTGGCATAATGTGTATAAGGGGCATTACTGTGTGTAGCATTATGTGTTATAAGGGGCACTACTACTGCATGGAACACTACGTTGTGGTACACTACACTAATGTAAAGGGGGCATGTCTTAAGAACATACTCTCTTTTGAGTAGGCAAGCCTTTTTTTCCGGTGCGCACTCCTCTAGCGTGCACTTAAATACAACCTTAGACTTTCTATACCCCCACTACAAAATTCCCACTTCGACCACTGGATAAAGTACCAATACACTAAATCATAAGGGCAATAGAAGTAAATGAAGAGCTGAAGGCCAAGTGAATAGATAGTTACCCTCACAGTGGGAGACAAGGAGAGCTGAGTAATTATAATCAAGCTGAGAATGATAGCAGTGTTGTTAGGGCACGTACGTGACTCTTTGGAGTATAGTCCAGCTATAGCCTTGAGGGCTGGAATTCTTGGCTGGATGCGGCTGTATAACAGCTTTGTGAGCTGGAGGAAGACTTGGCTTGTTGGGCCTGAAGGCCGTAGATGATGAAGCGACCTCTGGGCCATGCCGCAGCCTTGAGGGCTGGTACCACTTGGGTAGTTGTGGCCAGTGGGCCATGGCACAGCCTTGAGGGCTGGAATAACTTGGCCAGAAGCAGCCCGTGGGCTGTTGAATATGAAGCAGCCACTGGGCTGTGTGGCGGCCTTGAGGGCCGGAGCAACTTGGCTAGATGCGGCAGAAGCCGGAAATAACAGAAGCAAAGTGACTGGTGTAGGAGCGCAGGACTACGCACTAATGTTGCTGCAGTGTGGCCTGTGCTGCCGGGTTGACACAAGCAACTGACGCTGTAGTGCGGCCTGTGCCGCCGGGTTGACACAAGCAGCTGACACTGTAGTGCGGCCTGTGCCGCCTGGATGACACAAACCGCAGGTAGATAGTCTGCAGGACTGTGCCGCCTTACACAAATGGCAGAACAACAAAATACTATAGGAGGCAGGAATGCTGGAGCTCAACTGGAAGACAGGAGACAAAGCCAGAACCGGAAACACGAACACTCTATCACCGGCATGGAGTGAGGTGCTGGCTGTAACTTAACAGATACAAGGTCCAATCAGAGGAAGCCCTGCAAGCCTCCCTAATGACAGACCAGTGTGTAGCTGGCCTGTGCACAATTAGTGAGCAGCTGATACTGCACACAGACAGTTAATTACTGAACACATGTGATCAGGACACAGCCAGACAGGATTACATGCAAAGTTCTAGTAGCAGTTAAGACTGGGAACTGCAACCAAGATGATCTGTTAACAGCACATCCTAACAAGTGTCTGCACAAGAAGCAACCGAAAAAAATATTATTATTCCATGAAAGATAACAATATTTGAATTGTGTGTACTATTTAAAGCGGCCGTTTACAATCTTTGGATCTCCAGCTGTTGTGGGCCTTCAAATTCTAGCATGCTGGTGCTTGTAGTTCCCCAACAGCCAGAGAGACTATTTGTGATCTACAGCTTTATAGAGCAAAACAATGTGCAGTAATTTATAAAATAAAACACATTATAAAAGGTAATTTGTTTAATGCATGTATCATATATGATTACACAAGGTAGTTATCGCATGGATGATTATCTTGCAGCTCATGAACATAACACTCCTGTGCTACCGGCAGACGGCAGATACCGAAAACAACAGATTGTATAGAAAAAAAACCCCATATATTATTCCTCCATAGCTACAGCCAGCTACCAGTGAAGGGATTAATGACATAATGCTCTTAGATGAAGACGGCATGCTATGCAGTGTCAGAGAATGCAGGCGATATGACGGACCCAGCTGGCTGCTGAGTGGCATTTGATATTACAAGCTGAAGAGAAAGGACGATGCACAGTTTCCATCTGAAACACAATTCCTGCTCAAGACGGTTTTCTCTCCACTCGGTGCCTCCAGTAGTCAGTAGACGTACTATACAGAGGGAGGATAGTCTGATAAAGCAGCTGGTCTCCTAAGGCGCTCAGCTTTGCAGGGTCTTACACAATAACCTAGAATCCTCTTAATACCAAACTTTCTTTCTGTGGATAATAAGCTTTGGCAGGAACAGCAGAGAGATGAATATGAAGCATGTCAAGCACCTGCCATGTCACTCAGCGACAAAGCCCCGTCAGCCCTGGGAGAAAGGGACTTTAATTTAAGGTTCTTTAAAGATAAAAAGTTGAAACAAAATTTGAACGTACAACCTCGCTGAGCAAGGCCACTAAAACACAAACAAAACTCACTTTGTATGATGTGACTATCCCAGGGCAAGATGTATAGGGGGAGGGGCCCTAGATTGCACACCCTAAGCACAATGTGAGGTGCTACCTGCTGAGACTTGTAGTGCTGCAAACATAAAGAGACAAATGCAAGTGCACACTCTAACCATGCTGAACCTAATAATATAATTGCTATATTGCATCAAAGAGGTTCTTAGCATAATGATGGCCATAATTATGGGCCTGCCCACCGCATCCAAGTGACCTCTATCAGGCAGGTCCCTAACTCCTATGGAACAAATACAGGGCATGGGACCCCCCAGGCCAACCCAGCAGAACCGCCCCATGGCATCACACTAGTGCAAGGCAATGGGGAAGATGTATGAAGCCCAGAAGTGGTATCAGCGCATGTTATGTGCGCTGATACCGCTTCTCCCCGATGCATGATCGGGGGTCTGGGCTGTGCGCCCCTGTTATTATCGGCGCTGCTATCTACAAGATAGCAGCACCAATAGTCTGGGCCATGTATGAACGGTCAGATTGCGTGACCGTTCGGCCCGCTGTAGCTATCCCGCGCATGCTAAGAGAAGCCGGCCGGGACCGAGACACAGGGCTAATGCCCTGTGGTCTTTAGCGGGTAGCGCCGGAGGGGGGGAGTTAACGCTCCCCCTCTCCGGTCGATGAGATGTTAATACATCTCATCGGTAGTGCTTCCTGCTTTGCCACGGTAAAGAGGCGAAGCAGGAAGCATTATAGCGGCACGTAAAGTGCCACTATAATACATCTACCCCAGTATATTTTGTATCATTATTTTATTTCAAAGTTAATTGGCTGACTCATTCCCAATGAAGTCTTTAGGTTTACGTGCAGGATGAGGTTACATCGCCAATGTCGGATTGTCACTACATCGTATTTTCAGGTCTCAAGAACTAAGCTTATAATGCAAGTTCATCATGTAAGCATCTTATCGTGACATTCATTTACCTATATGTAAATGTTTCTATTTTAATACTGGTATTACCCTGCAGTGAATGTGGAAAAGGGGTTTAACCTGTAAATTTGTTTGGAAAATACTATAAATGCCATGACAATGTTATTGATAGATATTGTAGATACAGAATATTTTGTGTGCGGCTCTCAAGAATTTACTAAATTTTGTAAAATGGTCCCCAAAGAGAAATATTTACCCACCCCTGCTCTCTCTGGTTGGATAGGTAGCATAGATAGATGCTTTCATCAATGTAAATAATAAGTGTAAATTACCAAGCAGAAATAAAGTATACACATTGTACATATACAGTCAGGTGCATAAATATTGGGACATTGACAGAATTTTCATATTTTGGCCTCTATTCACCACCACAACGACTTTGAAATGAAACAAACAAGATGTGCTTTAACTGCAGACTTTCAGATTTAATTTGAGGGTAATTACATCCAAATCAGGTGAACGGTGTAGGAATTACAACGGTTTCTATATGTGCCTCACACTTTTTAAGGGGTCAAAAGTAATGGGACAAACTAAACAATCCTAAATCTAACTTTCACTTTTTAATACTTTGTTGCAAATCCTTTGCAGGCAATTACAGCCTGAAGTCTGGAACGCATAGACATCACCAGACGCTGGGTTTCATCCCTGGTGATGCTCTGCCAGGCCTCTACTGCAAATGTCTTCAGTTCCTGCTTGTTCTTGGGGCATTTTCCCTTCAGTTTTATCTTCATCAAGTGAAATGCATGCTCAATTGGATTCAGGTCAGGGGATTGACATGGCCATTGCATAACATTCCACTTTTTAGCCTTAAAAAACTCTTTGGTTGCTTTTGCAGTATGCTTCGGGTCATTGTCCATCTGCACTGTGAAGCGCCGTCCAATGAGTTCTGAAGCATTTGACTGAATATGAGCATATAATATTGCCCGAAACACTTCAGAATTCATTCTGCTGCTTTTGTCAGCAGTCACATCATCAATAAATACAAGGGAACCAGTTCCATTGGCAGCCATACATGCCCACGGCATGACACTACCACCACCATGCTTCACTGATGAGGTGGTATGCTTTGGATCATGAGCAGGTCCTTTCCTTCTCCATACTCTTCTCTTCCCATCACTCTGGTACAAGTTGATCTTTGTCTCATCTGTCCATAGGATGTTGTTCCAGAACTGTAATGGCTTTTTAAGATGTTGTTTGGCAAACTCTAGTCTGGTCTTCCTGTTCTTGAGGCTCACCAATGGTTTACATCTTGTGGTGAACCCTCTATATTCACTCTTGTGAAGTCTTCTCTTCATTGTTGACTTTGACACATATACACCTACCTCCTGGAGAGTGTTCTTGATTTGGCCAACTGTTGTGAAGGGGTTTTTCTTCACCAGGGAAATAATTATTCTGTCATCCACCACAGTTGTTTTCCGTGGTCTTCCGGGTCTTTCGGTGTTGCTGAGCTCTCTGGTGCGTTCTTTATTTTTAAGAATGTTCCAAACAGTTGATTTGGCCACACCTAATGTTTTTGTTATCTCTCTGATGGGTTTGTTTTGATTTTTCAGCCTAATGATGGCTTGCTTCACTGATAGTGACAGCTCTTTGGATCTCATATTGAGAGTCAACAGCAACTGATTCCAAATGCAAATGTCACACCTAGAATCAACTCCAGACCTTTTACCTGCTTAATTGATAATGAAATAACGAAGGAATAGCCCACACCTGTCCATGAAATAGCTTTTGAGTTGATAGTCCCATTACTTTTGGCCCCTTAAAAAGTGGGAGGCACATTTAGAAACCGTTGTAATTCCTACACCGTTCCCCTGATTTGGATGTAATTACCCTCAAACTAAATCTGAAAGTCTGCAGTTAAAGCACATCTTGTTTGTTTCATTTCAAAGCCATTGTGGTGGTGAATAGAGGCCAAAATATGAAAATTCTGTCAATGTCCCAATATTTATGCACCTGACTGTACAATATTCTACAAGAAATTAATTAGAGCTTTGAACAATTTGATTTCAGTAGTGGCCTCAATGGGTAGGAGCCCGGGGATCCATCTATGGAACCAAGGGGAGGGTGGCGGCACAGCAAAGTATACCTAGGGGAGTATGGAGGGCGGCGGCACAGCAAAGTATACCCAGGGGCATAGGGAGGGCAGCGGCACAGCAAAGTATACCCAGGGGCGTAGGGAGGGTGACGGCACTGCAAAGTATACCCAGGGGCGTAGGGAGGGCGGCGGCACAGCATAGTATACCCAGGGGCGTAGGGAGGGCGACGGCACAGCAAAGTATACCCAGGGGCGTAGGGAGGGCGGCGGCACAGCAAAGTATACCCAGGGGCGTAGGGAGGGCGACGGCACAGCAAAGTATACCCAGGGGCTTAGGGAGGGCGGCGGCACAGCAAAGTGTACCCAGGGGCTTAGGGAGGGCGGCGGCACAGCAAAGTATACCCAGGGGCGTAGAGAGGGCGGCGGCACAGCAAAGTATATCCAGGGGCTTAGGGAGGGTGGCGGCACAGCAAACCGCCAGGGGCATAGGGAGGGCGGCGGCACAGCAAAGTATATCCAGGGGCTTAGGAAGGGAGGCGGCACAGCACAGTATACCCAGGGGCTTAGGGATGGGAAGCGGCACAGCAAAGTATACCCAGGGGCGTAGGGAGGGCGGCAGCACAGCAAAGTATACCCAGGGACGTAGGGAGGGTGGCAGCACAGCAAAGTATACCCAGGGGCGTAGGAAGGGCGGCGGCACAGCAAAGTATATCCAGGGGCTTAGGGAGGGCGGCGGCACAGCTAAGTATACCCAGAGACATAGGGAGGGCGGCAGCACAGCAAAGTATACCCAGGGACGTAGGGAGGGCGGCAGCACAGCAAAGTATACCTACTGCAGAAGAAATCTATCAAGAGTCTCATTACTTGAAGTGAATTAAAATACTGCTCACTTTTAAACACCCTATCTTATTTAGGGTCATTACCCAATTTGATGCTCTACCATTACCAAAATGCTCCCATAATCCACCACAGCTGACAACAGAGAGAAAAGACAGCTGTCAGTTGTGGGATTCCTAATTGGGTACATTCACTATATACAGTCTGAGGGGCATATGTACTAAAGTGTATTTTTTAGAATTGAAGATATTGCTCATAGCAGCGAAGAGTTTAAATCTCTTAACTAGCAAGTGTTGTCCATAGACTGATAACCAGTGCTGTAAGCGGTTAGGTACACAGTTATGCCATACTACCACTTCTCCTAATGATCTGATGGTAACTGTGACACTTCCAGATACGCATACAGCAACTTCTAAATTTCCATTTGGAACACTGCTGACAACCTTATAACTAATCGGGCTGATAAGAAGAGAAAGTCGGTACCGGGTTTCTCGAATACATCATTTTATAAATAAGGAATAAATCAACAAGGATATACTACATACAGTATGATAGTAAATTGCAGCCAAGATGTATACTTTAAGGTAAAAATTAATACCCCTACATGCACTGTATACGTGCTAGTCCTTCAACACAGACCCTCTCAAAGTCTGTACCCCTTATTCCATGTGTCATAAATAAGGACATAATTGTTTTATTTACAAATGGTTTTTGGTTGTTGTTGTAAGTGGTTAATGACGCCTGAAACAGTGACATAGATAATAGTATTTGTTGTGTAGCATTTAACTAACAGCTGAGTCACTGCCTAAACTCTATAATTACAGGATATGTAGGTGGGTACAGAGAACATAGCAATGTCCTTCAACTTGAAAAGCGATTTCTGGGGAGTCAGTTTTGGGGCAGCAATATCTAGCAGAGCTAAGCAGGGGATTGTTTCCTAGCGAATGTCTGATGATGACACAATGTAACAAAAATAAATACATTTCTGTCTTATTATAGGACACTGCTCATTTCACACTTGAGGTTTCATTCATCTCCAAATACAAAAAAAACAAAAAGGGATTATCAAAATAGGATTTGTACATACATTGTGAAAAATGTAATTTTTTGGTTATTAGAGATTATTTCATTAGTAAATACATGCATAGGTTTATTTCTTTTGTGTTTTCTTTCAAACTTTGCCTCATGCTATCATGGCTGCTTCCAATCACGGCTATAAAAGGGATCCGGTCGAAATACAGACATTTGGGATGCCAGCACTTAGAATGCTGATGCCGGAATCCCACTGGTAAGTACTGGGGTTAGGCACTAAGGGGGGAGGGGGGGAGGATTAGGTTTTTAGGTTTAGGGAAGGGGGAGGTCAGGTTTAGGCAACGGGGAGGGAGGGTTAGGGGTAGGGAGAGGGGGGGGGATTAGGATACTGGCCGACAAGTGTCGGTATCCTAACCCTGTTGGGATGCCGACGTCGGGATCCCGTACCCAACCCAACAAAAGGCCTAGCTGGGTATGGCTCACAAGCCAAGTTATCGTTCATAAATCGTTTGCAAATAGTGTATAAAAATGTCTTAATCGACCAGCGATGCGCTCTCTGGCTGGTCATTTAGACATCTTCCATTGTGCAAACATGCTGAACAACCTGACGATAACATCAGGTTCAGCATACTTGAAGATGATTGATGAGCCTGCACTGAACGACTGCTCGTTCAGTGCAGGCTTATCGCAAACTGACAAACGTCTGCACGACTACAATGTCGTAATCGTGCAGTCGTTTTCAGAACACAGACAAGACAGGATTAAATGCAATTTCCCAGTAACAACAAGGACCGGGAACTGCAACCAAGATGATCTTCTAACCGCAGATCCTAATACCAGTATACCATTGGAGCAAGCCTAGCTAAGACAAATGATGTCCACTCATTGCACATACATGCAACATGTATGAACACAAAATAACCTGGCTCCTTTTGACCATGCAATCTGGACTCCAATCGATCTTTTGTCTTAAACGCACTCCATCTGCAGTTGCGGGGGTTGAAGGAGGGCACAAGCCACAGTCAAACTTTTGTAAAAAGTGTTCTCGCCCTCACGGTAAAGTGTTGATAAAGACTGAAAGAAAACCACCTCACAGGGAGGCACTAAATCTTCCTGGCAACAACAATTGCAACTGGATTAAATTCCAGGGACAATTATTCCAATCATACTGAGTGTTCCTATTGGTAGGTTTTATCATTCATACTTCATGCCAACACCCTGTTTATAAACATATATTTTGCTTATTTACCAAAATTTGTTATGATAAAAACACATTTTTGAAAAAATAAAGGAAGATACAAAGGTTCAACTACAAGCAGTTGTATTACTTTATATCAGTATAGCACAGGGTATGCAGGACAATACTCCCCTTACTGTGGATAGTACGGATATTATCAGAGCCGGCCCTAGGCATAGATGTTTTAGGCAAATGCCTAGGGCGTCCCATGGCTCTGCAGCTGTGATGCCACTGGCCAAGGTGATAAACCACAATTTTATGTCCTCTGCCAGAGAAGAAAGAAGAAAACGGAGATAAGTGAAAATTGAGTATCATGTTTGAAGAGGTGGGGGAGAGTGTCTGTAGTGTGTGGTGTGGCGGGATATATGCTAGGGGGCACCAGCCAAAATCTTAATTGGTTAAGGCCATCTCTGGATATTATAAGCCGCAGATGCCTTATTCCTTGTAATACACCACAGAGAGTGATACTAAAAGCCTGAGACAGACGTTCATACATACAGGCACCTGTCCTGTGCGAATCACAGCTTTGCACCAATATTAATGAATAGGAATTCTCATTACCATGACTTCCCATTCAAATGAATAGGGAGCCTACTTATAAGAGCAACCGGAAATGAACAGGTGAGTGCTATGCAGGAGAGATAAAGAATGCTCGTGGGCATGCGACAGTCCTAAAATGAGGAGAGTTATGGTAAAACTTATCTTGGTTAACTCTTTCTTCGAAGTCCATAGGGTCCACAGGGAGACAGTGGGGTGTAGCTGGGACCTGGAGGACCGGACACCAACAGCAAAGCTTTTCAATCCCAGGATGCTCTGGTCCTTCCTCCTATACCCCACCCACAGCCTGAGGGCACTTCAGTTTCTTAAAAAGCTCAAGGCAGGAACAGGATAGGAGAGAAGGAGACTGGTACACTGAGGAATCACACTCTCGCACAGAGAAGGAAACAAGTGACAAAGAAGAGAACCGATAGAAGCTAGGAGTGTGCCCTGTGGACCCTATGGACTTCGAAGAAAGAGTTAACCAAGGTAAGTTTTACCATAACTCTCCTTTTCTTTCTTCTCCTTTTCTTCTTCAGGGTCCATAGGGAGACATTGGGGATGTCCCAAATCAGTTGTTCAAGGGCGGGAACACTCCCCTATGCCCAAAGGAAGCATACCAAGAGGCAAATGTATCAAAGGCATAAAACCGAAGAAAGGTGTGGACAGAAGACCAGGTGGCCGGCTTGCATAGCTGTTCAGCTGAGGCGCCACGCCAGGCTGTCCACGAAGGACAGGAAGGCCCGTTGCGTGTAAGCCTGTGAGATAGACATGCAAATCAATCTGGCCAGAGTCTGTTTGTTAGCTGGCCATCCCTTGTTGTGGAATCCATATAGGACAAAGAGGGAGTCCGATTTCCAGATGGAAGCAGTACAGTCCACGTAGATCTTTAGAGCACGGACCACATCCAAAGGCCACACCTGCTGAGAAGTCTGGTGAATTAAAGGCCTGAACCACAATTTCCTCTTTCAGGTGGAAGCAAGAAATCACCTTGGGAAGGAAGCCTGGGCGTGTTCGTAGAACAGCCCTGTCCTGATGAAATATCAAAAAAGGGCGAGCAACATCAAAGTGCCCCTAAATCCAATACCCTACGGGCAGATGCTATAGTCAGAAGAAACAGTCTTTGCAGTGAGCCATGTGACATCCTTTGATTCCAGGGGTTCAAATGGAGGTTCCTGAAGTGCTTGGAGCACCACTGACAAATCCCATGGAGCCACAGGAGTGACAAAGGGAGGTTGTATTCGTAGAACACCCTGCATGAAGGTGTGAACATCCGGTATAGGAGCAATTCTGCGCTGAAACCAGACAGACAAAGCAGAGACCTGCACTTTCAGAGATGCTAGGTTGAGGCCTAGATCCAATCCAGCTTGAAGAGAGGCAAGAGTTCTAGAAACCTTAAAGACCTGATTGTCATAGTTTCTTGGAGCACACCATTGGATATATGTATGCCATATTCTGTGGTAAATCCTGGCTGAGGCTGGGTTATGTGCTTTTAGCATGGTCAGGACCACAGAGCTGCAAAAACCCTTAGCTGTTAGGAGGGATGTCTCAAAAGCCAAGCCGTTAAAGACAGACGGGCTAGGTTCGGATGTAGACATGGACCCTGAGACAACAGGTCTACTCATAGAGGAAGCTGAAGAGGAATGTCTATGGAGAGCCTTTGAAGATCGGAGTACCATTGACGTCTGGGCCAGGCCGGAGCTATTTACATGACTGTGCCTTGCTCCTGTCTTAACTTTCAAAGCACTAAAGGAAGCAGGGATATTGGAGGGAAGAGATATGCTAAATGGAAGTTCCATTTCACCGACAATGCGTCTATGAAGGCTGCGTCGGGGCCCTTTGTTCTGGCTCCATAAATAAGAAGTTTTTTGTTGTGTCTGGAGGCCATGAGTACCACCTCCGGAAGACTACATTTGTCCACTAGAAGCTATAAACACTTCTGGATGTAGAGACCATTCTCCTGCATGCACGTCGTGACGGCTGAGGAAATCCGCCTCCCAATTGAGAATCCCAAAGATGAACACTGCGGAGATGGGTTGGAGATTGCATTCGGCCCAGGTTAGAATGTGGGGCACTTCTGTCATTGCTGACCGACTTCCAGTGCCCCCTTAATGATTGAGGTAGGCCACAGCCGTGGCGTAGTCGGACTGTACTTGTACTGGCCTGTTTTTCAGAATATTCTGAGCCAGAGTGAGAGCTCTGTAGATGGCTCGCAGTTCCAAGATGTTGATTGGCAACACTGCGTCGACTGGGGGCCATCGGCCCTGGAAGGAGTGCTGGCCGGTTACTGCGCCCCACCCTCGAAGGCTTGCGTCCGTGATGAGAAGAGCCCAGTCCGGGATCCAAAAGGGACGACCCTGGTTCAAATTGGAAGTCTGTAGCCACCAGGCACCTGATCCTCTCCACCTGGAGAGGATCAGGTGTTGGAGGGGCCTGGAGTGATAATGGGCAAACTCCACCATGTCGAAGGTGGACACCATTGATCCCAAGGCCTGCATTGCAGAGTGAATTGACACTCTGGGATTCTGAAGCAGTCTGTGCTGTAGTGCTGAAATCTTGTCCTCCATTAGGAAGATTCTCTGAACTCGAGAGTCCAGGAGGGCTCCCAAATGTACCATCCTTTAATGGGAAGACTATTTCCAGTTGATCAGCCAACCGTGCATTTGTAGAAAGGCAATGGTTACCTGCAGATGGCTGTGAAGAGTCTCTGGGGAGCTTGCCAACAGCAAAAGATCATCTAAGTATGGGAGCAGTCTGATTCCTTGACGACGAAGAGAGGCCGCCATAACTGCCATGATCTTGGTAAAAGACCAGAGAGCCCAAACAACAGAGCCTAGAATTGGTAATGTTGCTGCAGTGAAGCAAACCGGAGATGTTGTTGATGAGAAGACGCTATAGGGTACATGTAGGTAAGAGTCCTGAATGTCTAGGGATACCATAAAATCTCCAGGCTCCATAGCTAGGATAACAGAAGAGAGGGTTTCCTCAGGAAGGAGAGGGCGTATCCATGGGAGACCACTTCTCTTACCCAGGCATTTGACGTGGTTTCATGTCAAACTTGGGCGAATTGAAGAAGTCAGCCTCCCACCCTGGGAGCCCCCAGGGACAGGCACACCCCGTCAGGCTACAGGCTTGTCCTCAGACTTAGCAGGCGGACGTCTAGTAGCCCAGGCTTGTTTTGCCCTAGGCTTGGAGGTCTTGGCTGATGTCGGTTGCCATTGAAAGGACTGACCTTTGGTTTTGCCTTGAGGGCGAAAGGACCGAAAGGATGACGTCCGTGGCTTTGTATTATATGCAGAGCGCAGGAACGCAGTCTTGTTAGTCGCCAAAGTCAGTCACATTTTTATCCAATTCTGGACCAAATAGCATGTCTCCTGCATAAGGCAGAGACTCCAGAGCTCGTTTTGATTCTGAATCTGCTTTCCAGGAACATAGCCAAAGAATACGGCGGGCCACTACCAAAGTGCCAGATATCCTGGAGGCCAGGAGAGCCATATCCATAGCTGCTTAACCTAAGTACGAGGCTGCATCTCTAATGTGAAATATGTAGGACAGCTGTTCCCTCGAAGCATCAGGGGGAAAAGTCTCTTCTAGGGCCTCTGACCAACTCTCAATGGCTTTTGCCACCCAGGCCGTAGCCCTAGTAGGACGAGTAATAGCTCCTGTAAGACAATATATAGATTTATGACAAGCTTCTATACGTCTATCTGTGGTCTCCTTCAAGGAGGTTGCAGTATGAATGGGCAAGGTGGCATTTTTAACAAGACATATTACATGAGAATCCACCATTGGGGGAAATTCCCATTTAGTACAATCAGCAGCTGGAAGCAGGTAAAAGGAACTGAACCGTTTTGGAATTTGAAACCTTTTACAGAGCATAATCCAAGCTTCACTCATGTGATCAGATAGCTGATCAGAGTGAGGAAACTCTGGTAACACAACCTTTTTTTTTTTTTGCTTAAAAAGTGCATGTTTTTTTTCTTAGGAGCAGGTTCATCCTCTTCTATTTGTAGAATAGTTTTAGCAGCTCTCACAAGAGCAGGTAGATTTAGTTTAGAGGGTGGCTCCTCTTCTCCTGAGACGGAGTCAAAGTGAAAGAGGTCTACGTCTTCTGCCTCCCCAGATGATCTCTCAGAATCAGATAACTGTGTGGATTGGGAAGACATCATAGCATGTTTAGTAGGCTTAGAAGATAAATGTTTCTCTCTTTGCAGTATTTGCTGAAAAACCGTAGCGGTATTAGCCAAACTCTGTACTGAGGTAGACAGTATGTCTATCCATGGGGAAGGCAAAGGATTTGCAGGGGAGTACCTGCTGTGGACATCCCATAAGGGGAGCTAGCACAGGGACTGCTACTTGGTCCATACGTTTTGCAAGCATTTGTGAAAAGGCTGTGGGCGGGGTATAGGGGGAAGGACCGGAGCATCCTGAGATTGAAAAGCTGCTGCAGCTGCTGTTTGTGTCCGGTCCTCCAGGTCCCACCTACACCCCAATGTCTCCCTGTGGAGCCCTATGGACCCTGAAGAATATAAAATAATAATAAATCATAATTTTCAGTGCAATCCGATATTGGAAAAGTGCTGAAGATTACAACATCTTCCACAGAAAACTATTCTTCGCATAGCTCTACTTGATCTTGATGTTCTTTCACAGTTGTTTGGACAACTATCCGACTTTTCTCCAGTGTGGTGATAGGTGTAGAGCCCACCAGTAAACCCAGTTACAACAGCCCACTGTAGAGTCTAATATAATAATTTATTTTATGTCATATGGTGTGGAAACTTTTCTAAGGAGGTATAACAGAATTGTGTTTATTGCTGTATTACAATTACACTTGTCTATCTCTAGCATTACAGCAAACCAGACAATATCATCACGCATCCCAATACGCCAATGGGAATTTAAAGATATTTGCTTTCATTATTATGGTGATCACATTATATATTTGATACATTTACTACTCCGCTTTTACTAATCAACAGTTACACACTGCCATTTAACTGACAGAGTGGATTAATACTTTGTTCTAAACATATGGACATTGATAATTTTCAGAACACAATTACATGCGAGGGGGGAGAGTTGCCATTGCAATGGCTTAAGAATGCCAGCAACCAATCTCCCTATGGGGCTGCAAATAATAGTTGGTGAGTCCAAAGGTTCCGTTACTCGCCTGGACTCGAGGGGGCAAGTTAACTGAATTGACCCCATTGTGTTTGTTATTGACATTTCAAACCTCACTGTGAATTTGCACATAGAGAAAGTTTACATACACCAGTGAGTTATATATAAAGATTACATATAGAAATTCTCCATGAGGTCTGGAGACGTCATGTTGGTATCATCTATTTTTATATATATATTTCACTTTAGGGGACTTTCAGAAAATCAATGATTAGTAAGAATCTTTTATACGTTATTTGAAACAGAAAACAGTTGTTAGACCTTGTGTGTATGTTCATATGAAATTTATCAGCACTGATCAAAGATCTGTTTTCCTTTAATATTTCTTCAAAAGCAGTTTGTCGGCTTTGAACAAACATTTCTTACTCAATCCTGCACTTGGCCGATCTATGGCGCTTAAAAAGGGCTCTAATGACGCTCATTTCAAGAAAAACAAATAGGAAAAGTAGCAATTGGCTCTTCAAAATAGGCAGCAGGGTAGGTTAAGAAGGGGTTGTCCAGAATTATTTCTAGAGTGTACAAAAGTTGCTTTTCCCTTGTTTTCTTGTATTAAACATGCTTGATGGGCACACACTATTGTATGCATTGTTCTGGTACCCTTAATAATTGCTGGCCATACACTGGACCAACTTTCATCCAACTAGTTGGTTGGTTGGACTTAAAATCTGGTAATGTATTAGCAGATTTAATCAAGTTGTGATCGTCATTTGCTCCCATAAATTACCAGATTTTCATTCCAACCAACCAATTAGTTGGATGAAAGTTGGTCTAGTGTATGGCCAGCGTTTGATAACCTCTCACCACAATGAGAGAGTGGGACATCCTTTAGACTTAAGGAGCATACACACTAGTCGATATGCTCCCTGAGCGATATCGTCTAGTGTGTCCCTGGCATTGAGCACACCCGCTGAACGACATCGTTCAGCGACGGGGTCTCTCCCTCATTCCCCAACATGCAGCAACTTGACAATATCGTCAGGTTGGCCTGCATGTTTGCCAGATGAACGGTAAAGACGAACAACCTGCCAGGAGAATCACCAGGAAAGTTGTTCCAAAAATAGAAATCTCTTCTTTTTTTGGTGATCAGGGCCATAACTATGGATCGTTGTGCCTCACAGCAAATTTTATTTGGGAGGCGTTGCAGTGATGCTAGTCAACGGCCCCTGTTTTCTTCTAAGCATTTGCGGTGCCCAGCGCATGCTCAAAGTAGGATGGGGCCCTTCGGCCACCACCCCGACCCACATAGCCACACACCCCACCCCCAGCAATGGTGCTTGTTCCGCCACTGGCGACGATAAAAGCAGGTCTGTGGGTCTAGCAGAAGCAAAAGCGCCTCAACGGGTGGTGCGGAGCTTCCTTCAGAGGTTAAGTAAGCCCAATATGTAATGTGAAATCAGGCAATCGAATTACAATTTAGCAGTCTGAAATACGTTGCAATAAATTAATCAAAAATATAAATTATGAAGTCACGCACCATATTTAAAAATCTTGCAATTTTATTTGCATATAAAGGCGCTAGATATATAATATCACAATAAATTTAAAAGAAACAACTGGTTTTCTAAAGTCCATTAACAAGGTAACAAAATTGAAAAAGGAAAAAAAACAAAAAAACAGGACAAAGCATTTACAGAGGTCAAAGTAAATTTGCAACAACATTTTTGTGCTAGCAAGATTGCATTTACACAGTGCAACATAAGAAAAGGGAAAGAAAATTGGGCACAGGAAGTGGGGAGAGAGGGACTCAACAGTGCTTAAAAAAGAGCAACAAAGCGCTTCTTGTCTTGATTGTATTCATTTAATTCAACACATGCCTAAAACCGCACACCGATACCTCCGCAGATAAGGACACTTGCAAGTGTGTCCCATCCTTCATAATTTAGGTGTGCCGCATACAGGAGATACCGCCAATAATAAATGCCACATTTTGTAATAACACACAAAAAATACTTATATATATATAAATCCATATTTAAAAGGAGTCTGCATTTACATGTCTTAATGTATGGCATAACTTTTCTTTACAGCTGTTTCAGCCCCATACATAATAAAGATAAAAATAATTTAATAAAAATTACACGTGCAAAAAAAAAAAACATACGAAAAAACACAATGGATTAAAAAAATGAAGTGTACAAAAACAGTATTCATTAGCTAAAAATAAATGGGGAAAAAAATCATTGGAAAATGCACCTTTAGGTGATAGAAATAGCACACAAATTCAATAACCGTAAATAAAAAAAAAAAATATAGCAACACTGAAAACAAATAATTGTGCAAATCCCGGTAGTAAACAAAAAAAAAAAAAGCAAAAAAAAATTTATTTTCTTCATTTTTGTTATATTAATATTATATACTGTATAGTTTGGTGAACCCCTTGTGATATATACTATTTACAATAGCATTCTGAGGACACAGCAAGTTGATAAATTAAATGTAGATGTTGCTATTTTCAAATCAGAACCTTATTTTTTTTATATTTCAGGTTGGTTTTCTTTGTACCAGTATAAACAGAAGGAAAAAAAATTCAATATCTTGAAATTCTTACAAAGGGCAAGATAGTTGTTTTATTACGAGAAAAAAAGTCAGTTAATAGACCCATTTTTCTCCGGTGTGCGTAGGGTCTTCATGATCCTTGGGGATTGGGAAGGTCAAAAATAATTGGAGAGTTGGTTGGTTGAAAGCTGACTGTACACGTTGAGGCATTGACGTATGTTGTGTAACCATCGGTCATAATTCCGTAACCTGCAGGAGGAATGTTATACATGCACGTCATTTGTGTGTATTACAGCAACAAATACACAAGCTCTAAGGCTGATTGCTATAAGCTATGGCATGGAAATAAAGTTGACTTGTAATCCTCTTTAGACAAGGTAAGGAGCTTTGATTTTTAGGTCCTTACAAACACAACATGTAGCCTTAATAAGCTCAAAAATAATCACCAACTCTCTTACGTTTCTATTGCTCAAATATGTAGGAATTGTTATTCCTCTGTATGGTCATTTTGAAGTGGTTGCCCATATTTGAATGGCCCCCTCTGTTTGGCAGCCTACCTCCTGTATAGCCTAAGGACCTCCATCACCACCTATAATGTCCATAATATCTAAGGCAACGATGGGGGAGCTGTGTGCAAACAACAATTAAGATAGGTACACACTAGACAATTTGTCATCCGATCCCGCGGATGGGAGCGACAGATTTGGTACATCGTCTAGTGTGTACCCATGACATGCGCACTCCCGCGGGTCGCTAGCGACATCCCCATCGGCCCTGCTTTAGGGTTCACGGGATGTCACTAACGATGCCATGCTGCAGAATGAAGCATGATACGAGCTCCCCTTCCCCCCATCGGACCCGGCATCGGCAAGTCTGTATGCACTTGCCACATGCAGGGTCCTGTCGCCGGCATACTGGGTACACATCGTGTAGTATGTACCCAGCTTTACAGTTCTAGCAGGAGGACACCTGCTACAAAGATACAGGCGTTGTGGGTTGGGGTTCTAGCTAAATAGGGGCCTGATTCAGATATGTATGCAAATGTTGCAGACCACTGGCGGCTTCGCAAATCCAAGCGATTGCATACAAAGATGCAGCATTGTTCGTAGATATGGCTACTTAGAATGGTTGTCGGAACTGAGATGCCGCAGATATTTTCTCTGCGTATGGGATTGCAATTGCAATACAATGTGCCTATATATCTTTACGATCCACGATCTTATGATATATCGTATGGTGTGTAACCAGCTTGACACCATGACTCTACTCTTTTGAGCTTCGAAAACTAAGGTCAGTGGTGTGCGGGCAAGGATTTAATTCAAAGAACAACGACAGAACTTTATCACTAACATACACATAAAAATATGTAAATTATAGAAGTTCTCACACACGTTGATCATTTATGATATATCACTGACCTTCATGGATTCCACCAAATACATGCAGCTTAGGCCGAACTCTCCTCTGCACCGTGTTAAGTAGTTCTACACAGCCGACCCTCTGTAACTCTTTGGGAACCCAGTCCCTGAAACCTAATGCATATAAAGAAGAGAAGGAGGAAAAATAGAAACCAGTATATCGTATTCTGTAATCACTGAGGGTTTTACTTAAGTCTTTGCAGGAAATCATAATTCATGAAAGGTTTATTATAATATCTGAAATATAACACCCTCCATTAAGAGCCTACAAAATGCTTTTAAAGGAACCTTCTACTCTTTGTCTTCTGCTGGAATGTTGCATTTTTTGGGGCCTCTGTAAGATATTAACATTTTCTTATCCTTGCAGTTTGATTTATAAAAGCAAGGGTTATAGAATTAACTTTATTCCTGAGAGTTCCTTGCAGGTTCTTCCCGGCAGTAACCTAATTATTTTGCCGTTCCCTTATTCTCGTCTTATTTCGTATTTTTTCCCCCCCTTCTGCAGTCTCTTACCTAATTGCATTTTTTTTCTCATTTAGCCAGCAAAATATTGGAAAGGGTGTCCTTATATCGCAGCCAAAGCATTAAACTAATCATTTCCTGCTTTTATCTCTTGTTAAAAAGGCGCGGGTGTGCTACCTGCCTTTCCCGCAGAGGACATTGCCGTACGGTATTCTGGGTAGCTGACCTGTTCTCCACAATGGGAAGCAGGTGAGATGTAATGCAATTAGAGCTTTTCTACATCAGTCATGAGGCAACGATTGAAATGGTAATTGTAACAGATTGACACCTATCATCATTAACAGGCTAAAAGCTTCTAATAGTTCAAATCATTGGCAATAAGCGTTGATTTCCGAACATGCTGGCAGCCACACCATTTTACATTTTGGGCTAGTAAGCAATAAGAAAATTATATCTAGTAACGATCGCTGAGGAGTTGGAGTAACATTGTTGCATTTTTCTAATGTATTAAAATTACTGTTAAAAGGTGTTTTTTTTTAGCATGCAGCCTAGCGTACAACTAATCAAACAGTAAAGATATATGGACTATTTATAAAAGGTATAAAAATGCTTTCTTCTAGCTTTTTAGCAAGAGAAAGCATGTTTTTTTTACATTTCCCGGTTGTTCAATACATAATGCCATCTCTGCGTGACGTTATGCCTACCCGCACTGGAGAAAAGCAGGGAAAAGACGGTTCTTTCCTGCTTTTTCCCACAATGCTTAGCTCTTCCCCTGGTCAGCTGTCAAAGCATGGTGTATGGCAGCAGCTAGTCTGTGGCCCGGGACACCTGTTCTGCGCTTGCGTGGGCACTAGCCTACAAACACATTGGCCATCGTTCACATTTGCAAGAGACTGTAACCGAAGAAGAAATTATGGGGGTTTTGTGTTTCATTTAGGTCTATAAAAGAATCATTTATATTTAATCTATTTAAATGTTATGGCCATCGGCTTCTAAATGAGCAAGTTAGCCACAATTTCCAGAAGTCTTCCAAGTGAAACAAAATACATTAGCAGCAAACTTAAAGGGCGGGATGTATATATTTCAGGGTTGGAAAAATAAACAATTATTTTAAAAATAACAAAAAAAAAACTTTTTTTTCTTAGTTTAAATAGTATTTTTTATTTTTTTGCATTCATGTTTTAATGAAAAAAAAACAAAAAATAAATCCTGCTTATTATATTAATACTGTGAAACATTGATATGTATTAGAAACCTTGCTCAACCATGTTTTAATGCTTTCTAACATTAACAATCCAAAATTAATAGGAATTTATCTCATCAAAAGAGAGCCAGAGTAAGGTGTTTATTCACTAAAGTGCGGGTTTTTATAAGTGGAGTTACCTTTAGCAACTAAACAGATTCTAGCTACAGGTTGAGTCTCCCATATCCAAATATTCCGAAATACGGATTTTTTTTGGCATAACTGAGATAATGAAACCTTTGATTTTTGATGGTTCAATGTACACAAACTTTGTCTAAGGCACAGATTATTAAAAATATTGTATAAAATTACCTTCAGGCTGTGTGTATAAGGTGTATATGTAACATAAATGAATTTCATGTATGTACAAAAACTTTGCTTGAGCCACAAAATTACTGAATATATTGTATAAAATTACCTGCAGGCTGTGTGTATAAGGTGTATATAACACATAAATGCATTCTGTGTGTATATTTGGGTCCTATTCCCAAAATATTTCTTTATGGTATGCAATTATTCCAAAATACGGAATATTCCGTTATCCAAAATACCCCTGGTCCAAAATATTTTGGATATGGGAGACTCAACCTGTATTATAGTCTAGAAGGTACCGTACTACATAAATAAGTAGAATCTGATTGGTTGATATGGGCAACAACTTACACGTCATGTTTTAAATTGAAATAAACATGAAGGAGATTAAACCATGAGATGTTTCTCTGTGTATTGTCTTATTAATGTGTTGGAGTTGTTTACCCTTTAAAATTGAGAATGTTAGTTGTGGTCTTCTCCTGTACTATAGAATTTTTAGGGGAGGAGTTTGTGGAGTGTTAGTTGATGCTAGGCAGATTTAGTACCTCTCTGATCTGGTTCACCCTCCCCGTTTCTCTGTTGGGTGTATTAATCTACTGTATTGGCTCGGCTCACTTAAATGAAGACCAGAAGCAACAACAATGTGGAATAATACCAGGGGGATACCCATATAATAGACATTTTTAAGAAGTCACAGCGCCGTGCCTGTAGTCACAGCATAAAAAAAAAAAAATAGTGTTTTTTTTTTTTTTTTTTTTTTTTAAAGCCATTTGGCTTAAACCAGCCAACTCTGATAATTTTTTGCATAAAAATTGCGATACATCCGGCCCTTATTTGTCTGCATACTGGCATCTGTGATCACCGGTATGCAGGTGCCCTTAGCTGCCGGGACAGCTCTTCCGATAGGAGTTGTCCCTTGCTTTATGATCTAGGAGTCCTATTAGGCAGATGCGCCCAATTTCTGCTAAAAGGAGACTAAGGAGTATATTTACTAAAGTGCAGGTTTTTAGAAGTGGAGATCTTGCCCATAGCAACCAATCAGATTGTACTTAATATTTAGCTAGCACGTTCTAGAAAATAATACCTTCGACTCTGATTGGTTGCTGTGGCCAACGTCTCCTCTTCTAAAAACCAGCACTTTAGTAAATATACCCCTAAGAGAGTCTCATAAAATACAAGGACATTCTCATGTCCATACACTATCCATATATAGTAGAAGCTCATTATGAACTTGCACCCATCATTCAATGATGAAAGATTTAAATTAAGCGTTAGTGAATTCCATTCTGCCCAAAGTCTAATAATGTTGGTCTACTGTATTTTCAAGAGTTAGAATGCAGCCTGTTGTTTTATAGGTACACTTTGTATGTCGGTGAAGCCACAAGTTCCAAATGGAAGAATCTTCTGGATTCTCATGAACATTGTGTTAATCCGGTTACACACTATACGATATATATTGTGTGGATCGGTTAGTGCCCCCACGGTCATTGCATTGTGTCATCTGCTGTGCTGCACACACATGTAGCTTTTAAAGATACATCATGCGGTCGTACATCCGATCACGTACTGTGCACAGTGCGATATAATGTGCCATCGCTGGGTACACACATTGTATTGTGTGTGCACAGCTTTAGGCAATGAATGTTTCTTTAGTCCACAAAATGACTGCATCCCCCAATGTGCAGGCAACAAGCGCACTCAAAGCAATGATGTGCTTCAGGTCACGAAGGTATTTGTAAGACACCGAGAATGTCCGATTAAGCAGGCAGCCAGCCGACAGAAGAATAAAAGCCATATTTAATACCCAGCAATATACTCCGCAGTGTCCGGTACACTGAAAATAGGGAGTCAGATAAGTATGGCAGCTCAAAGGTTAAAAACACAGCACTCTCCGAAACTCAAAGGAAGACCTAGGAATGATGTCACTGCTAATTGATGGCTCTTAGAGTTTAAGAGCCACTTCGTTCTACAGTTAATGTAGAGAATCAATAAAAATGAACATCAATTACTACACAAACTGCCTGACTCGAAGGGAGAAGAAACGTTTCTCAGAGGGAGCAGGTGAGGCCGATTATACACGAGACTGTGCAGCGCAGTCAATGTCACAGGTTCTTTATGGCACACGTAGAGCTGGAGGTGTACAGCGACTCATTTCATTGTGCCCAAAATTCAATCAGTCTACTGCGCCCGCAACTAGGCAAGAAATATGTGGGGGGTGGGGGTGGCAGATTAAATCCTGCTATCCTTGGGCAGGCTAAAGACAAGTGGCTTACGTACTTAATCCTAAACTGGATGTAGTTGGTATCCTGACTCGACAATCCCGGCGGCTATGATCCCAAAGGTGAGTTTTAGAATTAGGCGCTAGGGGTAGGTTTATGGTTAGGCTGCGGGAGGGGAGGGTTAGGAGTAGGGTTAAATTACTCACCTGCAGTCGTTGGCATTTCAACCATCGGTATTCCGACTGCCGGAATTCTCTACCTTCAGAGAATCTTGATTTATTGGTTTATTTCTGCAGCTACCACTAAATTCGTGGCTTTATCCATCTAGCCTCCTTCAGTGCTGTTTGCCAAAGGCCATCTACCAGGAGAAATGGCCTCACTTCATTGCTTTTTGGAGATTTGGTCCAAGGTTCTGCATCTACTATACGTATTTTAGAAAATGTAGGATTTAAAGTTTGCATAAGGTGTGCACATAGAAAAGCTTAATTTCCATCCAAGTTCCACTAAAAGCATGAAAACTCTACACTAACCTCCAAGCAGAGCTTAACCCCTTCATCACACACACTCACATAGCCTTTCACTATGGGTTTGTAAAGGTAAAAGTATCACATCTAAATGTATTTCTTTATACTGCGATACAGATTAGAATTTCTAGGCAGAGTGCCTCTATTTCCATCTTTAAACCAGTCCTGTTAACACTTTCTATACCAAAGGGGACAACACATTCCACATTAGCATAAAAAGAGGTTAATGAAACCCGTCATCATAGTTTGTTGTAACCGCATAAAATCTCAATTTACACAGCAGGGATCCTTCAATAAAGGTAATTAAGGGAGATTGTGCTTTTTAAGCCCCACGAGAAGAACTTGTTACACTACATTGCTTTATGCAGATTTCTCAACAATAAGGAATCTGGCAATAAAAAGTAGACTACGCTTTATAAAGGGCCCAGGAGGATGACAAACACAGGCGCACTTCAAGTGCACCAATGTTTGTCATCCTCCTGCGGTACTTCTGCTATATGAGACACAGGCAGATCCAGGTATCAGAGTGAGATATACTGTACCAAGACCATTTATTTACAGCTATATACATACACACACACACACACACATATATATATTAGGGGTGAGCGGGTTCGGATTTCTGAAATCCGAACCCCCCCCGATCCGAGGCAGATCCGAGTCAGGCTCGACTTTTCCCGCCTGACTCGGATCTGAAATCGAGGCAAAACGTCATCATCCCGCCTTCCGGGTCTCGCGGGTTTTGGATCCTATATAAGGTACCCGCGTCGGCGCCATTTTCTCACTCGGCTGTGGACAGTGAAGAGGGAGGGTGGGAGTTAGGGCTGGCTGGGCTGTGTAGTGTAGTGTAGTGTAGTGCAGAGTAGTGTTGTGCTGTGCTGCGCTGTGCTGCTGTTGTCCATAGGGGCTGTGTCCACTACTTCAAAGTCCATAGGGGCTGGCTGTGTTGTGCTGTGCTGCTGTTGTTAATAGGGGCTGTGTCCACTACTTCAAAGACCATAGGGGCTGGCTGGACTGTGTTGTGCAGTCAGTTGTCCATAGGGGCTGTGTCCACTCCAAAGTCCTGTGCAGTGTCCCAGTCCTAAAGGGGTGCTGTAGTGTTGTCCAGGGGGTGCTCTGTTCGTCAGGGGTGCTCCCCCCAAGTGCTAAAAAAAAAAATATTTTTTCTGTGTTTGTGAATTGTGTGCGCAGTAGCCGCACGTGCATCAACAAAGTAGTGCCAAGCGTGCGCCTGTGTCATAAGTAAAGGATCGGCTGGCTTGACCGTTAAAGGGTGCTGTAACCCCCAAAGTACACTCCAGTCCAAATAAAAAAATATTTTCTGTGTTTGTGAATTGTGTGCGCAGTAGCCGCACGTGCATCAACAAAAGAGCAGTGCCAAGTGTGCGCCTGTGTCCCATAAGTAAAGAGCCAGCTGGCTCATTTCTTAAAGGGTGGTGTAACCCACAAAGTGCACTACTCTCCAGCAAAAATAAAAAAATATTTTCTGTGTTTGTGTGCGCCTTAGCCGCACGTATATATCAAATCGATATAACATAAATGGAGGACCAAACTTTCTCCGATAAAAATAAAATAGAGAAAGATCAAGAACCACTTCCTCCTAGTGCTGAAGCTGCTGCCACTAGTCATGACATAGACGATAACATGCCATCAACGTCGTCTGCCAAGGCCGATGCCCAATGTCATAGTAGAAGCCACATACAATCCCAAATGAAAAAGTTCAGGAAAATGACCTTAAAAAAAACATTTAAATCATCTGAAGAGAAACGTAAACTTGCCAATATGCCATTTATGACACGGAGTGGCAAGGAACGGCTAAGGTCTTTCCCTATGACTAGTGTGTGTCATACTAGTATGACTAGTATGTTCATGACTAGTGGTTCAGCTTCACATGACGATGGAAGCCCTCCTCCCGCTAAAAAAATCAAACGAGATAAGCTGGCAAAAGCACAGCAAAGAACTGTGCGTTCTAAGAAGATATCACAAATCCCCAAGGAGAGTCCAAGTGTGGTGGCGGTTGCGATGCCTGACCTTCCCAGCACTGGATGGGAAGAGGTGGCTCTTTCCACCATTTGCACGCCCCCGGCAAGTGCTGAAAGGAGCACCCACAGTCCACTTGCTGATATGCAAATTGAAGATGTCACTGTTGAAGTACAACAGGATGAGGATACTGGTGTAGCTGGCGCTGAGGAGGAAGTTGGCGAGGAGGATTCTGATAGTGATGTGGTTTGTTTAAATCAGGCTCCGGGGGAGACAGTTGTTGTCCGTGGGATGAAAAAGCCCATCACGGTCATGCATGGGCAGAAGACCAGACATTCCACCTCTTTGGTCTGGCAATATTTCTATCCAAATCCGGACAACAACTGTCTTGCCATATGTACCATATGTAAAAGGTGGAATAAGTAGGGGTAGGGACGTTAACCACCTAGGAACATCCTCCCTTATACGGCACCTGCAGCGCGTTCATAATAAGTTACTGTCAAGTTCAGAAACTTTGGCTAAGACCGTAAGCAGTCCAGGGACACCTAAATCCCGTTGTCCTGTTGTATCCAAGCGCCTGCAAACCACACCGTCAACTCCCTCCTCGTCAATTTCCTCCTTAGTCAGGATCGGAAGTAGTCCTGCAGGCCATGTCACTGGCATGACTGACTCTCCTATCCGGGATTCCTCCGGAGGATCCTGCATTGCTACGCCTCCTGCTGTTGCTGCTGCTGGGAGTCGTTCATCATCCCAGAGAGGAAGTAGGAACACCACTACTTTTACTAAACAATTGACCCTCCAACAGTCCTTAGCGAGGAGGATGAAGTACGACAGCAGTCATCCTGAAGCAAAACGTATAACGGAGGCCTTGACTGCTATGTTGGTGTTAGACGTGCATCCGGTATCCGCCATTGGTGCAGTGGGATTTAGACAATTGATGGAGGTAGTGTGTCCCCGGTTCCAAATCCCGTCTAGATTCCACTTCACTAGGCAGGCGATACCGAGACTGTACAGAAACGTCAGAAAAAGTGTCCTCAGTGTCCTGAAAGTTGTACCCAATGTCCACTTAACCACGGACATGTGGACAAGTGGAACAGGGCAGACTAAGGACTATATGACTGTAACAGCCCACTGGGTAGATGTATCACCTTACGCAGCAACAGCAGCAGCATCACCAGTAGCAGCATCTCAGAAACGCCAGCTCGTTCCAAGGCAGGCTACGCTGTGTATCACCGGTTTCAGTAAGAGGCACACCGCCGACAACCTCTTAGAGAAACTGAGGGAAATCATCGCCCAGTGGCTTACCCCACTTAGACTCTCCTGGGGATTTGTGATATCTGACAACGCCACCAATATTGTGCGGGCATTACATCTGGGCAAATTCCAGCACGTCCCATGTTTTGCTCAAACAATAAACTTGGTGGTGCAGAATTTTCTGAAAAGTGACAAAAGGGCGTGCAGGAGACGCTTTGGGTGGCCAGAAAAATTTCTGGCCACTTTCGCCATTCAGCGACTGCGTGCCGAAGACTGGAGCACCAGCAAACACTCTTGAACCTGCCCCGCCATCACCTGAAGCAAGAGGTTGTGACGCGGTGGAACTCAACCCTCTATATGCTTCAGAGGATGGAAGAGCAGCAAAAGGCCATTCAAGCCTATACATCCACCTATGACATAGGCAAAGGAGGGGGTATGCACCTGACTCAAGCACAGTGGAGAATGATTTCCGTGTTGTGCAAGGTTCTCCAGCCCTTCGAACTTGCCACACGTGAGGTCAGTTCAGACACTGCCAGCTTGAGTCAGGTCATTCCCCTCATCAGGCTTTTGCAGAAGCAGCTGGAGAAAGTGAAGGAGGAGCTAAGACGGAGCGATTCCGCTCGGCATGTGGGACTTGTCGATGAAGCCCTTCATTCGCTTTGCCAGGATTCCAGGGTGGTCAATCTGTTGAAATCAGACCACTACATTTTGGCCACCGTGCTCGATCCTAGGTTTAAAGCCTATGTGGTATCTCTCTTTCCGGCCGACACAAGCCTGCAGAGGTGCAAAGACCTGCTGGTGAACACACTGTCAGCTGAAGCGGAACGTGACATGTCAACAGCTCCTTCTTCATTTTCACCCGCAACTGGGGCTGCCAGGAAAAAACTTAGCTATCCTAAGCAACCCGCTGGCGGTGATGCAGGGCAGGCAGGACCAAGTTTGGACATCTGGTCTGGACTGAAGGACCTGGCAACAATTTCTGACATGTCTACTGTCACTACATATGATACTGTCACCACTGACAGAATGGTGGAGGATTACATCGGTGACAGCATCCAAGTAGGCATGTCAGACAGTCCATACCTGTACTGGCAGGAAAAAGAGGCAATTTGGAGGCCCCTGTACAAACTGGCTCTATTTTACCTGAGTTGCCCCCACCTCCAGTGTGTACTCCGAAAGAGTGTTTAGTGCAGCCGGGAACCTTGTCAGCGAAAGGCGTAGGAGGTTGCTTCCACAAAATGTGGAGAAGATGATGTTCATCAAAATGAATTATCAACTCTTCCAGGGAGACCAGCCTCCAGAACGTACAGAGGGACCTGTGGTGGTGGATTCCAGTGGGGACGAGTTAATACTCTGTGAGGATGAGGATGTACACAACACTGAAGAGGGTGAGGAATCGGTGGATGAGGAGGATGAGAACGACATTTTGCCTCCGTAGAGCCAGTTTGTGCAGGGACAGATTAATTGCCAGCTTGTTTTGTGGGGGCCCATACGAACCAATCATTTCAGCCACAGTTGTGTGGCAGACCCTGGCGCTGAAAAGATTGCTTTGTTAAAGTGTGCATGTCCTGTTTATACAACATAAGGGTGGGTGGGAGGGCCCAAGGACAATTCCATCTTGCACCTCTTTTTTTTCTTTGCATTATGTACAGTTTGGGGCCTAGTTTTTCAAACTGCCATCCTGTCTGCCACTGCAGTATCACTCCTAGATGGGTTACGTGTTTGTGCCGCCCACTCGTGTCGCTTAGCATAGTCATCCAGCTACCTCCGTGCAACCTTTTGGACATAAAAACACTATTGTGAGGTGTGAGGTGTTCAGAATAGACTGGAAATTAGTGGAAATTAAGGTTATTGAGGTTAATAATAGCATAGGAGCAGAAAAACCAACACATTCTGTGATTTTATCTGTTTTTATGCTTTTTTTAAAAAAAAATACAGATCCAAAACACAAAACCCAAAACACGGAAGGGTGGTTTTGGCAAAACCAATCCAGATCCAAAACACGAAGAAAGATCCAGATCCAAAACACGAAAAGGGGCCGGTGCATACCCCTAATATATATATATTATATATATTATGTATGTATGTATGTATGTATGTATATACATATACACACACATACATATATATATATTACCATGGAGATTACTCTCCTGCATCCAAATGAAAGCTCGCCCCTTTCCATACCCTAACCCTCCCTTCTCAGTGCCTAAACCTAACTTCCCCCTCCCCGCACCCTAAATCTATCCTCCCCCACCCTGCACCTTAAACCTAACCTTCCCCTCTCTGCATCCTAAACCTCCCACTAGGACCTAACCCTAACCCCCTCCCCGCACCCTAAACCTAACCCTCCCACTAGTGCCTAACCCCAGGATGCCGCCGGTTGGGATAACTGAAATTCTGACAGGTGATGGGATTCCGGCGCTGGCATTCTGACAGCCGGAATCCCATCTTCCCGGGATATTGAACTTATCCCCATTTGAACATCCCAAGCTGTGTACAACTAATTCACCCAAATGTATTGGTTTTTTTTACATACAGATGTGTCCTCATACATCTACCCTCCTTACGTGCTAAACAGCCCTTCTAGTCGCGCCATGCCGTGGCATGACCTGGTGGCGCCGAGCATCTTTTCACCTTCAAATGCATCTTATTCGCACAGCGACGCGTATAGTTAGCACAAGCAGCTTCTGCTGATTAAAATGATATGCAGCATGCCTATGTTCTGTGAGCGACTGCGGCTGTATCTGCATGTGAAACGCTACGTTACACTGTCCGCAGCTGTAACACTGTAACGTAGCGTTTCATATGCAGATACAGCCGCGCACAGAATATAGGCATGCTGCATATAAAATTCAGCAGAAGCGGCTTGTGCTAAATATTCGCATCGCTGTGTGAAAAAGACGCATTTGAAGGCAAACAATTGCACGGAAAGAGACGCTCGGTGCTACAGAGTCACACGGAGCTTCCGTGTTATGTGTAGCGCGACTTGTAACGCACAGAGGATAGATGTATGTGGACACAGCTGTAAATATGCAAATGATCAGTTTTTTTTGTAGAAACCCCACAGACAGATGTAGTAGGTTTTATTACATCATCTATCTGGGCTTGTTAATCAGTATACTCGTACCGCCGGGATACAATATTGTTACATCTTTACATGTGAAGTAAATGTGTGGAGCAGTAATATGAACACACTAGTCTACTCCACCTGTGGCAGATCATAAATCGATGCTTTTACACTGAGATGCAAACATATTGAACCACTAGACTGGCAAAAATTTTTTTGTTTTTTTATGACTAAATAAGGTCAAAAACATCTATTTAATACTTATCAAACACTATTTTCTAAAAAAAAAATAATATTTTACATATATATATATATAAAAAATAATTATTTTTTTTATACACCAACATTAACATAGTTTTTTACTATATCAGTCATCGATGTATCAGACTATTGATGTCTGGAACATTGCGACCATCGCAACTTTGATTTCCCCAGCAGACGCTCCTTTGAGAAGCTGCCAGGTACACACTGGGGGGCAGAGGCGTGTTAATTTACATGTCCCAGGCAGCCACTGGGTGGGGGGTCCTGCCGTGCTGACCTATGAGCAGTGACCGGCAGCACAGCAGTTACTGGGGGAGGGTGCAGGCATGCGGAGGGGCCGGTAGGACCCTCTGCTATTGGCGACTGCTGGAAGATCATCTTCCGCCAGCTGCCCACTGTGAATTTCTGACAGGCGGCATTGTTTGTGACTATGTCAGGTAATGCACAGCCGGGGGTGGTCACACACGATATGACCACACCAGGCAAGTGGTTAAGCAGGTAACAAGGATGAAAGAGGATCCTGTTAAGATACAGGCTATTTAAAACCAAAGTGCTAAAGAAAATGTAATTTTTTAACAGAAAAAAATTCAAAGCAAGCAAGAAAAACACAAGGGGCTTTGCAGGAGGAATGAAATGAGGTTTCCGAATTAAATTGTAATGAGATGCAATTGATATGCATGTACAGATCCTACAACATAATTACCTAATTAATATGAAATTATACTTTAGAATTCGCCAACACTTCATTTAAACCTTTCATCATTGAGCGATGGGTGCAAGTTAATTATGAGTTTCCACTATACAGGGTTAGCATACGCACAGGGGAATGTTCCTGTATGTTATGAAACTCTTTTACTCTCCTTTAGTAGAAAGTGCACTGACACAGACATCGCAATATGCTTAAATAGGTCAGTGTTGGCTGAAATTATCATCGTGTGTACAGAGTGCGCAGAGAGTATTGGTGTATTAGGGCGCGAGACACTAAATACACCAGAACAAAGGGAACGTGCTCCCAAACTCAAATCTGAGACTTCTATTCCACAGAGGAAACAAAGGGAAAGGTTTATTTTTGTGAGAGAGGTGGAATAGACATTTGAAATAGCTGCACTATAGGTCTGCTCTTATCCTAGAACGTCAGAAACCCCATAAATCAAAGAAAAACTATTATTAAAATAATTTGCACAGCAATCTTTGGCAATGCTAAAATAATTTTTGGTCTTGTCAATAAAGCTTATTTGAATTTCAATCAGAGTGTGCAAATACATTGTGTGTGTTGTATGTTTGCCTTAGGCGTTTTAATGCAATCCTCGTAATATAATGTCTGTGCTATTCTGCATTTCCAGTGCCGCTTCTGGTACCTGACACAAAGGATGACAGATGCATGCAGGGTATAGCACACCGGCTGCAGATGGAGCCGGTGCCAAACTTAAAAGGAGCTCTTAGATTTCAGCCCATCCGCTAAACCCATAAAGCCTTTGAATTGGGAGCTGTTACCTGTCAGATAAATACAGTTAATAAAACAAATGGCTGAGCTGGAAGGGCTGCAGAACGGCTGTGGATATCCATTTAATTCTCCCCGGCTCCAGTAAATCAGGAAATTTAATTCAAACAACACCTAAGAACGGTCTAGATCTGCTGGGCTTAATTATCATGCAGGGCCCCCGTAAAGCCATCCATTTTATTTTTTTGTTTTTTATTCATTGCTTTGCGTTGAAGAGAAAGAGTTCTGCCCTGAAAATTGGAGGATTCTGCTGCTAACGTTGAAATCTGCTTCTGTATATGTCAGACGACAGCGGGTTCTTGACTTACCAAGAGGAGGGCCATGAGTCATTAGTATATCGATGCCCTCTGGGATAAGATTCCACTTGTCAAGTAAAGACTGGCCTCTAGGAAGATTAAATCCCCATCCGTTAAACCATGGTGTCCTGTTAGAAAGAACAATCTTTTATCAGCATTGTGTTATTAGTCCATCATTTCTCACAGCTGTACAGACAGTGATGCTCAAGTCTTCGGTGAAATTTTTGAACTTTTGTTTTACACAAAATACTCCTTCGCTGATTCAATACCTAATAGAAGTGTTAATTAACTTTTACTATCAAATATATTTAAGAGTGTCATTGGTTTATTATAGATGGCTGGTCAGACCCTTTATATGACCTTGGAGGTACTGTAGTGGTAATCCGATACTAACTCCAATTACAGTTTAAAGCCAGTGTTTCTACGGAAAGCAAAACAGAGGGTCAGACAATCAATGCTTATAATTATTTAAGGTGGGAGTTCAAACGTGAGGTTATTTCCTTTTTTCCTACAGTAGGAAGGAACGGCGTGGAAAATGCAGCCGGAATGTCATACAAGATACTATGGCCCTCATTCAGAGTCTCTCTCAAGATGCGATCGCTCGCTTGCAGAAAGGGGCCGGTTATGCAAATCAAGCGATCGCTCTTTGCGCTGTAAGGACACCCTCTATGTCTTAGTGAGCAACAGCAGATAGCGTACGCTGGACTATAAAACCTCCCACCTGTCACTCGCAGCGCACGTCATCTCCGGGAAGAGTCTAATTAATCGTGAACATCGAGGGCCATCGGAGCTCCTCGCAGCGCTTAGTGTTGACCTAACCTACCCTAAGCACTGCGAGCAATTCAGGCTAAAAAACAACGAAGTCACGTGTGCGATGATGCTACTTTGCTAATGTGAACGCCCTTTAAACGCCATTTTGGCTGCCAGACACGCCTGCGTTCACACAACCACTCCCCCGTTTACAAGCACCTTCCCCTGTTACCACCCACACATGGCGCTGTGTGTCACTTAAAGCAACAACCTGAAAGTGGCTTGCGAGCTAGCAAAATCAGATCGCAACGAATGACTTGCGCACGCACACTGCAAATTGTACGCATGCGCAGATGTGCGATTATCGCTCCCTGCGAGCGAGCGTGCCCTAACGAGAGACTCTGAATGAGGTCTCATGTGCTCTGCAGTGTGATTTTTTTAAACCCGCAAAATCACCAATAATGTGTCAAAACAACAACAATGGAGACAATGGCTCAGTTGAAACCCCCACATTTTGATTTAATTAAGACAAAGAAAACTAAACAATTGAGTATTTTAGTGATTATCTGGAAAGATTAGGTAGGTCACTGTGGTGGTGAAGTGCAATCTGCAAAGGACGTGCATGATATCATTGCCAGGGAAAATGCCAGCGGAATGTGGCTGAGGTCCTTCCTATGTGTGAGGGAGTGAATTAGGTGCACCTGCTGCTATGGCAATTTCCCTCTTGTAAGAGACTTCCACTCGTACGTCAAAATGTAGATATTCTGCAGCTTTATCCAATCAGGTGACCGGCAAAGTATATTGGGGTAGAGAGAAAATATCCCATATATCTACCATTGAGAAATAAATACATTACCAGGGAGAAGATTAATTTTCACCTGTCGGGAATGGAAATTGTCAAATGTAGGAATAGGGCAAGGAAATATTATTGTTTTGTGGAAAAATCAGATATTAATGATCTTGTAACTGTAAATTTCGGTAATGAAACAAGTCCTTCAGTTATAATGGGTCCAATATAGCTTTTCAGCCTCACATCCCCCACCCCACAATCAGGGTGAGCAGGCAGATGCTCGAGTGTTGCGTAGATCAGCCAAGAGAACCTAGACCCACAGATAGTAGGTGGGTTACCAATTACTAAGCTGGGGGGTCATTTCATTTACTCACTCTCCCAATACACCTGGGGAGGGGTATCTATGCTTATCCCAGCCAGAAACCCACTGCAGGCTGGGGTAACTATTTTTATTTGGTGTGTTTATACATGTTAACGCCAACTTCAGCAGCATCACAGCGTATATCACATGCTAGTGAGATGGACAACTTCAGCCCTTATTCAGTGCTGTAAACTGCATGTGCTTAGACTTGCTGCTATCGCCATTTATGATGAGTTACAATTGTAGAGATTACTTATACATGCCAAGGATACACCAGAACAGAGAGCGACACCCCAGGGAAGAAAGAGGAACTGCACAAGTGGTGACAGGTGCAGGGTGCTAGAATGAACACTAACCATTGGTATCTTTGGGTAATGATATTGAGGTCTGTAAAGAGAAACAATTACTTATCATTTTCCTTAGCCAAATAAATTTAAGAGATTATATATATATATTTTTTTTTTTATTAAAAGTGCAGGACAGGCTGGCGAAGCATTAAAGTACCTTCTTACTATTGCCAGCAAATATCGGAGGGAAGCAGAGTACCCCTTTAATCATAGGAGTAACTACCATAGGTGCAAGGGGTGCAGCTGCTATGGGACCCATCTTCCTTTCAGACGTACATGTGTTACACACATTTTGACCATTGGGTGGTACATAGGGGCCCTTACAAACTTTTGCTTTGGGGCCTTCAAATACCTAGTTACACCCTGCCTTTGATCAACTTTTCTTATTAAAATGTAGTGATAACAGATTTCCTAAATATCAACCATATAACCGCAAACTGGTAAATAAAAACCCCTAATGTGCCTACATAGAAAATAATCATAATTACATTTCAGTTCTAAGCGCCTGAAAAAATATCTGTATGTAGCCTACATGTGTAATCTATAGTAACTGCTTTTACATTAACCCACTTTTTTTTTTTTACGGTTTAATCAGTGACACATAAAAGTATATGCAGCAAAAAAATAAAAATGGAATGTGAACTAAAGCAGATGCAGAGAATCACAGTGTCCGAGCTACAGTACATAGATGCACTACAGATCACCCAGCATTTCATATGGCCAAAGACGGAGATGATGCATAAAACCGACAAAAGCAGATCCACAGCCTTTCATGTACAAAACACAATAAAACACTAATTATACACAACTGAAACGCCACAATTCATCACAATTCACATGAAACACACAAATTCAAAACAACTGAATATTGGAAGAAGACCACTTACCCACTAAAATTAATTGTTGTACAGGTTGAGTCTCCCATATCCAAATATTCCGAAATACGGAATATTCCGAAATACGGAATTTTTTTTGGCATGACTCAGATAATGAAACCTTTGATTTTTGATGGTTCAATGTACACAAACTTTGTCTAAGGCACAAATTATTAAAAATATTGTATAAGATTACCTTCAGGCTGTGTGTATAAGGTGTATATGAAACATAAATGAATTTCATGTATGTACACAAACTTTGTTTGAGCCACAAAATTATTGAAAATATTGTATAAAATTTAAGGGTGAGCGGATTCGGTTCTACTCGGTTCCGTTCGGATTTAAAAACCGAATCTTATTGGCTATCCAAAACTCGTGACAGCTGATAGCCAATAAGATTCGATTTTTAAATCCGAACGGAACCGAGTAGAACCGAATCCGCTCACCCAGAATAAAATTACCTGCAGGCTGTGTGTATATAACACAAATGCATTCTGTGTGTATATTTGGGTCCTATTCCCAAATTATTTCATTATGGTATCCAAAATACCCCTGGTCCCAAGCATTTTGAATATGGGAGACTCAACCTGTATATTCTAATGTAATCCACAAAATCAAATATCTGACTGATTGCAGTGGGCAACACTAACCCTCTTCTTTGCACCAATTTACATTAATGTTCCCCTTTGCATGGCATGTTCGTACATTGGTTTATATGCCGATAAACTGAACACAATTCATGCTCACATAACTAATGTCACCATATAAGACAAGTGTAGTTATTTGCTTTGCCAGGTATACGTTTATGAATTTACTTACTGGTCTTGGTGAAATTATATAACGTTCCAGTTAAAATTAATTCTAAATAAAAAAGAATGATAAACTAATTGGAGCCTCACTCCATTTCAGACTACGCTACAAAACGGTGTCGTGACCGATCAAAGTGTGTTCCAGCCCTTGGCAGCAATGAGTTAATGACAAGTTTTTAAATAACAAGCCTGTCATATATGTATCAAAGCCGTCATGAGAATTCTTGATCTCCCCCTAAATTCCTGAGACAGCTCAATCTCACCGCAAAGTCATCATTAGAAACAGAAGCACAGCTGCCATTTGGATGTCACTCTCAATGCTGGGAGAGACGAGACACCTGACCATTTTCTCTCCTCCATACTTAATGTCTCTTTGCAGAGCCCGGCTATCAGACTTCCCACAAGGACCTGCCTGACAAAGCATGTCAGAGGCCTCGTCTTGTACAGACACATTTCTCATTTCATGTTCAAAAGGTGACTAGGAGAGGTCAGTACCGTGTCTGCGGCAAAACTTCTCAGTGAGATTAGCCAGAATTCTTTAGGGAGATTACAGCTGGATACAAATAAATAAATAAATAATATATATATATATATATATATATATATATATATATATATACACACACACACACACACACACACACACACACACACACACTCATTAGCAAAAACATAATAGTAAAACACAAAACAAAAGACAGGTGCGCTTATCAACCACTCAGTATAAATGCTTAATCAAACGGACAGCTCCAGCAGCAGGGTGTGCTACCTGCTAAAAAGAGACAATTCGAATAGATGGAGCGCTTGTTTGAAGCAATCAACCCAATATAAAATATAAAAACATATTAAATAACACCACTGTACATAAAACTTTAAAAATGTTAACAATTTTCAGAATTGGTGCAATAGTTTGCTCAAAGCTCAGCAGCAAAGTTAAATCAGAAGTTTAGGATCGCTATTATTTAAACACTGTTATAGTCATCTGACGTATAGGGGTGTGATCCGGTAACTGCAAAAGATCCTTCTCCCATATATTACTTTATAGCAGCAATTGTCCTTATTACATAAAAGTATGTATTGGCACCTGGACAGTGAGTAACTCCTTTTCCAGTGATTTATCAATATAGGCACACCATCCGCAGGATCTCTTCCCTGTGTCCAGGTTGCGATCACTGTGTATGCAATGTATACCTGTACACTTACATGAAACATAGAAACATTGAATATGACGGCAAATAAGAACCACTTGGTCCATCTAGTCTGCCCTTTAAAAACAACCTTTATGTGGTGGGTATGTAAAGGTAAGAATCCTTCTCAAGGTAATCAGTCCCCAGGATTCTAATAAATTGAGCTGGGTCTGCTGTTATACTCAGGCACAGGTATCGTCCAGCCACAGGGTACCATGCATACATACACGTGTATCGGGTGCCAGTGCACTAGTCTCTGTGCGTTCAGATCCTGCCTGCTGTGGAAGCACTAGTGTAGCTAGTGCTGGGGCACGTCTCTCATTGGCTATCCAAAACACGTAACTGCCGGATAGCCAATAGGATGCCATTTTTGAGATGTGAACATAGAGTAAAACCGAACCGCAAATCTCTAACATCTCATATATAATGTGAAACTGCAACCACTGTCTCCCCTTCTACAGTCACTATGAGGAGCACTGATAAACAGTGAGGAATGACATGGCACACACACATCATCTCTGGGGGGCTGTACAGAGAACTGTAATAATTTCATATGAAGGGGAAAGCCAGGTGCAAATTAGTAGAAAAAAAAATGCAATTTCCAAGGTAATTGAGTATATATTGAGCATGGCGTTCCAAATGAAAGAATAGTCCCTTAATCGGGAAAATACAAATAGAAAACCTTCCAGATAATAGACCTCATTCCTGTATATATGTGATTACAAACTCTTCCTTCATGTAGCAGGAACATGTGTTTAACCAATAATCACGATTAAAAAATATTAAGACCTCATTGTGCTGTACAGTAATATGCACAGCCATCCCACCTAATCACACAGGATTATTGGTTTCAGATGGATAAAAGCGGCAGCTAAAAGCGCTTTGCCTTCTGCTTGATATCCATTGAAAGAGGAGGCTGTAAACATTTATTGCTGGCTGTAAAATTCATTATCACCTTTTCTAAAAAGCCATTTCTATTCAGGACCTCTCCTGTAAGCGGAACATAGTGCTGTTATAAAACAATGCAGAGTAGAGAAATCTTCCCTCCTGACACCAGCAAACGGAGCAGAACGTTACTACGACTGTTTCTGACTGACAAGCGTCGCTCCGCACAACGCTGCTGGTTAGTATGTAAGGACGGGGCAGGCGATGGGCAGGAAATCAGCCTGGTATAAAAACACATGAAGGTACTGTACATAAGAACGAGATGAAAGGCCAAGAAAACGGGTACCGTGTACTCTACAGTATGCTGCTGCGTTCCTTGTTATTTCATTAATCTAGACCTAGACGCTTGCCGTTTGGTATTTGAGGGATAAAGGTTCTAAAAAAACAGAACAAAAACAAACAAACAAAAAAAACACAGTGGGCCTGATTCAGAGCCGGACGCTATTTGCACTCGCTCGTTCAGAAAAAGGGGCCGGCTATTTAAATTGAGCGCTCGCTCTTTGCGGTCTGTTGACGCCTCTATGTCTGAGCGAGCGAGCGAACGAAATATGCGCTCGCTATTTTGTAAAGACGCCCCCTGGCCGCTCGCATCCTACATCATCTCCGCTATTTATTTGATTAATCGAGTACATCGAAAGGCATCTGAACTGCTCGCAGTGCTTGTGATTGGATTTTCCTACTGCAATCATGCGAACAGTTCAGGCTAAGAAACAACCAAGTGACGTGGTCGATGACGCTGCTTTGTTAATTATGCACACCCTTAAAACGCCCGTTTTGACCTTTTGGCACGCCTGCGTTCGGATCTCCACTCCCCGTTTTCAAGCACCTTCCCCTGTTACCACCCACAAACGCCTCATCCTGTCACTCAAATTAGCAGGCATTCGCTATTTTGTGAGCACACAATTTCCGACCGCAATGACTGGTTCACGCATGCGTATTACAACCCATACGCATGCGCAGTTGTGCAAACATCGCTCGGAGCGAACGAGCGGCCGCTTACGAGCGGCTCTGAATCAGGCCCAGTGTTCTTTGATGGCTAAACATATGGATAAGAACAGAAAAGAGCAGGAACATTTAGAATTGCTACATAAACAAAAGACTATTCAGATACACCTGGAACGGATAGGTGAACACTGACAGATGCTGGGCCCCCCAGATCGGGATGGGTACAAGATACCAGCTATCGGGATCCTGGCGGTCAAAATCCCGACACCGGCATCCAGACATGGTTAGAATACAGACACCTGTCGGTAGGTATCCTAACGGAATCGATATGTAATGCCGCTGGATGTGTTCCCGGCGGACATAATACCAACGCCGGAAGCCTGAACAGTGGATATCCCAACTGGGGTGGTAAGTACCCTAACCCTCCCCTCTACCCCCCCCCAACCCTCCCTTACTGGTGCCTATCCCTATCCCCCCTTTCCCACACCCTAAACCTAACCCTCCCAGGGGGTGTGCCTAACCCTAACCTCCCCCTAGTGGTGCCTAACCATAACCCACACTTCACCTCCTCCCCAGGGGATGCCTAAAACTAACCCTCCCCTCCACGGCTAACAGCCAACAGTCCCCGCTTACCTTCGTTCGGGATGCTGAGAGTCAGGATTTTGGCTTCTGGCTAAAGATAGCCGTCGGGATTTAGACGCCTATCTTTAGTACCAGGTCGGACTTCCAGTGCCGCATTCCGAGCGGCAGTAAGTCAACAGCATCGCATCCAAACCCTCCCCCCCCCTAATGCCTAAATCTAACCTCCCCCTCCCCGCACCCTAAACCAATCCTCCCCCCCCTAGGGCCTAACCCTAACCCTCCCTCCCTAGTGCCTAACCCTCTCCGCAACCCCACTACTTACCTTTGAGATCCCGGCGGTCAGGATGCCAGCGCTGGGATTCAGACAGGTGTCGGGATTCCGGTACCGGAATTCTAAACGCCAGTATCCCTTGCCGGGATACTGAACGTATCCCTCCTAGATCTATGTCCAGAGTGAGGTCCCAACACAGAAAGTGCTGGCCACCGTGACAGGTTTGCAGACATGCCAGATCACACCCAAAATACTTATGGTTTGGACCTCAAGGTCACTCGCTGGCCCAGCTGTTATAGGCAACTGCAAAGCTCAGGGAGAGAGTCCTGTGACTGTGGCCTGCCTTCTACACGTCAGTGCCACCAACCAAGGTACAATTCGTTGGCAGTACTGCATTCAGAAGTAGGCAGGCAGTGGTTACCTTCCCTATGGTAATACAGCTGTTTTCCATTCCTGCTCTAAACCAATCGCTGTGAAAATCAGGGAAAACACTGATTATTATTATGTCCATAACGGGTACATAGTGTGCCTCGTCTAACCTGCTCTATTCAGCGATTAATGGACAAAGCAAGCGTAGCCGGGGAGTGTCTTCATAGTAAGCAGGAGACAGTAAGTCTTTTATTCTTGGCACAAGATGTAGCTCACCAGGTTATTGATGGTACCAGATGTGCCTCCCCATATTACTGATGGCACCAGCTACAACTCGCCATATTGATGTTGGCATAGATGTGGCTCAGTTTTCACTTGTCAGCAATAATTACGGCCTTTCATATTCATCTTATCACCAGAGGTGACTCATATACATAATTAGTAAACATTGTTTTTTTTGTTATTAATACAAAGACAAGTGCACCACATAACAAGAAATCCTTTATCAGAGGTTCCCAAACTCCACCATTACAGTCCAGGTTTTAAGAATATCCATGCTTGAGCACAGGTGACTTAAGTAGTACCTCAGTCAATTTAATTTAACCGGGATGTAGTCAGCAAACCGGCGGCTGAATCCCGACAAGGGAATTTAAGACAGGCGTCAAAATACAGACTCCTATCGCCCAGACGCCGCAACACAGGAGGACGGCTGCCCGAACTAGGTAAGTCCAGGGCGCCCTTCATGTTAGCCGCGGGGGAAGGGCGTTACGTTAGATATCGGGGTTAGTGTTAGTTTTTTTTTTTGGGGGGGGGGAGGTTAGGCTTAGGCACTAAGGGGGTTAGGGTTAGATTTAGGCCCTAACGGGGAGGGTTAGGGTACGGTGTGGGGAGGGTTAGGGTTAGAGGCTACAAGAAGGGAGAGTAAGTATACTTACCCAACCCCTGTCGGGATACCAACCATTGGGATGCCGCTTTCGGTATTGTGACAGGAGGCATCCCGACAGCCGGCATTACATACCCATTCCCTGCTAATCACCTGGTTACTGGGAGAGGATGGTATATGCTGCTGCAGAATACAGTCACTAGCCCCCCCATAATGCCCTAACACAGTTCAGTCGAGCACCCCTGAAAAACCAAAGAGGTCTTCATCAGCTCACAGATAGTAATATGGTAGAAAATTTCGTAAGTGTGCAAAATATGGTCATTGATGGACATCGCTGAGCCTCAAGTAAATGTTCTTGCACCTAATCAGAGCGCAGAATGAGTAAATGCATGCAGGCAAACAGAGCCGGCCCTAGCCAAATTAGTGCCCTAGGCAAGATTTTGGGTGGTGCCCCCCTCCCTGTGGGATCCTGAAAAGGGTTGTAGCCAGCACAGCACTGAATCAGTACCCACCCTCACCCACCACCCCTATCCCAGCAGTAAGCACTACAGCACCCCGGCCCTCTTCCAGTTCCAAATTTACTTTACCTGAGCGGAGCCTGCAGAGCTGTCCGACTCAAGTACAGCAAGCCACAGGTTGCGGACCCACTTTTTCCATCTCAGGCTGGCAGGCCGCATCTGTGTGTGATACTTGCTGGGGGCGGAACCCAGAGCCGTGACTCACTACTCCGAGCTCTGCAAAGGCCCATGGTGCAGTAGTCCTCCCGCAACCACTTTCTTATAGTCCTGAATGAGCCTCTGTCCATGCGCAGAAGCTCATTCCGATTGTGTGATGCCTCAGAGCTGGCCCTGCGCTAACCACTAGCCGCTGTCCAGGTGCTCCGCCCCCGCAAACTTCTGCCGCTGCCCACTCACTGTTTGCTGCTGCCAGGCCCGATCAGAGCTGTCAGCTGAGCTCCGATCGTGGATGCTACATAGCAGAAGTAGCAGCTGCCAGAGTTTTTGCCCAGCCGGTAGCAGGTGCCAGGCCATGCCTGCTCCAACCTCCACCGGCCCTAGGCAGGCTTGGATGCCCCTAGGCATTTGCTTAGTTTGTCTATGCCTAGGGCCGGCTCTGCAGGCAAAAATATGCCCTTGGTATGCTGGACAGAAGCATAAGCAAGCATGGACAGACTATGGTAATTTCCCGTTACACTAACCATCATATATTACACTCGTTACAAAGTGGCACAGCTCCCTTTTTCTTTACGAGAAGAGCCAGAGTTAAACCAACAGTGGGGTCCTAGAGGAGAGCGTGTGGCTGTGATATATAGGGGGAGATGTATCAGACCTTCCAAAGAGATAAAGTGAAGGAGTTCCCCACAGCAACCAACCTGCTCCAAGCTATCATTTATCTAGCACAGTCTATAAAATGACAGAGGCTGAACGGTTGCTAGGGGAAACATCGCCACTTTAATCACTCTGTAAGGTTTTATACATCCCCCCCCCATATTGTCACATATAGGTTCAACATGCAGTCTTATGTATGTCAGTTACATTCAGAAAATAACCTCTGCAAAGTGAAATATAAAGTTCAAATAATCAAATTAAACTGCAATTTGTCCCTTACATGTACTCTGTCATTACAGTGCTACAGCATGCTATTCCTGTTTAACAGCAAAAATCTCTATGTGATGTATCATCATACTTTCCTTTGGTGTAACATCCATTTCCCAAGTAAGGAAGAATAGAACGTTTGCCTATAATTATGTCAGTCACTTATACATCAAATCTTCCAAGCTCGAGCATTCGATGGCTGTAATCTTAACACAGTCCCCACCCCCCCCAAAAAAAAAATGTACACAAAAAATGGGGACGATAATGATGTCAAGTCAGTTTAGCCATGAGCTCCATAACAGCTTCCATTTTGTTGCAGACCATCATGCAGTTTTTGTTGGACTTCATTTACAATAGGAGCTTGATAGATTCCAGCCATTGGCAGCTACTTTCTTTTACTGATCACTCCACCACTGCTGTTCTAAAGACAGAGCGCTTCTGTGATAATAAGGAGCACACTGGCTAATCCTTATGCTGCGTCCCTCACTGCAGGGGGTGACTGCCAGACGAACTCCCCGTATTCATCGGCCTCGTATGATCAGATACAGGGCTGTATCATTCATGTAATTGCCTTACAAAAAAATCAAAAATAGTGTTTGCAACAATTGTTTCACACGCAATCAAATTATGCAGAGAAATACAATTCGTACTGCATGAGGATTGTTTTTCTTAGGTTATCTGAAAGAAAATGGGGACAGCCACGCTGTTCCAGACATTAAGTGAATAACGTGCCCTATGTACACCTGCGTTACAATCTGCCACTTCCTTTACCGCACTATGGATAAATCATAGAATAGCTGGGTCCTTTAGCAGCAAGGCAGGGTACAGTGCAAGATGGATCAGGGACTATTTAGACTGAAATTTGTAAAACTAACTAGTACTGTAAGTCAAAGCAACAACATCATATATCAAAAGGTTTGTTTATTTAATAATAAAGTTCATATAGCATATAGCACAAACGTACTTTAATCTGCAACAATCAGTCAGTAATAGGAGTGACTTAAGGTGCGTACACACTGGACGATTTTACTGAGCGATTGCACGATTACGACATCACAATCGTGCAATCGCTCAGTAATCGTGCACTATAATGACGGAAACACCCAGTGATGTCAGCTGGTTGTTCCTGACATTGTCCAATCTGTCAATAACGACAGACTGGCCATGTTCAGGAATGATGGAGGGTGCCTGCACTGAACGACTGATCATTCAGTGTATGCACTACAGGGGATCAGGAACGACTGTACGATTACGATGTTGACGTCGTACTGTCTTTCCTGATCACCCAGTGTGTACGCACCTTTAGGCTGGGTACACACTTGGTGATATATTGCCTGTTCTATCAATGAACGATATATCGCTAACGCATGGCGTATGTGTACACCCTATATGTAAGTAAATGACGTAGTTCACAGACATATCAGGTTGGCCATGCAGCACAGCCGATTTATCTGGATGTATGTACGGGCGACCCGCTGACCACCCGTACACTTGCTGAAGGGATCCACCGATACAGACATCTCAACTGGGCGAGCAAATTTAAATGCACGCTCAATGATGATGTCAGCCCAGACACATCAGGCGTCTGATTGGTGTGTATAGCTTACCAATTGGCCGCTTTGACAGCGTATCGGTCTCCTGACCGATCCGTCGTCAAAGTGTGTACCCAGTATAATAGTGGACTAGATTTGTGTCTCTATGTTCTAACCAGGGGTCCCCCACATAACGATCTCCAATTCTGATAACATTTTACATGAAGGTTGGCATATACATCAGACTAACTTTGAAGGCCATAGTTCTGCTACTATTGCATATTGTGAACTAAAATATTCTCAATGTGGTGGTCTGTGCAATTGTCACCAACTCAGCAGAGCACAATCAGCAGGTGCGAATGATATTTAAAAGTGGACCACTTGACATGAAATGACCCAACCAGAATGTGTAGGGCCCACATGGATAAAGTGGTCTGTAAACATACGAAAACATATAGCAGGGAAACGAATCAAGCTGTGCCAGGGCCGGTGCTAGGTGTATCGGCACCCAGTGCCGTCTCGTGTTCCCCCTCCGCTCACTACGCCCTCCCCCTGAGCATAAAATAACAATGGCAGTAGGTGGGTGGAGATCGGGGTCTTCAACAGCCGCACCCCGGTGCCCCTGTGCGGCCGAACACACAGAGCGTGCCTGGAGCCGGCCCTGAGCTGTGTAAAAAGTGGACCAGTGGAGAAATTGCCCAAAGCATTCAAACAGCTTTAAGGCAGCATTTATCAAGTGCATTCTATTAAACGATAGGTCAAAGCTGATTGGTTGCTATGGGCAACTTCTCCACTGGTCCACCTTTACACTGCTTGATACATACAGTTTTATGAGGGAAGTGTAATATCATAGGACATATTTTTCCATCTAGCGATCCTGTATATAATACCACAGGGCACTGTTGAACCAGCAAATGAGGTGATTGATTTCTACAAGCAACTGTACCCACTGGGAATCTTCTAGCTACGTAACCTGGCAAAGTATTACATGATCAATAAACGTATTGCAATAAAAGGTAGACGATGTGCACAACCTTCTTAGAAGGAGAACTGTCAATCACAGTTCTGTAATGAAAAGTGAAATAATCAGCTCATCTGGATACTCGCAGATTTTACAGATGGGTGGATTTTACATATGGAGCTGCCTTCATTGCAACATCTAGCTCATTCACTTTACTTACCCTATAACAGACTGGTATCCATCGTTTTACGCTGACGAACAATTAATCTGTCACAGTGTGTGCCATAAAGTGGGCTCCAGCTTTACAAACCGCATAATGTGAATAGTTAACATTGTAATTACCGAGACCGAGATGACTAGAGCAAATGGATGTGTCCCACAGGAGCAACTCCCTCCAAATGTACTCGTGTGGAGACAAGGATAGGATTAACACAAATCGGGAAGGTGAAATCAACTCGAATATGAATCCAAACTGATCTACCTAATCACACACTGCTAAAAATATGGATGCAATTCACGCAGAAAATACTAATACATTACAGCTACAACACAATAGGCATCCATTTCTGCCTCGGTGTCTAGCATACAATAATAGAATAAAATAACAAAAAGACGAGAGAGACTTGTTAATAATAGTGTGAAGTTCATGATCAGATCTGAACGAGTAAATGCTTCATGTATTTGTCCAAGGTTATTAAAATCTGCTATTTGTAACAGCACAATACAGGGGAGCCAAGATCACCAAGAGTCTGGCAGACTCGTAATTAAATAACTTCTCAGCAATGCTCCAAACACACATTTCCATGGAGTTTAACCATTTCAATCACTTTCTTTGTATATTGATCTGCAATTATATACATATGCATTATGTTCTTCTCTTAAAACCATCTTCAATCTGTCAATAACTAGAAGCTGAAAAGATCCCATTGTTTGGGGGCACGCCAATGTTGAATGACTTTTTATTACAATATTTAAATGGAAGTCTTCATTTTTTAGAAGCTGATAGCAAGGCCAATGGAAAGGGACCTTAATGGTGAAGACGCAATATGTTTGTTGGGTGGAAATTACAAGTTCTATACATACGGATTACAAATCTGATGGGCAGTTTGCTGAAATTGCTCCACAGATCACATAATATTAGCTCACTAATAGCCGCAATTGTGCACATTCATAGTTGTAGCACGATTGGCGTAATGGTCGGCATTACTGCCTCACAGCACTGAGGTCTTAGGTTTGATTCCCACCCTGGCCATAACTGTGTGGAGTTTGTATGTTCTCTCAGTGCTTTCCTCCGGGTACTCTAGTTTCCTTCTGCAATCCAAAAATATACTGATAAGTTAATTGGCTCCCAACAAAAATTAACCCTATTGTATGTGCGTGTTCATGTGGCAGAAATATAGACTGTAAGCTCCACTGGGTCAGGGACTGATATGAATGCCCAAAGAATCTCTGTAAAACGCTGTGCAATAAGCACGCGCTATATAAATAACAGTTAGTAAATAAATATGTGCCTGGTTTATGTTTGGTACACATCATATACTCTTACATAAAATTATTTACTTGTGAAATACACATTTGCGCCTTAGGCATTATATACATCTGTGTACTGGACTGCATCTATTCACAATGACACCTCACTGTATTTGTCCTAGGTTAGTCCAAAACCCTCCCTCACATGACATATCTAAATGTGCAAATGGGAGTAAGTGTAGAATTTGCACCCCACCCATCTGTCCCTAGGTGTTTTTAATCAGCACAGGTTCCTACTGTATTATAGGTATGGCCAGGATAAATATACATAATGTGTAAAGGGGGGTATCCATTGGGCGATTTTAACAAGCGATTGTACGAAAACAACGTCGTCAGCGTGCAATCGCTTGTAAATCGCGCATGCATCGGGCATGTTTTGGTCGGAAGCGACCAGCGATGCGCGTGCCCACTGATCGCTTCCGACACCGCCCGTACATGCTGGTCAACCTGACGATCTCGTCAGATTCAGCATGTGCGGGGATGGAGGGATGTGCCTGGATTGAACGAGTGAACATTCAGTGTAGGCACATCACTAGATATACAAACGAGAGCACGACTGGAATGTCATAATCGTGCTCTCGTTTGTAGATCTATTAGTGGATACCCGCCTTTAGTATTAGGGATGTTAGGGACCCATCTGATGGGGTTCACCTTGACGTGGTGGATGTGCAAACCTTTTTAGGCCAAACATGTACTAAGAACCTCACTTATACTCATCGTTAATTGTAGAGTATATCAGGATTATTTTGATTATCATGGTTCTTAGAGTGTGCAACTGATTATTTCTACCCTATAAGTGTAGAATTCATGCAGCATGTTTTCTGGAAACTATTTTAGGCAATGTATGCAATGCAAACCAGCCTAGGTCTCACTCTGCATTATCCCCAATATTGTTTATATAGTCTGGGGTCTGCCCCTTAGGATGAGCGCAGCTGTTTGATTTTTTTTTCCAATTGGCCAAACTGGTTGATATCTGCTGCCCATTTGGACCAATATCACAGACCAAGTCCAGCTTCACTAGGGCCTTTGAGTGCAGATGGAAAATGACCCTGTACACAGGGAGATAAAGGTCATCTCCCAAATAAATTTCCCAACATGCATCATTAGGATTCAATAAAACTGTTGCAGGGTCGATGCGATACTCCTTGCATCACTAGACTTTAGAATATTTTAGTCAATGATGGCTTCTTGGTGGTGATAGGAGATAGGCACAATGAAACATGTAGGAGACAGTAATGGCAGCACTTGGGTTAAATCCAGTTGATGTCTCCTGCACATTCCTGGCTGTGCTTCTCCATTACAGTGATTACAGCCAAGGATTTTCTTTAAAGTCTTCAAATCATAGAAGAGCCAGGGGATAAACACACACAGCTTCCTGACACAGCGTTTACACCGTGTGTCAGTGTGAACCATTCGTTTTGGTTCAGCACCACTTATATATTAAATGATGTCTCATAACCAGAGCCGCTACTGATGAAAACTCAAGAACATATAACATCCTCATATACGTTCATACTGTATGTAAATCAATCAGAGCTCTGAGACTAGAACATTGACCATTTAAACCGGTGAAGTATACCTCTGTGCAGAATAATGTTACTTGCATTAGTACCAAAAAAAAAAATAATATATATATATATATATCATACAAACTCGGCAGTCACATGCTTTTCAAACTGCAACTCCTTTAAACATAGGGAATGTTGGTTCCAAAAATATTGCAATAATTTGTTAAGCTGACCACCGCTTCACGGTCGTTCCCATCCGGCCAGTCCCTACACTGATTCTCAGATAAATAAACTTGATCTGCCACCTTTGGCTCAAGCTTGCATACATTTTAAACATGAAACTGGGTCCTGCCTTAAAGAGACAGGACCACACCCAGGGCTATCAGTTAAAAAGCACCAGGAAAAAGAAAAAAAGTTTGTATTACATTTGAAAAACAGGGTGCCCTAGCAAGTGTGACCACAAAATTTAAATAAACGACAGGCTTAGTCCACGGCACTCAACCATCTGGGGTGCCCTTGGCATGTGACCACACCATCTACATAAAAAATTTCATACAAACTCGGCACCCACATGCTTTATAAACTGCAACTCCTTTTTTCTTTTTCCAGGTGCTTATTAACTGATAGCCCTGGGTGTGGTCCTGTCTCTTTAAGGCAGGACCCAGTTTCATGACCTGACCGATTGAGCATGCATTTCACTTGATGAAGACAAAACTGAAGGGAAAATGCCCCAAGAACAAGCAGGAACTGAAGACATTTGCAGTAGAGGCCTGGCAGAGCATCACCAGGGATGAAACCCAACGTCTGGTGATGTCTATGCGTTCCAGACTTCAGGCTGTAATTACCTGCAAAGGATTTGCAACAAAGTATTAAAAAGTGAAAGTTAGATTTAGGATTGTTTAGTTTGTCCCATTAAAAGTGGGAGGCACATATAGAAACCGTTGTAATTCCTACACCGTTCACCTGATTTGGATGTAATTACCCTCAAATTAAAACTGAAAGTCTGCAGTTAAATTACATCTTGTTTGTTTAATTTCAAAGGCATTGTGGTGGTGAATAGAGGCCAAACTATGAAAATTCTGTCAATGTCCCAATATTGATGCACCTGACTGTATAATATAATATATATATATATATATATATATATATATATATACACATATACATACATACATACATACATACGCACACCAGATTGATCAAAGACCTTTTCTAACATTTGTATAAAAACACACAGTCTACAGATAGTTTCAGCTATGCTCTAGGCTAGGGGTGGGCTGAATACAGCCCACAAGGCAATCCTGGCAGTCTCACTGCCTCCCACCACCGCAAAATTACAAACAGCCCAACAAAGCTGCTTATCATGGCGCTGCTTACAATCTGTGGCCAGGCACAGCTGTATGCTCCCAGTTTCCCGTTACAGGCAGGCATTAGGGATGGACATCGAAAGTCAAGAATTAGCAACCATCGATGTTCCCAAGTCGATGGTAGTACTTTTTCCATTGAACTGCGGGTATTCGATGATTGAAAGCCATCGGATGAAGCTTTCTGGTGACAGCTTCTATGCAGCTACAGACACCCGAAAGTGGTGTCCACAGCTCAGCTAATGTGGGCTTGCGTGATCTGAATGCTTCTGCGCATAGCATAATCATCGATAGTTATACCATCAGATGGTTTCGATGGGAAGACTAGTAGCCATCGCAATGCTGGATTTGATGTTTGAAGTTCGGCAACCATTCGATGTCCATCCCTAACAGGCATCTAACAGCTCCATGGTGCAGCGTGGCTGAGGGACTGCCAACAGCCATGCCCAGGGGTATGACCCGACTTCTCCTAGCAGCACATGATCTGACAGTCCCGGAAGTACAAATATTTGGAAAACAGCGCTGTGAAAAGAGAAATTACACAATGTACCCAGAGTTTATTAAACCAAATATATTAATAAAACAAATGCACAATATTAAAACTAAAAATGTATTAGATATGTTAAAACTGTATCAACAGTAGCAATACATATCCAAATCCTCACAGCTCTAATATGAATCCCAGACACAGGTGTCAATTATATTCTCACAGCTGCGTCCAGCCGAGGAGTGTCTCTATATGAGAATGGTTGTTAGTTGTTTTTATTAGAGTCAATAAATAATTTGCTTAATGCATCTGCAGACGCTGTGTGTAGTATTTTTTCAACCCTCACAGTGGGGGACAGCCAACGTGTGGTACATATAATAGCTGTATCTGCCGAAAAGTGGTCACAAGATGGCGACTGTGTGGTATTACCTTTTCAACCCTCACAGTGGGGAACAGTCAACGAGCAGTGCATATAATAGCGGTATCTGCCACAAAGTGGTCACTAGATGGCGACTCCACAGGAATATCCCTCTGAAGAAATCACATAAGGGAAGAAACGCGTTAGGGTACTGGACCTTATCCCCTCAGCTATTCATCCAGCAAACTGTGTTGTTTCTGGTTTCTGTGGACGCAGAATTATTGCTCCATCACGGAGTTCATTTGGGGTAGGCTACAGATAAAACACTGACACGAGGAGACACGCTAATTAGGCAGAGCAGAGCGATGAGAATTACCACGCCGCCACCTGAGTTGCATCGTGCGGCAGACAGCGTTCCACCAGAGAGCTGCCGGTCAATTCCACGGAAGAACCTGTTTAAAAGCGCCGTTTAGTTTGGATTAGAGAAGGGGGCCCCGAGAAGTCGCTTAATTGTGACCACCTTACGGCAAACGCCGCTTTGTATCAGCTCTGCCCGGATTGAAGTTTGGAGATCGCGAGTCCTGTGGAGTCGCTATTTTGTGACCACTTTGCAGGAGAGACTGCGATAGGATCGTTATTAAAATCTGACAGATTATCGTACAGTGTGTACGCAGCATAAGGTGCTACAAGGGAGATTGCTGGACTCTTCAGGGAGATTGCTACTATTTCAGGGAGTCTCTCTGACAATGAGGGAGAGTTGGAAAGTATAATACAAATGTCACATCGCATTGCGACGAAGACATATTTTAGGTCAACAAAGACGCTCAGTGCTAGCAGAGCCGCACGGCACTTGGCGCGCTGAGAGGGTTTGTCACAACTGCAGCAATAGTGTATAACACCACATCTGCCCGCGCCCTGGGTGGATAACACCACATCTGCCCGCGCCCTGGGTGGATAACACCACATCTGCCCGCGCCCTGAGTGCATAACACCACATCTGCCCGCGCCCTGAGTGCATAACACCACATCTGCCCGCGCCCTGAGTGTATAAAAACACATCTGCCCGCGCCCTGAGTGTATAAGAACACATCTGCCCGCGCCCTGAGTGTATAAGAACACATCTGCCCGCGCCCTGGGTGTATAAGAACACATCTGCACGGTCCTGGGTGTATAAGAACACATCTGCACGCGTCCTGAGCGTATAAGAACACATCTGCACGCGCCCTGAGCGTATAAGAACACATATGCCCGCGCCCTGAGTGTATAAGAACACATCTGCCCGGTCCTGGGTGTATAAGAACACATCTGCCCGGTCCTGGGTGTATAAGAACACATCTGCACGGTCCTGGGTGCATAAGAACACATCTGCACGCGCCCTGAGTGCATAAGAACACATCTGCCCGCGCCCTGAGTGCATAAGAACACATCTGCCCGCACCCTGAGTGTATAAGAACACCACATCTGCCCGCGCCCTGAGTGCAGAACACCACATCTGCCCGCGCCCTGAGTGCATAAGAACACATCTGCCCGCGCCCTGAGTGCATAAGAACACATCTGCCCGCGCCCTGAGTGCATAAGAACACATCTGCCCGCGCCCTGAGTGCATAAGAACACATCTGCCCGCGCCCTGAGTGCATAAGAACACATCTGCCCGTGCCCTGGGTGCATAAGAACACATCTGCCCGCGCCCTGGGTGCATAAGAACACATCTGCCCGCGCCCTGAGTGCATAAGAACACATCTGCCCGCGCCCTGAGTGCATAAGAACACATCTGCCCGCGCCCTGAGTGCATAAGAACACATCTGCCCGCGCCCTGAGTGCATAAGAACACATCTGCCCGCGCCCTGAGTGCATAAGAACACATCTGCCCGCGCCCTGAGTGCATAAGAACACATCTGCCCGCGCCCTGAGTGCATAAGAACACATCTGCCCGCGCCCTGAGTGCATAAGAACACATCTGCCCGCGCCCTGAGTGCATAAGAACACATCTGCCCGCGCCCTGGGTGCATAAGAACACATCTGCACGGTCCTGGGTGCATAAGAACACATCTGCACGGTCCTGGGTGCATAAGAACACATCTGCACGGTCCTGGGTGCATAAGAACACATCTGCACGGTCCTGGGTGCATAAGAACACATCTGCACGGTCCTGGGTGCATAAGAACACATCTGCACGGTCCTGGGTGCATAAGAACACATCTGCACGGTCCTGGGTGCATAAGAACACATCTGCACGGTCCTGGGTGCATAAGAACACATCTGCACGGTCCTGGGTGCATAAGAACACATCTGCACGGTCCTGGGTGTATAAGAACACATCTGCATGCACCATGAGTGTATAAGAACACATCTGCACGTGTCCTGAGTGTATAAGAACACAGAACACATCTGCACGTGTCCTGGGTGTATAATAACACATCTGCACATGTCCTGGGTGTATAAGAACACATCTGCACGTGTCCTGGGTGTATAAGAACACATCTGCACGTGTCCTGGGTGTATAAGAACACATCTGCATGTGTCCTGAGTGTATAAGAACACATCTGTATGTGTCCTGAGTGTATAAGAACACATCTGCACGGTCCTGGGTGTATAAGAACACATCTGCACGGTCCTGAGTGTATAACACATCTGCACGGTCCTGGGTGTATTAGAACACATCTGCACATGTCATGAGTGCATAAGAACACATCTGCACATGTCATGAGTGCATAAGAACACATCTGCACATGTCATGAGTGTATAAGAACACATCTGCACATGTCATGAGTGTATAAGAACACATCTGCACGGTCCTGGGTGTACAAGAACACATATGCATGTGCCATGAGTGTATAAGAACACATCTGCACGGTCCTGGGTTTATAAGAACACATCTGCACATGTCATGAGTGCATAAGAACACATCTGCACATGTCATGAGTGCATAAGAACACATCTGCACGTGTCCTGAATGTATAAGAACACATCTGCACGGTCCTGAGTGTATAAGAACACATCTGCACGGTCCTGAGTGTATAAGAACACATCTGCACATGTCATGAGTGTATAAGAACACATCTGCACATGTCATGAGTGTATAAGAACACATCTGCACGTGTCCTGAGTGTATAAGAACACATCTGCACGTGTCCTGAGTGTATAAGAACACATCTGCACGTGTCCTGGGTGTATAAGAACACATCTGCACGTGTCCTGGGTGTATAAGAACACATCTGCACGTGTCCTGGGTGTATAAGAACACATCTGCACGTGTCCTGGGTGTATAAGAACACATCTGCACGTGTCCTGGGTGTATAAGAACACATCTGCACGTGTCATGAAAAACTGGTTGGAAAAAATTCCCAGTTATTGTTACGACAATTCAGCTCAAGTCATCACAGGAACACAAGATGATGTGAATAATGAGCGCCTTATTGCTAATAAAATGAAACCTTTTACAAAGAAAAGAGTTTGCAGGACTAAGCGTCACACGGTCTTCTACACCCGGAGAGCTGTGCGGCCCTACAGACAGCAGAAAGCTTTATGTGACCTCTATGTCGCTGCAGAGAATCCTGTTCTCCCTGAGACCAGGGCAAATTGATCAAGCTGTCAGGAGGAATAAGGAGAAGCATGTTAATGGAACTTTCTTTCTCTCAATCCAGGATAGCAGCGGGATGACAGCAGGCTGGAAACATGGGCTAGGTTCCGCTGTTTACTTCCAACGCGAGAGGCAAGCTAAGCTGCACAGTTTTAAAGTCTAACAAAAGCAATAGGTGTCAGCGAGGTGCAGGAATGGGGAGCGAGGACTCGGTTACTGGTGAGAAAGGACATCCGTCCATTCTTCTTCTCATGCCTGTGACACCGATGTCTGCTGCAGGCTCAATGGCCAAGGTTACACAAGACAAATCTAAAGTGACATACAAAAGAAGATTTTTCTTTACATTTATTATTAGTGATACTAGACATATGGTGAAGGCTGCCACAGCGCAGACAGCTACCCTGAGCTTTACATACATTTTGCTTTGTTCTTCTAAGACAATAGATGATGAACACTTTCACTGCCTTGGGGGTGAACAATGCCTTCATAATACAAGAAAGCTGCAGGGCTAGATTGCTGTATCTATGCAGTTTTACTTTTGTTGAACTTTGTGGAATATGTTGGTACTACAGTATATTAGTTTTGTATAGAGAACTTTGGACCTCATTCAGATCCGCTGGCAAGCGCTGAGCGCTCGCAAGCGGGTCGATATTTAGGACCTGCGCATGGGCAGCGGCCGCACTGCACGTGCGCAAACCCCGGAGCGAGAGAGAAATTCTCTCGCTCAGAAGCTCACTCCAAAAGGGGCGGCTGTCGACGTTGATCGACATCTCGCCCCATGGGGTGGTGGTTTCACAAACGGAGGCGTTCCTTAAGGAACGCCTGCCGTTTTGTGGGCGGCCGCACTGATATCAGCAGTGTTGTCAGTGGGGAGCTTCCTGCTCGATCAGAGCAGGAAGCTCCCTGGGGCTTGCGGTTGCCGAGACCCAACCTTAGGGTCTCATCGCAAGCCCCGATGGTCTTGACCATCGCGACCATCAACCTGGTCAGTCGCTAAAGCTGTGGGTGGTAACCCACAGCTTAGCTAGCGACCAGGAGGCCGCACTTCAAAATACAAGCGGCCGCCCTCATTCAGAACGAGCGCTCGCATTTTGCGAGCACCTCTTAATGAGGGCCTTTATGTGTGTACATCACCCCTTACATATACACACACATATATATATATATATATATATATATATATACATACATACATACATATATATACACACACACACACACACACACATATATATATATATATATATACACATACATCAGTCCATACTTACTGACCTCTGTGAGGCGGCAGTCAGGTCAGTGCAGCAGGGGGCGTGATTGCGGCCCTGTCCCTTGCTTTAAAATGCTAATATTACAGGTGGCGGGGTCACGATGGCGCAAATCGGGTGTGACAGGGGAAATGTGCGGGGGGAGCAACAGCCAACCTGGGAGAGTTATCTGCTCTCGCGTGGGGCGAGGAGCGCCACCCGATTGTCGGGAGGCTGCTGGCCGAGTCGGGAGAGTAGGCGACCCTGCATCAGACCCACTGTGTAGTCATAAGCTGATGACTATCAGAATGGAATGTGAGAGTAAATCAGAGATTGCACATGAGCACGGTGAGCAGATACAAACTCTAGTCAAAGCAGATAACACCCTGATAGATTCAGACCCATGGGGTCTGTTCAGCAACAATGTGGATTATGGCGTGAATATTTTTGGCCTATATCAACGTGTTTTTTTTCTTTTTCTCTTCAGTTTTCCCTGTTATTCAGCAATAATCTTCCTAGGGACGGAGGTTGCATTAACACACTGTCACACTCCCTATATAATATATACGTACACTATATATCTATATATCCTTTACCGGCACTGGCAATGTAATTGCCGAATGAGGGGAGGAGAGTAGGAGGAGCCTCAGCCACCTGCAGGGACTGATTGGAGGAGAGCCATCTGTCCCTGCAGTTTTCAGCTGAGAGGATTTCCTCATATAACGCCGTTCTCACATGGCGTTATATAAGGTAAGTCTTTAAGGATTTTCTTAATGTTTTTCTGCTACCTAACAACCAGAAAATGCTTAGCACTATAGAGAGGAAACAAATGCGATGTTGTAGGAGTTGGGCTTTAACGGTGAAGATAATTGCATTATCTTCTCTGTAAACCCGTTCCTGCATAGCTGGGATGCTTAAATTGTTTATTTCCGCATGATTTAAGTTACATTTGCTTGCTGAATAGACCCTAAATCCACATTCTTGAAGGCAGAATCAATATTATAAATATTGGTCATATACTCTGGGCACAGGTAGAAAAATATCCCTGAATCAGCCAGCCTCTGTTTATCAAGTGATTACGAACCATTTTGCAGTCGTAAAGGCTCTGTCACCGCATCTCCCTAGTTAAGAAAGGGTTAAAACAGGAGAAAAGAGATTTCTCCTGTCTTACCTTACTTTTCCCACCGCTATCACCATAGACACGGGTAGCAGTCGGTAAGCCGACGGACCGAATCCTGACCGCCGGCTTCCCGACTGTCTAATCCTGACATGGGTCTAATGACAGGCATCGAGATCCCGACGCCTGTCATTAGACCTACGCCGGAAGCCCGACACCCGGCTTACCGATAGAAGGGGGGATTAGGATTAAGCACTTGGGGGGGAGGTTAGGATTAGGCACCCCTACAGGAGGGTTAGGGGGTAGGATAGGTTAGTCAATACTTACCTTCCGAAGATCAGGATTTTCCCCCCTGCCAGGCTGCCGCAGTTGGGATTTGAACCTGATTCCATAGACACTATGCCTTGCATTTTGCCACTAGGTAACCCCATCTTGAGATGGAGTTACCTCCACCTTGCCTATAGCCAGCAATAGGGACCAGGGAAGCCTCCCCAACATTACTGGATCCCAGTCGGGTTAAACAACAATGCCCAGATGCCTGCTGTCTATGCACATTTTGTGTTAACCTTATGCTGTCAGTATTAGGCTGCGAGCGTTCTGGAAAAGAGGAGGTAGGCACCGCCGAGGATCCCAAGGAGGATAAGTACTGAATTGATGAATACTGATTTTATCTATGCTTTTATCTCAGTGAGAAGCAAAGATACAAAATAAAAGAATAGCAAGTTGCAGCCCTGGTTAATAAATAGAGCCAAATGTTTATGGTTTTGGTTTTTTTTCAATCAAAATTTGTTTTAAAATTTTTTCTTCAAGAGTGTATTAAAAGAACAATATAATACAATGATAGCCACAAGATAATATCTTATAATCATTAATACATATTACGGTGTCACTGTAACCTTTTCGGTTTAATAAATGGGAACTGCTGTATTTGAAGGATAATGTTTCTACAAGAGTCTTGCAGGTCTCATGATGCATTTACTGAGGGGATTGGCTGCAGACTCACAAACTAGAAGAGTGTCCAAATAAGCTATGTAATATAGGTGATCATATTGTCCGCGATCCAGCCAGTCATCCTCTCATACTGGGCAGACGGATAACCACCAGCATGACTGGAGCCTGGTTTGTTCATTGACTTATGGAAGCAGACATATAATAATAGCAGTCAACTTCAGATTACACTTACCATATGAGCAAAGTTTTTGGGTGTCCGCAATTGAATGGATTATTATCAAAAGTGTACTCTGCATTAGCTACAGACAACGCCAACATCCAATGGAAGTGGCAACCCACTGAAAATCTACAGAGGCAATAGAAATAACCTTAATTGGCAGAAATATTGAAATTAACTCTTAAATGTATACTTTTGTGAAAATGCTAATGAAGTAATATACTATCTGTAATAGTATACAAAGCATATATGCTTACTCTCCCGGGAAACGCGGGAGTCTCCAGATTTTTGGGGTAACTCCCCCGCACCCCCGGAAGAGTAGGCATATCGCCCGCAGTGAAGTGGGCAGGATGGGGAGATTTTACCTGGCATTTTCGAGTCTGTAGGAAAGGGGCGGGGCTAAATGGCAAATTGCATAATTTAGCCACGCCCCCTCATCCCGGACCCGTGAATCATGGGGGTTTCCTGTAAAGGGGCGGTGCTTAATGTCATCTAGCATCTGGCCCCGCCCCCTGAAGAGGAGAGCAGCAGGTCCCCTCCCGCTACTCCCGGAAATCTCCCTATTAATGTCGGCAAGTATGATACAAAGGGGTTTATGTATCAAGCAGTGAAAAGCATGGAGAAGTTGCATATAGCAACCAGCTTTGAAGTAGCATTTATCAAGTAGTCTATAAAATAATGGGTAGGAGCTGATTGGTTGCTATAAGCAACTTCATGTTTTTCACTGCTTGAACTGCTTACTTTCACCCATTCCAGTCTCACTAAGCACCAAAGATCAAATGAGAGTATCCAGCAAAGTCTGGGAAAATAGGGGGGAAGCAGTGGGATAATGTGCAGGTATGGGTGGTTATCTGGCTGATGGCTATATTCCCCAAATGCAAGTGAACTGATAACTTGTCCTAATATCTATAGTATTTACATACTGTCTCCCGGCGGCACCCAACCCTAACCATCGACTTCCTGAGATTGTAAAACTGTCCACTAATGTGGACGCTGACATGGTGCCTGTTGACATGTTGAACCATATCGACATTCTAATGTCAACATTACCAATGACAACATGGTCAGTGTCGAATGCTACGTTAAGAAGAAGAATTAAATATATGTAAATCACTTTACAATGTCGACCATGTGACCAGATCCTCAGCCAATGAAGTAGACCTCTACTTGAATGCTAGGTTAAGAAGAATAATTAAATATTAAAGTGGAGATGTAATTCACTTTATTTAGCAATAGCAGAATTGTCCATAGGCTACAATATTCCTCTGAACAAGTTATCATGGTACAGTTGTGTCCACATACATCTAGCCTCCTTGTGCGTTAAATAGCCCTTCTAGTTGCCTCACAGCCGCCGACACTGTAACGTAGCGTTTCACATGCAGATACAGCCGCAGTTGCACACAGAATACAGGCAGGCCGCATATCATTTTAGTCAGCAGTAGCTGCTTGTGTATCCTATTCACATTTCTTTGTGAATAAGATGCATTTTAAGGGAAAAGATCGCACAAAAAGTCGGTCAGTGCTACAAAGTCGCACGGCGCTCACACTATGTGTAAAGCAACTTGTAGTGCATGGCGGATAGATGTATTTGGACACATCTGTTGGTGTAGAATACATTCTTCAGTGGGCAAAACAGTATTTAAAAGCACCGTTATACATACAACTTTTATTGCCTCGTATAAGCCCTCATGCTACTTTTCTTCCTCACAAACACCAACAATTCTCAGTATTTAATTTTTATTAGTTTTTTTTTTTTTTTTTTTTTAGGGGGGGCTGCATGCTTTGTACAAGTTTTGCAATGTGAATAGATCTTTAGAAATACTCAGATATTTCACTCTCTGACAGGTGAATAGGGACTGAATCTACATCTATAGTCCAAGGTCAGGTTTCAGGAAGCCTTTTAACCTATGTAATTATCTGGGAGAGTCTCTCCTGAGTTCCTGAGAAATTCAGTGTCCTATAATTTTCCGCATGGCCGTTTTCTCTCAGGGACAGGTAGGCCGCATTCTTCCTCTCTCTGGAACCTAGAAACATAAAGGTGTTCATGTACACAATAAGTGCGGCGGCGTGCACTGCTGTGGGAGGTTATATGGCCATTTATCACAACGTGCCAGCAAGTCTATTGTAAAAATGTCCTACTAGTTAAATGAGGCTTAGATTTAATGAGGCTGCAAGGACACAACAGCATCCACAAATAAGTTCCTATGGCAATGTCACAGGGCTGTTTGGAGGGTTTTCTATTTTTTAAATATCAGTGTGACTTTGCAGATACAGGTTATTTATACTGCTTTTTATTCTATTTAATCTTTTTTTTAATAAGTATACTAATTTTTAGAGAAGGGTCCAAAAATAAAATCAGTTTTTACTGTGTAGCTTTCAGCTGTAGAGTGACGGAGATCGCGAGAATTACCCCCAGTAATGCTGCTCACTGAGTAATTTGAACCATTGCATTAAGGCCAAATTGTTATGTAGTGTGGGACAGACTTGCTGACTTTTTTTTAATGTTGCTGGAGGGAGGGTGATATCAAGGTGGGAGGCGCAGTGGGCGTGGTGAATCACATCATCACAGCCCTGCAATTTGACTTCAAGTTCCTGGGCTGCCCACATCACAGAAGAAGTGGATGAGATCCCGGTGGTTGCGCTCCCAAAAATTCATGAGTCTCCCGAACATTCCTGGTGAGTATGCAAAGTGCCAATCCAAAATTACTTGAGAGTCTATCAGATGCTGGATCGGAACCTACAGAAAATGTGGTTAGGTGGCAATTGCGGTCTGTCCATTTATACAGCCATCATCTAATCCCCAAAATATGTCCCCATAGTTTCTGAAAGTTCGGAACCAGCTGACTTCTTCCATTTGGCTACTTGCTAAGTCAGCTGAGTCTGCAGTGTGTTATAGTTCAAGATCAGCTGGAGAACCAGAGCCTCCAACACACAGAGGTCTCAGCTTTTGCCTGATGCGAAGGAAATGTGAACGGAAGTAGAAATATGCGGAATACAAATCCCATACAAGAATGTTGGATAAAGATCATGGCATGGGACCATATCCAAACTTGGCTAAAGGACATTTATGATTTAATGTTTTTGTTTATTATTATTTGTATCAGAAAGTTACCAAAAAATTGCAAAGGACCTGTTACTGTACACATAGGGTTACCACCTTTCCCATTTCAGATTCCCAGACAGAGGGCGTGACCAGGAGGCGTGGCCGGAACAGCAAGAGAGTTACGACCATTTTTTTTGACAGATTTCAAGCAATTTTCTCACCACTCTACTAAAGAGCCCCCTCATATGTCTCAGAAATGCCTCATGCCCTATATATATGCCTCAGAGCCCCTTCATGCCCCTTCATATGCCTCAGTGCCACCTCATGCATCTTTACATACCTCAGTGCCCCTCATGCTGCTAGTAAGTATGTGGACAACAGGAGCTGAGAACTTCCAAGTTGCCATTGCTTGTATAGAATTGGTAATGTCGAGGTTGTCAATGAAAGCTATCCATAACCTTATAGAGCCAGCTATTCTGAGCAAATGATTCTATAGAAGATCCCAGTAGCTGGGCCAACATAATGAATTTTGAGAATTCTGCCAGATGTCCTTGGGAATGGGCCACATAAATGCATGGCTCAATAGGCTGAAGTCATAGTGCACCAGTGTTAGAGAGGCATGATGCAGGCTTCAGTCATGTCATCACTCAGTGCATGGGTTACAGGTACAGCATATTATTATTATTACATCCATAAGAAGGTCTAGAGAGGAGAGCCAAGCTCTGTGCCCAGGATACAGGGCACATCCTGCAGCCAGGATCATGGCCAGATGCCTGAGTACCCTGCAGGGTGGCGAGCATGCACGCAAGTACATGGCGTCACTGAGTCTAGGGGGTATATTTACTAAAGTGCGGGTTTATAGAAGTGGAGTTGTTGCCCATAGCAACCAGTTTCTAGCTATTATCTTCTAGAAGGTGCTTGATAAATAAGTAGAATCTGATTGGTTACTATGGGCAACACCTCCACTTCTATAAACCGGCACTTTAGTAAATATACCCCCTAGGTCTCGGGTTAGGCACCCTCCCTTAGGGGTGCCTAACCCTAACCTCCCCAAGTGTCTAACCCTAACCCCCTCTGTAAGTGTCTAACTCTAACCGCCCCTGTAAGTGCCTAACCCTAACACCCCCTGTAAATAACCAGACCTAACCCCCCCCCTTCCCCACAGCCTAAACCTAAGTCTCCCGAGGGGGGGGGGTGCTTAACCCTAACCCCCCTTCCCCCAGCCTAACCCTAACCCTCCTGGGGGGGGCCTAACCCTAAGTCCCCCCCCCGTGAGACCCTACATCTAACCCTCCACCCGCGGCTGTCCACGCCCGAAGCCTGGCTTACTTACTTCGATCGGTATGCTGGGCGTCGGGCTCCCGGCGTAGGTAAAATGACAGGCGTCGGGATTCCGACGCCTGTCATTACACCCCTGCTGGGATTAGACAGGTCGACATTTCAACCATCGCCTTCCTGACTGCATCCCCTGCAGAGGGCCCCTCCGACACCACCCATCAAGGATTAGGCAGCCTCCACACTCCACAATCCCCTATTGAATTCTGGACATATGCACACACCTACAAACAGCACAGTACAGTCAAACAAAATATAAGGCTGGGTAGCCATCAGAATGAAGCCAAAATGATGATATGGTCGTTCCAATTTCCCCATCCCAAAACAAACGGTACTGAGTGTACACACTATGCAATCCTTCAAGCGACGGAACAATTTTATGTGTTGTTTGATAGTATATGATTTATCGTTGTTCCTGTACACACTACTAGAACAACCATCTTTAAGATCACTTACTAGAGGTGATGTCTTCAGATGCCAAATTGAGCAAACACACTGTGCGATCCGCACAATATGTCGCTCCAATTTGCCTCAAAACAACATATTGTGCAGATATCGCTCTAATGCAGAGGTTCCCAAACGCGGTCCTCAAGGCTCCTCAACAGTTCACATTTTAGAGATATCCATGGTTGACCACAGGTGTCTTAATTAGTTCCTCAGTCAATTTGATTTAACCACCTGTGCTCAAACATGGATATTTCCAAAAGCTGACCTGTTGGGGAGCCTTGAGGACGGCCTTTGGGAACCTCTGCTCTAGTGTGTACCTGACCTAAGACATACACAATTAGAAAAAAAAACAAGTCAAATAGGTACTTTTGGCAGCTAAAGTAGGAAGTCATCTATACCAGTAACTGGATAAGCTTCAGGAGCTGTGAGGGCGCCCCTCTACCATTCAAAAGGGATGCACATTATCCTTAATATAAGTAATAAAAAGAAAATATTTCATCAAAGAAAGACACGTCAGTCTGTAATAAAATGTCAGCAGGTATTAACAAACAAATCGGTCAATAAAGCAGGAAGGAGCTGGGGCCCCAGTTGATGGCTCGGAGGGCCATATGTGGCCATATAGCCACCAGCTGCCCATCAGTGATATGTACAGATTTCCGTAACAGATTTAGAAGAGTACGACTGGGTTTAAACAAAGGTGCAGTGTAACATCTAAGGCCACCTCGACCAAAAAACAAACAAAAAATAACTATTTGCAAAGCACAACAGGACTTGGATAGTGGTAGGATATGGCTAAATCTTAGCACTGGTCTCGAAACAGATACCCTCCTCTCACTGCCCTAAAATAAACTTTGGAGAAAAAAAAAAAAATTGCTGGAATGAAAGAAGGGTCAGTAGGATTTGGGTAAACAAGATGGATAACTGGGTGGATGTTACAAGTGGCAGAGTAAATAGACTGTTCTATAAAAAGAAGAAAAAAAAGAAATAAAAAAACAAAATCAGGCGTGTTAGGAGAACATCGGAAATCCTGCAGCACACAAGAAGGGTAAGAACAGAAGATGGTAATTCAACTGACTGGATATGTGGGGAGAATATTAAGTTTCGTACCCCGGTCTGTGTTTGGTCTGCAAAACAGGAAATGAAATATTTTAAACTCATTTAGGCGCCTGTAATTGAATCTGCCCATTTCAATTTAGACACCTAAGAAATAAAAAAGAAAACATTTTCTCTTCTGTCAATTTACTTCCAGACAGGAGGGTGCTATAGTCTACAGATGCTATGCATTACCCATGTATGCATGTATACCTAATGGAGCACACACACGCTAAATCTATTTCTCATGCACATTTCAACCGCTGATTATAGACCCCCCCAGCTGCTGTCTTAATTAAGGCAAACATGTCAGTACAATTCAGAGTACGTGGTCAAACTTAGGTAGACTTTCTAACGAATACCAGATCTATACTTCCGTACAGGTTATATACACACACGTACATCTATAACTGGTCGCAAGCAACCAGCTGGGACTTCTTCCGTATAATGGAAAATAATACAGGGATATAGGTAGTGGTTACTGTACATATACACAAACACACACCACAAAGTGCTTTGACTCAATGACACACAGTTGGGGGACAGAACATATATCTTCAGAACATACCCACTGCCCTAGGTAGAGGGTGCCAAGTGATATTGGACCTTTAAAAGGGATTCTGCAGATACTTTGTTCAGGACGGTTTTAGCTATGTACAAATAAAAAAAAGTGTCCTTATAGTTGAACTATTTCTTTTAATATGTTTTATTCAATTTAGATCAAGCTACTTCAATTGTATAGTCATTGGGGGGAAAGCCAGCAGCACACTGGAATAGTGAAATGGATCATATTGGGAACGATGTTTTGATGTTCTTTGCATAGTGGCTAAAAGTCCCTAATTTTGCCAGACCCCATTTCAGGTTGTAACGATTTATCCAGGGGAAACTGTGGCTCTGGTATGCGCCCTACGTGAATATTAGATAAATAAATACATACAGTGGTTACATTTTCACTTGCTAAATTGGATGCAATACTCAGTATACAGTATGCTCCTATTCTCTGGGCTAATAAATCTATTGGCGTCATTAAAATGCAGAAGCGGCAAGGTAGCAAATTTCAGTAAATATCTGATTGCATTGTGGCAAGTGTTGTATGACCAAACAGTTCCGTTCCTGCTTCCTGATTAGTGGTGATGGGAATCATCCAACCAGATTTTTGTTTTGCCTAATCCCACCCAATTCGTTGGGAGTCCTTTAAATTGGCCAACCAGAACTATGCGTGTGGCCAGTATTACACGTTTACCATAAAGAGCACTGAACCTGATAAAAAAACAAAACTTAGTTTAGTAGTTACAGTAGTCAAAATAAGACATCTGATAAACAAACGTCTCCATAATTAAATCATTTAGCCTCCTAAATGCCTAAAACAGAAGGTTACAGCAACACTGCACAAGACTCCACATTAATATAATGACAGATTTTGTAAACCTTAGTGGCAGAAAGACTAATGATCGCTACTGCTTCATGGCTAAGTGCCTGGAAGTTTAAGTATAATGAATGCACTTTGGCTTAAGTTTACTTCTTCAGTGATAAGGTACTTCACTGTTACCAGTCCTTTCAACGCCAGACCCTTGCCACAAGACATCATTCACCGAACTGCCATTCTCCCTTCACCTAGGCTCAGTTTATCTGCTCAGGAAGGACGGGTCTTGCTCTGGTTACTGATATCTCTGGGAACCAAACCCATTAAGATATTTTTGACCCCTGCCTGTGCTATTTTAACTGTCTGGTGTACAGGAAGGAACCATTAAAAATAGGACAACAATGGGCTTACACACATGAGCCGGGTCCTGATTGTGATTGATGCCTGGAAAAATATACAATGGCAGAGCCTGCATTTCAACACTGCCTGTCATACCACAGAAAGAGAGAGGAGGATTTCATTTCTGTGAGGGCACTGAACTTTTATCAATAAAATCCCAAGAAACCGACAGCATCAGAAGCTTTAATATAGCACAGTTAACCTTATGAAGTCCAAGACTGTTAACCCCTTAACATTGATGACCAAAATGTGTGTGTGTGTGTGTGTGTGTGTGTGTGTGTGTGTGTGTGTGTGTGTGTGTGTGTGTGTGTGTGTGTGTGTGTATTTCAGTGTTGATGCTTTGTTCTATTTAAAATCTGATTAAATTGTGATACACTGGCTGTTGATACGTTGATTCTGTTTTTTATTTTATTTTTTTTGGGGGGGGGGGATAAAAGCTTATGCTGGGCATACACGGCCAGATAAAATGTCTGTCAGGCCGACAGACATTTTATCTGGCAGCCTGCCAGCCGCAGATGTCGTCGGCCTACACTGAGATTTCTCTGGCAGTGTATCAGCCCGACATCCGCGCTCCGCCCCCGGGGGAGGAGACATTTCCCTGTTCCTTCCGCGGGAACACAGGAAATGTCTGTCTGTCGGCCGTGGCTGGGCATACAATGACCGATGCGGCCGACAGTTTACCAGTAAATATCGCATCGGACGGGCATGCTGGACAATCCGGCATGCCCGACCGAGCAATATTTAACCCTCGGTAGCCCACCCAAATGCTACAATTATAGGGACGATCCACCGATATCAGGCGGATCGCCCCGATAATTGTAGCGTGTATGGCCAGCTTTAGGCAGTTCGGTAACAATGTTGACTGTTTGTTGAGCAGATTTGGCACAAGAATAGTAGAACTGTTGGTTTGGTCAAATGTTCAGTGTAAACAAAATAACTTATTTGTGAATATCAAAAATATTTAAAACAAGACTTAAAATGACACTATGGGGTAGCTTTGAGGGCTGGATTAAGGACAATAATCAGGCTTGTTTTGCGTGTATTGCCATTTCCCTTGTAAATCCAACCCTCAAGGCCACCTAGAATCGTAAATGTAATAGCCTACAAGATTTCGGTGATTTAGCCACTAGATATTTAGTGACAATAATTAAAAGGCAAAAAGAAGTTGGTTTTTCCTGCATTGATGAACTAATCATGCAGCTAGATCGCTGAATTCTCGCTGCTCACTGCAACTCGATGGTTATTACATTTACCCCTATAACTACTTCTAGATTATCCATCATAGGGAAATGGCTTTTCAGATTTTAATGAAGTCCTCAGGGATGCAAGAGGGACCTGGATCTGATAAAACTTAATGTAGATCTGGTATCCCAAAATCTAGACCTTAATAGCAAAATGTCCCCCCCAGACCCTTATGGTGCATACACACGATCAGATCTGTCAGACGAACGACGAACTACGAACGATAAACGACGAACGGTTTTACCAATGATTTTATGAAATACGAACGAACGATTTTATGAAATACGAACGATTTTTGACAGTATTAAAATGAATGAAATTCAACCAAATCTGACTGCAAACACATCAGATATCGTTATCTGACAAACGGGAACGGGCATCGATCATCGTTGCAGGGACACGTCAGATTTTCTTTCAGATACCAACTATTGTTAAAATCGTTCTTGCACAAATCTGAAGGAAAATCTGACCGTGTGTATGTACCATTATCAATCCAGCAAAACAGTAGCATGCATAATTCTTCAAGCATCAGACCCCTTGCTGCACAATATACTTAACCACAATAATATAATACAGAGCAGGATACATGGATATAGCAAAATTAAACTTGTTTATTAAAACAGAAGTTTAAAGTTAAACTTTAAATAAATTGAATTAGAAGCTATAACTAGAACTAGGGGTCTTCCAGCAGAGGTGGGCTGGGCTGAGGGGCATCACCAGTCACTGCCCATCATTTTTCCACACTATTTCTGATACCGTCTGTCCTGATCGCAGCAGCGCCTTTGTGCGCAAACTCTGTGGAAGTCATGTGTCTTAGGAGTTTTCAGAAATTTCAAGCATGCGCAGTTGTGAAATAAAAATCGCTCAACTACATGAATATCACATGAATATCGGCTCTGCGTGCGGCCCGGAATCAGGCTTTTTGCATATGTGCGCACGTGTGGCATATCAAGGATCATCACTCTCCATTTAACACACAGCCTGATGCCAGGATTAACACCGTACAGTATGTCAAACTATTAGGCAGCGCTCCTGACATGCATAATAAGGAAAGCGGCTTATTACCTTGCAGCAGCGGAATATAGTTTATTGGCTCCAGCATGGGATGCCGGCGGTCGAAATCCCGGTGCCAGAATCCCAACCCATGGGCAGAACACAGACGCTGGAATCCCAACAGCCAGCATCCCGAACTAGAGTATAGTGGGCAGGGTTAGCTTTACGCCGCAGGGGGAGGGTTGGCCACCACCGGGGGGGGGGGTTAGGGTTAGACTGCGGGGGGGAGGTTGGGTTTAGGCTGCGGACAGGGGGGGGGGGGGTCTGTGTTTTGGTGGCTGGCATCCCGACTCATGCCCAACCCGCAGCAACAGAATTTAAATCAGCCTCGGGCTTGAAAAAGAGGCTGAATAGGTTACAAAACATTGCTGCTGCAAGGGATCAGTGCCTTAGGTTTTTTGAGATATCATGGGTGCCATTTAGTAGCATTCAGGAATAAATATCAATACAAAACTGAAACCTACATCTCCAAAACATAACTGGGCCTGGTCATAAAGGGGCAAAACCCTTTAGGTCATCCAATGGTTAAAGCAATACATACAATAGCTCTTTAGGAAATATAGAGATGTGTCTACATACATCTTTTCTCCCTGCGCCACACACAACGCATGAGTGCCGTTTAACTCAGTAGCGCTGAGCGGCTTTTGTGCGACATTTTACCTTGAAATGGGTTTTATTGGCACATCGGTACAAATAGAATATTCTATGTGCAACTGCAGGTGTATTTGCATGCAAAATGCTACTTTGCATCATAGTTGCGAAATATCCCTGATTGTCAGGGAGACTCACTGAATAGTAGTAATCTCCCTGATTGCACCTTACCCCCATTATGAAGCTGTTGCATACAAAAACAGAGATAAATACATTGAAATGGGATGATTAGTATTACTTCCCTGCATTGGTTATAAGGCACAATGATCCCTATGGTTACATGCATTGTCTGAAAAGTATCAGTGTGTTTTCATCACCAAGTAAACATTTCTAACTGCTCTGGGGCCTCATTTACATTTGTATGTAAAGTAATTTTATGACACGCCCCTCAGATGTAGCAGTACACGCCCACTTTACAGCACGCGTAAAGGCGTTTGCTTCACAATCTCCCTGAAATGTCTTTTCAAAAGTAAGCAAGTATGCATTACAGCAGGGATGGGGAACCTCAGGCCCAGGGGCCATATAACGCCCACGGAATCATTTGGTCTGGCCCTCGGAGCTGTTTTCTGCTAGTCCCATCTGGCTATCAGGGAGCCTAGAATGGTCCCTTGCAGCCAGAATCTATGGGGCAGTGCCGCCTGGAGAGTCCTTACAGTGCTTCCGACAGTTACACCACTGCGCTTCCAGCTCCCCGAAGCATCCTTATTGCTGTAATAACCAGCGATTGTGCCCCCGCCCCTGTATGATGTCACACAGAGGGGGTGTGGCCTGCACCGGGCCCGCAAATAATGTTTTATATATATAACAATATGGCCCTCGGCAGAAAAAAAGTTCCCCATCCCTGTGTTAGTGTCAGCGGCTGTGTCACTAACGCAGCATGTTACATGCAGATACACCCGCAGTCACACACAGAATATAGGCATGCCGCATTTCATTTTAGTCAGCAGATGCTGCTTGTGCATCAATGGCCGAATAAGAAGCATCTCAAGGTAAAAAGCCGCACAAAGACGCTCATCGATACAGAGTCATGCCACGGCATGGCGCGACTAGAAGGGATGTTTAACGCGCAAGGAGGCTAGATGTACGTGGACTCATCTGTATTATGAAGTATGGATACACTACGTAGCGACCACCAGTCAGAGGTAAATTAAAATATATTTTAGTAATTCTTTAAAATAAATCCAGATGGGTCCATTGCTATTACTCACTGATACTGTCCATCAGTGCAGACACAATTCCAATTTAAATGCTTTTTCCCTGGCAAGTCCCAAGACTAATGCTGGGTACACACCATGTAATATGTAGTTTGTCGGCTGTACGAACGACATATCATATAGTGCATTGGCGGGTGTGTACACCCGATATGTCTGAACAACGTCGTTCACAGACATATCATGTCGGCCCTGCAGCACAGCCGACGCAGATATATCTTGTACACACTGTATATCGGCACATCTGCCGGTCTGTACGGGCAACTCTCTGACCACTCAAACTGGCCTCAGTAACTGCCGACAGTGACATCACAACTGATGGGAGGAGATGGTGGAACGTGGGCTTTTCTTACTAAAGTGGAATTAGTCTATGCAGAACTACTGACATGAGGAAACAAAACTTTATTTTGTGGGACAAAATTTGTTATGCAGGATAATGAAGTGGAAAGGGCTCATTTCCAGAGGTGTTTCCTACCCAGTGGTGTCTATTACATTACAATCATTACATGACTGCGCGGTTGGAGTAGTGGTTAGCATTGCTGCTTCGCAGCACTGAGCTCTTGAAGTAGATTGTCCCATGGCTCTATCTATGAGAAGTCTGTATGTTCTCCCCATGTTTGAGTATATGTGTGGGGGTAAGTGTGGTAGGGAATATAGATTATTAACTGCACAGGGGCAGGGACTGAATTGAATGACCAAATATTCTCTGTAAAGCTCTGCGGAACATGTGTGCACTATATAAATAACTGGTAATAACTAATAAATAAATTTCATTTTCCCTTTGCTTATTGCCATTCAGGCCTGCTCCCTTCTTGCACTGAAATCTCATTTGCACAGGCGTTTTATACTTCTGAGTCTTGCACAATGGCATTTTCTGTTTTAGTATGACAGTCACTGCTGAAAATGAAGTTTAAAAACTAAATTCCCCCCTTCCTTCATCTTTAGAAGCAATTTCTAACACTAATGATAACAAATCAGGGAAAATATCCTAAATCCCATTATCCTACTATGCTGGGCTATGAAACCTGGCAGTTTCCTCCTTTTATTGTGCGATAAATGCAGATTTTTTTCAAAAACCCACATCGGCGGCTAATGCATGCAGTAGGCTCTTTATGGCTATTGGAGATGCTCGGTCTCATTCTCCTATGTGTATACGCATTTATGGAGGCTGAATATAGATAAAAGGGGCATCCATATTGGAAATAAATGTATGCTACAGATACAATGATGAAAGTGATCAGTCTATTGTACGTCGTCAGCTATATACTTCCAAATCAAGGACATTAGTAGAGATTTAACAACTAGTTTGCCTGGCTAAAGTGTACTTGTCGCATACACAAAGTGAAGTGAATGCATAGGTTAAATGTTGGTGGTTAAAATGTCGACATACAGTGTGTCGACTACTTACTGTTGATATGTACTGTATGTCGACATGTGCAAAGTTGCCTTGTAACATGTCAACAATGCCACTGTCATCTAACACGAATGCCAACATTTTCAGGTCATGATGTCGACATCTGGAAAATGTTGACATGACAACATTTGACATTCTGGTGCGAACATTACGAATGCCGGCATAGTGAATGTCGACTTGATGAATGTATACCAAGTGATGCAGCTTTTTTGTGTGCCGGAGCAAAATTGACCCCACTGAAGTCACAAGTTTTTTTCTAGTGAGTTGAGAGGTTGTAGTATTAATTTCATCCACAAAATCGCTGCCTTCACAGTGTGGGGGAGTGTGTGATGGGTACACATTGGGCTCAATTCAATTAGGGGGCGACTTGCAGTTGCAATGGCGTATAAATGCCGGCAATAGCAACGGGACTTCACAAATCAGCAAGTCCAGGGAGAGATTTGGGCGACGCAGCCCTATATAGCCACACTGACTCGCCTGGACTCGCAGGGGCGAGTTGAGGGCATATTCCAGAACGGACATGGACTTAAAAGAAATGTATTGTATCCAAGCTGCTGCACTTATACTTATCCTAGCTACAGAGAGAAGAGGTTCCGTTGTGTGTCATTAAAAAGTACATCAAATTCATCACTAGCTGTAAATGTCCATTCTGTTCATGGTTCATCCACGTCTCTGCAGCACAATGCATTAGAATTGTATATTGCATCTAACCAGGATTTTTCCTAGCAATCGCCTTTACAAATAAATGGAAAAGAGACACTGGGAATAGAAGACTGAAATGTTCCATGTTATTTCCATTAATATAATATAACATATAATATGTTAAAGTGTATTTAGTAATTGTTGGCTTAATAATTCTTTTGGGTTAGAGATATGAGAAGCCAGACATCCCATCTGGATATGATGTTTTAGTTCCATAGAAGAAACCACATAAGCAGGAGCGGACGGTGTATCACAGCAGTTAGTCCAAATCTTTTATCCTCTGGCTGAACGAGTTGTTTTGACTCCTCATAGGATACGTAGGAAATATCACAACAAAATGTGTCGCCTTTTTAAACAGTGACAGCGATGTCCAGAGAAGCATATTTGTTCAAAGACAGGACGTCCTTGGGGGGGGGGGGGGGGGGGGATGGGGGAGATTCATACTCCTGTAATAACAACTTGGATGTATGAACTGTGTTCTATTTACAGACATGTAAAAAAAAATCTCAACAGGAAATTTTAGGAAGTTTTTATGAAGAAAAGGTTTGAGTGGCTAGTAAGTACGTCTAATGGCCAGTATATGCACTGGAGAGACCATTATGGGGGCCAGGATAACCAGCAAAACTCATTCTGGTGACCAGTATAGTCCGAAGTGTTTTATTCTGATGATTGGTTACCAGAATGGCCTCTGTAGTCTACATGGCCCATTCTGGAGACCAGTATAGACAGCAAAGACCATTTTGATGACCAGTGTATACAGCAGAGACCATTCTGGTGGCCAGTAAAGCACATTCTGCTGATCAGTATAACCATCAGAGGCCATTCTGGTGACCAGTATAGCCAGCAGAGACCATTGACCAGTATAGCCTACAGAGCCAAATCTGAAGTCCAGTATAGACAGCAGCGCCCATTCTGATGACCAGTATAAATAGTAGCGCCCATTCTGGTGACCAGTCTAGCCCATTCTAGGGACAAACATAACCAGCAGAGCCCATGCTGGTGACCAGTATAGCCAGCAGAGCCCATGCTGATGACCAGTATAGCCAGCAGAGCCCATGCTGGTGACCAGTATAGCCAGCAGAGCCCATGCTGGTGACCAGTATAGCCAGCAGAGCCCATGCTGGTGACCAGTATAGCCAGCAGAGCCCATGCTGGTGACCAGTATAGACAGCAGAGCCCATGCTGGTGACCAGTATAGACAGAAGAGACCATTCTGGTGACCAGTATAGACAAAAGAGCCCATTCTGGTGGCTAGTCTAAACCACGATAGTCAGACTCATCAGTAATCTTGTTACCTGCCCCACTGTAATGTCAGCAGCAGGAACCCAATGATTACAGTACTCTGCCTCTGGTCAGCCATTACATGCATCCGGTAAGTGATGAGACAGTGTAAAAATGACCTCACTTTTAGTAATTACAGACATGTTATTCTGTGGAATTCAGGTTAGGGTAGCCAACAAACAAGAAGGTAATAAATCACCTCTTATCTTCACTTATGTCTGTTAACAAGAACATTATCTCCACAAGAGACAACAAAACAATTAAAGGAAACAAACATAAGTTCAAGGATACATAACAAATTATATAGTTCACTTTAGTTCAAATAAATGTTTGGTATTTACAACAAAAAAATACACAAACAGCCAAAACAGGGAGTGAAAACAAGACAAGATAATTTACTTTTAAATAGTTTATTACAAAAAAAAATAAAACAAAACTGTCTTTATGAAATTAGTAATAATTTATTTGATTCATTTAATACCACCACTCTTATTTATTGCTGCATTGAGAGGTAAAGGAAAACTGTGTTTTCTAGTCTCCACTACGCAGAGCTTTCAGTAGGGCCACTGATAAGAATGCAGTATGTGTCAGGGCTACCATGTCTGGCTTGTGTCATTCCCTGGGTGTTACCCACTAATGATAATATCTCAAGTACAGAAAACTATAGCAGGTCAAACAAACCAGGAGCCCTGTGTACCAGCTACTGTCAGCTTCCTGGGGAGACATGAACCCTGGCCCTTCTCTAGTCTATGTGATTAACTGAGCTGTAAACACAAAAGCAAATATAGATCTAGCATGCAAATTAAATCCAGTTACTAGTACAGAGCTCTGCAAGCAAGATGAGCTTTGGAAAGATAACTGGGTATTAATACAAATAAAAATCATTCATCATTATTGTATGTTCATTGTTAAAAAAATGTTTGCAAAAGTTAGTAAATAAAATAAGCAATTTTATTACATACAGTAGGAGTTGTAAGTAATACCCCTTTCAGACATACGACCTGGGAAATTCCCTGCTCAGACCCGGGAATTTATCCTGTGCAAAATCCCGGGTATTTGGTCGAGACCCCCCTTTCACACTACAGCGTCTACCCGGGAAATTACCAGGTAGACCCCTTTCAGACAAGAGCAGGGTCTTTTTTAGATTACCTTACTCTCCTCTGCCGTCTGCCCCTCCGAGCCTATCCCCTCTCCGGCTGCCGCTGATGAGGTCACCAAAATGCAGCAGGCAGCTGGCCAATCCCAATCCAGCCATTTTTTAAAAATTTTATTTTATTAATAAATTATTTGTTTTATCCCCTATTAGGTTTAGAGTGCGGGGATGGAGGGTTAGGTTTAGGGAGCGGGGAGGGGGGTTTAGGTTTAGGCACTAGGGGGGGAGGTTAGGGTAAGGCACCCCTAAAGGTGGGGGGGGGGGGGGAAGGTTTGGGGGGAGAGGAGAGGGTTAGGAACTTTATCTCCGTCGGGGTCTGCGCTGTTCAGCCTGCCAGTGTCAGGATTTCGACCGCCGGGCTCATACTTGCAGTGCTGCCGATGCGTGGTGACGCCTCTATCTTTCCCTGCACTGGTGCTGAAGTCATCACGTCATTGTCCGTGCAGAGGACCACAAAGGAGCCACCAGTCAGCCGGTCACTTCAGCGGTGCTGCGGGAGTCTATCCCCGCAGCATTGATATGGATGTCAGATGGGGGAGTGTTTTGCCGGACCAGCACCCAGTACAAGTTGTTGCAGCCCCATTTGCTAGTACAGATTGTTAAAAAACAAAAAACAAAACTGTATTGTACCGGCCAAAACAGCCTCCTAGTATCACTGCCCAGTGTGACCATACATTAAGACAGCCCTGGTGCAGTTACTTTGTCTGTATTATCAGGGATGTTAAAATGAAAGTAACCTTACTTACTAAACTCTAGAGTGAGTACTAAGGGTTGTTGTTTTTTAAAAGAACCTGGTGTATATAGTGAAGGACGTCATACGCTGGCACATCTGAAAGACAGCATTAAACGTCATGGAAACTGTTGATGATCACAATGGAGGACGCATTTGCCCCAGATGATGAATCACCCCCTTAGAACTTTATCCAGAGCGTTCTATGTAGGGACACTAATTGTAACAGCCCAATATAATGCCTGTGCCACTGTTTACTAGTTGCATTGAGCCCATATGAGTGGTCAAGTAGCAGATCTCACAATAGAGAATCAGCGGAAGACATAGTCAGAACAGTGATGATCCTGCAGGAGGACACAGGTGCTTTATTCACATGTTGTCAACATATGCAGCAGAGCTGTGTAACCCAAGGTAGTAAACAATCAGCATCAATTATATAGCAACAAAATATTCTGCAGCTCTTTCTGACACAAACTTCCATCTCTCCACCAACATTCTGAGACCTGGCTAATCCCAGTCCATTCGCCCAAGGACATCACTCTTCTCAAAAGACCATAAATGTTTTACATACATATTCATAATAACATCTATGGGTACCATTAGAATATTAATGCAAATTTGCTGAACATGATAGGGGAGGGTTAGGGTCAGGCTGTGGGAGGGAAGGTTGGGGATACTCACTGCAGGAACTGCTGCAGAATTAGCTGGTAGTCATCATAACGTCACATCCGGATACCAACATTCTTATCAGGTCAACATTTCATCAGGGTCGATGTGATGCATTTCCACATTATGACCATGTTTTATACCACAACCACACATAGCAGCCAGGCCTTGATACGAAATCAAGTACAATGGTCTAGAATCCTGGATTTTCTGAACATTAATAATCAATCATCTGCTCATGCAACGGGTCTTGAAAAGAAGACCTTCAGAAGGACATTATAGCTGTTGCAGCTTTACAAATGCAATTGGCCCAACAGAACATCCTAATTTCTTCAGTGCTGATCTAAAGGATGTGGATTGAAAGATCTACAGTAAAAAGGTAGACAATGTCTAGATAGATATCAGATGTTAGACAGTCAATAGGTCGACAGGGACAAAATGTCGACAAACTAAAGGTCGACATGTAAGAAGGTCAACGTGCACAAATGGTCGGCAAGGTCAAAAGGTCGACAAGAAAATGGACAACACAAAAATGGTAGACATTTTTTATATTTTTGTAACCTTAACCCTCCCTCCTGGTACCTAACTCTAACCTCTCCAGTAAGTGCCTAACCCTAAACCTAACCCTCCAGTAAGTGCTTAACCCTCCCTTCTGGTGCCTAATCCTAACCGTCAGGGTAAGTGCCTAACCCTACTAAAAAATGTAAAAAAAGTGTTGACCATTTTTGTTTTGACCATTTGTACCTGTGGACCTTATTACATGTCGACCTTTAGAGTGTCAACATTTTGTCCCTGTTGACCGTCTAACATCTGGGGCCAAATGTAATAGGTAGAGAGTTTAGAAAATGTGAGCATAAACGCTGACATTTATAAACTCGGCCAATGTAATAGAGTCCGAGAACAGAGCAAACACATGTTTTTCAGACTCAAAAAACTCACGATTTAAACTCTCATCCAGATGTTTTCCCATTTTGCAAATAAAACTCGACCATTGCTATCGTGTGAGAGTTTCCTGCTAAACTCTCACATTGTCTAAACTCTCACCCTATTACATTTGGCCCCTGGTGTCTATCTAGACATTGTAAACCTTTTTATAGTAGATCTTTAGACCGGATCCCGGTCTAAACTCGTGTAAGACCACAGAGCTAAATACAGCGAGAACAATAAACAAACATTCCACAACTATGAGAGTGAAACAATATTCAGCACAGAGTTATGCTGGCCTCCAGACTAGACCAATACAGTCAGGCAGATTTCATCCTACATTTGTTAAGTTCTGTTTACAATGTTTGGATGTCCCTGTCAAGCTCACAATTAATATAATAGTAAAAGCCTGTTCAATAAACAGTCTCTGATAATAAAATATTATATTCTTCTCGTAGCTTTCCAAACACTGCCCTGCAAAAGTATTGAGATCATTACTGACGGACATGGGCAGAATGTCTTAGAACAAGAAGCAAGTTTTACTTTAACTTTACTTTGGCTTGTGCAGTTTCAGCCAGCAGATAGGTGACCACAAAGTGTCAGAATGAACCAGTCCTTCATATATCACAGGTACAAGCGGCACATGGAATAACTAATAGCCAAGCAGTTGGAGGGAATGTTGAAATCAAACGGTCTTCCTAGGTGTCTCTGCAGCACATTTAGGTTCTAAACGTGTTCAATTTTACCCAAAATACACTGTTTAAGAAGATAAAAGATAAAGATCTCTAAACCCTGTATGGTGGCGACTCTCAGCAGGGAGTACATGTAGCTGCATGGAGAGGAGCCCAGCATTCCCAGAAGCCCCTGCTGTGATCACAAGCATGGATATCTTCTGAAGGCAGTGATCATGAATTATTTGAAACCTCAAAACTGCTGCTAAAGGCTTTAAGAATGAGACCAGTATATTTATATCAGGGCACTAAATTGCCCCTATGCGAAAAAAAAAATAAAAAAAAAATATATATATATATATATATATATATATATATATATATAACCAACAATGTCCACCTTTACACATTTATTTTAAAACCATCTTCCATTCCGGTTCTTGAATTGTACATCCCTTACTTAACCGCCAACATTTCAATATCAAACACTTTATTGTATGATACCGGCAATAGGGTCTTTGAAATGTTGCATTTTCAAATCAATACACTGGGGGTCTTTAATATCAACAGCTTACTTAATATAAACAGCCACACTGCATCCACTGAACGGTTTTTAATGGTCACTAAAATATTGTCTGTTATGAACTAAACTTGACAGAGAAATTTTTTTTAAATCAGCTAATTATCCACAGAGAGGGCGGTATTCAATTGTAACGCCCCACTACACGCCCGATAGGAGCTATTGAATTGTTGCTCCTGACGGCCGCGATCAGCTGCCGACGCACAATTTCAGCTCGCTCCTCCAAGGGAGTGCGAGCTGAAATGGGCAAAAAGTTAACTTTTTGGGAATCCAAACGGCACTATTCACGTTCGCGCCCAGGACTTTGGTTGGGGGTAGACGTTTTACGCAGCTAAAGCGGCCCACTATGCGCACGATCAGTGCGAAAATCTGCAACAGTTGAATAGCGCCCTGCGATCTCCAGTCACTTTATACGGGACAGCGGGTGTGCTAGAAGAACTGAATGCCGCCCAGAGGGTCTAATTTACAAAGGGCAAATTGTCTGCAGAAAAAGATGGAAGAATTGCGCAGTACAGGTTGAGTCTCCCATATCCAAAATGCTTGGGACCAGGGGTATTTTGGATATAGGAATATTCCGTATTTTGGAATAATTGCATACCATATTGCAATGTTTTAGGAAGAGGGCCCAAATCTAAACACAGAATGCATTTATGTGTTATATACACCTTATACACACAGCCTGAAGGTAATTTTATACAATATTTTCAATAATTTTGTGGCTTAAACAAAGTTTGTGTACATACATATAATTCATTTCTGTGTCATATACACCTTATACACAAAGTCTATAGGTCATATTATACTTTATGTTTAATAATTTTGTGCCTTAAACAAAGTTTGTGTACTTTGAACCATCAAAAATCAAAGTTTTCACTATCTCAGTCATGCTAAAAATATTCCATATTTCGAAATATTTGTATATGGGAGACGCAACTTGTAGTAGAACATTAGCAAAGACCTATGGGATTGGGTGGTTCCCCGCTAACTGTAGAGTAGGCGTTTGTGCTATATAAATAATGGTTAATAATACATGATTTTACCATATGACTTTCACACAACTTCTATCTTCAAGGACACTGCAGTTTTTATTTCTGAAAACTTCTTGGTGGTAATCTGATGACTATCAAAAGGCAAATTCAGGCGACAAAATGGCTGCCTCCATGGTGTCTAGCACTGATTGGGAACATGATACACTTCAGGGGTAGATGGGTAGCCCTTCATCTTTCAAAAGGCCGCATGCAAACCTCAGGGCTGCCTGTTGTTCATCACTGGTCTATATAGTTTGAATTTGTATTCCAGGAAACCTCATCATACTGCAAAAACAGAGGGGGAATTCAATTCAGCTCGTTAAGTTTGCACGGGTGAAAAAAGGAGGGGGGCAACCTCTGGCTTTATCACCTGAGGCTATTCAATTAGACTCCTTGTTTCACCCAAACCCATTTTTAACGTGTGTTAAAAAGGGGTGTGAAGTGCCGTTAACGGGTGTTACCTCAAAGTCCGTGAAAAGTTCATAGACTTATGCATCAATTGGGTGTTTTCACCCATTAACTGCATACTTACCGGGGAATTGTTTTGGGTCTCATGAGACCCGAGAAGAGATCCCCCTAGAGTCAGGCTAACCGAATAGCAGCCAGCGATCAATTAGCACCCGTTAACTTAAAGGGGCTAATTGAATTCTGTCCTAAGCAGGTTTGCAGGAATAGCCAGTCTTAATTGGGCAACACTGACCTAGAACTGCATTGCAATTCATAGGAGATAAATATATAGAAAAAGATAATCTATATAGATCTACTGTATATAGTAAAAATGTGCGCTTATTGGCATTGTCCCTTAGCATACAACTTCTAAATAGTTTGCTGATAAGACATTGGCTACCCAGAAAACTATGCAAATAAACACTACTTTCGATTAAAGACCACAATCAACTGATCCATCAATTAGGATTGGGGGAGGGGGGTGCTAAGTATGTCTGGAAGATCATTAGTGCCAGATGCTGGTGACTTATCTTCTTGGGTGATTTAGACTCTGGCTAATTTAAGCTAGTTATGTGACATGTGTATCATTACGCTTCAAGGGTAGAATCATTTACTCACAAAATGACAACTTTCAGGGTGGAAGGCACAAATGTGTCACTTAAATAAAAAATGGAAACCCTTCACTTTCAAACTTAATTATGTGTTGTGCTTTAAAAATCACCCATTTAAAAATGTCCCCCTGATGACTTGCTTTTAATTGTGACTTGCGCATTCTTAAAACCAAATGGCTGAATATATTAGAATACTAATGCAAATTTGCAGAACTGAGAACAGTGTTTACAAAGGGATATATATACTTGGAAAACAAAATAAAGCAACAGGTACAGGGCACTGCAGAGCCATACTTGTGCTATTAAATGCCCTGGGCCGGCAACACTCTCCACACTTGTGACATCATAAGCCAAGGCCAGGAAAATGAGAGCCAGGAGCAGAGGCGTCACTAGGAGGGGTGTGGGGCGCACCGGATCACTCCCAAATGGCAAAGCTGCTCTGCTATATTGGTATCATCCCCTCGGACGGTGTCACCAAGCAGCTGTGATAGAGGTGATGGATGAGGCACACATGCTCGCTTCAGCCACACTGTGCCCAGAGAGACTGGCGGCTGCCCAGCAGCTCATGGAACACTGGGCATGCGCCCGATGTGATAAGAATGGGGACGTGACATGCGGGCACACCCCCAAAAATCATGCGATAGGGGTGTGGCTATGCAGGCAGGTGGTCACACCCCCTTTAACAAGAGAAGGAGAGGAGGATGACAGGGCACACTGGGTGGCACCAACACTAGTAACACCACCAAGTAAGGGTTGCATTTAGCTCGGAGGCAAGTTGCCAAAGACCAATGTCCTAGCTTAATTCTTGAGGTCAGTGGAAAGACAAAGGTGCCCAGTATGTGATCACTAGAAGCAATAGCAGTGAATATTTGTCCTGCATGGCTTCAGCTCCATTTTCCTGGTGAATCTCGTAAAGCGCTGACACAGATCTCCGGAAACATAGCGCTTGCACTGTTATTATCCCTTATTTCTATGGCACCACAAAAGGTTCCGCAGCGCCTTACAAAGTACATAAACAAATAAGCACACAAGTTGTTATTAGTACATAACAATGTAGGACAAGGACTTGGTTTATAAACATTGCTTCATAACACTGAAATAAGCAGCAGGGCGTCAGCAACCAAGTGTTAGGTGCCGTTTGGGAAGTTAGGAGTAAATGATCGTATATGTAAGGGGAAGGAGAAGCACACGAGGGAAAAGGGCCCTACTCGTCAGAGCTTACATTCTTAAAGGGGAGGGGTAGACAGACAGGGGCGACACAGATGGGGTAGATGGTGAGGAAGGAGAAGTGGGTTAGACACATCCACAAAGAGGTGCAGCCATGCCCAACATTTTGTGGCCTCACCCCCTCCATGGGGTGGTCCCCAGGAAGTTGCTGTACCAGGGCCCAGGATTTCTCTTGGCATCCCTGGAGGTGACAGGCAGACACAGTCGGGAGTGGGCCTTAGTGGTGGGGTGGCACGGCCATGGAGAGAGGGCGGTGGTTGAGAATGGAAGAACAGGAAAGGTGGGGGAGAGAAGCAGAGGAGAGAAGAAAGGGGGAACAGCAAGTGGGGGAGACTAGAGTGGGAGGATAGGGGTGAAAAAAGTAAGTAAAGGATTATGTGGCTACTGAATAAGGCGGGTGGTTGAAGTACAAATGTGTCCACATACATCTTTCCTCCGTGCACTGCAAGTCACGCATCACAACGCAGGAGCGCCGTGTGACTCGGTAGCGGTGAGCGTCTTTTTATGCAACTTTTTACATTCAAATGCGTCTTAATCACACAGCGATGCGAATAGGTAGCACAATCATATTATGTGAGCGACTGCGGGTGTATCTGAATGTGAAATGCTGCTTTACAGTGTCAGCGGCTGTAACACTAACGTAGCGTTTCGCATGCAGATACACCCGCACTCGCTCACAGAACACAGGCATGCTGTATATCATTTTAATCAGCAGAAGCGGATTGTGCTATCTTCACATCGCTGTGTAAATAAGATGCATTTGAAGGTAAAAAGTCGCACAAAAAAGACGATCGGCACTACAGAGTCATGCCACGGCATGGCGCGACAAGAAGGGCTGCTTAACGCGCAAGGAGGCTAGATGTATGAGAACACATCTGTAAAGGTGTTCATGGTGTGAATAAGGGAATAAGGGGGATGAAAACTGGAGTGGAGCCTGTGTAATATAGAGACAGTACGTTAAATGTTCAAATATACAGGTAAAAGAACAGTGCTGCACAGCTACAACAGTGAAATATAAAGAGAAGTGTGTGAGACGTAGTGGGAGCAGGAATTAGTGACTAATATAAAGAATGTTTAAAGTGGATAGATGTGAAGCAATGGGAAAAGCAATACAAACAGGACTTGTATTATAAGTGCAAAAATTACATTGTACCAAACTGATTTAGTCAGAGGTGTTTTAAATAACAAAAGCAATCAATAAGAGCAGCAAGCAGAGTGTGAAGTACTGGCAATGTCCAAGCAGGGAGTGCAGTAAGGAGTTTCTTCGATATACATACAGCAGGTGTTAGTGATGGCAAATCTGCCAACTCATAACTATGTCCCTGGTGATACCCTCGGCACCAGAGAGGTATTTCGAATGGGTGCAGGGTGTGCAGTGTGGGCCTCTCTGGGCACATTGCACACCCTGCACCCATTATAGATACGCCCATGACTACTGTAGCAGAGAGGCTGCCATTATCCTCACACAGCACATAGGAATCAATCTCAGGAAAGCCCAGCAGCTACACTGATCTCCTATAGCAGAGAGGCTGCCATCATCCCCACACTGCACATAGGAGCCAATCTCAGGACAGCCCAGCAGTTACACTGACATCCTATAGCAGAGAGGCTGCCATCATCCCCACACTGCACATAGGAGCCAATCTCAGGAAAGCCCAGCAGCTACACTGACCTCCTATAGCAGAGAGGCTGCCATCATCCCCACACTGCACATAGGAGCCAATCTCAGGACAGCCCAGCAGCTACACTGACCTCCTGTAGCAGAGAGGCTGCCATCATCCCCACACTGCACATAGGAGCCAGTCTCAAGAAAGCCCAGCAGTTACACTGACCTCCTTTAGCAGAGAGGCTGCCATCATCCCCACACTGCACATAGGAGCCAGTCTCAAGAAAGCCCAGCAGTTACAGTGACCTCCTATAGCAGAGAGGCTGCCATCATCCCCACACCGCATATAGGAGCCAATCTCAGGAAAGCCCAGCAGCTACACTGACATCCTATAGCAGAGAGGCTGCCATCATCCCCACACTGCATATAGGAGCCAATCTCAGGAAAGCCCAGCAGTTACACTGACCTCCTATAGCAGAGAGGCTGCCATCATCCCCACACTGCACATAGGAGCCAATCTCAGGAAAGCCCAGCAGCTACACTGACCTCCTATAGCAGAGAGGCTGCCATCAATCCCACACAGCACATAGGAATCAATCTCAGGAAAGCCCAGCAGCTACACTGACCTCCTATAGCAGAGAGGCTGCCATCATCCCCACACTGCACATAGGAGCCAATCTCAGGACAGCCCAGCAGTTACACTGACATCCTATAGCAGAGAGGCTGCCATCATCCCCACACTGCACATAGGAGCCAATCTCAGGAAAGCCCAGCAGCTACACACACTGACCTCCTATAGCAGAGAGGCTGCCATCATTCCCACACTGCTCATAGGAGCCAATCTCAGGACAGCCCAGCAGTTACACTGACATCCTATAGCAGAGAGGCTGCCATCATCCCCACACTGCACATAGGAGCCAATCTCTGGAAGCCCAGCAGCTACACTGACCTCCTATAGCAGAGAGGCTGCCATCATCCCCACACTGCGCATAGGAGCCAATCTCAGGAAAGCCCAGCAGCTACACTGACCTCCTATAGCAGAGAGGCTGCCATCATTCCCACACTGCACATAGGAGCCAATCTCAGGACAGCCCAGCAGTTACACTGACATCCTATAGCAGAGAGGCTGCCATCATCCCCACACTGCACATAGGAGCCAATCTCAGGACAGCCCAGCAGTTACACTGACATCCTATAGCAGAGAGGCTGCCATCATCTCCACACTGCACATAGGAGCCAATCTCTGGAAGCCCAGCAGCTACACTGACCTCCTATAGCAGAGAGGCTGCCATCATCCCCACACTGCGCATAGGAGCCAATCTCAGGAAAGCCCAGCAGCTACACTGACCTCCTATAGCAGAGAGGCTGCCATCATCCCCACACTGCACATAGGAGCCAATCTCAGGAAAGCCCAGCAGCTACACTGACCTCCTATAGCAGAGAGGCTGCCATCATCCCCACACTGCACATAGGAGCCAATCTCAGGAAAGCCCAGCAGAGCTAGATCCAATCAAAACTGCAGAAGCAGACAAAAAAATGCATCTTTATCATCAAAATATTACCACGTATCCTAAATACATTCCAGATACATTTCTCACACTTATAGGGGTATTCAATAAGGGAGCGAAAAGTCCGTACTGGACTTTTCGCTCCACATCGGAGATTTTCCTGGGATAAAGTATCGGGCGCGCGCCCGCTTTATCCCAGTATCCAATATAAAAGCTACGAAAACGGGAAACTGCGAAGTGGGATCTGCGTAAAAAAATTTTTTTTTCCTTGAATAAATTGTAGGACCCCCCTAAAGTTGTAAAAACATGGGGGATCACTATGGGTACCCCTGTTTTAGCCTGCAAATGAAAGTCGGGGATTTAAATAGCCGCAGCAGGTGTTTTTTCCTGACATTGAAGAAGTGATGCAGAAGAGCACTTAGGTTATTTTTTTCGTTTTTTAAGTGGTCCCATCAAATTTGGGGTTCATGAAAATGGGTACTAGCATACTTTTATGTCCCTAAAGTAAGTTTTAAAAAAATTCTGCAACTATGCACCTGCCGCTAATAGCCTATTCTAGAATACACCTGCCGCATATTTACAGAATAGCCCTGAACCTATTTCCCTGTTTTTAAACACTTTTTTCCCATTTTTTTTTTCACCCCAATTTTTAAATTAATTTTTTGGGGTGTCCCTATTTTTTTTTTTTTTTAACTTTTTTTGACACAGTTATTTTTAAAATGTAATTCCCAGAGGTGCATGCTATTTTTTTTAAACCTGCACCCCTAAACCCCAATTCTGCACTTTTTTTCGCCACCTATTCAGTGGTGAAAAGTTATCCCCGTTTTTTTTTTTCAAAGACTTTTTGAACCTGCGAAAAGTCTTTGAAATTGAATACAGTGTAAAACCAAAATCTGCGAAAATGCCATAATTTTTTGCGAAATTATCGCAAAAAAAGACTTTTCGCTCCATACTGAAAACCCCTGTTAGGGGTAAATTTAATAAATTGAGAGTTTTTGGAAGCGAGTTTTAGAAGAGATGTTGCCCATAGCAACCAATCATATTCTAGCTATTATCTTCTAGAAGGTGCTAGTTACATGTTAAGTAGAATCTGATAGACTCCAGGGGGGTCACCCAAGTATGCCCCAGCTGTTTTTTTGTTTGCAGGTGCTTGCTGAAGGTGCGTTTTTAAAATAATGTTAAAACTCCACCTTAGCGATTTTTAACCATGCTTACACCCATTTTCATGTACCCCAAATTTGCAGGGACTACTTATTTTCACCAAAAAATAAAGCTAAATGCTATTCTTCACCACTTATGTAAAGACACAAAATAACACCTATTGAGACCATTTAAGTTCCCAAAATACCTTCAGCAGGGCTATACAGGGGTATCCATAGTGATCTCCCATGTCATTGCATCATTTGGGGGGTGTCAGGCTGATTTCCCAAAATCTGACAGTACTTTTCGCTTGTTTGCGTTTTGCCGGGTCCCGTTTTCGCCGATTTCGAACTGAATACAGGGATAAGCGACGACGAGTGAGATACTTTTCCGAACTGAAAACCAGCGATGGCGGCGAAAACCTCGGCAGCTGGACTTTTCGCATCTAATTGAATATGTCCCTTAGAGAGAAGATACATGTACATACACTAACAAATAGAATCGCAAAATAAAAAGTTATGTTCTGTCTATAAATAACACTAAGGCCCATATTCAATTAGACGCAAAAAGCCGAGATCCGCAAAAAAGTATTGCCGATTGCAACTTTTCGCCTGTCGGAAACTTATCTCCGTATTCAATTCCATCCGCTTTTTGCGTATGCGGAAACTCAATGCAATGTAATAGGCGAAAAAGATTTGCCTCTGAATAGCAGGGAAAAAAAAGTGCACATTTTTTGTTTTGGAGTGCAAAGGTAAGGAAATCCCTCAGAACCCTTGGGACAGCCCCCCTATGGACAACTGCGTCCAAAAATTCCTGGGAAAAACCTACACCCCAAAAAAGTACTTTGAAATTAGGGGCGAAAAAGCACAAAGTGGGGGGACAAGGTCACAAACTAGTGAAACAAGGTTCTGGGGGTGCTCTAAGAAGGTGGTCAAGTGTTTTGGGGGTTGCATTTGTTTTTATGGGGTTACAATTTAACTTAACTTTTTTTAAAACTTCACTTTATGAACATTAAAAAATGTTTGTACCCATTTTCAGGTACCCCAAATTTGACAGGCTACTTTTTTTCCACCCAAAAAAACTGCTTTATGCAATTCAACAGTTGTGCAAACATGCTACTTAGAGTCTATTGTACCAACTTAAGGACCCCAAACAGTTTTATTAGGGCTATTCGGGCATTACTACATTGGTCCCCAATGTTTCTGCATCTTTTGGGGGGGTTCAGGCTGATTTCCCCGATTCTGACACCACTTTCGGGTTGCCGTTTTTGCGTCTTCTGGAATTGAATAGGGCGAATAGCGGGGGCGTGCAAGATAAGTTTCCGCGGATAAAATACGCAATGTAGACGAAGAGTCTGGCATGCAAAACTTTATTGTGGGTGCGAACCTAATTGAATACCGCCCTATGTTACAAGACAGAAGTTGTTACATTAATTTGTTGTTCTTCTGAAAGCTTTCTAATGCACCACCAATAATGCTAAGTAATGATTATTTCTAATCTAACTCAGAAGGGTTTATTACATAGTTAGCAATTTCTACAAAACTGTATTGAATACAAAGAGCTTATGCAAAATTAGGAACAAATACAATAGAAAAGTAGCAACCTGCACCCTGGCAGACCCAATTGTACTGCAGGTAGAGTAGAATGAGTTAAGGCACCTACACACTAGACCAGGCCTGGCCAACCTGTGGCTCTCCAACTGTTGTGAAACTACACATCCGAGCATGCCCTGCCACAGTTTTAGCATTCCCTAATAGCAAAACTTTTGTAGGGCATGCTGGGACTTGTAGTTTCACAACAGCTGGAGAGCCACAGATTGGCCAGGCCTGCACTAGACGATGTGCTCATGACGAGATATCGTTAGCGATTTCCCTTGAACTCTCCCCGGCAGCCCTGGACACGATTTGGTGCTAAAATATGTCCTATCTGACTAAAGATCGATCGTGCACAAAATCGTGTAGGAGATTGGTAAATCTTGCCTGCAATAGGCAACATCTGAAGACGCCATGTACGACCAGCGGGTACACGCATCATGATCATGCGTGGACACTCACGATTTGGACATATTTTACACGATTTGTTCTGCCGATGCGTCGAAATCGGGTGAATCATGTAAAATATTGTCTAGTGTGTAGGCACCTTTAGACGTGGAAATTCCTAGCATAATTCTAAATGTCAATGTAATAATATAGGTGCCCAGAAAAAAAAAGAAAGAAAAACCTGCATTTGCTCCCCTTGTGCAAGTGCCAGGAGTCTACTGCACATGCACCGATCTACGGGAAAGTGGCTCCAGCTCCATCTACCTGGGTGTATTCTGGGCTGCCCGACAGGGGTGAAAAATCAGATCGGCAAAAGGTAAGTATTCACTAACCTAATTCTACCCCCTAACCCTCCCTTAGGGGTGCCTAACCCTTACCTCCCCCCAAGTGCCTAACCCCCCTCCAAGTGCCTAAACCTAACCCCCCCCCTTCCCCGCCTAAACCTAATTCCCCCGGGGGGATGCCTAAACCTAACCCCCGCCTTCCTCTAGCCTAAACCTAACCTCCCAGGGGGGTGCCCAACCCTAAGTCCCCCACGGAAACCCTAAACCTAATCAACCCCCCCCCCCCCCCCCTTGTCGGGCTTCCGGCGTAGGTCTAATGACAGGCATCTGGATTTCGAGGTCTGTCAGTGGTGCCTTGCCGGGATTAAGCAGTCGGGAAGCCGGGGGTCGGGATTACGTCCGTCGGCTTCCCGACTGCTTCCCCTGGAGAGCGCAGGCGCAGATCTCCAGGGAACATGTCGCTTGCGCTATGTTTCCAGTGATACCTGCAGCTTAAATGGATAGGTTTTTGAGCGGTGTGCGGCCCCCTGGGCTTAGGGGCCCGTGTGCACTGCACAGTAGGCTATGCCCCAAGGAGTCACAGTGCTTGTATACACATTGCGGTACGGCCAGCAGAGTCACAGTACTTATTTACACAGTGGGCTACAGCCAAAGAAGTACTGTGACTCTGCTGGCCGTACGCAATGTGTATACAAGCACTGTGACTCCTTGGGGCGTAGCCCACTTTGTATACAAGTACTGTGACTCTGCTGGCCGTACCCCACTGGGTGGGTGGGAGGACCCAAGGACAATTCCATCTTGCATTACCTTTCATTTCTGCCACTACTGTGTGGCAATATTTCATAGAAGTGCTTTATACTGTTGCTTAGTAACCAGCCAGCTCACTCACTGCAGCCTTTGGCCAATAATGGTGAAAACAATATTGTCCAGCGCACATCCCTACTGCATACCCTGCACCAAATATAGATAAGCCCATTCCTCCTGTAGCAGAGCCGCTGCTGTCATTCCCACACTGCACATAGGAAAAAAAAAAATTTATCTTTATAATCAACCTTTTACACTGAGTAAAGACATAAATGATGATAGATAGATTGGTATTTAAATGAGAAGCAGAAAACTTATTTAGTATCTGGTTTATCAGCTGTAATCCTGATTTGTTGCCTTGCTGTGCCCACATCTGCATGTCACATCTTTGTTCCAGGATCAGGCTTCCTCTGAGAAGGTTCTCTGAGTAATTCAGTGTATCCACTAAGAACAGTCTCATACGTCTATAATTATTGAGAAAGGGAAGAAACTGTTTTGCTTTCAATTTTAAAACTATTGATATCATAACTAATCTTTGGTGTGAAGTGCACCCTCTGCTTACCTCCAGTTCTTTCGTCTTTTCTTCAATATCCAGACAGTTTGCTCATAAATGACATCTCAGTGTATTGTAGATGCCATGGCCAATGTTATAGTGCCATAGTCCAATGCTAAGGTTCCACAGGCCAAAGATAGGGTGCCACATGTTGTTGTGGTGCTACAGGCAGGTGGTAGGGAGGCCACAGGCAGGTGGTAGGAAGGCCACAGGCAGGTGGTAGGAAGGCCACAGGCAGGTGGTAGGAAGGCCACAGGCAGGTGGTAGGAAGGCCACAGGCAGGTGGTAGGAAGGCCACAGGCAGGTGGTACATTTTGGCTCTAGTTGGAGGTCGATATGGGGAAGGCAGTGGTCAGTTTGATGGCCGGCGTGGGGGATTATATGGGGAAAGTACAGGCTTACCTGAGGGCGACTTAGGTTGCGCTGGAGGCTGCCGCACAAGTTGGGGTGGGGGAAATACAGGCCGAGAATTGGAGAAATAAGGGGACGGCCTAGGCCGATGTGGGGCCTCACATGGGGACGGCAAAGGTGGGAGTGTCCCAGGCTGTGGTGGGCGTGCCCAAGGCTGAGCTGCAGATGTCACTGCCCCTATAGACCCTGAAAAAAAAAGCTATGGTACTGAATACATGAGCATCTTCAAGAGACCCCAGCACCCAAAAAGCCCCTCATACTCATGGGTGACAGAAAGCAAGAGAATGTGAAACATTCCTTAAGGCACCCTGGTTGCACATCTATGGTGTTGATGGATAAAGCAGTGAAAAGAGGGGAGAAGTTGACCATAGCAACCAATAAGCTTCAAGGTAGCATTTTATCAAGTACATTATATAAAAGGATAGGTAGAACTTGATTGGGTGCTATGAGCTACTTCTTCACTGCTAGATACAGATGTGTCCTCATTCGTCAGCCCCTCTTATCGCCTGGTCCAGTGAGAATCTTTTCACCACACCAAGTTTTCACTCTCATACAGATATACAAGTGTCACATATCAAATTAATCAGCAGAGTCTCCTGGTGCCTCCTAGTCACATCACATGGACGGCCATTCAAATCAAAGCGATGCTGAATAGCCCCGGAACTATTCAATTCAGCGTGATGTTTGGTCCGCCTAAAGAATTTCTTCTCACACCCTCCTAAAGTGCCAGTTGCGCGGGCTGATTGCCAGCTTTCCGCTGCAGTAACAGCTTCGCGGTCTGCACTTTAGTCGGAGATTGCCGGTCTTCGTGGCTAAACACGCAAGTTATGAGAAACGGCAATCTCTGACTTAACATTGCGCAAAACTGAATAGCTCTTCCCGGGGCGATTTAGCACCACTTTGAATGGAATCGCGGCCATTGCGACTTAGATGCATATTCGGCAAAAAAAAGATGCCCAACACTAGAAGAGTTACATGGGACCTGGTGGCTCACTTATGCCAGGCATATTGCGCTGCATGGGGTATTAAGGCTAGATGAGATGGGAATCTATACATCCAGCGGTATTCCATGTAAGATTAAATGAAAATACTTGATTTGTCAGCCTGTTACTGATCTATTTATATTCCTTATATACTACTCACTTTTAATCAATGATGATCCATATGTTGGATCCGTTTATTTTTGTTTTCCTTTATATCTATTTTATCTTGTATCTATTTTATGGTTTAGTTATTATACCAATTAGGCTTCATGACTATGACTGTGTCTGATTTAGTATATTTATTTTTTAACTGATTATGTATACTATGTTCTGGCCAGCACTGACTTGTGCTTTGGGAGTTGAGCCTTGTGTGCAGTCTTTCATAAAGAGCGAAAAAGAAACCATATAAACAATGCTGCTTTTCTACTAAAACAGAGTTTCGGCCGTCTTGGTTGGATTTGGTGGTTGTCTGGACAGCATTCGAAGACACTGGTGGCTTTTGTCCTCAGTTGGAATTTCTATTTCCATGTACTCTGTTTATTACTATATTTGAAGCTATTGATTGCCATTATTTCTGTGTTATTGGTGCTAGGAAGTGTCTTGAACTTTGACAAATTCATCTTTTTCATAGACTCCACGAATGGAGATCTTGTGGTTAAGGAAAGTGATGGATATTAAAACAGAATGTAAATCAAACTCATAATTACACGAAAAAGATCTACGGGGTAAAAGTAGCATACCTTAGAGAGAGCGCGAGAAAATGCCAATAGCAACCAGTTTCTAATTTTATAGACTGTGCTAGATAAACGATCACTAGAAGCTGTTTAGTTGCTATGGGCAAAGTGTGGACGAAGGGTGAAACTGCAGGTGGAGCAGCGGAAGCGTCTAACTTTCTGCACACACTGAGTAGCCATAGTGGTAGATGGGGAGAAAAGGATTTTCCGGTGAGTTAATCTAGGTGTCCTATTTAGTAAACGGTTTTGCCCCTTATCACATTTCTTTTATCACCATACTTTTATGAAAGCGTAAAAGGGCTCATTTTTCACATCTGCGAAAAAGGTCAGCGTTCATGTTTATGCCACTGTACATGCCCCGGTCAGTGTCTGTGATGTCATACGCTTATCGGAGAGCCAGCTGGGGCAGCGCTGAAGAGAGAGCTGGGTAGGGGAGCAGGAAACAGCCGAGGGAAAGGAGCAAAACTCCTTCCATACATATAAACATTGTTCCTGCACAGTCTCCATTGAATCCAATGGGGACTGCAGGAGTATGAATGGAGAAGCTCTAATAAGGCAGAGAAATATCGGTGATATCTCTACACTTTTCAGTTATCGAGGTATAGAGCGCTCCTGCTAAAATGCTGGAGAAAATCCATTTTGTTGTTCATTAAGTAGACCTCTGCGTTAGGCCATAAAAAGGGCAGATGAACAGAAGAAAGGCAACTCAGGAGGTGATGTCCCAATTCTGATAATTTCGCACCCCCTGACTTTAAACATTCATTTTACATTGTCCCTTCATTCCCTAATGCAGAGGTTCCCAAACCCCTCCATTACAGTCCAGGATTTAAGGAAATCCATGCTTGAGCCAAGATGATTAAATCAAATTGACTGAGGTTCTAGGTCACCGGTGCTCAAGCACGGATATGCTTAAAACCTAGACTATGGGGCATATTCAATACGGAGCGAAAAGTCCCGTACTTTTCGCATGCCGGACTTTTCGCCGAGATCGCTGGTTTTCAATGCGAAAGAGTATCGCTCTCGTCCCCGCTTATCCCCGTATTCAATTAGAAATCAACGTAAACGGGACCCAGCGAAACTGTAACCTGCGAAAAGTACTGTCAGATCTGGGGAATTCAGCCCAACAGCCTCCAAAATATGCACTGACATTGGGGATCACTATCCCCGAATAGACCTGCTGAAGGCATTTGGGGTACTTAAATTATCTCAATAGCTGCTAGTTAGCGTCTTTGCTTAAGTGGTTAAAAATTGCATTTAGCAGTTTTTTGCAGAAAATAAGTAGTCCCAGCAAATTTGGGGTACATGAAAATGGATGCTAGCATATTTTAAAGTTGCTAAAGTGAACTTTTAAAAAACAAAAATAATCCACCTGCTGCAACCACCTGCAAACTTAAAAACACCTGGCGCATACTTAGGGCCCCCCTGGAGTCTATTTCGCTAGTTTTTAAGTTTGTCCCCCAACTTTGGACTTTTTTTTCGCCCCCCAAAATGAAAGTACTTTTTTGGGGTGATCTAAAGTATTTTTTAAGCTTTTTTTTGACGCAGTTTACCTTTGGGGGACTGTCCCAAGGGTGCAGGGTGGTTTTCGGAAGTTTGCACCCCAAAACCCCAATTCTGCACTTTTTTATTTTTTCACCTATTCGTAGACAAAACTTTTTCACCGGTTCCATTGCATTGAGTTTCTGCATCCGCGAAAAAAGTCTCTGGAATTGAATACGGAGGAAACACTTTGCATGGCGAAATGACGTCACTCGCAAAACTTTATCGCCGAAAACGGCTTTTCGCACCTAATTGAATACGGCCCAATAATGGTGAAGTTTGGGAACCACTGTCCTAATAGATTTCAACAGGCCTAGAGCCTTTATTTTACATGACTATATTCTGTAATTCACGCCACAAAAAATATAAAGAAATAAACTTACTGCTGTACAGTATCGCTTTTATATTTACTAGTGCAGTGCTCGGTACAGTGAATTGACACACGTATATGGAATTAGCAGGGCCGTAGAGTCTGCCCACAAGCCCCGATACTGAAGGGGGCATGGCCAATCCGGCATGGTCACGGCCCTCCTTAAAAGATGCAAAAAAAAAAAAAAGTGTGCGGCACCAAGCTCTGTGCAGGTAGGCGCCGCCAGCCGCACAACGGGTGCACCGCCAGGACGGTGGGGAGGAGAGGATGGGGGGGCAGGGATACAGCTGCTGGCACCTAAGGGGTAGGCTTCCTTGCTTCCATCCCCCTCCTCCTCGCTGCTGTATAGGGGGGTGCTGGCAGCCGCACAGGGGACAGATCTACACACATACATATATATACACACACATATACAAATATTCCCTGGGTTCCAGTCTTCTTACAGATGAAGAGAATAACAGCGGGAACGGAACACAAATGTAATAGAATTCCTAGCAGGCGGATATAAAACAACAGGGCTTGCCGAGAAGTAATGATTGAACAATGACTGATCTCGGCTGCCTCTCTCAATTCAAGAGAATCTTCGAGGCGCACAGAAAATTTGCTATCCTTCATTTCAACACATTTAACAAGCACATTACTTCAAAGACACTTTAGGGAATAGATTTTAATTTTACAAAGGCATGTTGGTTAAAGTTGAAAAAAAAAAAAAAATTGCGAGGAGCTTCCTTAATGGAAACAGAAACTGTAAATAAAGTCCAGATTTTCAGGACTACAGAAGCATCCGTGGCGCCAAATAGGTTAACAGATAAGAAATTGAGTAAGACTTTCCGGCATTCCTATATATACACACACACACACAATCTTACTCCAGAGACAGAATCAACAGACTGAAAGATTTACGTTTCTAACATGTGCAATCGTTCCGTCTATGAAATACCCACTCCTGTGATGCAATCATTTCTCTTTCGGTTCAAGATGGATATTAGCATACTGCATCAAAATGTTCTATTTATAAACAGTGTACAACTCTACTTAAAATGAAATTAAATCAGAGATTCTACTGAAATACGTTGTGTAATGGATCCTTTCCCTAACCTTTTATCTTTCAAACCCTATCCTATTCCCTAAATAGAGTAAAGCGAAGTTAGCAGTCTAGTACCTGGTCAACGGATGGTAGAGGAGCTTAATAAAAGTATCTAAGACTACGAGAAGGTCCATATATTTGTTTGCCAGAGACGTAATGATTAGAAATGGAGATAACACAATGTAATAAACCAGCAGAACTGTAAGATCCAATGATAAAATGTCTAATGTCAGAGGCCTCTAGAAAGGGACAAATCACAACGTGTACAAATGAGACCACACAACATGATACTTGTGCATTGCCTTTCTACTCTCAAATGCATTGTTCATACTAAGATCAGCAAGAGCTATTCGGACCTGCAGGGAAGACATCAGGCGCCATCCAGCCTCGGCAATAATAATCCACCGCCACAGATGTTAGAGTGAACATATATGTAAACAAGGGATTGGTAAAAGGGTCCTCCAGGTTGAATCAGAAGAGACAGACCCTTAGGACAGAGGGAAGTGGCTGAGCGCCAGTCGACTAACATTCTACACATCTGCTCAGAAGGCATGCACCACCGGCACATTTCCACAGTAAATGCCAGAAGGTACACGCCTAAACATTACACTTTGGGGCAGTCCGATGAACTACAGCAACCCATCTGACATCGCATACCTGGAGTAGTTAAATATACTCTGTGCAAAATCTAAATATGCATCTGCTAGAACTGCAAACTGCACGTGGCATCTCTAATTTCTCTGGGGACCCCTTTATGAAAAGTTTGGCATACACAGATGTGTCCTAATTCTCCTGGGGTCTTTGTGCCATATGGCGCCATAGGTAGCCTTTTCCATACTTGTGAACTTTTTCCTGAATTTTGGGTCTTGTTCGCATCGGAGATGCGAGACTTGTGAGTAGTATCTATAAAGGGCCTAGAGATGGGTCTGAAAGTGCCTGAGAGCCAAAGCGCACACAGTTTTTGGGTAAAGAAGAATATTCAATTTAACGCTTTCGTTTCCCCACATCATCCATGACAAATTTTTATTAATGTTTCGAAAAAAACCTTAACAGGAAAATATGCAGGAGAGTGTTACAGCCAGTAAAGGGTATTAGGTTGCTCTTTGTCTTACTTTTATGATATTAAAGATATGTCCACTTACAGTAAATATTTAATCAAATAATACAATAAGCCGATGGACCTGGACCCTTGCTGTTCAAGAGAACCTAAAGGCCCCCATACACGGTGCGACTCAAAGTTGGTAAGATGAGTTGTACCATAGCCCTTGAAATTTTTCATAAGATGTGTCCAAATGGTGTACGATTAATCGTTACGATCATAGGATAAGATGCATAGAAGTGTATCACATTGTACTCAAAAGATCGTAGATCTCTCTGCAAAACCATCTGATCTGCGATCCAACTAGAGGACGGCGGGGATGCGCATTGGGGTCGCAGAACACACAAAATACACCTATTTTCACACGATTGGTCTGTCCAACCTGTCGTAACTGGCCCGATATCATGTAAAAAATCGTCCAGTACCTTAAAACACACTTACCCAGAACCGCTGTTATGGTTAATTTCACTATGCAATTGAGAGTATATCCCCCAGCCCTATGGTTTCGTGATTGGCTGTCATTGCTGACAGTCATCTGAAAGCACCAATCCCAAAACAGTAAGGAAGTGGTTGGTTCTTCCAATACCTAATGCACTTCGATGTGAAGTGACAACTTGCACCCCTTTAATTGAAGAAATCAGCAGTTGGAGGGCGTTCCCTTTTAAGACAATAAAAGTTTGTCTAAACTTTTTTCACAGAACCCATTAGCCATCCAAATAAGAGTCTTGTGATCAACTACAAATCAAATAAATGATCAATAAGCACTTAATAGAGTCGATACAGAAGCAACAATAATTGCTGGCCTTTATAAATGTTAAGAGCAAAACGCTGAAGCAAAAATATTTAAATTGGAATAAATGTTTCAAATTATGATCCCTATTCCCAGGTGTCTGGCCTCCAGAAAACGGTCTACATAGGTAGACCAGGTAATGCACATTAATGAATTATTATTTTAAAAATACTGCCTGATTTTTGCTATGTAGAGCGCAAATGCTGGGGAGCTGTATTTTTACAGCATGTTGAACTAGAACACCTCCCTCCACACACACACAAACCCTAAATCTGGCCACCCATTTTGTATTTGCCACCCTTGCTTTGCAACAGAGTTTTGCCAAGGTACTCCAAGCTTTAAATGAGGCTCTGTGTGTGTTATGCAGAAACAGTACATATAGAAGTAACTATCACAGACCTATGGGACTCTTTTTAGCAAGGAGGGATATTATAAAAAATAAGGGTTTGCTTTACTTCATAAAGACAGACTGGCTTGGACAATATATGCTTATTCAGTAATCCCTAAGGTGCATACACACGGTCAGATTTGTCAGATGAACGATTGAACGATCTGAACGATTTGATGAACAATTTGAACTACGAACAATTTTTGACTGCATTAAAATGAATGGAATTGTCCAAATCTGACTGCAAACACATCAGATGTCAGATATCGTTATCTGACCATCGGGAACGCGCATCGTTCAGACATGTCAAATATGTCAGATTTTCCTTCAGATATGAACGATTTTTTAAATAGTTATCGTTCAGATTTGAAGAAAAATCTGACCGTGTGTATGCACCATTACTGCTTGAATGCTATTAACTATTTATATGCTTATAATCCCTGACTGTGCATATTGCTTGCTTTTAGCCAGAGATCGAGGATAAAAAGGTAAATGATTTTATGCAGAGAATTTTATATATTTTAAGCTGCATACACACACAACGATTTTGCTACCAACGATTTTATGAACGATTTTTTGAGCGATTTTCTGTCAGATCTGTCAGATTTTTTTAAAGTGTAATGAACGATTTTTTGAACTACAAACGATTTTTATAACTTCCCTTAATGAAAATCGTTCAGTCGGTCAGTCAGAATGAACTACAAACGGGAATGCGCATGAACGATAATCGTTCGTTATAACTTCGAAACTGAACGATTTTTTCAACAATTTAACGAAAGCGACGTCGTTATAGTTAAATCGTTCAAAAAAAAAATCGGTACGTGTGTATGCACCTTTATTGTTCTTTTCAGATATTATGTAATATATTGTGTGTATTTTATGCGTTTCATATTGATAAAATATTTGAACAAAACTTTTTTGAGCCTAGGTGTCCTCATATTAATAAGAAGCAGATAGTTATTTTTATTTGAAAGTACCATAGCGCAGTGATTTGTGTGGTGTCACTTCAGAAAGAAAAACATACAGTACACTAACTGTACCAAAGGATGCTTTCCTAAGGGCTTCCTCAATTGTCTGCCTTAATTTTGTTCCCTGGACGCGTGAAATTTCGGGTCAGCCACGGGGGTTTCGCTATTCAATTGGCCGTGAGAATCTCAGTCGCGGTAATTTCTATAGGATTGAACGCAGCTTTTTTCCTCGCAGCTCCAGAGCAGGTGCAAAGTCGGGGAACATGTCTATTTAAGCTAAAAAGGTCAGGACTTTGTTCAGAACCCCTGGGAACCCCTCCCCCCTAATGATCAACCAGGAAACTAGAAGTATTTAATTAGCTTAATTAGTGTAATAAATTACATGCCATTATGGGTATGAAATGCTGCAAAGTGCAGAACAAATCGGTTAAAAGTTGTGGGACAGATACTATATATGGGGGTGCTGCATGGATGGGGAACACTTTTATAGTGGCTTAAAATAACAAACAAATAGCTAACAGGTATTTTATGTGCCCCTAAAAATAAGCAATTTAAAACCTATTACGAACTTCATATAATTTTTCTTTGGGACAGTAATAGAGATCTATTATGTTAACCGATATTAATTTGCCTGTTATTTAGGATGCAGGATGATTTCCCCATAATTTTTTATTACATTTGCTGCGGATTTTTGCGGAAAAAAATAATTGGACCCTATATTTTGCAATTCGAGGAGTCGGAAATTGGTTGCGATGGCCACATTATTTTTATCTGCAAATATCTGCCCGATGGTTTGTGTACACAGATTGTGAGAGACATGCGCAGCATCTGTAGAGCACTTATGCTGGTCTCCCTCTCAGAGACTGCTCGCAGTTCCCATAAGCCACAGCCTGATTGACAGCCTGAGGCCTTTTGTCGGCAGGGAGTGGGCATGCCGCCCCCATTTTCTGGGAGGGCAGAGGCCAGGGCAGACTTCCTGGCCTCAGCTACAAAGCTGTAAGAGGCAACCTCAGAGTGACTCAGATTGCCAATGGTCTTGCAGACGATTTGATGTCGTGTCTTAGGACGCAGCACACGGATATGTGATGCAGTCAGGAGTCGTCTATATACACACCAGACCAGGGGTGTTTCTAGAGAGGAGGGGGCCCGTGTGCAGTCTCCAACACGGGTTCCCTCCTCTCCGCCCGGCAGCGCACTGATTTGTGCGCGGCCAGCGCCGAAGTCATAGACTCTGGGCACTATAGTATGCCCAGAGTTTATAGTGTCTGCAGAGGTCACCGGGAAAATGGCCGCCGCGGCCATTTTCCAGTCGTTTTACAGAGCCGGACCCCCGCGGCGACGTGGGCGGAGAGGTAGGTAATATTAGGAGTGCAGGGTGTGTGGTGCGGGGCCCCCCTGGACCCAGGGGCCCGTGTTCCCCGCACACATTATAGATACGCCCCTGCACCAGACTCCTCCTGCTGCATATTAATTGTATGGTATTGGAAAGCCGCTTCCCTGTGGCTGGGCAATACAGTACAACTCTGAACCAGGCCCTATGCCCCTTAGATGCCACTTTCCTTTTTTCCCATGTTGTTCATAACCCAAGTACAGTGTTTCTAAAATGTCTCCACTACCGCTAGGATGTACACAATGAATAATACATAACGTAAACCCTTTGAAGTTTCGCATTCTATCGCTTTAGTGATATTAAACAAGTAAGCTACAGCCTCACCTAAATTAACCTGAACTAACTACCATTTCCAGCATGTCCAGAACAGCGATTCCATCCGAGGATTCACTATATGAGAGATGAACATTCCGAAGCACTCAAATAGCTTTTAGCCTCTCAGTCACATAGTAAAATGTATGTTGAATTACCAAAAGCCATTATGCCTACCTACAATGACTTCAACAAGCTATTTAAGAATTAAGCTGAAATGTCTTAAAAGCATTTTGAACCTGGATGCCAATAACTCAATGAGCATCTCTTCATTTTCTACCTAGAGGTGACAATTGAGGCCCTTTACCAAAGTTATTCTGTGATATATAGACGAAACATAAAGCACATTGGAAGTTTTACATTGTGGTTTATGAATCACCAACATGCAGCAAAATGTAATTTGAATGACAACTATTTTACAATGTACGGATTAAAACCTGAAATAACTTGCAGTCTATTTTTTTTTCTTCCTTTCTTATATATTTATGTAAATATAAAATAAAAAGACAATTAAAAAAATCAATGTATTATGATCTGAACATTTGGAATGTTCTGTATGCTGCATATTCTTGCCGATAACAGAAGATATTGTTTTGCAGCCGGGACTATTGCAGCCAGGGACTATTGCAGCCAGGGACTATTGGCAGAACATATAGATGTTGATATAGATGACAGTGGTGTGTGATGGAGGTCAGTCCACACTATTAATAACTTATGCAGGTTTCGGCCTTACTAACCAGGCAGAACAATATGCAGGGTAACAGAGTGTTAATGCCTGGAACACGTAGGGTTAGTGCAGGTAGTATGCTGTGTAGAGAAGCACTCACCTATACAGTGGTGGCAGTGGAATATATAATGTAGCTAGCGGTGCTATATGCAGGGTCTCTGGTGCACTATACAGGAGACTCAGGGGCTCGTTTTCCTCTGTGTAGGACGTAGAGAGTAAAGTGCAGTAGCACATCCAGCCATGGTCGGTGGTTGAGCTGACGTCAGCGCATCTCGGACCCAGCGGTAACAGAGGGAGAGGCAGCACAGAGCACACTCCCCTCTCAGCAGTGTACACATTCTGGGTCCCATTTAGCAAATAACCTTAATACTAGCACCATATTTCGTTAAGTATCACAGTAATAGCGAATATGCCAATGGTATTTAAAATTACTTCCCCTTCCGGCGAGGTTCAGCGGCAACCCCTGACCTGTTGCTGGCAGCCTACCGCTGCCTGCCTTGTTATGAACATGTGTGATGGACAATCTGCACTTGCACGTGACACTTTCACCTGGTGGGGACATAGCAAAAGCTAGAAGGCTTTGCTGAATTTTGAAAGGCTGTTGCTGGGTCCCCATTGTTGGCAATGGAGACCGTTTCACTCTCGCCATCTACAGATGGATTAAGCGCGGTTTGTTAACATTGAAAGGAGGACATAACCCCTTTTGCGAGTGCTGAAGGGTTTATGTCTCATTGTTAAGCAGGGCCCAGAATTTTGTATTGCTTATGTTTGCAGCGATACATGTACAAAAGGTACCACCGGCATTTATAAATACTTATCTGCCCAGCGACTTTTTATCTCTCCTCAGCGGTGTCCTCTTCTGGATTGCCAAAAGGGTAACGCCATTGGGGAAAAGTCAATGTAAAATGCACATGCATGGCAAGTGTCTAGACATATGCGAATTTGTTTAACCCGGTAGGGATCCAGTGAAGCCTCTATACGGGTCCCCACTGCCGGATATAGTTAAGGCATAGGTAACGCCATTTGCATGGCGGTGCCTATAAGCCATAGCAGCTAAAGTATTTTTGCTTGGTAAATAATTAAGCCATAGAGTTTTTGGATGGTGGTAAAGTACAGGTAAAGTAGGGTAAGGCTGGAGAACCTTTGTTAAATAATAGGTACAAGCGATGAGAGTCTTTTACCAGCTTTTACACCGGCAAATGGAACTTCACCATTTGCCAAATATACCTCTTAGTAACGATCTACACAAACTGTAAGCTAATGTCATAAGGAGCTGACAGTGGTCTTCTCTTTTAGTTTACAGAAAAGGATCAACAGCTTTTACAAATGTAGAAATTTAAGGACATCCACAAACTGTAAATACAAAATCTCAGGTTGCCGCTGGGTGGTCCTTCACCGGCATGGCAACTATACATAAAACAAAAAACTTGGCTGCCAGCGACTCGCCACCAGCTGTTGAACTAGAAGTCTCAGCACACTTGGAAGGGTATGCTGAGGTTTAGAACTTTAAACCAGTGGCATTATAAAGGACTATAACTCGGAACAAGCTTTAATTTGTCTAATTTGCTGAAGGGTAATCAAAGTCTGGTATTTGTTACAGGACAGGTGTGCGATTCACACCCCGTAATTATATAGAACATTTGAGTGCAGTAAACGCTGTGGACAGTAACGCGGAAAGGTTACGGAGCTGTACCTGCCGTGAGTCCTTGTAAGATTTGCATACTTGGCTGTGAACCTCGAAGGCAACATGACATTTCATAAAAAGCAATTTGGTCACAGTGACCTTTACTCCAAAACACATGTAACTCCCTGGACACTTCTGGTCCGTTTCCAATTGCTGGTTTAATTGCATGTTTAAATTTATCATTTTCCAAAAGCAGAGAACAAAGGCTTCCGAGACATTCAACAATGTGGTTAAAATGTAACTTATAATTAAACCCTGCTCATGCACATTTCATATGCCCCACTGGGAAAATATTGAAAGGACCAACTTGGAGAGTGAATGCCTATGAAGCACTTGGGAAGTTTGGCTATTTAAAATCAAATTTGCTAAATCTTTATAAAAAAAAAAAGGGTATATAGTAAGCATAGAAAAACAAAACTGATTACAAACAAACACATCATGCGATCAAAAACATTTGACAGTGCTCTACATATAGCTGTACAATATAGTAACATACAGCATGAGGAAAGACAGGTATCAATATACACATCAACAATAACCACCACAAAATCATCATATAACGTAAAGGGGAACATAAGGATAGGTAAAAGAAAGAGCAGGCAGTTATCCAAAAAATAATAATGGTGATGACAATTTCCAGATCTTATTTTATACATTTAAAATAAGGTGAATTCCCCCTTTAAAGCTGGCAATGCCCATGCACACAAAACCATAATGGTAAATACACATTACTATACGACAGATTTTCACCTTAATATTTTGGTTGACACACGGTCTGACTCTGCTACGGACATGAATTGGACAGAACCTGTGGGGGGCCATATTGGACAGATCTGAGAGTTAGGCGCTACAGCTGAGCTGCATACTGTATTAGCACACAAGCAGGGGTGTAGCTATAGGGGGTGCATCCAGGGTCCGGCCCCCCCCCCCTACACATAGTTACTCTACACCACACTCCAGTGTACTACTAAGTGGGGGGCAGACGCTCACCTCCTGAGCCCTGTGGGCGGCTCTTTTCTTTGCAGTGTGCTGCTGCAGGCACATCTGGTATCCTGGCTGGCAGTCCTTACGGACTCTAGGAGGAGGCGTGGCCGTGGTGGCTCAGCATGGCCACGCCTCCTCCCAGCAACAGTGAGTACTGGAGAGACAGAGCCGGCGGGAATAATCTGATGTGCCTGCAGCAGCACACTGCAAAGAAAGAAGCCAGCGCCCACAGTGCTCAGGAGGTGAGCGCCTGCCCCACATTTTGTAGTACACCTCAGGGGGAGGGGGGACACATGCAAATTTTAATTTGGGGCCCTCCTATGTCTAGTTAAGCCCCTGCACAGGGGACACTGCCAGTGGGATCAGCAGACAAAAGAATGACAGCAGCCACCTGCTGATTGGATATACAGGCAAGCCCAATCATTTAAGTGCTGCATATGGCCATTTTGACAAAATCATTGATGTGACGCTAGCATTAGGATTAGATCCCTTTTTTTAAAATAATGTTAACACGTTTGACAAACACAATTTGATTATTTTGAGTTAAAATCCAAAATCACCACCCCAGACCCAACACCTGATGTAGATCTAGGGAGCGAAGCAGAACAGGAAACACCAACAGGATGCATTTTAGTTGACACTATCCGACAAAATCTGAAAAACTGAATCTCTCCGTCTACGGTCACGCACAGCACATATACGCAGTAGATTACAAAACACGCTACAAACGTATTACCAATGACAGAAACACGGTGACTCACCAGGGTGCGCCATATATTCTGAATCCTTTCACAGTGACTTCTGAATCTTGCAAGTAAATACTGTTCGTGATGAGTGACTGCACATTGTCAAAGTCTTCAGGTTTCAATTTAGAAACCGAGGGAAAGCGGTAGTAATCCTGTTTAACAAGATCCGCCATGAATTCCTTATCAAAAGTAAGTTCATGATTCCCTGCAATCACTATTTTATATTCATATGGTAACGATCCTGGAAGACAGAAAAGGCAAAAATAAAAATCAACACACTTCCAAAGCAAACCAGGCAAACAAAAACAAATAAAAGTATTTCTTTCATTCTTATTTTAGGTTTTATATTTATTTTACATATTTACATTTCATTTATTATTATTATCATCATCATTTATATGGCGCCACAAGTGTTCTGCAGCACCTTACACAGTACATAAACAATTAGGTTGACTTACAGTACAATACAATACAGGACATGGATAATATACATTGCTACATTAGCGACCATAACACCCAGATAAGCAACAGAGCAAAGCAACCAAGTGTTAGGTGCCCTAGTGGGGAGTAAGAAGTAGATGAAAGAAAAGTAAGGAGAAGCACAAGAGGGTAGAGGGCCCTGCTCATAAGAGCTTACATTCTAAAAGGAGAGGCACAGACAAACAGGAGTGACACAGATGGGGTAGGCAGGGAGGAAGGAGCATGTAGCAGCAAGTTAGGATGAGAGCTGGAAGGCTATGATGAGTGGGTCTTGAGAGCCCGTCTGAAGGATTGTAGAGAGGTGGAGAGTCTGATGGGGAGAGGGAGAGAGTTCCAGAGGTGGGGAGCAGCGCGGGCAAAATCTTGGAGGCGGGAGTGGTAGGAAGTAATCAGTTGGCATGAGAGGTGGCGTGCATTTGTTGAACGAAGAGGGCGGACAGGAGAGTGAAGGGACATCCCACCTACATTTTATGAAAGGGACACAGATAGTCCTCCCCAATTTCATTATGACTGGAGGTCCCACCTAAACAGCTAGGTCAGCCAATCACAATGAAGTACAAATGCAGCAGCCAATCACTTTGCAGTAATGAACGGGGGTGCCAGGAGGAATGGGAGAGAAGTTGTGACAGCATTTGAAAAGTATTTGAAAGTTTTAGGGTCCTTCACCTTTAAGCCTTTATTATGGATTTACTTATTTACACGGTCCCCGTATCAAATGTTTGGGGGGTGGGGGTATGGCAGAAGGAACTTCATCACAGGTGGCAGGTAGCATCCCACCGTGCACCCTCTCCCCACACACTGCCTGGTGGGCTCCGTGCAAGAGAGAGGGGGGAGGCTGCGAGTCTGAAATGCCTGCAGCCAGTGAAGGGTGGACAGAGTTGGACGGGGGCAGCTGGTAACCTCCCTCCGGCGGGGGAAGCCCTGCTCAGTAAGCATCAACACTACCAACTGCGCCCACGCTGGCCAGCGCACTTAGCAAGCTGGGCCTGGCCCGGGTGGTGTAAGAAAAATGCTGGACGCAGCGCCCATCAATAAGCTCCTTGGAAGAACACCGCAGGTGTTGCAATAACTTGACCCAATCTGCTGCACAGAGCCTACAGACAAAGAAGCATTAAAGTTACAATCAATGCATCTTACATTTGGCCGAGTCCACCTAAACTAGACTTCACATGTGTATCGTAATATTAAGAAAATGTTCTAAAACACAGTAACAAATGAAAGTCAAGAATCTTCTGTACAAAATAAACTCAAACTATTCAAAAATAAGAATATCGTATACGGTATGCAGTAACATCTTTTATAGGTGAAACAAAGCTGAAGTCAGTATAGGAAATAACATTAAAACACGATTTGAAGTTGAATGATTCGAGATGTAATATAAGAAGTTATAACATTCCTATTGTATTTTACGCAGTCCTGCCCAGCAGCAGGACATTATGACCATCTCCTAACATCCCCGAAGGGCGACACTGACCTGTTCCCAGGGATAATAGCAAGTCAGGGGAATTAGCTCCTATGAAGTGTGTGTGGTGGGCACAGCAAGTGGAGTCTTCCACCTTTTGTTAACACTGCGGCAGACAACAAAACAGCACAAGCACAGTGGAAGTTCAGGCTTTGACCTCTCACTCCCTACGCGTCAGGCTTCATTAGCTTTCATTGGGTCTAGCAGCTGAGGCGTTAATGGTAACAGTATGTTAGAGACACAGCAGCAGAAGATTGGCACATGCAGCTAGACTTATAAATGTCCAGATTAACAATACGTTCGGGGGATTGTTACAGCACTGGAGAAAAAGGAGGTAAATGGTCCTTTCAAAGGGTAAATCAACTCCATAAAAGAAATCAAACCACTTGATTTTTAAGCTGAAGTTCAAAAACATAAAAAGTGGATTATTATTATTTTTTTTTATAGAATATGGAGTTAATTTAGCACCATTTTACGGAAATTCTGCCTTCACTTGTTTCTTTATAAATTAATTATGTTAATTGGTCAAAATACACAAACAGACAAAACAATTCAAGCATACAAACAACACAATCAAAAAGACCATGATTTAAGGGACGCTGAGATAATATTTAAAAAAGAACAAAATGTTATACATTTCTTAGCAACCTTTACTACTCTGGGGGACAAGATACAAAAGTAGAGGAGAGGGGAAAAGGGGAAGGTGGGGAAATATCCAGGAATATAAATCTGTGTTGGAAAAAAAAGTGTTGGAAAAAAAAACCAAAAAAGGCTTTTAAAAAAAAAATAAAAAAAATAAAATTAACTGGTTTAAAGTTAAACGTTTTTGTTGTTTTTTTAAAAGTTTTGTTTGCATTAATGTTTTAGTGAAAAAAAAATTGAATCCTGTTTATTATTTTAATAGTGTGAAACATTGCTATGTATTAGAAACCTTGATCAACCATTATTATTGCTAACATTAACAATCTAAAGTTATACTAATTTTTAGCTCATCAAAAGAGAGCCAGACATACCTGGGTATCCAATTAGCCCTGATATTTATTCAGAGTCGAAAAACGGGGATTTTTCCCCCGATAATACTCTTTTTTGCAGGTTTTTTTCTCCCCCATATCCTATTATTTCAGACGAAAAAATAAGATATTTTCGGGACACATCAGGTCCCCAAAAACAACCCACAATAAGTGCTGTGTCGGACGGCACTTCAGGGCTAATTGGCTAGCCCTGTGATGATCCATTATCAGAGCTAACTCCTGCGCTCCTAATTGGCTGTCGGTAGGTATCCTAACCCTACCCCTCTCCAGTGCCTGACCCTAACCTCCTTCCCCTACTACCTAAACCTAACCTCCCCCTCCCCACACTTAACCCTCCCCGCTAGTGCCTAACCCTAGCCCTCCTCCTAACCCCGCTACTTACCTTCGGGATGCTGGTGGTTGGGATGCCGGCATCGGGATTCTGACAGGTGTCAGGATTCCGGCACCGGCATCCCCTGTGGCGGGAGACTGAACATATCCCCAACAATGCACCAGCCCCTGTATGTACAAAATGCATGTAAAGTTCAGTAAGGAGTTAATATTTGGGGCCCGATTCTCAGTCGGACACTTTTGCGGCATTGTATGTCCTTTCATATGCCAATGCGACAATCCACCAAGGTAAGTCGCAAATCTGTGCATATGAAAGTGCAAGCCTATCCCACCCACTGTTCTAGTGCCCGCAGATGTCACCATTAGTATTGGCACTTGCACCAGCCCCATGCTAGGTGCAAGAGATCTGTCAGAAACAGGTTTGTATGTATGACTCAAAGAGATGTATGTACATACCCATGGCAGTCTCATCAGATATAGCTGCTCTGTGTGTGTGCATACTCACTGGCCAAAGACGCCTACTTCACATCAGTCTCCGCACAAGATACAGCACCCGCACACACAGACTGTTCACTTTGGACGCATCGTGCAATGCATGCTCACACAGTGTCTTGCGATTCAGCTGCATGTGCAGTCGGTTCAAAAATGGGAGTAGCATCCATTTTCACAGATGCGTCAGACTTCGAATCAGGCCCTTAGGGGGCGCGATTCAATTGTTTTGTGCCCCCGCCCCCCCCAGACTGGCCATCTATATGAATTAGCACCTGATGCAGCAATTCAATGGTTTCTCTGTTTGGGAGCCCAAGAGTATTTAACGCGCCTAAAACATTCCACTTGGACGCCCAAACCACCATTAGGGCACACAAACCAACGTACCTTGCACAGATTTCATCTCACACCCCAGGAAGCTGCAAGAAGAAATGTGTACCCCTGCGGCTTTAGGTGTCCGAACAGAGCAACAATTTAATTATTCTCGGTCGGGTGGCTATTTGTATAGACGCCCAGTGGGGGAGAGGGGGGGGGGATCCAAAACAATTAAATTCCCACCCTTAACCCTGCGTCAGGCGCAGCTGGCCTGACAGGCGCCACATAGCTGCTCTCGCTCACCTCTCCACCGCAAGGGGGCGCAGGTGCCTGCCCCTCCTAGTACCTTCCTATCTCTAGGTGCTGTGTGAAACCTCCTTAGTCAGTTTTGCCGCCACCTGCATGGAGTGCAGTAGTGACCTTCCTGGCCTCTCAGGCTCATTGCGCCCAAACTCGTCCGACTTTTGAAGGTACGTATTTCTTTTTATTTTCTCACAATTTTGTGCATTTTGCTCATTTTATGAATGAAAATTACATGTCCAGGGTGGTCTCTTAGGCACACTGCGCCTCTTAAAATGTTTTATTTTACTTGCTTTAAGGTTAATAAATGTGGTTTTGTGAATCAGATTTCCATATATTCTCTCTTTGTACATCCTAATGAAGAACACTGATCACTTTAAGAGCGTTAGAATTGTGTTAATTAGGTGCGAATGAGGAATTTATAACAGGCACCTGTCAGGCGCACTGCGTCCGAACCTGAGAGTCCCAGAGGTGCGCCTGACGCAGGGTTAAGAGTTAGAACATGATAAACATAACCCGTAATACAAGATATTCCAAAAATGCCAATAGTATTGCTAACAAAAGAAATATTCCATAAGTGAAATGGCAGTGGGTGTTCAGATGTGTAAGTACTGTATATTAGCACTATATTTATTGTTCCATTTTTGGATGGAGGTCTTTCACGCTGATAAAGTAAAATAACATTTACAGACATGGGAGTATACAGCGGATGAACTTGTGGAGCTTTTATAGGCTAGCATTTTAAATTAGTCAAATAAATGTAAAAAATAGTTTTATATATATTGATACCCCATTTGGAGGTCAACACCGTTTTCTTTTTTCAGTAGAATAATGTGTCACAGATCTTCTCCAGCAGTCGCAGCCCTGAATGGGTTTGTAGCCCGATAAATAATAGCCATCTCAATTTCCAAACAATTTTCTCTGAACACATCCTGGATCAATTTACATGCTACTTTCCTCTACGAGCAATGAAATCATAAGTTCCAATTGACTTAGCCCATATTGGAAATTGACAGAGCAAACCTTTGGAAATGCAATTACTACACGCAAATGCCTTTTCCTGCACTCGAGGAAATTTTCAAACAACATTTAGAGTCATCAAATAATATTAGCACAAAGGGAGAGGGAAAAAAAAGACTGTACATTTGGTTACTGCAGAAGCAGCACTGCAGCCTGACTATTCTATGCAGGAAGAACGTTTCCTATACAAGCCACTAACTGACGGAGGAAATTCATATTTGTACATTCAATGACACCCACAATTACAGTTATTCTTTAGTAATCTACAAGCGTTTCATATATATTTGGATATTTTTTATGTACACTACGGATCCATGTTTATTATTTATTCTTTTCTAAATAAAAAAGTGATTTAAAGGAAATAAAAAAAAAATAAAAAAATCAGGACACAGAGGTTACAGATTGATTCTACTCATTTCCAAGATGAGAATTTACTATTGAACATCAGTTGCCAACCAAGGAAGAGGCTACAGATCACCACACCGTATTGCGCTAGCCAACAAACAGTGCAATTCATACTGACAGGTAATGCAAGCACCCCGCACTTACAATACACTGAACTTATATATAGACTTCATCCAATGGAGGTCAGTCGAATACTGAGCTCAGACACCCATGCTCAGGCTCTTCGTATTATAGGATATCGGCCAATGGTAATTATATTACTTTACATGAAGGAGTTACACTTGTTATTTTAATTAATGGCGATCAAATGGTGACATCTAATGCAGCTGTGTGCACCAGTGTATTCTAGGATCTACCCTCCCGAGGTTTTTACGGAGTTGTCATCCACAGGCGGTCACATTTTAGTTGATCACGCCCCAAATCCCAACCATGGCCGAATTAAATGTTGTGGGGGCCCCAGGGCAACTATCTTGTTGGGGCCCCTACCGATAAAATGTCATTTTACAGTTTCATTGACAAGGCTTCATATACTTATGGCATACATTAGTGCCCTTCATAATTTAATGGAGCCCACTAAAGCACTTTTGGGCCGGGGCATAAATTTGGGTTTACTGTATTTGTAAATTCTGCGATCTCCAATGGGTCTGATCAGTACCCAAGTATCAACTTATTCAGTTATAATAATATTTCAGTTGCTGACTGTATATGTTAATATCTCTTAAAGGAACTATGCAACATGCTACAAAGACTTGATTGTCTGGGACTATGCAAATGTATCCATATGCTCAGGGAGACTCCTTATATACCAAATGCTTCCAGTGTTGCCTTTATCACATGCCTCCATTTCTCAGAATGTGCTGTAACAAATCACCTTTTGTCCCATCATTTCAGATATAAGTGTAACCACCGTCAGATAATGTGTCACATTTTCAACAATGCTCATTTTATTCTCTCAATTATTACTAAAAAGATAAAATGGGAAAATGAGTTCAACTCTTAAGGTGCGTACACACTGTGCGATCAGGAAAGACAGTGCGATTACGACATTGTAATCGTACCGTCGTTCCTGATCCCCTGCAGTGCCTGCACTGAACGATCAGTCGTTCAGTGCAGGCACCCTCCATCATTCCCGAGCATGGCCAATCTGTCGTTATCGGCAGACTGGCCTGCATGTTCAGGCGATAGACAATGTCGGAAACGACCAGCGGGCGCGCGCATCGCTGGTCGTTTCCTACAGATTTGTGCACGATTAAGATGTCGGAATCGTGCAATCGCTCAGTAATATCGCCCAGTGTGTACGCAGCTTTAATATGTGGCTTTTGGTCTTTTTGTTATTTTATAATACACAGGAACGGGATATCTTATGTAGAAATCAGTTATTCAGAACGCTCTGAAAACCAGAATGAAAGAAAAAAAACAAACTAAGGCCCACATTCAATTTGAGGCGAAAAGTCCGGATCCGCGATATTTTTTCGCCGATGACATCATTTTCTCCTGTTTTGCTTTTACCCCGTATTCAATTTGAAAGACTTTCCGCCTAGGCGGAAAAGTCAATGCAATGTAATAGGCGGAAAAGTTTCGCCTATGAATAGCAGACAGAAAAAAGTGCAAAATTGGGGTTTTGGGGTGCAACGTTGCAGGAACCCCCCTGCAGCCTTTATATAGTCCCCCAAAGGTAAACTGTCAAAAAAAAAAAAAACACTTAAGGACACCCCAAAAAATTACATTGAAAAAGGGAGCGAAATAAAAAAGTTGGGATACAAAGTTAAAAACTAGCGAACTTGACTCCCCAAGTATGCCCCAAGTGTTTTTTTGATTGCAGGTGCCTGCGGAAGGTGGATTTTTCACGATTTTTTCAACTTCACTTAAGGAACTTTTAAATATGCTGACCCCCATTTTCAAGTACCCCAAATTTGCTAGGATAACTTATTTTCTGCAAAAAATACTCCTGAATACTATTCTGCATCACGTATAGAAAAACACTATTTAGCAGCTATTGAGCCCGTTTAAAAACACCAAATACCTTCAGCAAGCCAAATCGGGGGGTACCATAGGGAACCCCCATGTCAGAGCATCATTTGGGGGGTGTCAGGCTGATTTCCCCAATTCTGACAGTACTTTCCGCCTGTTCAAGTTTCGCCGGGTGCAGTTTTTGCGTACTTTCCAATTGAATACGGGTAAAGCGGGCACGCGCGCGATACTTTTCCGCCTGCAAAACAGGCGAAAAGTCCGGGCTGCGAAAAAGTATTGCGGCTCGGCTCAAATTGAATACGGCTCTAATTGTGGTTTTGTCCAAACACAGACACAATCATCAAGTGTTCCGTCTACAGTTAAATATAAAAAGAGGAAACACTGTTGGGGGTATATGTAATAGGCTGCGAACTTCAAGCATCGGCGGGTTTATATTGGTAAACTGACCATTGTAACCTGGGTGAATATATTGAAAAGCTGGTTTCTAAGGCTATATAGGTATTTGACTGGATGACTAAAGTAACAGATAGGGGGGGGGTGGGGGGCATAGATGTAGCTTATCTAGATTTCGGTAAGACTTTCGATGCAGTCCCACATAACTGACTGCCAAATAAACTCGAAAGTGTGGGATTGGATTCTAAAATGGTTAAAAGGATATATTTGAAGGGTAGGTAACAGAGTTGTACCCCAGGGGTCTGCACTTGGACCAGTGCTTTTTAATATCTTTGTTGGTAACATTGCAAACAATATTAAAGGGAAAGTATGCATATTTGCAGATAACACAAAGATAGGCAACGGTGCACACACCAGGAGGGGTAAAACAAATGATTGAGGACCTAGGTAGACTAGAGGAATGGTCAAAAATGTGTCAAGTACAGTTACAAAATCATGCACTTGGGTCTCAAATGTAATGGAAACTACAGAGGAGGAAAGGGATCTAGGAGTCACTATTTCAGATGACCTGAAAGCAGGGTAGCAATGTAACAAAGCAATGAGAAAGGCAAGTCAGATGCTTTGTTGGATAGGGAGAGGAATCAGTAGCAGGAAGAAAGTAATGACCCATCAGAGGTGGTAGAGGATAAGACAGTAGAGCAATTTTTACATGCTTGGGATAGGCACAAGAATATCCTTACAAAGGTCTAAGACAGTGATTCCCAACCTCGGTCCTCAAGGCACACTAACAGTCTGGTTTTAGTGATATCCATGCTTAAGCACAGATGGTTAAACCAAAATAACTAAGGTACAAATTAAGTCACCTGTGCTAAACTATGGCTATCCTTAAAACCTGGACTGTTAGTGTGCCTTGAGGACCGTGGATGGGAACCCCTGGTCTAAAGATCAAATAGATAGATGTTACCAAAAGGATAAAAAAGGGCAGACTAGATGGGCCAAGCGGTTCTCATCTGCCGTCAAATTCTATGTTTCTATGATGGCTGTTTGGTGGCTAGTTAAGTTATGTTGGCAATCTGGTGGCTTGTAAGACTATGGGTAATATTGGCTAGCTAGTGGAAATGCGGGACCAAGCCCTGACTGGACAACAGACCAGAGTGCCTGAATGCATGAGCTGTAATAATGACCGATTCTAGTACCCCATACAATCAGAAATCTGTCCTCACTACCGTCCGTACTCCGCGTCGGTGGCTCCACTCAACATTCTGTATGTAGGATGGACAGGTTCTGCTCAGCACGGTGGCTGTAATCTATGGATGCGAGCACACTGCATAACATTATGACATGGTGTCTGCTGTATGTCCAGAGTGTAACAATGGCTCCTTATGGGCGACATGCAAGGCTATGTGGAGATACTGGATAGATGGTAACATAAGAGGGTATATGGAGGGGCTATTAGAGGACAACTGTGTACAATGTATACAATATGTCCTTTGCATTGCTGTGCACATTAAATATTTACATTTTCTCAACCCTAAAACTAAAGTATGTGATTTACTACCATAATAAAACTGCTAGGTAACCACTTTCATGCTGCAAAGAGTCTTTTCATTTCCGGCCAAGCCACAAGCCAGGGTTATAAAGTAGCACTACATGTGCCAGTTTTGCTGGAAGGGCATGTTAACAGCTGAGCGTTTAATCGGCGACTTATGCACTGCAGGGTTTCCCCAGAAAAGTCCTGCAATGTAGCTGCTGCAATCTCCATCTCTACATTTTTAGTATAGCAGCAGAGCACGTTCTTCAACACCTGACTGTTCAGCCAAAATCAGGGACCCCTGTTGTTACCCCAGCAGGGCTCTTTAATGAAATCTTGCACAACAGGGGAAAAGTAGTATAGGTTTACTGATCGTTTAATTGCAAATTACAACACTGAAATTAAAAATATGTTGTTTGATGTGATTAGATATAGGTTAGCAGCACAATGAGTGCTTGTATACTATAGCCCGATGTAACCAGCTCTTATACACACAAGGCAGATTGCTTATGTATTGTATACTAGCTCTGATACACTCCAAGAATGTCAACTATCAGACAAATAGGAACCTAATGCTTACACCGCCGATGAGCTAAAGCTACAGATTCTAAGGAGATAAAAAATACAGGTAAGTGCCACTAGCCTTCGCTCTAATCTGTGTTCTATTTAACTAAGATGCCCCTCTGTGTTTTTGCAATAGCCATATTAACATTATTCTTTATTTTTTACAAAAACGAGAAACGCTAACTGCTGACAGAAAGTGGTCGCTGAGCGGTAGTGGATTCACTCAAAAGGTTATGGGCACAGTACTGTACCTTCTAGTTATCGTCCGTGGCCAGGGACAAGCTGGCCATACACTAAGGAATCATTATTTCAACCAGGCAACTAAACAGCTAGTTGAAATGATTATGTTATTGTAGCAAAAGATAATCAGCCGTAAAAACATGATTGATATGACAGACTTCTAATCATTCCATTTTGTCACAGAAGTGGGTGAAGACTCTCCCCCTACATCAGTTTAAAAAATAAATAGTGCTGGTTAAAAATTGTGTGGTGTCCGCCAATTTTTAACCAACTTTAGTGCTTTCATTCTAGTGCTCGTTATCCTGAAATCAGGAGAAATAATTGGATGGGGTCCTCCCTGATTTTATGGTAACCAGTACTAGGCTTTGCCAGGCTGGGCTGGTGAAATCATAGAGGGGAGACCTGCAGTGTGAAGCTCACCTCAACAAGCTTCCAATCAGGCCAGTCGGCACCAGGGATGGCTCTAGGTAAAGGGCCGTACACACTGGACGGTGTGTACGGAGCGACCAAGTCAACAGCGGCAACGACAAACAACAGTTGGGGGGGTGGGCAGGGGGGCCATGCAGCATGGCATCGTTAACGATATCCCCAGATTGAGCTGCATGTACAGACAACTGGAAATATCGTTAACGACCGTCGGGAGCGCGCATCGTTCATAGTTTAGTGCATACGCACTGGAAGATCTTAACGATATATTGATCAACGATGTAGTTAGCGTTCCCACTAGGCTGTTTTAGCGGGGTGCAGCACAAAAAGCGCCCTGCCCTCACAGCCTGCCGGTGCTGTCTTCACCCGTGGGTCGCAGAATCCCGCGGGTGGGTAAATGTGCAGTGACCCGGTCACCGCCGTTGAATAGATGCCAGGCGCATGCACCTGGCATCTATTTTCCCTGTCAGCAGCGCTTGGGGGCTGCCTGGCGTGTTCGTAAGTGCCGGGCACGCCCCCAAGAGAGACGACAGGGGTGACGCGTCTTATAGACACGCCCCCTTTTCAATGGACACGTCCCCTTTTCAGGTGCGTGCGCAGCAGTGCCTTCTCTAGCTCCGACGCCCTGCCTGCTGCCGGAGATAGAGTGAACACTATGTAGTTATCATTCAAAATTGTGTATAGGTCTTTAATGTGAAGGGACAGTACACTAATAATATACAGTGCCTTGCAAAAGTATTCATCCCCTTGGCTTTTTACCTTTTTTGTTACATTACAACCTGTAATTTATTTATTTATTTTTTATCTGAATTTTATGTGATGAATCTGCACAAAATAGTCTAATTTGGTGAAGTAAAATGAAGAAAAAAAAAAAAATATATATATATATATATATATTTATTTATTAAAAAAGAATCTTTATAAATAAAATTCTGAAAATTGGCATGTGCATATACGCTGCGGAATATCTGTGCGCTATATAAATAACTGGTAATAAATAAATAAATGTAAATTTCCCCCTTTGCTATGAAGCCCCTCAAAAGTTCTGGTGCAACCAATTACCTTCAGAAGTCACATTAGTGAAATGAAGTCCACCTGTGTGAAAACACACCTTTTCTGAAAGACTCCAGAGGTCGCAACACCACTAAGCAAGAGGCATCATACCATGAAGACCAAGGAGCTCTCCAAACAAGTCAGGGACAAAGTTGTTGGGAAGTACAATTCTGGGTTGGGTTTTAAAAAAATATCCAAATCTTTTATGATCCCACGGAGCACCATCAAATCCATCATCAAATGGAAAGAACAAAACTCACAGACCGGGCAAGGAGGGCATTAATCAGAGAGGCAGCACAGAGACCAAAGGTAACCCTGAAGGAGCTGCAGAGTTCCACAGCACAGACTGGTGTATCTGTGCATGTGACCACAATAAGCCGTACACTCCATAGAGCTGGGCTTTATGGAAGAGTGGCTAGAAAAAAATCCATTACTTAGTGATAAAAATAAGACGACACGATTTGAGTTTGCCAAAAGGCATGTGGGCGACTCCCCAAATGTATGGAGGAAGGTGCTCTGGTCAGATGAGACTAAAATTGAACTTTTTGGCCACCAAGGAAAACGCTATGTCTGGCACAAACCCAACACATCCCATCACCCCAAGAACACCATCCTCACAGTGAAATATGATGGTGGCAGCATCATGCTGTGGGGATGTTTTTCAGCAGCAGGGACTGGGAAACTGATTCGAGTCAAGGGAAAGATGGATGGTGCTAAATACAGGGATATTCTTGAGCAAAACCTGTTTCAGTCTGCCTCTGATTTGAGACTGGGACGGAGGTTCACCATCCAGCAGGACAATGACCCGAAGCATACTGCTAAAGCAACATTCAAGTGGTTTAAGGGGAAACATTTAAATGTGGTGGAATGGCCTAGTCAAAGCCCAGATCTCAATCCAATTGAGAATCTGTGGTCAGACTTGAAGATTGCTGTTCACAAGCGGAAACCATCCAACATGAAGGAGCTGGAGCAGTTTTGACTTGAGGAATGGGCAAAAATCCCAGGGGCAAGATGTGGCAAGCTCATAGAGACTTATCCATAGCGACTTGCAGCTGTAATTGCCGCAAAAGGTGGCTCGACAAAGTACTGACTTTAGGGGAGTGAATAGTTATGCACACTGAAGTTTTCTGTTATGTTGTCCTAAATGTAGTTTTATTCACAATATAAAAAAAACACAACTTCACAGTTGTAGGCATGTTCTGTGAATGAAATGATGCATACCTTCAAACAATCCAAAGGGGGGTGAATACTTTTGCAAGGACTATGTAAAATTGAACTGGACAGGTTCAGCAAGTTGAGATGATGAATGGATTCCATTCACCCTTTCAAGTGCATGCAATGGAAGACTTTCCTGGTGCATGTGGGACAAGAACAAAGAACATATGCAAATGTGCACTTAATATAATAGTTAAAAAAAATAGAGGCTGAACATTTAGGGGTTCACACCCATTTGTGCTGCAATAAAAATAATTTTTATACCAATCTCTCTGAATTCTTCATGATAAACTTATTCAGTGGTTATAATTAAAACTGCATTTCTTTCTAACAGGAATTAGCTGATGATGCAGCAAACACCATATTCCACCATAGCTCTCAGGAATCCAAAATAAATGGTTATGCTGGGCATACACTATACAATTATCGGGGCGATCCGCCCGATATTGACGGATTGCCCCGATAATTGTGATGTGTGTATCCAGCCGATGCTAAAATATTGATCGCATGCCAGATCGTCCAACTAGATATTTTTGAAGTTAAATGTCAGCTGCATCAAGAAGGTATGCCCAGCTACGGCTGACTGACAGACATTTCCCTTGGTCTTTAACAGGGAAGGAACGGGGAATGTCTGCTTCCCAGGGACGGAGTGCATATATCGGGGCCAAAACACTGTGTGCCGCCACCTCTCTCAGCCAATGAACGGTTCCCACCACTGACTGCAATGGTGAGAATAGCTAGGTAATCTTTAGTAAGTTAGCGGTTCTCACCATTGAAGGCGGAACCGTTCATTGGCTGAGAGAGGCGGAGGCTCACCTTTCTCAGCCAATGAACGCTCAGCACCGTGTTTCTATAGAGAGAGCTGTCATTCAGGAAGTACCGTCCTTAGAGGACTGTACTAAGTTCGTGGGTCGGGCCTTTTCGGGGGGGAGGGGTTGTATGTTTTTTTTAAGACGACGTGGATGCCTACTTGAACAAGAGGACCTTGTCCAGGGGATGTTTGTGTGGGTGTGTAGGTTTGCAACAAAAGTATACTTTCACTGTGTGTGTGTGTGTGTCTTGTCTATATTTTAACATTCATTTTGCAGGTGAACTAGGGAGGTACCAGCAGGCCCTTAATGCCCTGCATACTGGTACTTGTGGTTCTCTAAGTACCAGCATGCAGGGGAGACTTGCTGGGACCTATAGTTCTGCTGTAAAAGAATGTTTTTACATCTATTTTCACACTATCAACCCGGCACCCACTGCCCAGGAGTGCCGGGGATAGCCCCGGGCTATCTGCCCAGGCCTGGGAGGCACTGGAGAGAGGGACCCCTTTATTGGGGTTTCCCCTCCTCCACAGGGAACCCCGGCCTGGGCTGATTAGTAGTCAGGCATAATGCTTTGTCCGGGGGACCCGGTGAAAGGGTTCCATTGGCTGTGGCATTACACCCCCACTAGAAAGAGTCTGGTGCTGGTTATGGAAAATACAGGGGGCCCCTATTCATTTTGTGCCCTGTATTTCCAAAAGCAGGATCGGCTTGCTGATCCCTGTACTGGTTGTGCTAAATACAGGGGACTCCTACGTCTTTTGACCCCTTTATTTTCACAACCAGGACTGGCTCTGAAAAGTCTGGGGCGGGTTGTGCATTTAGGGGGGGCACCACGTACATTTTTTATTTATTTTCCACTTTCTCACTGATCTGTGCATGCATCGGGGTCTCCTAGTATAGCCCATTATTTAATTTTTTATGAAATCTTAAAAGTGATCGTCAGGTCTTTGAGGCATCAAACGATATATCATTAACGATCTGACAATTTGTAAATCGTTAACGATGAACGATATATATCGTTTGATCATTGGCAAATTTCTAAGTGTGTATGCACTATATAGTTGGTCCAGGAGTTCAAGGGAAATCGTTGACTGCAATGCGGCAGGCACTGAAGTTGGAGAATGCAGATTCTCTCAACTAAACACCATGTTTAAGTTGCGAGAACCGGCATTCTCCGGCATAACAGCGCGCGGAATTCAATAGCTCCGGGAACACCTTCCCAGCGCTCTTCAATTCACACTGAATTGAATTGGGCCCACAGTGATGTACTTTGGATTGTCAGTTACTTATGTCCTTAAAACCAAGCTTTATATTGCAGCAACAACTGTGTACTGCTGCTGCAGGCTGCACAGCCAGCTACACAAATCTCGGGGGCAATTCAATTGTTTTGAGGGGTGATAATTACTGGGCGCCCAGTGTTTCAATCCAATTGTTCTTAGCGTCCATTAATTATTGTGCTATTCATGCCCTATTGCACTGGATCTAGCCATGAAAACCCATCTAAAGTCCTGGTTAGGGCGCCCTAACCACGGGTTTATGGCACATTTCTGCTCGCACCGAGATAAAATGCCGACAGCTATTGTGCCCGAACGGAACAACAACTGAATTGTACAGTCAGGCGCCCAAAGCAAATAGCAGACGAAAAAAAACCAATTGAATCGCCCCCTTCAGTTAGATTTGCAACATCCATACAACTTACTGTGATTTGAGTTCTTACAGCCGACTGTGCTGTAGGAACTGGAACCAAACTGTAGATTTGTTGCGAGGGATACTAATTTCTAACGACTATGCTTTGAAGTTAAAGTGACATTTTGAATCAATAAAGAATTGACAAACTAAACCATATGCTGCAAATGTAAACCACATTCAAAGCTTTTTGTATGTGTTGCATAATATATTGGAGATTTGAGATGCATAGTTATGTATCTAAACAGAAAGATCACATAATACCTGTGGAATAACAAGTTTGTATGTTGGTTTGCCAGGCCTACAGGCATTTGGAAGCATAATAATATTTATCAGCTATTGCGCACCAGTCAGATGGTTGTGATAGTTCTTGGGAAGTATTATTAGATGCACTTAATCCAGGGTTGCCTACCCTCCCGATTTGGGCGGGAGCCTCCCGATAATCGGGTGCAGCTCCCGCCCCCCCGGAAAGGCAGGCAAGCCTCCCGGCGGCCACCGATCCCCCAGACATCCCCCGCAATTTACTGCTAAACCCGCTGCAAGGGCAGCCAGTGACGCGATTCGCGTCATTTTGGCCCCACCCCCTGCCTCACAATGCCTGTATTATCGGCATTGTGTAGTGGGGGCGGAGCCAAAATGACGCGATCGCGTGACCCCCTCCCCTGTGACGCCTACAAACGTCAGGCACTCGTCCGGACACTCCCCCTTTTTCTGCCACGCCCCCCCCGCTGCCCTGCCGATCTGGCTGCTCCCTCCCGGAAGGAGCAGCCAGAAAGTCGGCAACTATGACTTAATCATGTATGTCTTTTCAATGGTATATTAAGGTTTTGTTTACTATTCTGATACATTATCAGTACTTTTACTCTTAATGAAAAATTTTAAATTAGAATTTTCAGGAACCATTGAAATTACTGGGTTGCCATGTGTAAAATGTGTGTTATTAATATTTCAAATGCTGTACCAGGTGTCTTCCACAGTCAGCCCCAAATCAGGACGCACCGTAAAATTTTCCGGAGTGCTGCTGTTGGAAGTGTGTGTAATAATATATAAGTACTCTGGCTGGAAAGAGCACAAACATCGGCAGACTTGCAAGGTAGAGTGGACTTTATTTTTCTTACAGCAGTTTACAACAGACAACTTGTTGGTGTCTTCATATACGCTGCTACTACAGTTCCCGTTGTTCACCCTGCAGGGCTCCCTAATGCTAGCTTTCACAAACTATTGCCTGGCCACTTGCTGGCATCAGGAGCACTAGTAACAATACCTACTCCAACTAAATAGGGAAGTCCCTTCCTGGAACAGCTGAGGCAAAGCCCATCCCAGCTCGCAAGAAAACCCTGACTAAACCCAGGTTGTAAGCCTGAAACAATGAGTTCTCCCAGGTCCCGGGGCACCTTTTAGCTGCTTGAACTGTGGCACCTGAGTCTCTCTGCCACAATCATTCATACAGCCCCCGAACGATATATCGTTCAGTGCATCAGCTCGCACGTACATAAGATATACATCTGTTAACGATGTTGTATCGTGCAGATATAACATGAGCATCTGCCGATGTGTACAAGCGACCCACCGACTGACCCCTTATACTGGCCGCAGGAAACGCAGACAATGACATTACAACTGTGCGGACAAATTTAAATGCCCGCCCCGTTTTTGATGTCTGGCCAGACATATCGAGTGGCCAATTGGTAAGTGTGTATGCTTACCAAATCACTCGGTCTGCGTGCCGGTCGGCCGCTGGATCGCACAGGCATGTACTCCGCATTATACCCTAGACAAAAGGTAATGTTCCTGCTGGATACTCACATAATCACCCAAATAATCACATTGTAAAATAACATTATTTACAGAAGTTTATACAAACACACGCAGTTTGCCCTTTGTACTACTCCTCTAAGGGAATTATGTAATAGATTCCAAAATGAAGGAACCGGAATGATTTTGGCGAGGTCACCACTAAATTTAAAGCAGAATTCAGTTATACAACCAGACTAACTGAAACTTTAAATTTAGTAGCAAACTCACCAAAATCTTTCTTTTCTGAAACCTAAAATCGATAACTCCCTAAATCCCCTGGCTTCTTGGAGTTTGTATGCATAGGATTACAGGTCCTTCTTTCAAGGGTTATCCTGTTCCGTCACTGTAGGGAGCGTAGTGCACAACTTGGAATTAATTGGTTTTCTGTATATGCACAGCACAAAATCCTTTCTATGTTTAGTGTTCTAAGTAAGGGAAGCGGTTACATTATCAGCACAACAACTGCATACAAAACGTACCAACCAGGACATGTAGGTGGTGTTTTCCTTGGGTACAACGCTGGGAAGTGAATAAAGAAAAGCAATACACACACATTCCTCTCTAGAACAGCCCATGCACAATGCAGACATATTTCAGTCAGGCAGCACAGTTCTGCTGGTATCCTGGCAAAGAATAATACATGAGCACAAATTCACAGAATCCAAAAAGGAGTTCTTGAAAACACCTACAAATAATTATTCTAATGGCAGCCATGATCATACAATATAACAAACCAAAGAAAAACACACCGTGTGTTATAGAAGCTATTGTGAACAGTTTGCAAGAGGATTACATTGGAGTAGAACAATTCTGGAAAAGGAATATGAACAGTGAAAAAAGGAGAAAGTAGAGAGAAAGCAGAGCGAGCACACGAGCGCACAGAGAGCAGAGCAAGAAGGAAAGCGCTTGATGACACATTTTGGGAGATGTATCAAGCCTTGGAAAGATAGAGTAGAGAGATAAATACCAACCAATCAGCTCCTAACTGACATTTTTTTAAACAGAGGGCCATATTCAATATGGGAGCGAAAAGTCCGTGCTGGACTTTTCGCTCCACATCGGAGGTTAGAGTGGGGATAAAGTATCGGGCGCGCGCCTGCTTATCCCTGTTTTCAATTTAAAGGGAGCGAAAACGGGATCCGGCGAAATTGGATCTATAAAAAAAAAAAAAAAGGGAATTTTCGGGAAATATACCTGGGACCCCCCTAAAGATGTCCAGACATGGGGGATCACTATGGGTACACCCATTTTTGCCTGCTCAAGGAAGTCGGGGTTTGTAATAGCCGCAACAGGTGCATATTTGCAGCTATGAAGAAGGGGGGTGAAGAATAGCACTTAGGAATAGTTATTTATTTATTTTTTAAATCTGTCAAATTTGGGTTACATGAAAATGGGGGTAGGCATATTTTTAAGTCCCTAAAGTACATTTTGAAAATTCTGCAAAAATGCACCTGCAGCTACCACCCGCATTCTTTTAGACTCCTGCCGCATACTTGGGAACCCCCCCTGAATTAATTAAGCCTGCACCCCTAAACCCCAATTCTGCACTTTTTTTCGCCATGTAAAACATGGTGAAAACTTATCCCCGTTTTTTTTAAAAGACTTTTCGCACTGGCGAAAAGTGTTTGAAATTGAATACGGGGATAATTAAAACAGGCTAAAATTAAGTCATCGACGATAATTTATCGCAGATTCTGACTTTTCGCAGGAAAATTGAATATGGCCCAAAGCCTGTTAGATGCTGGTAATTTATTTCGCTCTCCAAGATTTGAGAAACACAGAGGGAGATTATAATACTTTCTAAAGAGGACAGTGTTGACCATAGCAACCAGATTATTTTCTAGTACATTCTATAAAATGAAAGCTGGAAGCTTATTGGTTGATATGGGCAAATTGCTCCACTTCAGTGGTTCCCAAACTTTTTTGAATCACAGCAGCACACTAGAGTATCAGAATTGATTTCATGTCACCCCTAAGTTTAAGTTTGTTATTGAGAAATTCAGAAAAAAATGTAGTAAAGTAGTAAAGTGGAGTAAACTGTGCTGACCGGTCATCCTGGGGGTCAGTTATGTGGTGGTGGACAGTTTGCGCTTCTGTTTTTTTTTACATATTTACATTACATTGACCATAAATAATGTGATTTGGTACTGAACCACCAACCTGAGGCACCCCTGCAAGTGTCCCGAGGCACCCTAGGGTGCTCCGGCGACACAGTTTGGGAACCACTGGCTCTACTTGACTTCTACTCTTTAGAAAGTTCGATGAATCTTTTCCACAGAGAGAGCACCAGAGGGGACACAGAAGGAGCGATTTAGTATTGCTGGCTAGTGTGCAGTATATTGCATCAGCACATATTATACAGTAGTTGTACCACTGCTATTTAACATGCTCTGTTTACTTCGCGAGAACCCACCTCCTATTCAATAATAATTTGCCTTGCACAGTTAGTCTAATGCTGAGACTGCAGGTGTAAGTGATTATTTACTCCCTTATTTCAGCCATGCACATAGGCAGCTATCACTGGCGCTGAGACCTGGTCAGAGACCCAGCAAGACTTCTGACTCTGCTGGATGAACTGATTCATTCTGCTGTCCACATAGAGATCGATACATTGAGGTAACTATGTTATTGCGTCTCCTATTGTCCTATTTATTAGTGGGTGGGATGTCAAACCTCCGAAAACTGCAGATTGCAACAATACATATGGATCCCCATATGTATTAAAACGATCTGCAGCAGATATATCAGATATCATTCTGTGGGGCTTCGATGTGACCCTATGCATCAAGCCCCGGAAAGCCTTAAGGTGCGTACACACTGGGCGATTAAAGTGGACGACTGAACGATAACAATATCGTTGTCGTTCAGTCATCCACTTTATCGTCCATTTTTAACACCAAAACGATGAACGATAACGACGATGCGCGTTCCCGCGGGTCGTTCATCATTATCGTTCATCGGGTAAACATGCAGGCCAACCTGAGGATATTGTCAGGTTGCTGCATGTTGTGGAATGGGGGAGGAGAGAGCCCGGTGCTGAACGATATAGTTAATGATATCGTTCAGCGGGTGTGCTCAATGTCATGAACGACATTGAGCACACCCTGCCGGGGACATGCTAGACCAGTGTTGGCTAACCTTGACACTCCAGCTGTTATGGAACTACATAACCCAGCATGCACTGCTACAGTTTTGCTATTGGGGCATGCTAAAACTGTGGCAGGGCATGCTGGGATATATAGTTCCACAACAGCTGGAGTGTCAAGGTTAGCCAACACTGCGCTAGACGATATCGCTCAGGGAGCATATCATTTAGTGTGTACGCCCCTTTACTTTCCAGACCTTGAGCCCAATAGACAAAGTCATCTATACATGAAGTTGCTTATAGAAGAAGCCCCTGGCACAGGCGCTGGCTGAGGGCTGCGCGTGTGCAATAGGATTCCTAGGTCATAAACCCTGTAAGTCAGTGTCAGTACTTCGCCGAGATACCGCTACACTGGAAGATCTGTCCCAGCATGTAAGTAACACATATGCTTAAAAAACGTCAGTATACCTACTAATTGGGGCGGGATGTATCACAATTTAATTGCGATACATTATACATCCTGCCCATTGTGAGAGCAAAGTGTCACTGCAGCCAATCTCCAGGGATTTTCTTCAAATTTTTGGTTGCTCGCAATTTAGTAAAGAGTGAAGAGTGAGGCAGCATACTTGCCGACCTTTTGGCTGCATCCTCCGGTAGGAGTCAGCCAGGTCGGCACTGCTTGGCGTAGGTGGGCGGGTCTGGGGGCAGAGGGAGGTGGGGTATGGCTGAGGAAGGTGGATCTGGGGGGCGTGATGACACGATCACATCATTACAGACCAATCCCCAATATGCAATGACGAGATTACTGGCATTGTGGAGCGGGGGCAGAGCCACGATGTGGCGAATCAACGCGAATTGCCGCCCACTTCACTTTTTGGAAGCCTCCCGGCCACTCTGAGGGGGTAGGCAAGGATGGGCAGAAAAGGAGAACAAGTGGAAATAGGAGAGTGAATGAAGATGTGAAAAGATTGAACGAGAGAATATATTATTATCTTTTATTAATATATAATCTTATATTTATTAATATATTACAGGGAAAGACAAAGTACATTTTGGAGAAGAAGAAACAAAAGAGGGAGAAAATTAAGAGCAAGGCATTGGAAAGAAAGTAAGAGGAAAATTCAAAGGACCAGAGAAAACAAACAAAATAAAAAGTCAAACAGAAAGTGAAAAAGAAAAGAATAGAAATGAGTGAGGCACAGCGGGAAGGCGGGGAGGGGAGAGGGGCTGACAGACAGAAAGCATAAAAGAAATAAAATTGACGAATGGTCTGTAATTGAATTACACAGACTGCTAATCTTTATGACAGTATGCTACCATCAGACTCCCAAAACTCTGTCTCACCCCTGAACATACCCTGGGTGGGATGACATTATGGGAGAGAATAGTATAGTAACAGCTGAATGGTCATACTTATTAACTATTGCAGTAGTGGGTGAGACACAGATGTGGTGATTATACAGAGATAAAGGAACACAGATTTGCAGCATACTTCACCAGTGTTGTCACTGGACTCCAAGAAATAGTTTGGTACTTAGTACATAAAGAAGATACTAAAATGTTTTGAGTTATCATTTCTGCCTTATATAGAGGTAATAGCAGTTTTGGATTTAATGTGCAGATTTTCATCTTTCCATGTAACTTCAATTCAGTTGACATCAAGGGGTATATTTACTAAAGTGCGGGTTTTTGGAAGTGGGGATGTTGCCCATAGCAAGTAATCAGATTCTAGCCATTATCTTCTAGAGAAGGTGCAGCAGCTAAAGGTTAAGTAGAATCTGATTGGTTGCTATGGGCAACATCTCCAATTCTAAAAAACCTGCACTTTAGTAAATATGCCCCTAAAAGTTGAAACATACTTGTAGGTCTACTTCACAGCTCTCCTTTCTTGTGTGCGTTGCTTTGTTTGCCATTCCCTGTATTTCACTGCCGTGTGACACTTGGGGAGGTTTAGGAGAGGAGGGGGCCTGTCTGCGCAGTAGACTCTGGCTTTGTGCCAGATTCTACTGAGCATGAGCAGGTCTCCGAAAACATGGCGCCCGTGTCACGGTCCCGGAGACTTCTCTATTGCGCATGCACAAAACACCGGGAAAATGGCTGCCGCAACATGTGCAAGGTGTACGGTGGGGGCCCCAGAGGACCCAGGGGCCCGTGTGCACGGCATACCCTGCATCCATTATAGATACGCCAAAGCATACTGGGACTTGCATCTTCACAACAACAGGAGAGCCCCAGGTCACTCACATCCGCTGTAAGCATTGGGTACTTGCAGAGGAACTGTAGAGGTGTGAAGTTCCAAAGACGCATTCTTCACATGTGGTAAATGATTTGTGGAACAATTTAGAAAATCTCACTCATCCTGCTGTACCCTGCTGTACCCTGCTGAGAATCAAAGCAGTTCCACTTACTTTAATGTCAATACAGAGTTCTTTGGAAATAACTATGTGCATTTGGTAAAAGTATATATTTGTTTCATGCTATCCAATTGGTTTGCACTGTTCATTAGCCCAATTAACTGGCATTTTTTTCCCCCCTAAAACCGCTCAGAAATGGTCATGTTTTTGTATGAATGAAATCGGTCAGGAATATGTATTTTAAAAATGATCCGACACTATTTTATATAAAAAAAATCTCTAGATGGCGATATCCGATAGCTTATGGGGCTGGGCTACTATTTCGCAGATTTTTCCAGGAGGATCCCTATCCGTCAGCTCTCGGTGACGCATGTGCCAGGGTCCCGTACCAGGAACCATTGTGACAGTGTTACCTTAGCACACTGCTTCCAGCTCTTTGCCAGTATTGGCTCTTATCGGAGCCCATCTCCTGACATTCCTATATATATGCAGGCGGCTATAATGGGAACAATCTTCACATGATACAAAATATATATAATAAGCCAATAAGGAGGGTGTGAAGATTCAGAGGCCCAGATTCATCAACGAGTGATTCTATTTATCATTCCTTAGTGATCTCAGATTGTGCTCCAACCAATCAGCTCCTGTCATTTTTCAAGCACATGACAGTTAGGAGCCGATTGGTTGGAGCACCATTTAAGATTAGTAACGAGTGATAACAAGAATATAACTCATTGATAAATCTAGGCCACAATGACAAAACCGCAGGTAAGATGCTATGATTTCTTAAATACTTTTTATTTTATAGATTGGGAGCATTATTTCTTGACCGGTGATAATAAAGCATAAAATAAAACATGAAATATGACTTGATCCTCATCCAGGCGTGTTCTGCCTTCAGTAACAGTTGTATATTACGTCATAGCATACTTTCTCAATGGGCGCTTTTAAATAGCTTTTGGCACCCTGAAAACATGCTCTTTTGGTGCAGATGGGCAGAATGTAGTGTTAATCTACTGATATAAATTAGCAATTACCTGCAGATGCTAATGGAGGTTGTTTCTTAAAAGTTTTTATATTTCAGGAGTGTGACAAAGGTAGCAGCACTGGTCGGATCACTTTCCATTAACTAAACAATTACCATGTGACCCAAAAGTAAACGTATTCAAATGTATTAATCTACAAAAATACTATCTATAAAGCATACTTGCTGATATCCTGGCTGGCCCTTCCGGGAGGGAGCAGCGAGGTCGGCTTAGCAGGGGAACAGGGCCTGCAAAAGGGCCGGGGGCATTGCACGCAGTGGCGTAACTAGTGTACTTGGAGCCCAGGGCAAATTTGGGCGTGGCCACTGAAAAATGGGGCGTGTCAACATGACACACCCCTTTCTTGTCACTGGGAACATTTATTTCTATTTGCACCTTAATGCAGTGCCCCTTATACAGTCCCCCCCCCTATGCAGTGCCCCTAGTAGTGGTCTCCCTTATGCAGGCCCCGATTAGTTCCCCTTATACAGGCCCCCAGCAGTGGTCCCCCATATGCAGTGCCCCTTACACAATGCCCCCTGTAGTGATCCCTCATATGCAGGCCCCCAGTAATTCCCCTTATACAGTGCCCCCCAGTAGTGATCCCTCATATGCAGGCCCCCAGTAGTGATCCCCCATATACAGTGCCCCTTATACAGTGGCCCCAGTAGTTGTTCCCCTTATGCAGTGCCCCCTGTAGTGGTACTCCCCTGTGCAGTGCCCCCAGTAGTGAGCCCCTTATATAGTGCCCCCAGTAGTAGTCCCTCCTATACAGTGCCCTTTATATAGTTCCCCCAGTAGGAGTTCCCCTTGATACAGTGCCCCCTGTAGTAGTCCCCAATAGTGGTCCCCCACAATGCAGTGCCCACAGTAGTATCCCCCCCCCCCCAGTGGTAGTCCCCAGTAGTGGTCCCCCATGATGCAGTGCCCACAGTAGTATCCCCCCAGTAGTGGTCCCCCCCTGAAGCAGTGCCCTCAGTAGTATCCCCCCCCAGTAGTGGTCCCTCTCCCCCCGAGGCAGTGCCCCAGTAGTATCCCCCCAGTAGTTGTCCCCAGTAGTGGTCCCCCCCGGGAAGCAGTGCCCCCAGTAGTATCCCCCAGTCATGGTCCCCCCCCCACCTGAAGCAGTGCCAACAGTAGTATACCCCCAGTAGTGCCCCCAGTAGTAGTCCCCTTCTTTGTAATAGAGCGCGCGCGCCCCCACCCCCGAAATACACACTAAAATTAAACAAAAGAAAAATACTTACCTGTATCCACGCTCCTGCTCCCGCCGCCGTCCACACGTCCATCCTCCCAGGCCTGGGCCGCTTTGCATTATGGGAGAGACGTCAGGACATCATGACGTTTCTCCCATTACCACTGCAGGAGCCGGACGGAAGCCCGGCTCTTGCAGTAGGCGCGCAGCAGTCAATGAGAGTCTATCTGACTCTCATTGGCTGCTGATTCACACACACATCGCTGCCGCTCAGCAGTGATGTGTGTGCAGCAGCAGCCAATGAGAGTCTGTCTGACTGGCGGTGATGTGTGTGTTATGCAGAGTCTGAGCCCGCCTGCCACCCTCCTCCTGGCGCTATTGGGTAAGCGCTCAGGGGGAGGGAACTGGCTCAGCTGTGCAGCACAGGACCGGCGCTGGAGGCCTAGCGTCTGTCCTGTGTAAATGTGTAGCGCTGACTGCACTCACTGCGGTCGGCGCTACACTGGTTAACGAGGGCGGGCCGGTACCGTGGCCGGCGGCACCCCCCCCGCGCCGCCGGTCCCACGGCACGCACGCCGCTCGCCCTGCCCTAGTTACGCCACTGATTGCACGCCATTTAGAGCTGGGGATAGGGGCAGAGCCACATGCTAGCGGCATTACGACTCCGCCCCGCTACACATCGAGATTTTCAGTATTGTGGAGCAAGGGGCGGGGTCATGATGACGTGATTCAGCGAGAATCGCGTCATCATCCCCCCTGCTGCGCGATGCATTGCGGGGGGACTGGAGGGGCCCGGGAGGCTTGCCTACTTTTCCGGGGGGTCGGGAGCGGGAGAGTAGGCATGCATGCTATAAAGCATATAACCAAGCAAGGTGCATCAGAGTTCAGCTAAGTTCATTAATATAGTTGGTGGTTAATAGGAGAAACTGCCCAAATGTTTCTGAGTGGGAAATAAGAATGTCTCTATTAGTCCAGATCAATGATAGTTACCAATGTGGAGACTGTATAATTACCTCAGATAATTTGTGTATAGTATGAGGAGTCCCCATGACTGCACCTCCTCAGCACCCCCGGTATTTTGTGTCCACTGACTAAACAGTAACCAACCCAAACGGAGGACGATTGCATATAGAAATGTGAAGTATTTATGTACACAGCTTCTCACTCACTGGAGGGTAGGCTCACTTCCTTACACTGACCTATATGGGGGTCCTACCAAACATGACCTGTCCACAGGACATGTTTCAGAGTAAACCTCCCCCCCCACACTCAAAAACCCTCCCCCTGCAGATGCCACTAGTTAGAGACTAGCTTAGCTCAGTCTATGCAGATATAAGAGGTCACTAGTTACATGGTGACCTCTGACCTCCTCCCCTGCCAGTCATCTCTACCTATTGTGATGTAATAAAGCCATTGCTAGCCTCTCCTATTTAAGCTTACCTCCAGCAGCTTACTGTCATATCTTCAGCTATACAGCCAAGATACTGGACATGCGTTCTGGAAAATTCTCTTCAGTTTCTGTACCTCCGCCACATTGGCCTACTTATCGGCCTGTGGCACCCCGACATGAGTCTGTGGGGCCCCAATGTAAATTTGTGTCTCCTTCATCACGACCTGGGCCTCCTTCATCGCGGCCTGTGCAGCTTGCACCGCGGCCTGTGCAGCTTGCACCGCGGCCTGTGCAGCTTGCACCGCGGCCTGTGCAGCTTGTAAATCCGCAGGTGCCACCCCACCATCGGCACGCACCTTGCTCTGAGCTCAAAGGTCGGCCTGTGCAACCTGCAGCTCTGATTGTGCCACCACCATCACGGCCTGTGACGCTTGCAGCTCGACAAGTGACACCCCATCATCGGCAACCCCCTCGGCCTGTGACGCTTGCAGATCGGCCTCTGCCATCACCAATTCAGCCTGTGCCAACTGCAGCTCGGCCTGTGCTGCACCCACCAAAAGCTATGGCACGGCCACCATTGCCATCCCCATATGAGGCGCCACAACAACCTAGGGTGTCCCCATATTTTTCTCGGGTTGTGGTGCCCACTGCTCAACCCGTGCGGCGGCGGCCCGCAGCTCTACCTAGGCCGCCCACAGGTAAGCCTGTACTCTCCCCATATAATCCCCCACGCCGGCCCCCAAACTGGCCGCTGCCTTCCCCATACCGACCTCCAGCTACAGCCAAAATGTAACACCTGCCTGTGGCCTCCCTAACTCCTGCCCATGGCCTCCCTAACATCTGCATGAGGCACTACAACAACAGCAACACGTGACACCCTAACTTCGGCCTGTGGAACCTTAACATTGGACCGCGGCACTAGAACGTTGGCCGTGGCATCTATAATACCCTAAGACATTTATGACAGCAAACTGTCTGGATAGTGAAGAAAAGATGAAAGAACTGGAGGTAAGCACAGGGTGCACTTCACACCAAAGATTAGTTATGATATCAATAGTTTTAACATTGAAAACTAAAAACTTTCTTAATATTATGAATTGTTCTTCCCTTTCTCAAACATTTTAGATGTACGGAGACTGTTCTTACTGGATACACTGAATTACTCAGAGAACCTTCTCAGAGGAAGCCTGATCCTGGAACAAAGATGTGATATGCAGATGTGGGCACAGCAAGGCAACAAATCAGGATTACAGCTGATAAATCAGATACTAAATAAACATTTTCAGCTATTCATTTAAAATACCAATCTATGGAGCATCTTTTGTCTTCACATAGTGTAAAAATCAGAAGGTATTGGCAGGGCCTAAACTAGGATATTTGTCACCCGGGGTAAGGCAGTAATTTTGCTCCACCCCAGTCCCAAAAAAATAAATAAATAGTGTGTTCGTTGGCACACGCACTCCTGAAAAGGGAGTGTGGTTTCGTGACACAGTAATGCCCCTTACACATTATGCCACACAGTATCTTCCCTCACTAGATAAATACCCTACTGACCTAGCAGGTATATAAAAGGGCAAAGATGATTTACATGAAAACACTGTCAGTCTCCAGGAGACTGTGCTATAAGCTCTACCAGCCCCACAGTAAGCCACACCGGCCTGCAACTATTTGGCATTCAGCCTGGTACCCTGTGTGGTTTATTTAGCATTACATGGCAAGGCAACATTAGGTATCAAGTTCAAACCATCTCTGTACTTGTATGCAATAATGCATGACAGTCACAGTCAGTCACAGCACTGAGAGTTGTGACTTGTGTAGTTAGGGCAGAGTCACAGTGAGGGGCTGGCTGTGCTGTTACCTGGCCGTCGTATGACAAGTGCAGCATCTGAGGTGGTGGTGGCTGCGGCTGCATGGACTTTGTGCTACTGCATCCCCAGCAGAAGTGGCAGATGGAAGGCAGCACCCGTGCACACACATACTGTACACACGGCGATCGTAGCTCACTCACCTTCCCTGCAGCAGAGAGGGAAGCTTGAAATGGAAGGCAGCAGGGGCAGATGGAAGGCAGCAGGGGCAGACGGAAGGTAGCAGCCGTGCACACATACACCGTGATCACAGCTCACTCACCTTCCCTGCAGCAGAAATGAAGATTCTTGTCATATGTGCCCCCACACTTAATCTGGCCCTGGAGTCAGCGCGGCGTCCCTCCAGATCTGGCACCTGGGTCACGTGTCCCCCTAGTTGCGGCACTGGTATCGGGAATGTATTTAGGATACGTGGTATTATTTTAATTATAAAGATGCATTTTTTTCATCCGCTTCTGCAGTTTTGATTGGATCCAGCTCTGCTGGACTTTCCTGAGATTGGCTCCTATGTGCAGTGTGGGAATGATGGCAGCCTCTCTGCTATAGGAGGTCAGTGTAGTTGCTGGGTTTTCCTGAGATTGGCTCCTATGTGCAGTGTGGGGATGATGGCAGCCTCTCTGCTATAGGAGGTCAGTGTAGCTGCTGGACTTTCCTGAGATTGGCTCCTATGTGCAGTGTGGGGATGATGGCAGCCTCTCTGCTATAGGATGTCAGTGTAGCTGCTGGGCTTTCCTGAGATTGGCTCCTATGTGCAGTTTGGGGATGATGGCAGCCTCTCTGCTATAAGAGTCAGTGTAGCTGCTGGGCTGTCCTGAGATTGGCTCCTATGTGCAGCGTGGGGATGATGGCAGCCTCTCTGCTATAGGAGGTCAGTGTAGCTGCTGGGCTGTCCTGAGATTGGCTCCTATGTGCAGTGTGGAGATGATGGCAGCCTCTCTGCTATAGGAGGTCAGTGTAGCTGCTGGGCTGTCCTGAGATTGGCTCCTATGTGCAGTGTGGAGATGATGGCAGCCTCTCTGCTATAGGAGGTCAGTGTAGCTGCTGGGCTTTCCTGAGATTGTCTCCTATATGCAGTGTGGGGATGATGGCAGCCTCTCTGCTATAGGAGGTCAGTGTAGCTGCTGGGCTCTCCTGAGATTAGCTCCTATGAGCAGTGTGGGGGGTGATGGCAGCCTCTCTGCTACAGGAGGCATGGGCGTATCTACAATGGGTGCAGGGTACACGGGCTCCTGGGACCTGGGCGGCCCACATTACACACTCTTCAAAATGGGTTGGGCTCGGGATGCCGATGCTCGGTATCCCGGCAGTCAGAATCCCGACAGGGTTAGGATACAGACACCTGTCGATCAGTATCCTGAGCCTCACCCTAACCCACACTTTTGCCTAAACCTAGCCTCCCCCCTTAGTGCCTAACCCTAACTCTCCCCCAAGTGCCTACGCCTAATCCCTAACCTTACCGCCGGGATGCCGGCACCAAGATTCTGGCACCGGCATTCTAAGCGCCGGTATCCTGCACGTCGGGATTCTGACAAGATCCCTTCAAAATAACTCTGTTGGCGCCGCGAGTATCCCTGGAAACATAGTGCAAGCGCCATGTTTCCGGAGATCTGCATGCGAGCTCTACAGGATTCACCAGGAAAACGGAGCTGGAGCCACTTTGCCGGAGATCGGTGCATGTGCAGTAGGATCCTGGCACTTGCACAAGGGGAGCAAAAGTATGTTTCTCAATGCAGGAATATTACTCACTGACATTGCCTGTAGTGAACACATACTGGGCATCTTTGCTTTTATACTGACATTTTCAATTCAGCTAGGACATGATCATTCCACGTCTATCTCTTTCTGCTCCACCTGCAGTGCAATTTGGTTGTGCCAGGGTGCAGGTTGCTCCTTTTCTGCTCCTACTCTATTTTATTAGTTCCTAACGCTACATAAACTCTTTGTATTCAATTCCATTTTGCAGAAATTGCTGTGCTGACTCCCTATATCTGCCACTATATCCAAATCCCCAGGGGCGACTGGGGTTTTTTGTGTGTGTGTGTGTGTGGTGGGGGGGGTGGGTAGCAGGTACTGCTGGCCCAGATTTTATAGAGGGGCCCTGTGGGGGCCCCGGGAAACGGCTAAGGGCTATGTGACACAAGTGACATCACTACTAAACAAATATAAACATGCATTATAGCAGTTTTTAGACATTTATTACACAAGTGACTTGAACAATTTACATCTTCAGGGTTACAATTTTGTGACTATTTCAGTCAAAGGAAACGCTTGTATAAACATCGGTTTATGCAGGAAGTCAGCAGAACGTCGTTCTAATAATATAACCGAGCACACGCACATAAAAAAAAGAAAACAACAGAATATGAAACTGCGGCTCGGGGAGAAGTGAACTGTAAGATGATCCTGACACGGTAAAGACGTGTTCTCTTGCTTTCAGGTCACAACAGATCAAATGAAAACAATTATTTAAACGAACTGTGTTTAAAGCATTTAACAATTGCCAAGGTCAAGTGACTGCGGAGTTACAAGGCCCAAGGGACATGTTCATATGAAAACAATGCAAATAAATTATCTCGCAGACCTTTTCAGTCACTAAGTGACCACAAAGGTCATTCTCTGTGCAGTCTGGAAAGTTTTATGCAAAACCAATATAGATTAGATATATCTGGTCTAGAGAACGTAGTGTAGGATCTAGCCAAACGCCAACAACATAGATTCTGCAGTCTGGCAAGGACGCTACAATGTATACAGTACCTAAGAATGATGTGACTAGGGTAAAGTCAAACACAATCTTCTTAAATGATAAGTAATAGCACAAATACACACTGTGAGAATGGAGTGGTGTGACCCCAGCACCATCAATAACACAAGCATAATAGATAGAAAAACAATACAACATTAATGTAACTGTGCAAACAATGATCAAATGGAAAGTCCACCGGTATAAGCCAAACAATCTGAGGAAGAGACATACTTGATGGCAACCGTCCTATATGCCCCTGACACAATCTTTCCCATCTCAGAGGGGCGCGGGATGCATCACCTGTGGGACCAAGTACTGAAGGTAATCATCCACCAACCGTAGGGACAAAGGACCTCATTCAAAGTCGGTCGTTGCGGCCGCACGGTCGTACGCCACCGATGTTCGCTAAACTGCGCATGCGTAAAATTCGCAATGCGCGTGCGCAAACTACCTATTACGATCAGAAATTGCTCTCTCCTTCAACTTGGCCAGGTCGTTAGTTTGAGTGACAGGATGAGGCGTTTGTGGGGAAGGTGCTTGTGAACGGGGGAGTGGAGATCCGAACGCAGGCGTGCCTGACTATGCAAACGGCGTTTTATGGGAGTGCATAGTTAACTAAGTAGTGTCATGGCACACGTGACATGGGAGGTTTTTACACTGACTTGATCGTAGTGCTTAAGAGAGGGTAAGTTCAATTTCTCCATAATCTAAGATCTCCATTTCTAGTGAACTATTGGATCTTGTTACTTGTTCACAAAATTCTACCAAGGGAATTACAATGTTTCCTTTACCATTGTAAACACACGTGACTTTTCCATGCGATCAGGCTGTCTGCAGCTTCGATCCTTGTTACAGTCTGCCGTCCATCTATGAAGCCATTCCGCATTACAAACATGTGACTGGCCATAGACCGGTGGAAATTTCCCCATATCGCGGAACAGGTGATTTGACTCCGCTCACGTGCCCGCAACGGGGGATGAATGAACACATGTATTTACCTGACTTTTTACGTTTATTATTTTATTACTCGTTTTTATATATTAACAAGATATTACCCTGTATTATGGTTGCCTTCAAACAATATAGGATTTTGGTTACGTTTTATCACATGGCTTGGTTAATCATTTATAATCTCACAAACACCTGCTAATAATTGACTCATTAAAGCAGTATAAATGTCTGGGACTCTCACAGAAATTCATGCATTTGCTCCTGAGGAAGGTGTGGGTTACTTCCACACGTAAATACGTTGAGCCCAGGGTCATTGGTTTCCCTACCCATTGGATTCACTTGCCAAAGGAATATTTGGAATAACACCAAACAGATCCGGACCAGCTGCTCATTTGCCCAGAGATACCACTGGTACCTTCATTGCCTGAGGATACAAACACTGCGAGGGCTCCTTGCTAAAGTAACCAGGATTGGTAATATCTCTATTATTCAATATTGCTGGACATTATAACGGGACGTATATATCCTATATATTCCATACAAAGTGATCCCATCAAAGGGTGGGATATAACAGGTAGCGGAACGCTGATCACCAATAACCTTTTTATATATTCTGTTTTATTTCTGCATCTTATTCCTTCACTCCCTATACAGGAGATGACAGGCTATTAATGTGTCTAATAAATGTTTTATTAACCCAGCCATGTGTTAGTATACATAAAATTCTTTATGGTATAGAGTAATTCTTAAACCTCACTCTAGAGACCATCTATGGCCCGTATTAGCGTGGTTATCTATTTTTATTCCATTTTACTTCATATAAGGAGATTAATATCCTCCTTTTAACAGCTGCTTATTGATTAGCGCCACTCTATTATGTCTATATTCTGTGCGCAACTGCGGCTGTGTCTACATGCGAAAAGCTACGTTACAGAGTCAGCGACTGTGGCATCTGAAGGTAAAAAGTTGCATGAACGACTCTACAGAGTCGTACGGCGCGTACACACTGGCCGACGGGCACCCGATATTTGCCAATCAATTGATCGGCCAATAAATCTGCTAGCGTGTACACAGCATTACAGTACCAACTATTAACAATGTTAAATGGTAAAACAAACATGAAGGGAATAGATGACACAAGAGTATTTTTAAGGTTTTCCTTTAGCATAAACAAAAAGATAAAAAGTACAACCAATGCTCAACTCTCTCACTTCATCTTTAACTGCACATTAATCAGTGCTGGAAGCAGAAGTCAAGTGCTTACATTCAATTAGGAGACAATGAGTGAGATGACCACAAACAGGTTAATTGGGGTCACTGAGCAGCAACAGAGCCTTACCTAACCAGTCATTAAACTTCTTAACCTCAGAAGGCAGGCCCAGCTCGGTGAAGTCACCCGTGTGCAGGAGGATGTCTCCGTATGGCATCTGGATGCCATCTGTCCTGGAGTGTGTGTCAGAGACGCAGACAAAACGCGTGTGGCCGGCTGGTTTTGTAGTGTCATAAGGAATGGGGTCTACCCTGGAGCAGAGAGAATTAAATGAGTGTTAGAACTTGGAAACTCAGAATGGAGCAGGCATAGGGAGCTATGGGATCTATTTACTAAGCAGTGTTAGGAGACAGAGTGAAAAGTGATAAGGTGCCAGCCAATCAGCTCCCAACTGTCATCTCACAGGCTGTGTTCGAAAAATGACAGTTGGGAGCTGATTGGCTGGCACCTTATCACTTTGTCTCCTAACACTGCTTAGTAAATAGACCCCTAACAGATAGCAAAACTACCAAAAATACACTATAAACAGTACGACAGGGTTTTAATTTGTAATGAAATATAACAATACTCTCCCCAACCAACCATATACAATAAGTACATTTAGCAATCCAAATATAAAATAATTAAAAAAAAAAAAAAAAAACACAATCCCCATAAGAACAAGTATTTTATATATTATTTAATAAACAAGGTTTTTCCTCTAAATTGATGTACAGCTGATGTCAGGAAGGTGGATAATTCCTAGATTGGCTCAGATAATGACAAATATATTACATTGCTACAACACTGAAGGCGTTTTTCAAAGTGTAAGCAGTAGGCTGATAATGTGTACAATTACATTATAATGTCTTTCACCTTTGTATGAGTATACATTACAGGTTTGTTAATTACTGAGATGAAATTTTTATTTAGCATTTTGCAATTTATTTCAATATTCTTTCCATGCTTTCTAACCATGCATTTATAGAATCCAGAACAGTTGTTTCATTTCATTGCTCTGGGTTACAACAACGCTACTATGATTTGGAATAAAGGGGGTTCAACAAAATCTTAACAGAAAAAAAAAAAAAGTATAACTTTGATTAAATTGACGTTCACCACCAGAAACGCTTGAGATGTCCAACTGTGCACATGACAGTCTATTACTGTAGTCAAACTTTACTCATTTTTTTGAGCACCTCTATGAGATTTGAGGTTTCCGATCACAAAGTTCCTTCGGCCAGGGCACTTTGAAGCTATCCCCCTATAAGTTCGCATTACCAGTATTCCTAGCTGCAGCAGGTAAAAGGTAAGTGGATCTGTGTATATATAATGTAGGAACGGAAAGGAATATTTATGCCTTGTGTTTACACACTGTTAGTAGAACATAAATTAGACTTTAGTGGCTGCTGTAACACACAGAAACTGCTCTCAGTCCAATACTGAAGGCAAGGGGAGTCCGACATTATAGGACACAGAAGCGAGGATCAAATTTCAATGCAGGAATAAAAAAAAAAAAAAAAAAAAAAGGCTCTGTACATTAAAAACATACAGCAAAAGACATCTGTTATAGCAAAGCAAGCTAGGCAAATGGGTTTGGCACAGACAGTAAACATACTCCTAACCGCCTCACTCAGTATATGTAATTCTACACGCTCATTCCGCCATATACAGTAGAAGCCATTGTATTAAATTCTAAACAAGTAAAAAAAAAAAAGGTGGGGGAGAAGAGAAAAATAAAATAACAGCCAACTGCTTCCCATATAGTTTATTCTGTGGACTGCAGGTGTTAAATACGGGATGTAGTCGGAATCCGCGGTCAGAATCCCGACGTCGGAATCCAGATCACTGACTTCCTGGCAGTAAGTATGAAGGTGCGTACACACTAGACAATTTGCTCCATGAGGGACATCGTCTAGTGTGTCCCCGGCAGGGGTGGGCTCAGTTTTGTTAACGATATCGTTCAGTACCGGGCTCCCTACCTCATTCCCGAACATGCAACAATCTGACAATATCGTCAGGTTGGCCTGCATGTTCAGACGATGAACGTCAAAAAGACCAACAACCAGCAGGAGCGCGCAACGCTGGTCGTTGATCATTTTTGCGCAAAAACTTAATGATATTTTGGACGACTGAACAATATTGTTATCGTTCAGTCATCTAAAATATCGCCCGGTGTGTACGCATCTTTAGAGTTAGGCATTAGAGGGATGGTTAGGCTGCGAGTAAGGAGAGTTAGGTTTAGGGGTAGGGTTAGGGGTTAGTATACTTACCCGTGTCTATCAGGATACCGCTTTCGGTATTCTGACTACAGGCATCCCGAACGTCGGAATCCCGTACACAACCTTTTAATTATTATTATTATTATCATTTATTTATAATACTGCATTGTGATAGCAGGTGCACAGTAGCATGATAGTAAGCCACTGGAAGCAGAATTTACCAACAGTTTACCAGGGCTTGGTTTAGTTTTTCAGAATAAAATAAATATCTTCGTGTTCATTCACTTGCGCTGGGATAATGGGTAAAACAAGGGCATGAAAAATGTACGCGAGCTTCAGTCGTGTTTTATTGAAGCCTTCTTAATGCATTTTCCATGCACTTTTAACTCCACGCTCACGCCATTAGGCCCCACCCTCACCACGTGAAAATACAGCGGATCGCGGATCAGTGAGGAAAGGGCGGGGCCCAAATTATGCGATTCACATCATTTTAGTCACACACCACCCATAAGGACCCACGATTCCTGGTATTATCTGCCCATCCGGCCTACTTCACTGGGAAGTGGGCAGGATGCAGGAGATCCACCAACTCTTCCAGGAGTGCTGGGGACCGCACTAAAAATCATGAGTATCCTGCACCTTCCGGGAGAGTAGATATGTATAAATGAAGGACGAAAAAGCACATAAGGTAGAAAGGCCACGCGGGTGAGAGTTTATAATCTAAAGGGGATGGGCACACGGACAGGGTGACACAGAAGGGACAGACATCGAGCGAGGAGCATAGAACAATGGATTAGGGCGAGTCTCTCACATCCTTTGCAGTTATCTGAGCATTAGTAGTCAGAAATACGGATATAGAGGCCTTATTACAATTTATCAAAACAGAAGATCGTAAATTAATCGAGAAGCCATAAAATCAGACTTGCCAACTCTCCCAGATCGTTTGGGTGGATCACAAAATTAGGATGGTGCTCCCGGACACCCAGAATAGTGGGCAAGTCTTACAGAGCCTGGCGTTAGTCAGCAGCCACCCACTTCCTGAGTGAAGTGGGCAGTCAGCAAGGCTGATGATGCAATTTGCGCTGAATCATGTCATCGTGGTCCAACCCCCGCTTGTCAATGCCGGCAATTGCAGTCTTGTATGGCAGGGAGTGGAGCCGTGACGACACAATCACGTCCCTGTGCCGCCTACTTGCCTGAGACACGCCCCCCTGCAGTGTCGACCTGCAATTAATCATAAAATATACATTTCCTATGCATTATAAAATCAGCTATAAAACAACACTAAAACTAACTGCCTTTTATTGTGTAAGTCCCCTTCATGGGGGTCAGCACGGGCACTCACCGGTCTGCGGTTAAATAGCAAGCTGTGATGCACCGTGTGTTCTGACATCTTTCCATCATATGCAGCATTAACTTTTTCAGCAATTTGTGCTACAGTAGCTCTTCTGTGGGATAGGACCAAATGGGCTAACCTACGCTCCCCACTCGCATCAATGAGCCTTGCTCACTCATGACCCTATCGCTGGTTCCCTAGTTCTCCTTTCTTGGACTACTTTGGAAGGCACTAACCACTGCTTACCGAGAACATCCTACAAGGCTTGATGTTTTCGAGATACTCTGATCCAGTCGCCTAGCCATCACAATTTGGCCCTAAGTCGCTCAGATCCTTATGCTTGCCCATTTTTCCTGCTTCCAACACAAAAACTTCAAGAACTGACTGTTCACTTGCTGCCTAAGATATCCAGTGATCTCCCCAGGCTGTTTTCTGTGGGCGCATCGCCCAGCAGAAACAGCCTGCCGCCCGGCATTTTTCCCCGCTGTGGAATGCTGGCCTCTTAAGTGGCTGGAGGCTAAAGAAGCCTCCGATCGCTTCAAAGGCCAGCGTTCCTAGTGATGCACTGCGCGGGTGACGTCATGACGTCACCCGCGACGTGAGGAGCCTGCCTCGCGTGCCTGCTGGATCTAGTTAGATCCAGTCAGCATGAGGCAGCGGGAGTGGCGAGCGGCCAGCAAGTAAAAGGTAAGTGCTGGGCTGGGGCCAGTACCAGTCTGGGGGCACTATTTAAGTCTGGGGTCACTGCATAAGGGACACTATTAAACCTGGGGGCACTGCATAAGGGACACTATTAAACCTGGGGGCACTGCATAAGGGGCCAGTCTGGGGGCACTATTTAAGCCTGGGGGCACTACATAAGGGACCAGTTTGGGGGCACTACATAGGGGCACTACTTCAGCCAGGGGCAATGCATAAGGGCAAAGTTAAACTACAGGGGGCAATGCATAAAGGGGAAAACTACAGGGGGCACTGTATAATGGACACTTTTGACTGACAGCCAGTGGGGAAGCAGCCAGAGACCTGTCGAGCTGGATTGGTAAGGGAGATACCCCTTTTCCCGGTGCGCGCATAATTGCAAAGGCCCCCACCTGGCTACTTTTGGATGCCACCCGGCTGGAAAAAATTTCTGGGGAGAACACGGATATCCCACCCCTTGACAGGTGCCATTGTAACAAGATAATCAATATTATTCACTTCGCCTGTCAGTGCTTTTAATGTTATGGCAGATCGGTGTATGCCTAAAGGCCCCCATACATCAGCAATTGATTGTGTATAAAAATCTTTCCCTTTTTCAAATCGATTGCAGAATTGCCACAATCGATTGAAATAGGGAAAGATTTTTATACACAAACAATTGCAAATTGCACGATTGCTGCAATCAATTGCTGATGTATGGGGGCCTTTACTTCATAGACAAAGACCACCAGCAAAGATCACATAAAGAGATGAGAGGAAATGGTATGAATCCATCACCCATTACAGATTACTTCTTAAAATGTCCAACTTGTGATAATTAAGGAGAAGACCTCCGTGAATGTGCAGAAGCTGTTTGGACAGATATAAGCGTGGTTGATATAGCTCATTAGGCCCAAAAGCAATCAATATAAAAATTCCTGTGTGATCAATAGTTCAGAGCTTTAAACTAAATACCAGCAGTTACATTTCATTACGGCTAGAACACAAGTGTGTAGCGTGTTCCAGCACTAATGGAATAATTTCCCAACAGAGGTGCTGCTGCCTATTATGGCAGAGGGTTAAGTATGTTTATGGATGATAAAGCTATAGGAGCGTCTATGGCTTCCAAACCTACATGTTTCCACTCTGTGCAGATTTAAGATTTGTACTGCAACTCTGTATAATGCACCAACCACAGGCTGTGTCATTTTATGATCAGCTGAGAAATGGGAATAAAAAGAAACTGGTCTAATTTAGTAGCAAAAATTGAAATATTCAAGCTGCTAATTATAATTCCTTAAACGTAGCATGGCCACAAACAGCATAGGGGCTCTTATTAAAAAAAAATGTGCTGCTTATGAGGAGCAAGGGAAGGGAGGGGGTAACTGCTAACTACCTGTTTTTTTATTTTACCTTCAACTCCTATACACTGCAGGGGAGACAAGTCCTTTATTATTATTTTTATTAATATGCCGCCACAAGGGGTCCGCAGTGCATAATGTAACGCCAAATATAAGTTTTTAATAAAGGGGCTTATTCAATAAAACTGTTAGCAGATACGCTACATAGGAGCAGCAGAAAGTATGATCAAACAGGAACTCTTTATTTGGGATGCAGTTAGTATGCTTGCGGACAGGATGCAGCCCATCAAAGACCTGACCAGGGACTGAAGACTGGCATCGAGATCCCGAAGCCAGTCTATATCCCGAACGAAGGTGCCCCCTGGGACGTCTTAGCTGTTTGCCGCGGGAGGGGTTTGAGGGGTTAGGTTGAGGCCACGCGGTTTACGCATCACTGGGGGGTGTTAGGTTTAGGCACCAAGGGGGGACGGTTAGGGTTAGGCACTAACATGGAGGGCTAGTATACAGAGCATCAGGGTGCCGCTGTCAGCATTTTCTGTACACAGGGGCACTGAAGGGGGAGTGGGTACTAATTAGCTGGGCTTATTAGCGGGGCTTGGAACGGCCCTGCTGCTGAGGGGGACAAATGTTCCCCTATGCAACACGCAGAGCCGCTAACAGGATCAAACACATGCTGCTTTCTTAGCATGGAGAGAAAGAAAAGGAACGCCTTCTCCTATAACAGAGGGCCTGATTCAGACCCATTCGCTATCTGCGTACGCTCGCTGGATGCGTATGCAAATTTGTCAAAGTGACGCCACGGGAAGCGATCGCTCGCCAAGGCATAAGCACGCCCACCATGTCTTAGCGAGTGGCCACTTTGTGTATGCGTACGTCCAATCGCACAGGCAGAGCCGCCGACCAGCACCACGTCATCTCCAGGAAGTGTATTAAAACACTGGTACATCGAGCACCATCGGATGTGAACGCAGTGCTTGAGGTAGCTTTACCCTACCGCAAGCACTGCGAGGAAATCAGTGTAAAAAAAAGGCAAGTGACGTGTACTGTGACGCTGCCTTTTAATTATGCACGCCTCTAAAACTGTGTTGGAACACCTAGGCACGCCTGCGTTCGCATCTCCAACCTGCCCCTGTTACCACCCACAAACGGCTTCTCCTGTCACTCATTACCCTGGGCTGCCTTTCCTGGGCGAGCGAGCAGTATGCGATCGCAGTGAGTATTTCGCACATGCGCAGAACGAAGCGTGCGCATGCGCAGAACATCGGGCCGCCTGTGAGCGCATGCATATAGCGAAGGTGTCTGAATCAGGTCTGGATAAAAACACCCCCTAGCTACCTTTTTGTTTTTCTTCTTACTTTATTAGCAGCTGAACACTGATGACATCTGCATGTATAACAAAGACAGATACACTCCTAGTCAACAACTGCTTCCCAAACCAGTCCCAACTTTGGCCTCGGTATTGGCTTTGTCATGGCATCTTTTCAGTCTCACAGTATATTAGCAGAATGCCAACTTGCTCCACTAGATCACGAAGGTATTGATCCCTCACATTAACATGATTGGTTCTCTCTCATATATCTCATACTTGCCTACTCTCCCAGAAGTTGCACTCAACTCCCATTTTTCTGGTAGCCTCTCCCCGCACACCCCCAGTAGATTAGGCGGATCTCCTGGCCAGTGAAGTGTGCAATACACACACACAAAGAAAAAAGCAGCCACTCAAATAGGTTTTTCTCAACAAGTCCCATCTTAAATGTAGTGATGGCTCAACTCACTCTGGCAGTGATAACACCTAATAGCTTTGCTGCATTTAGTGCAGTGGTTCCTCGGTCCTCAGGACCCCACACAGGTCACGTTTTCCAGGTCACCCAGCAGGTGCACAGGTGTACTCATTACTCACGGACACATTTTTAAAAGATCCACAGGTGGAGCTATTTATTTAAACTTGTTATTCTGTGAGGAGACCTGGAAAACATGCACTGTTTGTGGTCCTGAGGACCGAGTTTGAGAACCTGTGAAATAGAATGAAGTCACTGGGGGTCTGTTGGAATTATAGATGATGAGGTGTCTGCAATGAGAGCGGCCTCCCCCGAAATGTTTCTCTCTTGGTTCCCGGCAGCCTACCTCACTGGGTATAATGAAGATGATTTTGGAATCTGACGTTCAGTGGAACTAGGGATTGCAGACTGTCTTTTATGCCCAATAAGAGACATTGCAGAGGAGGGCTGTGCCAGTCTGTTCTTTACTTTGACAGAGATCTTCACTGTGAAGAGTTGTAACCAATGACTGTGGGGGAGATGTACCAAGCCTTGGAGAGAGAAAGTGGATGGAGATAAAGCACCTGCCGATCAGCTCCTGTCAAACAGCCTGTAACATGACAGTTAGGAGCCAATGGGTTGGTAATTTCTCTCTCCACGTTATCGCTCTCTAAGCTTTGATAAATATGGGCCTCTCTCTCTCTCCAAGGCTTGATACATCTCCCCCTGTATCGCTTAACAGAGCTATCTTCTGTGGAGAGACGTGACTGGCTGCTATATAGTCCTTAGCGTAGGTAATTCTCTAGTTCAGCCACTGCTGCTTTATTGGTCACAGTCAGTGGTCAATAACCTACATTACCAGTGAGATCACGACATGGCTGCTGTCTGTGTGACTAACCATCAGCTGTAGGCTACCACTATAGCCTGTCTTCTGGGAATAGAATAGATGCTCCTTTCTGTGTCAGAGTGTGACTATTGGGGCGTGATAATGTAGTTACACCCCTTTATATTGCCTCCTCTATGAACTCTGCAGCAACCTCTTCTCTGGCTCTAGTCTATAGGCAGCTCCAGGGGAGGCTCCAGGCGGCGGCATCATCATCCTTTTTCCTCCACTCCGTGTGTCTTTCTCTGATAGGGCAAATCACTCCCAGCTGTATCACTCCACCCCACTCAGCAGTGAAAGCTGGGTGCTTGGGCACCCTATAACTTCTTTGTTTTCTCTTCATGATCCCCAACAGTTTTCCATGTGGCGAATTGCGATATCAAACAGAATACCATTTATTCCTACACAATGTTCCAACTAATAAAATGAATCCATAGGGTAATTGTACTGGCAGGGACAACACTGTTATTTATTTTCAGAAAATCATCCCTATTTACTATCCTAACATGTGCTTTCTCCATTACATTTCAATACACCTCCAATGCGGTCAATATTAACTTTAATCAAGGGTCACATACATAAAATTCAAGCATCTCTGGGCCGCTTTCAAAAGGACCCTAATCACCCAAGCTTCCTGCTCCCAATGGATTACTAGCAATGACTGAAATACAGGGACTTTGGGGCACATGCACGATCACTCGACTGGAGAAAAAGCCGCTCCAGGTTCACCAGTTATCGTGGCGAAATAGTAACGAAATAGTAACACGTTACCAGGATGCCGGAGGGTGAATGAAAAGCTGCCACCTCGGCGGTGTCAGCAATACCGCACAGTGCATCTTGCATGTCTTAATGTTTAAACTGTGCAGAGACAGGATACTCTCTCAAGAAACCTCGAGTGATCCTGACGCTTTGCGGGACTTTATTTTTGTATAAAACCTTTATTTACATTTGAACAAAGCTACACTGAAGATGTCCAAAATCCATACTTGCCAACTCTTCCCGATTGTCAGGGAGACTCCCTGAAATAGTTGCAATCTCCCTGACTCCCTGAAGAGGCTAGCAATCTCCCTGGTTGCACCTTACTCTCATTATGTAACTTTTATATACATCAAATTGATTCATCAGTGCCATTTCCCTGCATTGGTTATGAGGCACAATGATCCCTATGGCTACATGCGTTTTCATATTAAGGGGTCTATTTACTAAGCAGTGTTGGGAGACAGAGTGAAAAGTGATAGGGTGCCAGCCAATCAGCTCCCAACTGTCATTTTTCAAACACAGCCTGTGAGAGGACAGTTGGGAGCTGATTGGCTGGCACCTTATCACTTTCTTATCACTTTTCACTGTCTCCTAACACTGCTTAGTAAATAGACCCCTAAGTTCTTGTGGCCACTTATATGGAACAACTTGTAAAACACAATACACAAGCAAGCCCTGAAAAGTAACAGTGTGTTGTAATCAAAAAGCAGATCTTACTAACTGCTTTGGGGCTCATTTACAGTATATTTGGATTAGGGATGTGCAGGCTCGGATAGGTTCGAGTTTGCACGTGGAGTTCGGATTTTTCCCTCCAAAAAAACGGAACTCAGAACGAGGCAAAACGTCATCTTACATGGACAAACATCATCATTCCTGGACAAAAGACCAGGAATGATGATGTTCGTCCATGTAAGATGACGTTTTGCCTCGTTCTGAGTTCCGTTTTTTTGGAGGGAAAAATCCGAACTCCACGTGCAAACTCGAACCTATCCGAGCCTGCACATCCCTAATTTGGATGCAAGTCCATTTTATGACACGCCCCTCAGATGTAGCAGTACACACCCACTTTCACGCTGCGCTCATAAGTGATGCTTTCACAATCTCCCTGAAATCATTTTTCAAAAGTAGGCAAGTATGCCAAAATCCCTCTCTTCTCTTCTCGGGAGCTTCTAGAGGTGAAATCAGCACTGGATAAAGGGTCTTCCGATCATAACACATGGGTCACTTAGTGCCGCCATAGGTGCCTATGTTGCCACTGCTGATTTACACTGCATTTAGCGCTTGCTGACAGAAAACAGAAGTCCCTTTGGTACGTATCGAGAAGCAGTATGCACATATAATTTCTGTCTATTTCCCCCCTTAGTACACATATCACTTGGTCAGTTACAATCATCTCAAGAGATACAGATTCGGCCTCTACCTTGCAAGTACAAAATTTGTTCCCGAAAAGGACGTTTTGCTAAACTTGCAAAGCTGGGTGTGAATGAGAGAAGCGTCTAATGGTGGGTACACACTGGGCGATTAAAGTGGACGACTGAACGATAACGATATCGTTATCGTTCAGTCGTCCACTTTATCGTCCATTTCTTACACAAAAGCGACGATAACGATGACGCGCGTTCCCGCGGGTCGTTCGTCATCATCGTTCATCGGGATAACATGCAGGCCAACCTGACGCTGTCGTCAGGTTGCTGCATGTTGTGGAATGGGGGAGAGAGCCCGGCGCTGAACGATATCGATAATGATATCGTTCAGCGGGTGTGCTCAATGTCATGAACGACATTGAGCACACCCTGCCGGGGACACACGAGACGTTATCGCTCAGGGAGCATATCGTCTAGTGTGTACGCACCATAAGTCTGCAGAGCTAGCACCTCCTTTACTACTGCAGACAACAGAAGCATATGCTCCTGCGTTATGAAGAGAGGTGGCTTCAGAGACATTGTTAAACAATGCTAAAAAAAAAAAAACTGTACACAATTTATACACAGAACTGTACACAGGCGGACAATGTTCTTAACAACAACTAATAAAGTTGCACAAACTACATTTAAAAGGAACAACAACAAAAAGAAAAAAAAAAGTCAAAATGAACATTTTAATTAGCACAAAAGAATAGACGCAGCAGTTGCATTCTCCCCTATTTCCGCAGCACTGCTTATAAAATGCTTTAAAGTGCAAATAGTTTGCAACAGCAAAAGTTCGATACTATTAGCATAGATATGTGGGATGTACGAGTGACACAGCCATTGATCGTAATCATTAGTTTAGATTTTGTACCAGGGGTCTAATTCCTGCAGGTGATTCACCTCCAGAGACGCACTTGCTTCTGGCTTTGTGGTGAGCATGGGACGAATCTTGTGTGAAAAGCCTTACAATACATTTGCCGCACTTATTACACACCCTCTCGTTCCCCAAGGCTCAAGGACGAGTAAGAATTATTATATGCATGCACAGCAGAACATGAAAAAAAGGGAAAATTGAAACTAAAAACTACTGTGGCTTACCCACATGAAGGGAAAAAAAACACTACACAAAAATAATGCCTTTCAAAAACGAGTACTTCTAATTCTACGGCTTTTGCTCTATATTATTGGTGTCTGTTTACACAGCGCAGGATGTGTTATCATCAGGAGTGTTCATTACCTTGTATAAATATATACAAAGCTCAGGACCAGAACCTCTGCTTAGGACTTTTCATTAAGAGGGCTTCACAAAGGGCACAAGGGCTTCCTTTGCAATTTGGGAAGAGGCAGTTTGATCCTTAATGGCGTGCAGAGGTCCCCACAGATAGGAAATACATGAATACCCTACTGTACCAAATATCGGGTTTTAAATACAACGCTAAAACTCCTTACCAAGACTTTTTTTTTTAATTAAAGATATAAAAATAAAGCCTTTATTGTAGAATGCCACTAGGTTAAATTAAAATAGTATTTTTATATCAGGTGTTTTCGAATTATTTTTGCATTCATTGGTTATGACAAACGGCTGTTCGCTTTGTGCTAAACAGGATGTGGACATTTTGAACTTAAAGATATTTCACCTTTGAAAACCTAGCTGAAGAAGGTTCCTCCTATCAAACAAACATATGGGTCAGTCCAATTAGGTGCAAGGTGCGAGTTGCTGTTTCACTGAAAATCCGCATAGAGAATTCATTTTGTAATCCAGTTAGCAACTGCACTGAACCAGTCAGAGTAAACTCGCATTTTTCTACTCTCATCTCTCAGAGGGTGAGAAATGGGAGGAAAAAAAATCTTTATTTTAAAGGGTAAAATGTCAGGACACTGAGTTGAACACCTTGGACACCCCCCTAATGACTAATTAGGCATTTAGAAGTTTCTAATTAGCTTAATTAAATGTCATTTTTGGGGGTTACAAAAAATGGCCTTAAAATTATAACAAAATCAACTTTGATAGTTTAGACACCCCCAATTTAATTAACACACGAGAGACCTGGGCGCCCAAGTGAACCTGTGTTGAGTAAAGCTCAGAAGGTGTGCCTGCCAAAGTGAGGAATTGGAGCTTGCCTGTCTCCAACACTAAAACAGCTAAAACAGAGAAATACTGCAATGGTGCTATACCAACTTCAGCATAATATCAGACCAAATTAAAAGTGATAATACAATATTTATTAAACATGAATAGGTAACATAGGTTATTGACAATTACTCCCGGGAGCACATATAATATATAAAAACAATGCTGCTCATAATGGGTAGAAATAGCTAATATCAAAACCGAATAAAAATTCAGAAAGATTCTGGCCCTCATTCAGAGCCGTACGCTCTGAATGAGGGCCGCCCTCCATAAAAATGGAGCGTCCTCCTGGACACTCGTATAGCTGTGGGTCACCACCCACAGCCTATACGAGTGTGCAGTTTGATGGCCGCGATGGTCTTGACCATCGCGACCATCAAAACTGCGAGCCGGAGCCTGCGGTTGAGGTTTTCAACCGCAAGCCCCGGAGTGATTTTGGCTCTATCAGAGCCAAAATCACTCCCACTGACATCACTAGTGATGTCAGTGGGCCGGCTTCTGACGGGAGGCGTTCCCGTGGGAACGCCCCCGTAAGGGAAGCACGCCCACCAAAGGGGGCGTGCTGTCAATCAACATCGACAGCACGCCCCCTTTGATCAGACACAACGAGCGAAGGACTTTCCTTCGCTCGTCGCATCTGGCGCATGCGCACGACGGAGCTCCCTCCGTCGTGCGCATGCTCAGTGCAGAACATCGACCCACTTGCGAGCGGACAGCCGCTCGCGAGTGGGTCTGAATCAGGGCCTCTGATCCATACAGCTAGGAGTGGGAAAGGAGTCACAAATGGCAGTAAAGTGCCCAGTGTTTGCTGGGATAAGGGTAAGTCTCCACACTACATAGAGATCCACCAGTGGAATGTAGTATTGAATGATGGTAAGTATATATGAGCAATGTGCTCTGAATACTCACTCCGCTCATGTCCTACTAACAGACTCCAGTCTGTAAAGGGTAAGGGGACTGTGGAATAATCCTCTGTGTTAAGCTCCAGTCTGAGGATGGGGCATCGCGGGTCCTGCGGCTCCTGTAACGGTAAGCTAACCTGGCTGCAAGCGGGTTGCCCCGGGAGTCGACTCCACGCAGTCGTGCTCACCTGACACCTGCTTCTTGATAAAGCCGTGCAGCGCGGGGAAACGCGTCGGTGCCCTAGGTGTTTCTCCACTTGGAGTTTTATTCACCACTTGCCGCACACTTACCATCTTGCTGGAGCAAGCCTTTCACCCACGGACTCATCCGGTGGACACAGCCTGTGTGCGGACTTACCCACAGCGGTCAGGTGAGCGCGACAGCGTGGAGTCGACTCCCGGGGCAACCCGCTTGCAGCAAACACTGGACACTTTACTGCCATTTGTGACTCCTTTCCCACTCCTAGCTGTATGGATCAGAATCTTTCTAACTTTTTATTCGGTTTTGATGTTAACCATTTATGCCCATTATGAGCAGCATTGTTTTTATATATTATATGTGATATATGTGCTCCCGGGAGTAATTGTCAATAACCCATGTTACCTAGTCATGTTTAATAAATATTGTATTATCACTTTTAATTTGGTCTAATATTATGCTCAGGTTGGTATAGCACCATTGCAGTATTTCTCTGTTTTGTTTTTTTACAGTGCCCTCAAAGTACCCCAAAAATCACCTTATTTTCCTATTTTTATTGCATTTATCGTTTCATTTGTTTGAGAGTAAACAAGGTATGTTTTTATTTTTTTATAGATATTTTTGCATTTAAAAAAAAAAAAAAAAAAAACACGACAATTTGACACAATTTAAATACCTTCATGCCCACAAACAGCCTTCTATACGGTCCTATTAACAAAATTATCAATTTTGGGGGGTCCAGGATGGTCTTCCCCACTTTTTCATGCATTTCTCTCACAGCGCATTTGGCAGTCAATTTGCAAACCTCTGCTGTGAGTACCGCGAAAAGGCATTTTTAACTGGATTGGAGAATTCTCATGCGCGATAATTTGTGCGAAGTCTGCGAGTTTCATTAAACAAACTCGCTACTCACATTCCGCATCCAATTGGATTGACCCCATAGAATACCTGAGGAGCAGATGCAATTAGTCACATAACTCTGCGGGATATTAGGTAAGCAAAACATCCATTATTTTTTATTCGCGCCAAACAGAGGTGTGGGCAAAAATAAGGAAGGCTTTACCTACAGTACCTTAATACCTGAAGAAGTGCGCAGATGGAACCTTGTGGCTTATCGAATGTACCCCTGAGAGAGGTTTCCTTGCAAGGTACAAGTTGAGTCTCCCATATCCAAAATGCTTGGGACCAAGGGTATTTTGGATATCGGAATATTCCGTATTTTGGAATAATTGCATACCATACTGAAATGTTTTAGGATTAGGGCCCAAATCTAAACACAGAATGAATTTATGTATTATATACACCTTATACACACAGCCTGAAGGTAATTTTATACAATACTTTCAATAATTTTGTGGCTCAAACAAAGTTTGTGTAGAGACATGAAATTCATTTGTTTTATATAAACCTTATACACAGGCTATAGGTCATTTTATACTTTATTTTTAATAATTTTGGGCCTTAAACAAAGTTTGTGTACATTGAACCATCAAAACCAAGGATTTCACTATCTCAGTCATGCTGAAAATATTCCGTATTTCGGAATATTTGGATATGGGAGACTCAACCTGTAATACAATTCCTTTCTTAACCGTACAGATGAAATTGTAGCTTTACATTTTTGTGAGCTGGTGTAACACAATGCATCGCAAATCCCCCTGGCACTTGAGGGGTTAAACTGCCCTAAAAGCAGGTGAATCTATTCACTCCACTTAGCTGACAGAGGCCGCCACAGCCATCCTCCGCAGTGATTCGGTGCTGACACTCACTCAACCAGAATTGATCTCTGTAACAGAAGGGCAGGCTGCAGCCATGATTTTCCTGGCGGCAGAGCTAGCAATCCAGGAGCGTTGGGATAATCGCTCTCTTCTCACCATATTTATAATGAGAGGATAAGAGGGGAAACCTCAGTCCTCCATGATACACATATTTCGTTTTTATTTCTGCTTTCTTTTTGTATGAATTGGTGCGTTTAACCACAGCGAATCCTCGTTACAGCATTTCATATCCGTATATGGCCATGAGGGACAACATACACAAAGAGAATAAATCCAAATGCCAACCTGATTATGCATCGTAAGTATGGGCGATGCTATGCAAATCAGGAAAGGCTAGTTCTTATTTATATTTATCAATGTGATGCGCAAGCATTTTATTTCTTCGGCTGCTGACTTATTTCATCGTTATTTCATCGTCTCAGCTTCTTTATAGCACTACGGGCACTTTGAACACGAACAGATGAAAGAAGGGCTAGTGTTCACATCACTCACATGAAGTCAATGGAGAACTTGGGATAACCCATGGCACAGGATCAATGGTGCTAGGAAAATGTTGCACACAGCACCGGTCAGGGATTAATCACTCCTGTGTGACCAAGGAAGTGTGTTCCCCCTTCACTTCAACATATCAGCATGGAGTGGTTTCAGCTCTACAATGTCTACTAAAAGCTTTTTAGGCAGGGGCGTAGCAAAACTTGCACGGGCCCAACCAGGGCCGTAGCTAGGGTAGTGCGGCCGGTGCCATCACACAGGGCACCACAGGTCAGGGGGCGATGTTTGGACCTGTCAAATTTCTGTTTATTATAATTCTCACTTGTAGCTTCCTCTTATTTCATCCCCAGCAGCTCCTGGCCTCTCCTGTCTCTTCCCTGGCCCTTCCCCATGAAGCCATGACCCTTTTTTGGGTGCATTATGTCCCTTTGAAAAATGAGGTGGGCACCAATGCTCTTGCTGGCACAGGGCACCAAAAAGTCTAGTTACGGCTCTGGGCCCAACTAGGTCCCCGTCCCCCCTCGGTCCGCAACCCCCCCCTCCCCTCGACTTACCTCTGGTGATTGCGTCTTCCAGCAGTGTGCTGCGCAGGGCAGGCACACCTCCTCTCCCAGTCGGCTCCATCTCTCTTCACTGACTGATGCGGGAAGGAGCCGACCGGGAGGGCAGATGTGCCTGCCTTGCGCAGCACACTGCTGGAGGATGCGACCACGGCACCGGCTGGCCTGGCACCTTAGGTGCAGGGGGAGGGCCGGGCATCAGGTCGATCCGGGCCCCATAGTAGCCGCACCCCTGCACCTATGGTAGTTACGCATTTCATTCTTATCTTTATTGATAGCATTTTAAATACCCTGGCTTTAATATTCCTTTCCCATCTGGGACTATCCCCACATATCTCCCGAGTGCCACCCATTCTATTTTCATGAACATTTCACAATGCTTATTCTCTGTGCACCTACTAGCAATTATATTATCCCTATTTTTCAGTTTAGTTTACCCACTGTAATCACTGCTATCATTTTCTCATCTACCACAAAGATCATATCACTTACAGCTACAACTACTGTATTTACACCTTACTATCTTTGTTTCAGAATCCTTTCCCAGATAACATAAAAACTACCTTTAATTCCACTATTTTCTCTAAATCAAATTCCGTTAGCCTAGAACCACCACTAATATTGTCTTACACCCCCCTATACTGTACTTGGAGTCACCAACTACAACCCTTGTTCATTCACAGCCTGTGGACCAGGGTGGCATCAACCCCTTCACTGATCATGGTTCCTGCACAGCACTACCATGAGAATATCCTACATAGTTCCATAACATGAAAAAGTAGAACTTTATTTCTAGGTTTACTAGATGGAGGAACCAGTGTTGGCAACACCTACACACAAACACACACTTTCCCCAGCTCTGCAAAGGACCAGCAATGAGACTTGAATACTACATGATAATAGAAGTACAGAGATCTCAGTTAGCATAAATTTGCAAAGATATGTTTAAGCTACCAGGCTGCATCAAGAAGTCTCTGTTCTGGTGGTCCCTAACGCTACGTGGTCATAGCACCCACTTTCGGTCATATAATTGCATACTGTTAGGCTACATGACTGCATGATAATAGCACATATATTGATATATCTACATTGAGACCCAACTCACCTGGAGGAACCCCAAAATCCTCCAAATGGCACTACAGGAACAATCACACCCTCCAAATGCTTGTCACATCGATATCGCTTAGAACAGTAATATTAAATGGTGGTTGCTCAATCAACTTAATGGGACCAGCATTTGGAGGGTTTGCTGGTTCCTGTAGTTCCATTTGGAGGATTTTGGGGTTCCTCCAGGTGAGTTGGCTCTCAATTTAGATTTGCACCTGCAGCGCAGCAGCAATGTTAGGCAAGAATTTAGGATTTGTTGCATAGGCCAAGGATTGCTCTGAATTGTGGTAAAGCATTGCATGTTACACCAACATACACAGTCATTGAAAACTTTGCCATAGAATAAAAAAAAAAAAAAAAAGTCTAATCTATTGCAGCTTTGTTAATCAAAGTGGTAATTTTGTAATAATTTTAAAAGAGGAGAGTCAATAACCCAACTGGTCTAATTAGCAGATATTTATTCACCTGAATGAATTAACACATATGAAGTAAACAATTTTACAAAAACATAACAAGAAAAGTTGCCCTCTTTAATTAAAAATCGTATTTAGATACGAGAGTCATGTTAAAAATTTAAATTTTTTGCGAATTTTCATTTGCTTGATGAAATTGTTTTGGAGAGGAGACATTTACAATTTTAATGGGTATATCAGCCCAGATCTATTCAATTAGGTCCTGGATCACTTTGCAGATGAGTTAAGGCCCCAATACACGATGCGATACAGCAGCCGATCCGACGGATTAGTACGATATCGCTGCTATATTGTTTCATGTGTGGGCATGATATCGACCAGTGCGCGCTCCCGTGGGATCGTACATCGCTCCTCCAGATCTTTATGCACGTTAAGTTGATCTGGGGATGCGATGTACAATCTTATGCAGCACAATGCAGGTGGGAGAAGGGGTGCCGGCATATCGGGCGGTCGATATGCTCCATGTGTGGGGACCGCCCGATATGCCGGCCATCGGATCGGCCGTCACATCGCAAGGTGTGTATGGGGGCCTTAAGAAACAAAATTTAAACCAAAACCCAACCCGGTTAGCTATAATAAGATAGGATAAAATAGAAAAAAACGCAAATACTATTCAAAGCAAAACATGTCATCAAATTGTTTCAATGACCAACCTCCAAACAAATCTTTTTCTAAAGGCGCATATCCACTGCACGATAAAAATGAACGATTGTAGGATAACGACATCATTAGTTGCCGCCATAATTACTGCACACGATTAAATGATCAGGGATGCGCAACATGCAGGCCAACCTGACGATATTGTCAGGTTGTGCATGTTCGGGGATGAGGGAGTGTTCCTGCACTGGACGACATATCGTTCAGTGTGGGCACATTATCCACTGCACAATATAGGGAATGAATGATGTCGTTATCGTTCTTTCAACGTGTAGTGGATATGCACCTTAAGATCACAGAAAGCCTATTACAAGTTTTTAGATTACTGCTTGTTGTAATGTCTACAATAAAATAATACTTCACAGCAACGACATCAAACAAAGCTCTTCATGCTCATTTTGTTAGACCTTCCCAAGGATATGTCATGTATTTTTTGCTGCTACATGAGAGAGATTTAAAAACTATTGCAAAACTGATCTCCGTTGACTTTCATATCTGTGGAAAATATCGGTCGGCGATTAAAAACTTTTCAGGGACTGAAACAGCCGACAGTGCCACCAAGAAAAGCAAAAGCTACAATAAAAAAAAAAAAAAAAAAAGAAGAAGTGTACTGGGCCTAGATCTTCAAAAACATCAATTAGTTTGGCAGCAGCCAACTTTTTCACTTGATTGCTTTCATGAGTACAAAAACCATTTACCCCTCCAAGGAAAGGATAACTAAAACCCAATATTTATATTTTCATAGAGCTTATATCTGCTATACTCATGGATTTAAAAAAACAATGACTTTTGAAGATTGTTCATGAATGTGTCACTCCATGACAGACCACTAGAACATCGAAGGGAACAATGCATCTTAAAATATAAATAAATAAATTCCAAAACCCACAAATAATGCAGGCGGCAAAATGCGACATACATCTAGTATCTTTGCGCGTTAAACAGCCCTTCTAGTCGCACTGTTGAGTGACTCGGTAGCACTGAGCGTCTTTTCGTGCAACTTTTTATCTTCCAATGCATCATATTCGCAAAGAGATGGGAATAGGTAGCACATGCAGCCCCTGCTGATTAAAATGATATGCAGCATGCCTAGATTCTGTGAGCGACTGCGGTTATAGCTGCATGGGAAGCGCTACGTTACAGTGTCAGCGGCTGTAACACTAACGTAGCATGTTGCATGCAGATATACCCGCAGTCGCACACAGAACATGGGCATGTTGATTGTGCGTCCTATACACATCGCTGTGCAAATAAGATGCAGTTGAAGGAGAAAAAAAAAATATATAAAAAATAATCACTCGAGGACACACTCATCGCTACAGAGTTACGCGGAACTCTTATGCGTAGCGCTGAGGATAGATGTATGTGGACACATCTGCGGTGCCCGACATACAGAGCCAAATAAAATTATAGTGCAAGAAGATAGACTGTGCCACTATAGGATGAGAGCCCAATAATAAGGTGGTGCCCCGGCACTTGACTTTCTAAATAGACACGTGCGAATGTCTCAAGAGCTAACCCAGTGTTCAACTCCCCAGTAGCACAAATCAATAACTTGTTATGTTATGAATGTACATGATCTCCGTTGTAACTGCACGCAAAGCCCAGACAGAATGTGTACATGAAAGACAAATCTAAGACAAGATACACATGATTGCAATCTCCTGTCATACTGTCCACCTATATACCCTTTCTCAGTCCTCCCTCCACCATTATTAAGGGAAAAAAACACTATTTATTAAAATGTGATTGGAATAAAGCTAGTTGTACATGATTGTGCATCAAACGGTTCATGCAGGTTTGTTTGATGGCTGCATTGGTGTGTGTAGTCACTGCTGGGCAACTGTGCTACATTATACTGTGCACCCTGTGTTGCAGCCTGAATGATGATTTATTTATTTACTACCAATTATTTATATAGCACATATTCCGCAGCGCTTTACAGAGAATATTTGGCCATTCACATCAGTCCCTGCCCTAGTGGAGCTTACAATCTATAGTCCCTTCCACATGCTCACACACCAAGGTAAATTTATGTTGGGAGCCAATTAACCGACCAGTATATTTTTGGAGTGTGGGAGGAAACCGGAGCACCCGGAGGAAACCCACGCAAAACACAGGGAGCATATACAAACTCCACACAGTTAGGGCCGTGGTGGGAATCGAACCCACAACCTCAGTGCTGTGAGGCAGTAATGCTAACCATTACACCGTTACATATGAATTCATGTGTAGTAGAGGTCTGTCTTCCGGTCCATCACGCTGGGTTGGCGATTAATTTGACCGTGAATTTTTCCTTCACAGAGGCAGATCTGCTATTATGTGATTAGTTTTACACTGCTCCCAATTATAAAAGTGGGGGAACTGGAAAAATTATGGACCATCCTTGACAGCAATTTAGTCCTCAATACCAACATTTGGGGCAAAAACAACAACATCTTCACGATTGTTGAAATATAACCAAAATCTTAGTAGAATATTATATTCTGGTACCAGTGGCGGAACTTGCGAGTGGTGGGCCCAGGTGCAAAAATAGGCTTCCCACCCCCTATCCCTCCATCCCACGGGGAGAGGCAGAGAGTGGCAGGGAGAGCCAGAGGGTGGCGGAAGGAGGCAGAAGGTGGTAGTGAGGTGCAGAGGAGACATTGTCCAGAAGAAGAGAAGATGATGGAAGTACCAAGGGGTCACGACCCACGCTAGTACTGCGTGGCTGTCTTGGCTGTGAGGTGGCTGGCAGGCAAGGGCACACAGTTACACACTGACAGTCACATGATTTGTCATGTTTACTTACTGCGAGGGGACAGGGCTGAGGCTAACTCGGCACAAGCTGTAAGAATGGCTGGCACTGCAGGCAGAGGCAGGGTGGTGTGGAGGCTCCTTCTATCCATCCTGCCCGGGTTTTTTCACCAAAGATGATCAAGGTATCTTGATGTCATCCTCAGCGAGCAGGACCTTCTTTGTTCAAAGCAGCACCCAGTAATTTAGGAGACAAAGAGGAGGAGCCGGGGAGAGATGAAGGGAGGCCCCTCTTCCTCCGGCTCAACCGCACCATCTCTTAGTCACGTGCCAACCCAGGGAGTCTGACTCATAACACCGCCGTCTGCAGGCCCCTTCATAGAGGTGTGCCCCGGTGCAGTGTACTGGCTGCACCGCCGCTAGTGCCCCCTATGGGGTCTATTTACTAAGCAGTGTTAGGAGACAGAGTGAAAAGTGATAAGAAAGTGATAAGGTGCCTGCCAATCAGCTCCCAACTGTCATTTTTCAAACAAAGCCTGTGAGATGACAGTTGGGAGCTGATTGGTTGGTACCTTATCACTTTTCACTCTGTCTCCTAACACTGCTTAGTAAATAGACCCCTATGTCTGGTACTATGTATAAATTAGGCAGTAAATCAGGAATAGTTACTGTTCTATTAGTATTACTATAGACTTTCCTCCTTATTTACACACAGATCCTACAAACATGGTACATTATCACCTCTGTTGTTCTCGAACATTGGTAATCTGGGAATGGGGGACTAAATCTGCGACATACACAGGTGAAAAGCCAGCAATCAACTTCATATATGATCTTTTATTTACTTTAAAGTGGACTCAATCTGTAGTGTGAATAGAGACTTGTTACCCACCAAACTTTAGCACTACCTGAGAATAATACAGGATAATTATGACCTGCCCTCTTAAATAATCCATTTGCTTACAGTGCATGAAGAGAAGTAGAATACCTTACAGGGCAGATTACTCATGTACAAACTCTTTATTCATGATTATCAAATCACTTAACATGAGTGAACAGGCTGTAATATGGGATAGTCACATAAAGCTTAACCTGCGCTTTAGAGAAACTGCCTAGGAAAAGATTTTCCAATGGGCGCCCCAGCCGCTGCAGGCAGCCGTTTCTCTACAAACTCCTTTCTACAAAGCTTCTCTCTCTTAATAAAGGAATCTATACCCAGGGGCAAGGCTGTGGCACCCTGGGGGCGTAATCACTTCATAATGGGAGTGGCCATGCCCTTGGAGGTGTGTTTAGCCATTCTGAAGTGTTAGATCACCCTACACGCCTGCAGAAAACCCATGCAGTAGACTAGATGGACTCACCTTCCCTGCTATCTGATGTTCAATAACAAATTTTATTTAGCCCCACAAAAAATAAAAAAAACACAATTGCATGTAGATGCCAAGAAAAGCACATCATTCATACATTAAAATATATTTATTTGCTGTAATGCAAGACCAGTGTAATTTCCTTGGTAGAATAGTTTTATCCTTACATATAAACATTTCCACTGTAAGGGCTCAATTCAGTATTCCCAAATGTGCTTTCTATCCGCAAGCGGATCAGTCCTAAGGGGTCTATGTACTAAGCCTTGGAGAGAGATAAATTAGACAGCGATAAAGGACCAATCAGCTCAAGTCATTGTCATGAGCTGATTGGTTGGTCCTTTATCTCCATCCCTTCTCTCTCTCTCTCTCTCTCTCTCTCTCTAAGGCTTAGTACATAGTCCTAAAAAAACTAAATTTGAAAAGCTACCAGAATAAATACATGGTTACTAGGAGAATTTGAAGAATAAAAATAAAAAAAATTAAAAACACTATCAATTTCAGCTTTTATGTAACAAATAAAAAAGTTGATTATTAATTGCTAAAATAATTTATTTAAAAAAATAAAATAACACACACACACACACAACGTTCTTACTCTGACATTTCACTGCAATGTTCTTCAAGAGTAAAACGTGATGGAGAAATGCAAAAAAAAAAAAAAAAAAATCACATGCAAGTGTCACTACGACACACAGGAGGAAGAATTATAAGTGCTAAATTTTTTATTTTTCTTATTTTCAGTTTATTCCACAGGAGGCAGCAAATATTTCATCAAGAACTATATTAATAAACTTTAGCCTTCAGTGGATTTCTCCCTACTTCCCCCAATCCAAGGTTAGCCACAACATAGAATTTCTCCCTCGTAAACAACTGCTAGTAAGACAGAGACCATATGCTGGGCAGGTTTGGTTATTTCAGGTACATCAGCAGGCTCAGTAATGCACAGCATATTTTATTACCAAGAGAAAAAAAGTATCTTAATCTACTGTATATTCAACAAATAAGGGGTGTAAAACAAAAGGAAGCAACTGGCCATTATATATGAGCAAAGGACACAAGTGCCATCTGGACTCATTTGCTAGACAACAAGAAATAAAGCACAACCTAATAAAATATAAAAATAGTAATGTGAGAAGATAAAGTATAAGATAATAAAAAAAATAGAGATCGGACTTCGATACAACATTTGGAAAGCATGTATTGTATACTTAAGGGGCCTGTCCATTAGACCACTTTTAAAATGATCCGATCAAAACCAGGAGGTTTTGGACGCATCGTTCAGAAAGTCGTCTAATGGATAGCCGGCAAGGACCAGCGATGTGTGTGCACGCTGAGTCCTTGCCGACCCCACTATCTGCCGAACATGCTGGTCAACCGGACGACGCTCGTCAGGTTCCACATGTTCGCAGATAGGGAGGTCGGTTTCCTGCACTGAATGACATTCAGTGAACTCCGTTCAGTGCGGGCACCGCACCCGGCGACCTGAAGGACTGAACGCTAGACGTTCAGTTTTTCAGGTCGCGTAATGGATAGGCACCTTAAACCATCAGCTACCTTCATGGTGACTTTGCTAATCAGAGTCTCCCAACTCCAATAATGTAAATAAGAATAGTAATAATGGACTGCAAGCATGCGAACGTAAACACGGGAGACACCTGCAGACTACGCAGCCTTCCAATAAGGTAAAAAAAAAAAAAAAAAAATCTCATGGGACACGTTCCCAAAGCAATGCCAGAACTTTATGCTAGATAGAAAACTAAAGCTCATTTCAAACGTGCATTTTAGCACACTATAACAGCAAAGATTCTGTACAGATGCCTTTATTAAAGTCAGTAGATCTAGAGAGGTGGGGAGTCAGTAAGGTGGATAGCATGCCTACCAACATTTATATGGTACCAATTGGGACAGGCTGAGCGCAAGAGAAGGAAATGTGGCCATGCTACAGTACTTGGGGCATGCCGTGTGCCATCCTCAGGGCACGTGCCCAGTACCATGGATTACCTGCACTGCCTGTTCACACCAGCTGCTGGTATGCGCTGTTGGTTCATTTGGGAACATACAGTATCTCCAAAATTAAGACAACAGTTGGGCCAATTGTGAATTATGACATAGATATACACAGTGCTTTGTTGTGGGGGTACAAGGTACCAGCACTTTTTGTTTGGGGTAACATTTAATTTTTATAACTAGTTCCAGAAACAGGAAAAGTCAGCGACATTATTTCAGGAATGAATACAATAAGCATCTGTACACTTACCAAGAGTATGAAAGCCGCTATAATCTTATAACTTTAGGTGACCACCGGCAGCTTCCATAGAAAAAAGCGCTGTGTATACAGAAGCCAAATCAATTTAAAAAGATTGCCAGTTACTTCCATATTTGGACATATTGAATGAAAGATGTTAATTATAATTTACATGATGATACCCTATAAACAAAGATAAAAAAAAAATAATAAATACTATAAAGAAGTAGAACGACCATAAAACCAGCCTTGGATCCTACCCCCCACCTCAGGCATTGTAGCACGTCATTAAATGACACTAATATCCCCAAGCACACCCCTGACTTCTATCATACCCCATGTTTTTGCGACTCGCTTGTGTCTCATAACCCCCATTTCTGTTTGTCTCCTTCATCTGCCATATTTGTATTCCTGCATCCGGTGTTTTATGCGTGCCCTCCCCGTCCTTCTGCTGCACGTAAAAATATTAAAAAAAATGCACGTAAAAATATAAAAAAAATGTAATTACATTTTTTTTAATAAATCTCTATTCATTAAAAAAAAAAAAAAAAAAAATATGATACATATATACACACACACTTATTTTTTTAATATTATTATTTTTTTTAATCCGAAGAAATTTTTTTTTTTTTTTTTTGTAAATGATACCAATCGAACAGCACACACAGATAGTGCCCTTGCTCTCCTATTATAGAGGCCCCACCCCAGGAACTTTGTAATAATTTTACTGGAAGAGTGACATCAACAAAATCACCCGATGTTTCCATTTAGACCTTAATAGCAGCACTGGACCTTTGGTGTATTCAGGGAGACAAAATACCAGAGCTAAGCATGGTCATGTTTTACTCAAGCTATAGTTGGACATATGCTTAAAAGTGCACTTGTCTCCTATGTGAGTGCAGTCAGGAACTAGTGACATCACCAAGACACTTCATGACCAACAGCAATGTGCAAATTCGCAGCTTAATTTTGCACGATTTCGGTGGAACATTCCGTTTAACAAAGGACCAGATTGAATTGATACAATATTTGAGCTTTGGTTTACCACGCCTCACAGCAGCATTACATACAATAATTGTAATTTCATGGGACGAACAGGGCTGGATGACAACAGAACCAGTGCAGAGTGTAGACGTAAAGATCTCTTAAAACAAACAGACAAAATGATTTTGCAACAATGGAACGGTTAGTCCAATATCATGAACCCACGGGTGATTTGCTCATCTCTATCATTTGAACATTACAGAATTCTTTTAACCTCCATCGCATCCACTGGGAGATCATGGGATCAACCTGTCTCATCATGTATTAAATACCGTACTACTTCCTCAAATCACCACTGAGCCTGACCACCTCCAGAGGTTCTCTCCGAAATATGCTACTGTGCAAATATAATGATCAAACACCGGCCCAGCAGCTGGATTTCTGACATAACCACATGGGCCGGTGACCCTTCACTTCAGTGACAAGTTGACCGCTAAACTCTCTTGCAGCAAATCTATGCTGGATCTACAAATCATCGGCGGTTACAGGAAAGGTTAATGATAGTGTTCCAGACCACAAACACACAACTGCATAGATCATTACCAGTTTAAACTGTATTAATGTTCACAATTTTAATATTTAATATTATGCTGGTTTTATCCTCAATAGGTTTCCCTACAACATCCTGTGAAGGATTATTTTGATTTTCTTTTCATCTGGAAAACGTGTATTAATGTTTGGCTTTTTTTTTTTTTTGCAAAGCATGATTGAATTAACTGTACAACTTTAAGGATCTACATGTTTCCAGTGTACTATAGGTCACAAATTGCATAACATCACTGTAAGTATAAATTTATATCATTAACATTATTATTAGCTCTACAACCTTGACCCCAAAAGCATATCAACCCTGCTATTTTTATTAGCCTACATACCGGTTTTATGTTTTCAATGTTTAAAGCTTCACAATACTCCAATACAAGATCACTCCTAAACATTTATCCAAATACATCACCCAAATGAAGATTAAAATAACCATAATGAAGTTGGCTTGTTAGGGACTTTAATACAGACATACTGTACATGACAAAAAGTTATAAGGTAAGGAAAAAGTGCTTATAATAAAAAAAAAATATATATATATATATATATATATATATATATATATATATATATATATAATATACACACACACACACACATACTACGATCCCGCAGGATGGCACTCATTAGACTTCCATCAGTAAAAAGGTCCTTTATTATTCCAATGTTTCGAGGTTTCCCCGTTATTTGGAGTTTGCTGACTCTGGAAGGGCACCTTAGCAAGTGACATATACCCTGAATGTGTGTGCCGGGCTATTGGTGTATGTATGTATGTATGTATGTATGTATGTATGTATATGTGGGCCCCTCTTACATACACACACACACACACATATATATATATAAATATATATTATATTATATATTTTTTTAAGCAATATTAGATCTACCAATGAGATACACATCATCAATTCAGACATGTGTGTCAGCAGGGCAAGAAGGGGGCCAGTCCCAGGTGTCAGGAAGAGTTTGGGCATTTTCAGCTGTGAGAGATTTTGCTGGTCCACCATTACGGACCTGTGCCAACATTCCAAAAACTGTTCCCTCATTATTGACCTGCACCAAAATTCCAAAAACGGTTTGCCCATTACTGACCTGCGCCAACATTCTGCAGGAGACTAAAAGGACTAGAAGAGTGAGAAGAGCTCAATGTAGGCACAACTCTGTCTATTATATCACCTCATTTAGTTATAAAAAAAAAAAAAAAAAAGGATTTTGAACAGAACCCACATAACACAAGATTTTAAAGTCTAAAAATGTTTGTTTTTTGTTAGTTTAATAAAACCAATCCATATTTGAACTCTGGGTACTGGCAAAAAAAAACAAAAAAAACAGCTAAACGTATATACTTACATGTGAACATGAGGGGGCTGGAATCTGCTTTGGTTAATGTTGTAATGCGTGAAGGCCTGGGTGGGATTGGAACTGTATTCGTCCACCGTCACTGTCACTTTGCCTTGCGAGGGAATTCCATGAGCCATCCTTCCTCCTTATAGACATGAGCAATTCACAGTGTACAGGAACAGAGGAGGGGAGTGAGCATCATGTGTCCGCCAACTGCGAGCCCCGGAGATACGTTCATTAACACTGGGGTTGCCTGCGTGGGTGCCGGAAAAAAAAAATGTTATGGACTATATTTATCCTGATAGTGTTACATTAATCTGCCAACATATTACTAAGCAATACCTAGAATGGTAATAATGTAAAATGGAAACCAGTGATTATGTGCTAGACACCCAGCCCATGCACGCTGCCTTCTCCCTTCCCATTGAGGTTCCACATCTAACATTTTGTCATGATATGCAAAACTGCATTAATGTTCATTCTAGAACCCTGCACCTGCCACAACCCGCGCAGTTCCTCTTTCCTGCCTGGGGTGTCGCTCTCTGCTCTGGTGCTTCTAGCACACTCATCTGATGCAACAAACTGCTGAGATACAGACCAGAGTGCGCTGAAAGCACCAGATCAGAGAGCGACACCCCCCAGGAAGGAAAGAAGAACTGCACGGGTTGTGGCAGGTGCTAGAATGAAGACTATTATATAACAGATCTATATAAATGGTTGTTATATCATACAAAAACCTCACGTATCATAGACTGCCAGCCTCCAGTGTCCAAGTGACTGTTCCACTTTGAAGTATTACATTAGAAAAAAATAAAGTTGAACGCAGCACTTGATGATATTTATAAGCACGATGCACATTTTGAATTCATCGTCATCCCAAACACGCAGCTCTAATTACAGATATTGAGACATAAGAGATAAAGCCCAACTGCCATCAGTCCAATTACCAGTCGCACAAAAAGGTCAAATGTTTTTATTCATGTGCAATCCGCCTGCCTCTGAACTGGGTAATCATCACAAAGATGACATTTATCAAGTCAATTATTCCACATTACATATTTTTCATGGATCAGCTGACTGCTTGGAAAAATTAAAAGATATCTCTGTAAAAGCAGAGCGTCAAAATAAGAGAAGATATCGGATATAAATTATTAGGTATATTGTAGAAGTGTGAAAACTGAGACCAGGGGGTGGCAATAATAATTAGGCAAACTGAGGCGCTGAGTTTTTGGAAATTGTGTACTGGGAAATATTATTCTAACTTATCTTTTAGCTAAACTGTAAATTAACATTACATATATTAATCTTATAGACACTATAACCAGAAAAATGTTAAGTTGATTATATACCCTACGCAAAGCGATAATGAACTTGAAAATGACTAAAACGTACACAATATGGGAAGTTCTGCCATGTAACTGCAACAGAACAGGGTTTTTTGTCATAGGCTGTACAATCATATTTTTATAATTACTACAGAAGCGACAAGGCACACCAAGACCAGTGGTCGGGGAACAGGGGTAAATTACCCCACATGGGGTAAAACTGAAATTCCTGGGGGTAATGGACGGACAGCCGGGCATGCATATGAATCATTGCATGCCCGGCTGTCCGTCCATTACTCCCAGGAATGGAGGTCACTGGCGCCAGGTGCAGCGACGCACACGCTGCACCCTGCGTCAGTGACTTCCAGCCCGGCACCGCAGGGAGGCTCTAAGCTGGACGCCCTCTGAGTTGTTATTACCAGCGGGCGCCGGCTCCTTCCCTGCAGCGCCGTGCTAGCCGGAGGCTGGAGTGCTCTTCTGAACTCCAGCTTCCGGCTCTCTCCATGCGCACTATGGGAGAGATGTCATGACGTCTCTCCCATAGTTCCAAGGAGCAGCCGGGCGGACAGGACGGCGGCAGATGCAGGAGCGGGGATTAAGGTAAGTGTTTATTTTTTATACAATCGGCACTACAGTGGCGTAACTATGGGGGCACTGCTACAGGGGCATCATATCCCCCATATAATGCCCCAGTTACAGTGCCCCCATAGTTATGCCACTGTAGTGCCGATTGTATAAAAAATAAAACTACTACAGGGACATTATATGGGGGCACTGATACAGGGACATTATATGGGGGCACTGATACAGGGGCATAACTATGGGGGCATAACTATGAGGGCACAACTATGAGGGCACTGCTACAGGGGCATAACTATGGGGGCACTACTATAGGATTTCCTTCCTTTCAAATCAAGGGGGTAACGTCGGCGTATCTACATATATTTTGGGGTAAAAGGTAAAAAAGTTCCCTGACCCCTAAATTAGACGTTATTTTGAACGATTTGGCCGATTCCTACGAATCTGAACGTCAAATCGATGAAATCGTCAACTGTGTACGCACTATGCGCGCTCCCGTGGCGTCATTCATCGCATCTCCAGATCTTTTGTACATGCAGGAAGATCTGTCACTCTCGTTAACGATTCCCCGAAGATCTGCAGTGTGTACGCACTACCAGACGATATGGTTATATTATATAGTTAACGATGTAACCAAACGATGCAAGATATTTTGTTCGGCCGTTTCTTAGATTGCACAGTGTGTATGCACTATAGATATGCCCAGCTATATACTTGCTGCTGGTGCGTCAAATCACAACATGCATAGCGCGAGACGCGCATCCGCGAGTGGATATATACGCACGCACCTCCATAGGAATGCATGGTGCCATCGAAGTGACCGCGCGATAGTGTACCGTAGCATGGCATGATGCGTGCGCACATTTGTGGTGCGATCAGCCACGATGTAACAGGGCGCATCTGTATATCGCTTGCCCGGGAGTTCAAGGGATATAGTCAACAACTTTGCAAAGTAACAAGTAACTAGTGCGTAGCTAGCCATAGATACAACTAAAGCGGTTTTCCACCATCACATAACTTTATTGACTTGTACAATTTCATGATTCACTACACGGATTCCTTTAACTTTCTAGCTACATTATGTTTTTTGTTTCTTTTTTTCTTCTCAGCATAATACTCTTTAATCCAGTCAGATATTTATCTATCCTCAGATATGACGGAGCTGATTTCCAGATACAGCTGACTCTATTAAGCAATACTGGGCAGATCAGTTCTGTGTCATATCCAATGGGAAGGGAAAAAAAAAAAAAAAAAACTCTGCTGGAATAATGCACAGGTTTAAAAATTACAGGATCTGGCATCTAGATTACGATCTAAACTCTCACAGAACAATGTTCTGATGATTAAAGCTCACTCAGGCGAATCGGTCAGGGATCACTCACGTACAGTATCACTGGAGTAGTTTGGTAAATTTTATACTAAAAACTGTATAACCTTTCGTCTTCCTCGGGTAGCTCTCTCCCTGTTGTGGACTCTATACAAACCTTTTTAACCAGCTGTCATCTACCTAAATAATCCTCCTCAGCCCTTGAATACTTAAGTGTTGGAATTGAGGCGCAGGAGATCTCGCAAGTGATCAAGAAACTTAAGGCCAATAAAGCCCCTGGCCTAGACAGCTTTATGGCCACTTATTATAAAAGTCTTTTAACTCCTAACTTTCCCCCTATCTTGCTGAGGTGTTTAGCGGCGTGATGTCCGGAGGTTCTTTCTCCAAGGAGGCTCTTGAGGCTAGGATTATTGTTATTCCCAAAGAGGGAAAAGACCACTCCAATTGTGCTCATTACAGACCCATCTCGCTGTTGAACACTGATGTTAAGAGTTATGCAAAAATACTTGTCAACCACCTGAACTCAGTATTGCCCAGCTTGGTCCATAATGATCAAGTTGGCTTTATCGGGGAGACAGGCCAGGGACAATACCAGGCGAGTTATTGATCTCATTCACTCCATCAACTCTGCCCACACTCCAGCCCTGGTGCTTTCCCTAGACGCTGAGAAGGCCTTTGACCGGATATGCTGGCCCTTCATGCTCCAAACATTGAGGGCCTTTGGCTTAGGTGGTGATTTTCTCCAAGGCATCCAGGCCCTATACTCTACCCCTTCAGCTATGGTCTCCGTGAATGATCTTCTCTTGTCCCTTTTTTCTTATAACCAATGGCCTCAGTCCCCTGATCTTTGCTTTGGCTATTGAACCCCTTGCAGCTCAAATCCGCCTTGACTCGGATATTAAGTGTACCTCATTCGGAAAGGCAGAATATATATAAAAAAAAAAGAAAAATTTTAAAAAAAGTGTCCCTTTTTGCCAATGATGTTCTCCTAACTCCAGCTGCTCCTCATATGTCTCTTCTGAAACTCGATCAGATCTTGGCTAAATACGGCTCACTTTCGGGCTACAAGATCAACTTTTTTAAAACAGTCTCTCACACAATATCTCACCTATGGCCTTGGATCTCCTGCGTCACAATTATAACTTTGCCTGGCGCTCCCTATTCTAAAAACAATTAAACTGGACCTCCTCCGATGGCAAGATCTAATAATTTCCTGGGCAGGATAGTGGCAGTTAAGATGAAATTTATGCCTAGAATAGTCTACCTCTTCCAGACCCTCCCTGTTGTCCCTAAATTAGCTTTATTAGTGGGTTGTCCAATTTGTATGGACATCCAAACCTCCCCGTATCAGTTTTCTCACTCTCCAACGCCCTACTACATATGGTGGCAACGGGATTCCTGATGTTAACCTTTATTACTACGCTACCCATCTAAGTCAGGCAATAGCCTGGTTTGCATCTTCCCAGACACCTAGGTGGGTGGAAGTTGAAGCTAATTCGTGTGAAATCCCCTTTATGTTTGCTATTGTAGGATTGGCTACATCTGACAGACCCCAGTCTGCTCGCTCATACCAGTTTATTTTACATGCTCCGTTTGGGATCAGTGTAAATTTCAGTACAACATTACCTCCTATCCACCCCCATTACTCCTATGTGGTTCAATCCAGCATTCTCCCCGGGTTTCAACCTCTCTCGCTTTTCCTTAATGTATTAAGTGTGGAAGTTAGGGCGGTTAGGTCTGATATCCTCGATCCAGGTGGGTGCACCTCTCTGGGTTCCTTACAGAATAAACTCGGCGTACCTTCTATCAACACTTTTGCACACATTCAAGTTCGTCACTTCATTAACTGCCTCGCCCTTAATTCAACTGATAGATCTTTAACATCAGTCTTTGTGTCTCCGCAATCCTCTCATGAACGTTATCATATCTGTAATTTGTAACCTTTTGCTCCATGTTAAACCACCGGACACGCCAAGCCATGAACATTAGTGGGATAAAGATCCAGGGAGTCCACCTGCTGAGGACACATGGTCTTTGGTGTGGGAGAGAGTATCTAAGTCCTCTATTTCCTCTTTAATCAAGGAGAATGCCTACAAGTTTTATTATAGATGGTACCTGCCTGTTTGCACAGAATGTATCATTTAGCCTCTGACTGTTGTTGGAGAGGTTGTGGCGAGATTGGTACTTACTTACATATATGGTGGTCGTGCTCTAAAATAGCCCAATTCTGGGATGGGGTTACTAGTCTCCTATCAGAAGTTCTTAAAGTACCACTGTAAGTCTCCCTGGTCTTTCCTCCTTGGCTGTCCACTTGAGGGCCTTAACAAACATGCTGATAAGCTCTCTTCACATATATTAAATGTAGCCCGATGTCTAATTGCAAGGCACTGGTAGGGTATTGACCCTCCTTCTCACCAACAACTTATAAATACAATTTGGTATGTGGCGGCCATGGAGAAAATATTATCTCATCTCCACAATACCTCTCAAGTTTCTCATGGTTTGTTGTGACTGGTTCCCATATAATAGCACCATGCCACATGGGAACCTGTCCTCAGGCTTTTCGAATCTCCTACTCTAACGATTACAATTTATTTATATCATTTATCAATTTATTTATTTTTTCCATTTTTGCTGTGGCGATTTTTATTCAGGTTTTTCTAATGTGTAACAAACCCGTATTCGGCCTCCTTCCTACTTATCCTGCCCCCCCCCCCCCACCCAAACACATTATTCTTCTTCTTTTTCCTTTTCTCCTTCTCTCTTACATACTTTTAGGATTCCCACTCACTCTTTTCTTATGTTTGGTTTTGTTATTTACAGTCTATTTCAATATGTGCTTTGATATATAGCAGTTTTATTTCTCTATATTTTATCTATTTTTCAGATCAGTTTGTTATAAGTGTCTATATGATTCTATGCTATTCTGTATTTTGTTTATTCCAAATATTTTTTTGGCCTATGCACATATTGTTGAAAAATTCAAAATAAAACTTGTTAAAAATTTTTTTTTATCAAACCAAAGAAAGAAAGTGGAGAAGTATCCATAGCAACCAGCTTTTAACGGTCATTTTTTAAACTGTGCTAGATAACATTTAGAAGCTGATTGGCTGCTATAGGGCAACTTATCCACTTTCTCGTTCTATGGTTTGATACATCTTCCCCTTAAACAAATGAAGGGTGAAAACAAGGTCCCGAAGCAAAGAATTGTCCACACGCGCCCGACATCCATTCACCAGTGGTGACCGATGCACCGCCATTATTCCCACTGGCAGGACACTGCGGCCCGTAGGTGGGGACGGCACCCAGCAGGCTATTTTAGCGGGGTGCCGCCATGGGGGGCAGGGCGCATTCTGTCCTATTCAGAGACAGCAGCGCTTGGGGGCAGCGTGACATGTCCGTAAGTGCTGGGCACGCCCCCAGGAGTGACAAAAAGGAGGAGTCTTAAAGTCACGCCCCTTTTCTCATGGCCACGCCCCTATTCAGACACGCCACAGAGTGCCCTGCCTGGCGCCGGACCTAGAGTGAACACTATATCGGTAGTAGTGTTTGTTAGGAGAGGAGATCAAACCAGTGGTTCCCAAACATTTTTGAATCACGGCGCCCTAGAGTATCAACATTTTTTTCCACAGCACCTCTAGGCCAAAAGAGAAATGCAAAAATTATTCAATTAAGTAAATTGTGCTTACGTGTCATCCTTCGATACAGATATGTGGTGGTGGCCAGGGTTGAGCAACCACTATCACTGGCTTTGCCTATCACAGTCACCAAAAATAATTTTATTTGGTACTGGACCACAAAGCCGTGGCCTCCTTGCAAGTGCTCTGAAGCACCCAGTTTGGAAACCACTGGGTTAAACGATTAAAAAGCTGTTGCAAAGAAATCTCAAAATGTTTTTTTAAATAAATTATACAAAAAAAAAAAAAAAAAAAGAATTTAGCAAATGATAAAACAGGATTCTGGGTCTCAAAATTTCTAGGCATATTTATTGATTCTACAGATTCTTATCCCACTAAAATCATATGCACCCACTAGTGGGGTATTTTGGAATATTAAAATACACCAGTCACCTTCCCCTATCGTAGTCAGACATTTTTGTGAATGGAACCTGCCGATCCGATACTAACCAATTACGGTAATTAACTGAGGCAAAGAACAGCCCCTGACTCCATATAAATGTATAAGCTGCGTTCTCATAACCACAAAACATATTCCTAAAGGAGCGAAGGAAACTGGCATATAAAATCAATACAGTGTATGTACTTAGATATTTCTTATAAAGTCATATTTGCATATACCTGTATATCAATTAAGAACAGATAAAAATAAAAAGATTCACACAGATGTAGCTCCAATGACGGTCAGACACCAATAACCTTAACGCAATCATCAACAAATAGGCTCTTATCTCTAAGACACTTTTCTCTGTACCAACGCAGGTATTTCTATGTGCTACAATCACGGTAGGAGACTTAGATCAGGCAAAAATAAGTCAGAATTTGTATGTATGAAGTATTGATTTTGGGAAAAGTCGAGAGGTAACGAAGCAGGGGCTCTCTCCACGGGTAAGGAGAACAGGACCACAGCAGATTAATTTATAATAGACCAAAAGTAAAATTTAAGAGAACATTGAAGGGTAAGTCATATTATCTGCTAACAATAAGTGAAGCAAATACTGTTCATGCACTGTCTAGAAAAAGAATCTTTATTAAAGCAAGCAAGGTTTCTGAAGGCGTGCCGGAACCTTGGAATGCTCTTAGACCAAATCCATGTTTGTTAATTCTGTTTACAAAAGATTAAACAGGTACAGTTTTAAATGCAAGGATTACACAAAAATCAAATATTAAAATACCAGTCTCCTTGTAATCTCTTGTCAAATATTCTAATAAAATTAAAACGTTATGGGCAGAAAAATAGTTGCTGGAGGGCTCTACAATGCTCTGCACTGGAAATGACAGGTGTATTTAAAAGGATACATATACGACACGCAAAGTTTTTACAAATCCGGTTTAAAAAAAAAAAAAATTAAAAAAATCATCAAATAACACAACAACAACAATTGTCCCTGAAATATATTATTATTTTTTCAAATGGAAATGTAACTACTCAGTATAAACTGTTACTAGAAATGACCAGCCTTCCTATGTCCACAATGTATTTCCTCCTTTTCCACTGAATACTTATGTAGCCCTCGGCAGAATACATGTATACAATATCTGTACGTTATATTTGAATTATTAAGATATGTGAAGTAAAATAAATGAAATAACAAAAAAACTGTTTCCAAGTTAAATAAACTATAATATATAGAATATTCTTTTTATGGGTGTGGTATACAAGTTAGTCAGTATGTTGACACAAAAATGGCGACTGAGTATCCATGTCGATGTTCACACTGTCAACACTATCTTAACGTCGACAACATTACCTAACCCCAACGCTGATAGGTTTATAATGTAGACATACATAAGGTCAACATTTTGTCAATTTCGACTTTATGAACCAAGTTATCGACATAAATATGTTGACATTCATAACCATTCAACATTAGTCAATATGACTGCATACACTCTTTACATCATTTTCTAAATAATTCCATTAAAAATACGCTAGAAAAAAAATAAATAAAGCTCAACGATGCTCATGTATTATAGATAAAGATTCTAGCAAAAATTATCTCGTTCTGAGCGGTTTTGGATATAAATTTCCAGGCTGTAGTAACAAGGCAAAAAAAGCACAAATAAGCTGAAACATTTGATTTCATGAGTCTTGTGCGCACTAGTAGGGAATTAAAACGAATGTCGGAAAGTGCTATTCATGTTAACAGCAAGAATTCTTATCCAAGGGTACATGGATAGCGAGGAGGCGCAAACATTCTTTTTGCCTTTGATCTCATTCCCATTAATTTGTAACTGTCAAATTATGCAGTCTGAATGTGTATTTATTGTAACATATGTCAAAACACAAGTAGAAAAGCAGATAAACTGCAGTGTGTTTACAGAAGCGTTTCATGTGTGTTTACGGATGAATGGAAGTTTTCGGCTGCGTTCACATATGTCACTGAAATGGAACAAGCGTTCAAAATTCTGCAACGCAAGTGAAAAACGCAAATATGTAAGGTCCCATTTGGCACAATGATTTACATTTTAAGATCAGTTTCCATAAGTGAACAGTTAAAATAACGCTCGTTAGACACACTCTGTTTTAACGGCAGTGGGAATAAATCCTAAAGGATACCCTCTAATTAGGTTACCAGAAAGCTATATATGCAGATGAGTCGATCTGCAGATGATGGTTGTTCATACACACTGAACAATCATCATCTTCCATCTGGCGGGTGTCGCATCGCGCCCCCCTCCCCGCGGAACGTGTATGGGCGATCGGCTGTCCACCCATATACACAGCACAACGTGAAAATATATCTGCCATCGGCTGTACAACACAGCCCACACGATAGGTCTGTGAATGACGTTGTTCACAGACATATCGCTGGTACACGCTGGCGGACGCACACACAACATATTGGCCGATCAATTGATCGCCCAATATATCTGCCAGTGTGTACCCAGCATTACTTACCAGCTAAATTAGTCTGACAGCAATATCCTACAATGGAATTATCGGCAGGAAGTCTCATGTGTGAAGCAAATACATACCCTACAATTAAAAAAACTTAATCTAAAATAGGGGTGGAGAACCTTTTTTCTGCCGAGGGCCATTTTTGAGATAGATAGATAGATAGATAGATAGATAGATAGATAGATAGATACACACATTATTTGCAGGCCCACAATAGCCGGTGATTACAGCAATGCCCGGAGCAATCGGCAGCAGTGTGACAGTCTGAAGTGTCTTACGGACATTCCAGGTGGCACTGCTGCATAGATTCTGGCTGCAGGGTGCCATTCTAGGCACCCTTGCCACCTGGCTGTCCCCTCCTGGAGAAGGCAGCCAGAATATTAGCAAGTATGACCTGAAATAGTAAAAAGGTAAGCGGTACACTGCTAGAGCAGAGTTTTCCAAACTCCGACATTACAGTCCAGGTTTTAAGGATACCCATGCTTGAGTCCAGATGGCTAAATCAAATTGACTGAGGTATTAAGTCACCTGTGCTTATGCATGGATATTCTCTAAACCTGGACTGAAATGTCGGGAGTTTAGGAAACAAGTTTAGCGCCCCCCCCCCAAAAAAAAGAGAGAGTTATAAAATAAAAATAAAAACACATCTTTGTCATGGTATTGGTATAAGAACTTACAGCTCCTCTGCAGCAATGACAAAAAGAGGCTTGCCTGGGCCATGAAGACTTGAAGTTCTTATGGACCAATGAATCAAAATTTGAAATGTTTGGTGCATCGCAGCAATTTTGTACGCTGTTGAGTAGGCGAAAGGATAGTTCATCGTTTTGTGGGATTTAGCTACTAAGCGACAGCTTGTGAATGGCAACGCTTCCCGATGTGTTTATACCGAAGATTTAAAAGGACAATTCATTTAAATAGCAAAACACTCCATGTTTAGCTTTTATAAGCATTGCCCCTTTTAAATTTGTTGCTTACACATGCCAGGAAGTGGCGTCTTTTACAAGCCACCACTTAGCAAATAGAGCTGTGACATCAATTGTCAAACATGGAAGCGTAATGATCAAGGGCTCTTTTGCTAGATCCAGAGTTGGCGACGTGCACAGAGTGACTGGCACCATGAATCTAAAGGGCCTACCACAGCATTCTGTAGTACCATGCAATACCCTCTGATCAACACCTAGATGGTCAATGGTCCATCCTACAGTTAGATAATGATCCACTGCATACCTCCAGGCTATGTCAGGACTAAAGATGACAGTAGCCTTCAAATCATGGAATGGCCACACAGTCTCCAACCCCATAAAGCTAGTTTGGGATGAACTGGACAGAAGGGTGAAAAAGCAACACATTTGAGGGAACTTCTGCAAGTGTCGGGAAGAACTTCCGAAACAAATTTAATCTCCATTGTGGAAGGAATGCCATGAGTGTGTTCGACAGTTACGTCTGCATTATGTGGCTGCTTCGAAAATTTTGATTCAATTTTGTTAAACAGTGTTTGTATGATTTTTTTTTTAATCTACAATTATTTAATATTTAATGCTTTCATTTCAGCGTACACAGACATTAAACTGTAAAAATTACACTAGCTGCTGCGTGCAGCTTCGCCCACGATGAAATCGCTTCTGCCAACATTCTTTTTATTTGAGGTATTCTAGTTGTATTGCTTTGCATAGAGGCCCTGTCGCGGGAGTGGCTGACATGACCAGCAGCGTTATACAGACTGGTGGCAGCAGCGCCTTCACCCACCACTCACACCAATGTCACTGTGTGCCCTGTGCACAGACTGCTATGTAGCCTATCCTATTCACCCACCACTCACACCAATGTCACTGTGTGCCCTGTGCACAGACTGCTATGTAACCTCTCCTATTCACCCACCACTCACACCAATGTCACTGTGTGCCCTGTGCACAGACTGCTATGTAGCCTATCCTATTCACCCACCACTCACACCAATGTCACTGTGTGCCCTGTGCACAGACTGCTATGTAGCCTATCCTATTCACCCACCACTCACACCAATGTCACTGTGTGCCCTGTGCACAGACTGCTATGTAGCCTATCCTATTCACCCACCACTCACACCAATGTCACTGTGTGCCCTGTGCACAGACTGCTATGTAGCCTATCCTATTCACCCACCACTCACACCAATGTCACTGTGTGCCCTGTGCACAGACTGCTATGTAGCCTATCCTATTCAAGTGAACGCAGGCCCAAAGCAACTCCCCCCCCCCACCCCTAACTGGGCGCGTGCATGGTGCCACACCTATCTATTGCATTGATGATGTCAACTAATTTTGCTATTGCTCAGCTTTAACTTGACAGATCGAGATGAAACAAAGTACAGATTATTTCTAGGCGATACCATTACAAAATGATGCAGTTTTCATGCAAATTGATTCAGTAGTTTTTGTGCCAACTTGGAACAAACAGACACAACATTATTATATATATTCTCTCTATACTAATATTATATTTAGTTTGGCTAATAAAAATGACATCACCCTTTTCAAGGGCCAGTGTCTGTGTTTGGAAGGCAATATATAAAAATTGAGTGAAGTAGTCCATCAGTTTGGAGAAACTCCCCACACCCCAGCACTACAGAACACACATCCCCTCCGGAATAGCAATGCTCTACCCTCGCTTAGCCTGGAACACTAGCTCACAGTTCGGCCAACTCAAATGGATGTGTACAGGCCCGAGGAGGATGAAAAAAATGGCATAAAAAGATTTTTTTTAAAAGTCTCACAAACAAAAATAGAAATAACTGGGAGAAGGAAGGTCTGTGTGGGATAGTGTTTATTTGCAACTAGCTGGGAGACCTGACATTGCCCAGGTTGAAGAATGGATCTTGAAGTACATCTGCAGCCTTCATTTTTTACATTGTCCTCACCTATAACCCCATTCCATTGATCCTGAAATGGACGTCACTATTTGCCAACATGGTTTTTTCCCTGAAAAGGACCTATCTAGACACTTACCTCAACACTGAGGTTTAAACAAACAATGATGTTTGTTTTCCATGAGGAGCCAGAATGAAAAGGCTGTTGGAAGCCCCCACTACAACTGCCCATGGGAAAAGCAAGGAGTTTGCAGGTCAATACCAGCTACCTTCAAAGATTGACCTTGGGCCTTATTGATGGTCATTGCAAAAGAGTCGGATTGGAAATTGAAACAAAATGGCAGGTCTGTTGGTATGAATGGGATGCGAGAAATTAACACTCTCCTGTACCACTGCCTGTTATGATAGTGGCTTCATGACATGGGCTTTGAGTGTGTATATGCAAAGTCTTGAACCATTGCAAAACTTTGGAGCATCCAGGTTTCTAACCAGCATGATTAGTGCACCGACCATCAAAACTAAGTTTGTACAGAGACATCCCTGTTGGTTCCTGGAACTTTAGAAAGTCAGTTGGATAATGCACAGTATGGCATACAAAAGGGATGTAGTCAGCATCCCGGCGTGCAGGATGCATACGGTCAAAATACTGTCGCCGGAATCTCAACAGCGTCGGGATCCCAGCTCCAGTATCCCAACATCGGTGGTTAGGAGAGGGTTAGGTGTAGGGTTAAGCATCGGGGAGGAAGGGTTAGGGGCAGGCGTAAGTGTTAGCGTTAGCTTACTAACCTGGTAGTGTCGGGAATCTGACTGTCAGGATACACAACCCCATATAAAAACGGGCTGGGAAGAAATGAGTAACTGTCAGTGCAGGTGCAGTGCAACAGTTGATCCTCCACCTCACTGCTCTTCCGTTGAAGCGCTGCCTGCCCCCACTGGTACATATCAGCCTCTGCCTTCAGATCAGTGCAGTTTTAGGCACTGGAAGACATCCTGAGCAAACCTGCTTAAACAAGACTTTCAAAACAGGCTCCACGGCCTACTTGATGGGTACCATGTAGACCTCCATGGCTCTGATGAACTTCACATACTGTATAGCCAAAAAACCTCATCCTGGTCAAACTACACCACGGCAAATTTGGTGGAGCTAGGTAAAAAACTCTGGCCGTGCATAGGACAGACAGACAGACACACACACACACACACACACACACACTTTTTCGCCTATTATATATAGAATATATAGCCTGCAATTCAGTTTGAGGATTTTTTTTTGTAAAAAAATTCTACTTAATTCCTCAAGCACCAACATGCCTTTAAAAGGCAGCCTTGGTATGATGGAACATGTAGTTTACCAGTGAAGATTGTGGCCTAAATGTAATAGCTTGCAAACTTCAGTGGATTTATGAGTCTCCCCATATTTTTAAAGCGAAAATAATTTCAAAGGCTAAACCAAGCTGACTTAGCCTTTAAAATGATTGCCACTTTAAAAATATAGGGAGACTTCCATAAATTCCTGCAGCGGCTGAAAAACGCAATGTATTTTTAAAAGAATAACCCAACACCGACATCAGAGGTGTGTGAGGAATATCCCTAATGCGATCAGCATGGGACTGGCTATCCTAGGAGGAGGAACAACTATTTTTTTTTTTTGCTGGCTGGATGGCTGGCCTAGGGTAGGTTTGGCACAATTGCAGGGGTACCCCACACTGTTTTAATGCCTGCTACAGTGCCACCAGCACTGGCTGGCAATTCCTAGTGATAGTAATGACCTTTTCGGGGGAACCGACTGGCCCGCTAATGTTTTTTACATTTGTTAAAAAACAAGAACCATGATTCCTCATCTCTGTATCCCTCATAAGGTGTGATAATACTCCAGTACTGTACTCAGACAACGCCAGCCGCCAATACCCCATCGCAAAGCCAGGTCGCACCCGGGATTTTGTTCACGCATCCATCCTAGGTGTGACCCAGCTGAGACCCCATTCAGACTGGCGGCCTGACCCGGCTTATTGCCGGGTCGAAGACATCACCGCCATAACTTGCCGAGTCGGTACTTGGAGATTAGATCTCCAAGCGCCAGCTCTGCCTGTGCTGTGAACGGGACCCGGGTCGCATCGCCCTGGTTACCCGTACACACTGCACAGCTAGCCGGGTTGAACCAGTGTTCAACCCTGCTCGTTACCAGGATTGAAATGCCGGGTCACTCGACCAGGGTTATTTCAACCTGGCCCTTTCACACTGCACAGTAACCTGAGTTGCTGCGCGTTCATGTGCAATAACCCGGGTTATTGCAGGAAGTGTAAAAGGGGTACGAGATGTGACCAATTCTACTACGCATACAGTGCAGAAAACAAAATGTGTTTAGGCACAACTCAGCAAGAGCCCCACTATGTACACCCATGCATGCATTATATACACAAAACTGATTAACTATAAGAGATGACGACAAGTATCATGACAAAGAATTCTCCACAATTTTAACATTTTAAACAAAATCGATAACGTTCGGGACATTTAAATTTAAATTTTTTCCAGAATTACAGTTTACCATTTGCTTTGATTGCACAATTTAAAAGGTTTGTTTTTTTTTAACTATTATTTTTCAAGAAGCAGCCATTCCCAAAAAAATCAAATAAATAAATAAATAAATAAATAAATAAAATAATGAATGAGATAATTACTTGGAGAAATTATTTTTAGATTCTGCGAGAAGGAAATCATATTCCAGAGTAATAAATTTATATACACATTATTTGTGAAGAGGCCTTTATTTATATCAACAGATTCCCAAAGGGGGCCATGATAAAAAATAAAATAAAAATAGTAATTAATTTTATTACAGCAAAATAATACATATTTTTCCAATGTTATTATTTAATACTGCAAATGGAAAAAGTAGAAATTAGAGTTCATAAATAAAGGCCTAAACTGAATACTGATGAGTCAGTTGCTGGTGGTATAGTCTATAAAATTTACCCCCCCCACCCCGGCAGCTGCCTAGTCAGACTTCTAAAGACTCGAGCAGCATGTGCCAATTAAAGCTCCTCACCAACTCTGATAAGCACATTTTCTCCCCCATTTGTGATGCTTAATAATGAGCAAATTAAATATATAATATATATATATATTATATTGTTGTAATAAAGCTATTACAATAATTTCAATGATAGTTCCATTTTAGGATTCACTTGTTTATAGCATGTTTGTCCTATTTGCACCTATAAATCATGTTCTAACACAATTACTATCATCAATATCACAAACTGACGATACAAACAAGCAATAGAGCCGTTTATCAAGATGGAGTCTGTGTCACGTGATCTAATGGTTCATTTTCAACAACCCATTCTGGGACAGATGGTTAAAGACTGGCCAGTTCCTTTATTATTTTACAACCTCTATACGGTGCGGCCGTCCATATGCTACACAATACTGGGCAGAGAGTTTTTACATTAACAATCCAGGTTCAGAAATCCTGTTTAGAGATCAGAAGCCTTCATTACCCAAAGCCCAGCCGGACCTACAGAAGATGAGCTAATGTAGCCTATGAGAGTTTAAGGCTACAACCAGTGCACTGAAATGTATGAACTGGCTAAATACTAAAGATGCAGACTGTACACAGGAGTACACGGGGGTTAAGCAAGGACAGATTTTTCTATGAGAGGAAGCGTCAACTCCAGGACAAGCTAGACCTTTAGCACTATAATTATGTATGTCTTGTGGTTTAAGTCTATACGTGCATAATATAAAGATGCAGCTATGGGAGAGGGTAAGGGCTCGGGCAGGAAGCTTCAAAAGGAAATTAAATAAATGTGTAAGCTAGAAAAATGGATATAAAATAGTCTGCATCTGGCGCAATGCAACAATGGCGACTGCTATAAAGAGAAGCGTAAATGGGTGGACTATGAATCTTCCAACTGATGCAGAAACTTGTAGCAACAGATCTCAAACCGACTATTAAACCAAGTCATTTTCTAGGCAATGTATATTCCATATAAGAGGATAACATCCTCAAAGCACAATATTATTTTTAAGAACTTCCCTATCAAAGGCTACATTATACACATAAAATAAAGAGGGCCATACACTGCTGAGAGTATCCCATCACATGGCTCTGCACAGTAGCCTTTTGATTACTAATTTCTTGCGACGCTAGATGCGGATGACCCCTTATCCCCTCTCAGTCTAGCAGGCCTGCAAAAGCCTAACCTTAAAGTGAGACTATCAATTTAAAAAGAGTTTAGTAGCAAACGCACGCAATTTAGTTATACGTTTAAAAGTACGGACTGCAAAATATTTTATAAATCTATTTTAATTAAAAAAAAATTATATCACCTCTACAGAGCAAAATGACAATTGTACGGAACTGGGACCACCCACAGATCTCTCCAAAGACACACAAAAAGGTACCAGGGGTAACAATAGTTTTGTTTGCGGATCCTGGTATTTGTCTGTAACTTGAGCCACCATAAAGAAACGCACGTTATTACCCTATAAGTAAAATATGTATACAGGATGCAAAACTTCTCTCGGCCTGACATAGGGTTCTTTTATCCTGAGCACAAAACGGTTTTGCAGCAGGATGAAAGCTCTCACTAAACTAACATTATCTCAAAGTGCCCCTACAGCAGATTATAAACAACCCAACATACTGCGCTCAATGACATCACCCAAGTAGTAACCCTAACCACCAACGTCACTCCCTATTATAGGATTTTCACTACACAGTTCTTTACCTATAATACTGTACAAAACTCTAATCTGCTATTTTGCTAAGGTCTGACATCATATCGAGACAACAGAGGCCAAACAGCAAGGTCTGTGTCTATACACCATTTACATAATGTAATATTAAAGTCATTATCTCTGACAAATTAATAGAGTGATCCGAAGACCAACGTCAGTCAGGAAAGTAATTCGCGCTTATTGGGACAAGGGATCAAAGTTGACCTGACACTAATCTAATACTTTCTTGTATCTAAAAGTGGAAGAACTAAGAAATTCGGAGTGATGCTACTTTGTGCAAAAAAAAAAAAAAATGTGTGTATGTATATATATATATATATATATATATATATATATATATATATATAAATATATACACATTATATATATGTGTGTGTGTGTGTGTTTATATATATATATATATATATATACACAGCTCACGCTCTCAAGTTCCAATATATAAGTGCATTGATCCACGGGATTCAAAACGGGCATTCAGCAATGTACCCATTCCAGATATTAAATGTACACAGTGATTCTATCGATCATCCATCCTCATGGAATAGTATATGTTATATATATTTTTTTTTTTTTTATTGTCAAAACAAAGGACAGGGATTTTTAATTTACAGAACAGACCTCACCCCAGGATACCCCAGCACACACATTTTCTTTATGAATATATATTCATGTTTAGGGGGACCATTACAAAAATGACTGTTATTTGGGGTAGAGGGAGCATAAAGGCCACAGCTTATGACAATACCCAGTTAGATCCATTATTAGGTCATTCCTGAAGTGACCAGGTGTATTTCATATCACACACATCCACTCAGTACAGACATAGAATAGACTACAGCAATATGCATCCACCATCACCCCGAGTTCTCCTGAGAAAAGCACTGGACTTCAAATGTTCTGAGGGGGTAGAAGTTATAAAAGTTTACTCTTACATAAAAAATACAATGAATATCTCTGTATACTCATATTGGAGTCTTTTTTTAAAATAATACGCTGTACTGTGTTAGTCACAGGTAGGAACAGTAAATATGGGAATTTAGAATATATTCTCTCTTTTTTTTGCCTATTGGCAGCTCCAGACTTTAAAGCATCCAACTACAGACAGACATCTTTCTCCAGACATTTTCCAGAGAATAACCATTTGGTTACCACATTATGCGTAAGTGGTTTATGCCTTGTTTAAGCTTTTCATTACCAGACAGCAGTGAAACGTAATGTGTTCCTGCATAAATACATTGGAAGGGTTCTTAAGCTTTATCGGCTTTCCAAATTGTTTATTTTCTAGACAAAGACCCATCCAACTCACTCTTATTCTAGTCCAACTTTTTATTTGTCCAAACCTATCTGACAGCATCTCCTCCTCTGCAGATATAAAAAAAATGTATAGTCACGTATAAAAAAAGTGTCCATTTTAACCCCTCCACAGCTGTTTTTCTCAATATCCCTCCGAATTGTTATTTTACATAACGCAACACCTGCTTCGAAACTTCTCTGTGCTAACTGCTATGCTAATTCACAACTAGGAATCCATATTCTTTCTGCACAATTACATAGTTATGCCATCCTTTAAAAGGTAAACACTGCCAAGGAAATAGAAGTCTGAAAACAGATACACTTCAAAGATATAGCAACAAATAAAATAAAAAAAAATTAAAAAGACAAAAAAAAAAAAAAGAAAAAAAGTTAACAGATGTTAAAGAGTAGTAAATAAAATATAAACATCAATTACAGTGGATATCAAAAAAACACTGACTTGGCTGTATGTAAACATAAAATTATAAAAACATAATAAGTAAACAAAAAAAAAAAAAGGAAGAAGTAGAAAAGTTATATTATATTGTACTACTGTATTAACAGGGCCTCAATCTGAAAACCACAGTTACACTTTTCTTTACTGGACAGTATAGGGGTATGTACATTTTTCCCTCATTTGCATCATTGCGAATTGTACTCTAAAAATCGGTTACTGAACAAACTCATGTTTTTCTGATATGTACAGGGCTAAACAGACACAAAAATTCTTGATTTTTTTTTTTTTAGTTCAAATTTTAAACCTACACCTTTTAAGGATATTTATCACTGTCTGCATTACCCATGTGTAATACTAAAACACATTCAAGCAGATCATTGCCAAATCTAATAGTATAGAAAATTAGAAATAAAATCTTTTTAGCAGATTCTTAAAGCGTAATTAATAAAAGCACACACTGAGCATATATTACATATAAATGGCTCTTGAACGGTTATGAGATATATATACATACATACATACAGTATATTATTGGATACACATTTTACAAAAGAACATAAAACAATATGAAATCTAGACTTCCTATCAAGATCAGGTGTACGACACCAGGCATTGTAGAACAAAAAAAACAAAAAAAACAAAAAAAAAAAAGGAAGAGAAATGTAGAACTGTTAAAACAGGCGAGCCAGCTGCTGAGACACTATATGAAATGGCGAGAGATTTCGGGCACTACAATAACTGTGTGTTTAAAGTACGGGCTTTAATCAAAACGTCATTATTTTCCAGGCATTTGGAAAGTCCATGAACCAATTTACGCAGTAGCAGAACGTGCCACATCATGTGTATAGGACTTTAATTGTGAACCTGGGAAACACTAGCTGCAGATTTTTGGCAGGGATTTTGCCTTCCACACTGCAATTCACCCATCCAAGAAATGAACCAATATAATACATCTACAAAAGTAAACCAACATTACACAACACAAATCAGCCTTAAAAAAAAAAAATTTAAAAACAAAAAAATAAATTGTTTGACACTGCACTAAAAGAGTGACGGACTTCAGCAGTAGTAAAAGGAAGTGTTTTGCATTCAAAAAAAAAAAAGAAGAAGAAAAGATTAACATATCATCTCTGGTGCCCAATCTAGAGCTCTGCAGAAGACAGGAGACTTACATCCACCAAAACAGTTACCCCTGCAGCATCCAGACCTCATATGGCTAGATATTAACACTGCCAATTACTTTTCACACCACCGCAAGCACCAATAAAATCTTGAAAAGCATACACAGGGGAAAAGAAAACCAAGCAAACATTATTCAGTCATTTTTCATGCACAACATATAACAAAAACACAATTGGTAAAAAAAAAAAAAACTTTACATTGATGAATACATTCCAGTTATAGATGTATAAGAAAGCTAGACATGGCAACTCCATGTACTGTATATGCTCAAAACACAAAAACAAGTCTACATTTTATAAAGCATACCACACACATAGAACAGAACATATATAACTACCTGCAACAGGGTGCCACGGATAGTCCTATCTATAATGCTATACGGCATGCACATTCAAAACTAATAGTGAGATGAGATGTTTTATGGAAGGGTCTGCCATGGAAATGTTTGCAGCTCCACACTGAATGGGTTTGGGAGTTTGCAAAGTATGGGGGCCTAGAAAAAGTGTCCTGGCATGCTGCTCACTACCTATCATCAAAGTCCATGTTGAGCTGGGTCCTGATTACTGATGGTCGCCTCTGTAGAAGGCATGAGATTTCCCTGCTGGCTGGTTCTCAGTGTCTCCCTGGCTCTTCTCACTCCTCTTCCTCTGGCTGACACACTCCCTGTCTCTCCCCCCCTCCCCTCTCCCTTATTCAGGGATTGATTGATTACAATCAGTGACCAAAGGCTGTGACTTGGACACACACTTGGCTCAGCATAGTGAAATACTGAGACTGTGGATAGGCTTCAGAAAGCTAGACGGAGGGAAGGAGGGGGGAGTAGGGGGTTTATATGAAAGACATTAATATTAGTTCACTGCACCAGGGATATGACAGGTTGAGGGATGATTAGGGGGCATGCTATTAAAAGGGGAGGGCATAAAACAAGGTAATTGCCCAAAGTAAATGAATTCTGACCTTAATGCAAATCATCCTTTTTCATATTCTGCATGTTATTTTTGTATATTAAATAACACAGAATATATGGGATCAGTGCAGAAAATATATAATAATTGTGTGGAGAACAAAATAAAATCTGAAAGATGGTGAAATAATAAGAATAATAAAAAAATGAATATACTTTCTCGTGACGGAACAAAGAGCATACAGAGAAGGAAAAATATATACTTTGTGCAAGTAAACCATAGGCAAATAGTGGAATTGTATTGTATAATGCAGACCGTGGGAGCTAGGATGCCTAAAATATTTGGGAACGGAACTAAATATTCAAAAATAATTAGGGACTTCACCAACCTTAACCAGAATTGGATGCAATGAAAGGGGCAGCAACCCCCCCCCCACCACCCCTTTCTTGCTATAGAAGAGGTTAAAAATCATGCAAGGGGTTAAAAGATCAAAGCCTTGGCTATGCATGTAAACCTACCCCTGCTGTTTCCTTGTGATTTCTACAGAGACTTATTAACCCTCTGCGTGCTCCCGCTCCCCATTACACCGGGGACTAAGATGTGTTTCTTACGGAAAAACAAAAAGTTGCAAACATTTTTGCCAGCTGGAATGATAAATAAAAGACCCCTGCAGATTCTTTTCCACTGTTAATTGCTGGTATTTAGTGACCTGTTTTTGGTTCATTTTTCTCATTTATGACCTAAAATCCCTCCCTTGACAAGGCCTGGGAGAAATGAGAGTCCCTATCTTACACTATAATGGTATATCTATACAGTACCCCTCTGTGTGCTCTATGCAGGAGGTGGGGGGGGGGGGGGTTAGATCTGTCTGTAGTACATGACTGCACAGCCTCCATCACAATAGACATCTCCCTGGGAATATTATTATTTTGCATGGCTCCCCCCTCTCCTCTGCACAACGCTCTCTTGGCCTGATGTGACATTGCAATAACCCCCAGACCTTCATCTAAGCTGGAGAAAATACATATACAGCCTGGGGATCCCTGTATTTCCACCTGGAAGAATAGGTCTATACAGGGAGAGGGGGAATGGGAGAGAAGGAAGGAAGGAGGGGAGGAGGGAAAGGGCAGATCATGTCGCTCTCCTATTAATTAGCTTTAAAAAAAAATAATAATGAGGAAGATAGTAAAATGTAAGTACATGCGTCCCCCCCTCCTGTGTGCAGCCATGTGGGGGCAGGGCCCCTGTCTGCCCTTCTGCTTGCTATGACAAGGCACCTCTAACCCACAGGCTTTGTGCTCTGTTTCCATCTGATTTACATCCCCTCCTAATCTGGGTTGATGATTACCTCGCTCCCGGCTGCAGAGGTCCCTGAGCTGCTTTCAGTCCTGTGCTGGGAGCCGGTCCATGAGGGCTGGGGGTCGGGAGGTGCTGTCAGGAGGTGGAGGTCTGAGCAGACAGGGCGAAACCTTCGACCCTGAGGGTCCCCCGGCTGGTTCAGAGTGGGAATGAGAGACTGGAGAGAAGAATGAGAGCAGCCTCGATCTGGGGAGAGACAGAGCAGAGAGTGCAGTGAGAAGGGGCTGCCACTGGGGTCAGGGAGCAGGGAGAGGGGGCTGCCACTGAGGTCAGGGAGCAGGGAGAGGGGGCTGTCACTGGGGTCAGGGAGCAGGGAGAGGGGGCTGTCACTGAGGTCAGGGAGCAGTGAGAAGGGGCTGCCACTGGGGGCAGGGAGAGGGGGCTGTCACTGAGGTCAGGGAGCAGGGGGAATGGGAGTTCAGGGAGCAGGAAGAGGGGCCTGCCACTTGGGTCAGGGAGCAGGGAGAGGGGCCTGCAACTGGGGTCAGGGAGCAGGGAGAGAGGTTGCCGATGGGGTCAGGGAGAGGGGGCTGCCACTGGGGTCAGCGAGCAGGGGGAAGGGGCTGTCGCTGAGAGAGCAAGGAGAGGGGGCTATCACTGAAGTCAGGGAGCACGGAGAGGGGGCTGCCACTGAGGTCAGGGAGAGGGGGCTGTCACTGAGGTCAAGGAGCAGGGAGAGGGGGCTGTCACTGAGGTCAGGGAGAGGGGGCTGTCACTGAGAGCAGGGATAGGGGGCTGTCACTGAGGTCAGGGAGAGGGGGCTGCCACTGGGGTCAGGGAGAGAGCTGTCACTGAGGTCAGAGAGCAGAGAGAGTTGGCTGCCACTGGGGTCAGAGAGTAGTGGGAAGGGGCTGTCACTGGGGTCAAGGAGATGGGTCTGCCACTGGGGTCAGGGAGCAGGGGGTGGGAATGCCCCTGGAGTGACCTTTGTACATAATCCGGTTCATATGTAAAAGCACAGGCAGTAATCCACGCAACAAAAGAACATACCCAGTTTTCTGTAACATCTGCAAATAAAGGGCCTGATTCCAAGATTTACACAATGCCAATATTTATACTGATTGAGCGATTTTTATCCATTGCGCATGCGTGAAAGCCATACTGCGAACATGCAGTGATTGGTTTGCGATTACGCTCACTCAGAGGATTCACTCGCAAAGTAGGTGACAGGTAGTCAGCGTTTGGGCAGGTAACGGGGTGCTTAAGGAAAAGCAGGTGTGTTTGGCCATTTATACAACGTTTCATGGGCGTGCATAAATTAGCCATTACGAAAGTATCACAAAAGGTAACATAAAATTATACATAGGGCCATATTCAATTAGCGGCAATAACATTCGGTCGATCATCGGCCGATTATCAGCCGAGTTTATCTCACCCACGATAATTTATCGCACTTTTATATTGAGAAACAGAAGAAAAATTTGTGCGGTCATTTTTCGCCAAAGTACGCTAAATTGTGTTAATTTATAATTAGGGGGGGAGGGTGTCCAAAGGGTTTTGAAAGAAATCCCCACATTTTTAGGCAAAAATACGGATTTTGCATTTTTTTCTCCAGGTCTGAGATGGAGAAAACTTTTCTCCTGTCTCTCACTATAAAAGTGAGATAAAATCGGTCGATGATCGGCCGATCTTATCACCGGTGATGTTATCCCCACTAATTGAATACGGCCCATTAAATAGTAAAATACTGACATTCAGTGAAAGTGAAAATACAACAGCTGTCCACAGTAATAATACTCAGGATCTGATTCAGAGGAGTGTGCTTGCGTCATGGTTGCACCGCGCACGTGCCAAGGCACCTTTAGCGAATTCCCCTCGCAGTGAGGATCTGTTCTCAAAGTAATTGACAGCCAGGGACCGTTTGGGGGCAGTTCGGTGAGTGGCCGCAAAAAACGCAGACGTGACCATTTTCGAGGCGTGTCTCAATCTACAACTGCGATCCCGTACGCAGAAAAAAGTGCCAGTGTCTGAGGTCCTGTGGCCATTCTGCTCTACCGTAGGGTTACTCAGATTGACGATTATCGTAAGGATCTGCGACCACAGCAGCGCGTTTGTGTGCACCTGCTTGGTTCTGCGAAGCCACTGGAGGACACCTCAGTACAGACGGCTACAGCATTAGCATATTTTTGCGTAGGGGATCGCAGCCGCGATTGCATTAGTGTCTACATTTCAATCAGGCCCTAAGTTCATTGCATCCCTTGCACACAGCAAGTATTCCTGTACATTTTCTGAATATCTGTTAGAGGACACTGCATGGAACCAGTAAGAAACCAACTAGACTGATAACAGAGAACAAAAGCTTGCAGAACAGCTGCATTACAATGCCACATACATGACATTAGGAGCCACTCTGCGGGCGCTTGAACACCCCAATATTTGTGCATCCATTATCAATGTCTATGCATGGCACTTTCCAGTCATAAACATTTTGGCTCCTTTGGTTCAGTGATATAATGGAAAACTTATACATTTGTGAATGTAATACATAGGGCGGAATTCAATTGTTTCCAGCCCCCTTTGTGCCCAACGGAGTTATTCAATTGTTGCTCCTGTCGGGCGCGATCAGCTGCCAGCGCTCTATTTCAGCTCGCAGCCCCAGGGGGGTGCGAGCTGAAATGGGTGAAAAGTGACCTGTTTGGGCGCCCAAACGGCACTTTTTCGCCATCGCGCCCAGCACTTTGGTCGGGGGAAGCCGATATACACTGCTAAACCCGACCATTTTGGGCGCGATCAGAGCGAAAAGTTGTAACAATTGAATAGCGCCCCGCAATCTCCCGTCACTTTAGACGGGAGATCCGGACCGCAAAAACAATTGAATACCGCCCATAGTGTTCTTTAAACAGAAACAAAATGTATGTATAAACACCAGCAGCGGCTCCTACCCTCTTAGATGGTGGGTGCTGCCAGCGCCGAAGGGGGGAGACACTAAAGTGCTGGCTGGCCGGGTCTTAGTACCTGCACAATGTATCTGACAGACGCTAGGGACGGCGCATGCACGCAAGTGCATAACACCGGCTACTATGGACTGCAACCCCTTGAGGCCAGGTAGGGCTGCCTGAAAGAATGACAGAGGAGTGGCTTCCCACTGGAAGGGTGCTCTCTGCTAACTGCTGCCCGGACTGGCATTCCCAGTGGGGGAAAACACCCCCGCTGGGGCTGCCTGTCCTGTGTGTGACTGGCAGGTACCACTTCCAATGGGAAGTCACCCGCGCACGCAGGGGGGGTTTCCGAGTACCTAGAAACCCCCCCTGGCCGCCGCTCTATTAACGCGCAGCTGAACAACATTTTTTCCAAAGAGAAGGAGCAGCCAGCTTTTTACACTGGCTGAGGCTGGGCTGGGCTCATTACCTTATTATATAGAACTTTCGGGGAAAGTTGTCCTCTCGCAGGCTCGCTGCGATCGCCACGCTTCGGGTTCGGTGGCTTGTTACGCTCGCCACATGGTTATATTCCCTCTCTAGGGAATGATGCTGGACATTTAATAAAGTAATGAGTCCGTAAAGTACACAAGTACCATATATATATATATATATATCACAATCAGTTTGTAAGCCCCCCTTTCAAAATCCTGCGTTTGCCACTGGAAATCACTGACAGTCACAGACATTGTAGGCAGTGCAGTCACGGACTGCAACTGGCTCACTAAGGTGTCGGATCATACTGGATGGACTACCACGGTAGCAGGGGTGTTATAGACCTGCACCTCCCCTGTCAATGCTCAGTGTGTATACTTCCGAGATACAGTACACAGTGCATGCTTCCCAAAGATTACAGGGGTGGGGTACAAGAGATAGACAGTAATTAGATAGACACCAGATGTTAGATAGACAATAGGTCGACAGGGACAAAAGGTCGACACACTAAAGGTCGACATGTAAGATGGTTGACAGATACAAATGGTCGACAGGGGCAAAGGGTCGACAAACAAATGGTCGACACATGATTTATTTATTTTTTTAGCCCTAATCTTCGCCCTAACCCTCCCCTTGGTGCCTAACCCTAACCATCGGGGTAGGTGCCTGTCCCTAACCTTCCCTTCTAGTGCCTAACCCTAGCCCTCCGGTTAGTGCCTAACCTTCACCCTCCCTCCTGGTGCCTAACCCTAACCATCTGGGTAAGTGCCTAACCCTAACCATGGGGGTAAGTGCCCAACCCTAAACCTAACCCTAAAAAAATAAAAATCATGTGTCTATTATTTTTGTGTCGACCATTTTCATTTTGACCTTTTGACCATGTCAGCAATTTGTACATGTTGACATTTTTACATGTCGACCTTTAGTGTGTCGACCTTTTGTCCCCGTCAATCTATTGACTGTGTAACATCTGGGGGTAAATTTACTAAAGTGAGAGTTTTTAGAAGTGGAGATGTTGCCCGTAGCAACCAATCAGATTCTACTTAATATTTAACTAGCACCTTCTAGAAGATAATAGCTAGAATCTGATTGGTTGCTAAGGGCAACATCTCCACTTCTAAAACTCTCACTTTAGTAAATTTACCCCCTGGTGTCTATCTAGACATTGTCTATCTAATTACTGTCTATCTACAGTCCAGAACCCTGATCACAGCTGGGGGGCACAGATTGAAAACACTGATGGGCGTTTCTGGGTGATAACCGGGCGGAGTGTCTAACTGCTGCGCTGCGGCATGTTGGCGTCAGCGACTGCGTCTAAAGAGGCAGTTCCACTGACACCGGTGGCCATGGTCCCTCAGGCAGCTGCAATGACCCATGGTGTAGCCGATGGTACACTGATATTGCGTCTTTGTAACGCTGCTAGTGAGCATTTGTGCCGCTGCTAGTGGCCATCTCAACTGGGCGCCTGTCAGACGCGCCATTAACATAAAGACACAGCAGCAGCTGCGACAAAAGCAGCACTACAAGTGTACCACCACCTTTGCTACTGCAACTGTGTCCACCTCTGTATCACCCACTGTGTGTTTTTGTTTGTTTGCTACCCTGGACCTGTGGCAGGCGCAGAATGAAGGGACCATGGCCGCCAGTCTCAGTCGCTGACACCAACATGACAGAGATACCCCCCGGCCTTCCCAAGTTACCACGCATTAACGGTTACCTATGGATATTGCATGGATCTCCATGCAATTTCCGATCTGCGTCCCCTGGCGGTGACCGTCAAGACACATGCAGAGAGCATCATGGACTTATGCGCAGAGCGAGAACATCGATACTTGTGCCCAATGCTTTCCCTGCATCCAAATCACCACACTGTGTCTATTCCCTCTCCCTTATTGATTGATTACAATCAGAGACCAGGGGCTAATAAGTGTTATAGTAAGTCAACCTCAAAAAACATATACATTTGTATCACAGGGCCTGATTCAGAGCCACTCGTAAGCGGCAGCTCGTTCGCTCCGAGCGATGTTTGCCCAACTGCGCATGCGTATGGATCGTTATACGCATGCGCGAACCAGTCAGTGCGGCCGAAATTCATGTGCTCGCAAAATAGCGAATGCCTGCTAATTTGAGTGACAGGATGAGGCGTATGTGGGTGGTAACAGGGGAAGGTGCTTGAAAACGGGGAGTGGAGATCCGATCGCAGGCGTGCTTAAAGGTCAAAACGGGCGTTTTATGGGTGTGCATATTTAAAACAGCAGCGTCATTGACCACGTCACTGGGTTATTTTCTAGCCAGAACTGCTCGCAAAATTGTGGTAGTAAAAACCAACCACAAGAATAGCAAGCAGCTCATACCCTGTTCGATGTACTCGATTAATCTAATAAATAGCGGAGATGACGTAGGATGCGAGCGTACAGGGGGCGTAGTTTCCCAAAAAACGACCGCAAGTTTTGTTCGCTCGTTCAGACCTAGAGGCGTGAATAGACCGCAAACAGCGAACGGTTCATTTGAATAGCCACCCCTATTTTCTGGACGAGCGAGCGCAAATAGCGTCCGGCTCTGAATCAGGCCCACAGTCACTTATTTCCAATTGGCTCCAGATAGTATCGTGAATAGGTACGGAACTTCCTTTCTGTCAATCATATAGTGTTCCAATCTTCAAAGTGGTGAAGTGAGTCACAGATATTCCTCAGGAGAGGGAAAAAGAGGAGAAGGGAAAACCAATGGTGTAGTACTTCTTAAATATGCATGAGAATTTGACTGTCCCGCTAACAGAGAATGTCACTCCAAATGTACATAGGTTCTCTAACACATCAGAGAACCTATGTACATTTGGAGTGACATTCTCTGTTAGCGGGACAGTCCGGATCTGTTCACGTTCCAGGTGATTGTTATCTTGTTCCATCTACTCCTGTGTATATAGTATTTTATTGGATTTTAGCATAATAAACCTATTTTGAAACCTACTCTGCTCCTAATACCCATATTTCATATGCTTCATGTTAATGAGGTGAATAGGAAAGTATGTGGATGGAGAAAATTTAAAGGGACAACGTAAAAGAAACCTTCATACGACTATCACAACAAACATCACTGTGAGTTGGGGTACGCCCACCTTTCTACCTACTACTGTTTATACACTTTTATTGCTTGGTATAGAAGATAAAGAAACCTTTTTTGGGTGGTTTATACTCCGTTTCTAACATGAGTACGGTATGTGGCTGATATATTGAATATCCGAAATAGAGAACAGTCAAATTCTCATGCATATTTAAGAAGTACTACACCATTGGATTTCCCTTATCCTCTCTTTCCCTCTCCTGAGGAATATCTGTGACTCACTTCGCCACCTTGAAGATTGGATCACTATATGATTGGCAGAACGGAAGTTCCGTACCTATTCACGATACTATCTGGAGCCAATTGGAAATAAGTGACTGTGATACAAATGTATATGTTTTTTGAGGTTGACTCGCTATAACACTTATTATTTTAGAATTTATATTGTTAAATAGTTGTGCGCAGGTATATAGGGGGTGCTTGATTCTTGCTTTATTGTTTCCCTCGGGAGATGGATTACCTCTTTTTAGCACTCCTTCATTGCTGCCGTTAGTGTGCGCAGTCTATTTCTCCTCTACTTTTTTGTTTTTGCATTTATATATACATGGTTCTAGCATTTCTGCAATTGGCCTACAGTATTTTTCAATGGCCATAATGCTGTGCTGTGCTGTGCTGTGCTGTGCTGTGCTGTGCTGCCTCATAAACATCACAGGCTGTTCCAAAGTGTTTAATTTTCACCAAGGCAGATAGAGGAGTAATGTGGGGGATCAGGGGCATTGTGACAAATTATACAAGATGGTATAGGCTGTTCAAGGCCTTGGGTTGGATATGCCATTGAGGACAGAGGTCAGAAAAAGGGGCTATCATAGTGAAACTTAGCAGCACGAGGGGCTACAACTGGGCCTAGAGAGTTAAGGTCACATGTTCTGTCACAGTGTCCAGAGAGCAGATAATGAGGCTGTTGCTGTAAACAGAGAGCAGACCGAGAGGTAATACTACAGGAGAGAGCAGGGGTGTCCCTGGGGTCAGGGGGCATAAGATAGGGCAGCCACCATGTGTCAGAGGGCATAAGGCAGAACTGCCACCAGATGTCAGAGGGCATAAGATAAGACTGCCACCATGTGTAAGAGGGCATAAGACAGAACTGTCAGATGGCATAAGACAGGGCTTCCACCATGTGTTAGAGGGAATAAGACAGGACTGCCACCAAGTGTCAGCAGGCATAAGGCAGGACTGCCAACATGTGTCAGGGTGGATTAGTCAGGACGGCCACCAGATGTCGGGGGTGTTAGGCAGGTCTGCCACCAGGTATCAGGAGGAATAAGACAGGACTGCCACCAAGTGTCAGCGGGCATAAGACAGGACTGTTACCAGGTGTCAGCGGCCATAAGACAGGACTGTCACCAGGCGTCAAGGAACATAAAACAGGACTACCTCCAGGTGTCAGGGGGCATAATACTGTACAGGACTACCACCAGATGTTAGAGAGTAGAAGATAGGAATGGCACCATGTGTGAGAGGGCAAAAGATAGGACTGCCACCAGGTGTCAGAGGGCATAACATAGGAATGGTACCAGGTGTCAGAGGGCATAAAACAGGACTACCTCCAGGTGTCAGGGGGCATACTACTGTACAGGGCTACCACCAGGTGTCAGGGGGCATAAAATAGGAATGGTACCAGGTGTCAGAGGGCATAAAACAGGACTGCCGCCAGGTGTTAGAGGGCAGAAGATAGATTACCACCATGTGTCAGAGGGCATAAGACAGGACTGCCACCAGGTGTCGACATAATATAGGAATATTCACCAGGTGTCAGAGCGCATGATGGAGCCAGAATGCTGTGATAGTGGTTGGGCCAAAAAGCAGAGAGGATGAGAGCTAATATAAAGGGTGTGTCAGGGCTCAGCCGGGGATCGGCACTTTCTTACCATTCCGTCGGCTTCCTCTGACATCCTGGGCGGCTGGCGGGGCGGCGAGGGAGGAGCTGAGCATTCTCCCCGCATACAGGAGACTGCGGGTGGTCCGGTGCCGGGGATCAGAGTTCCTGACATGGGCGCCACCATGACAATCTGCCCATGTGACAGTACTTCCGGTCCGGGATAGCTGAGTAGTCAGCTGATGCTGTGCACCTATCAAAGTGTTCCTATGGGTACTTATTTGGCTCACAGTCTGCAGGAAGTTGCCTGAGCAACGGTTGTCTCCTAGTGCCCATTAGTTGAGTTCCCGGTCCAGGTTCCATCGCCCAATTCCCGCTTGGAGGGGTCACTGGCGAACACCACCCTGTGAGTTAGACTCCGCACCATTGCCCGGGTCTCGCCAACACCCAAGATCTGTGGATGAGGAGAACACATATCCAGGCCCCTCGTCTCCGCTTTCTCCCGCAACTAAGACCGACAGTTTCCCATACTTCTGCTACAGACGTGGCAGAGTGCTACTGCTATCAGAAAAGAGAAATAGGGATTGTCACTGAATTCACAATTTTTTTTCCTAGACTTAAGCTGGGTACACACTTAATGACATGTGTACCCAGTAGGGGTGAGCGGGTTCGGATTTCTGAAATCCGAACCCCCCCCGAGCCCCCCCGATCCGAGGCCGATCCGAGTCAGGCTCGACTTTTCCCGCCTGACTCGGATCTGAAATCGATGCAAAACGTCATCATCCCGCCTTCCGGGTCTCGCGGGTTTTGGATCCTATATAAGGTACGCGCGTCGGCACCATTTTCTCACTCGGCTGTGGACAGTGAAGAGGGAGGGTGGGAGTTAGGGCTGGCTGGGCTGTGTAGTGTAGTGCAGTGTAGTGTTGTGCTGTGCTGCTGTTGTCCATAGGGGCTGTGTCCACTCCTCCAAAGTCCATAGGGGCTGGCTGGACTGTGTTGTGCAGTCAGTTGTCCATAGGGGCTGTGTCCACTCCAAAGTCCTGTGCAGTGTCCCAGTCCTAAAGGGGTGCTGTAGTGTTGTCCAGGGGGTGCTCTGTCCATCAGGGGTGCTCCCCCCAAGTGCAAAAAAAAATAATATTTTTTCTGTGTTTGTGAATTGTGTGCACAGTAGCCGCATGTGCATCAACAAAGTAGTGCCAAGCGTGCGCCTGTGTCATAAGTAAAGGGCCGGCTGGCTTGACCATTAAAGGGTGCTGTAACCCCCAAAGTGCACTCCAAACAAAATAAAAAATATTTTCTGTGTTTGTGAATTGTGTGCACTGTGGCTGCACGTGCATCAACAAAGGAGCAGCGCCAAGCATGCGCCTGTGTCCCATTAGTAAAGGGCCGGCTGGCTTGTCCGTTAAAGGGTGCTGTAACCCCCAAAGTACACTCCAAACAAAATAAAAAAATATTTTCTGTGTTTGTGAATTGTGTGTACTGTGGCTGCACGTGCATCAACAAAAGAGCAGTGCCAAGCGTGCGCCTGTGTCCCATAAGTAAAGGGCCGGCTGGTTTGTCCGTTAAAGGGTGCTGTAACCCCCAAAGTACACTCCAAACTAAATAAAAAAATATTTTCTGTGTTTGTGAATTGTGTGCACTATGGCTGCACGTGCATCAACAAAGGAGCAGCGCCAAGCGTGCGCCTGTGTCCCATTAGTAAAGGGCCGGCTGGCTTGTCTGTTAAAGGGTGCTGTAACCCCCAAAGTACACTCCAAACAAACAAAAATATTTTCTGTGTTTGTGAAATGTGTGCACTGTAGCCGCACGTGCATCAACAAAGTAGTGCCAAGCGTGCGCCTGTGTCATAAGTAAAGGGCCGGCTGGCTTGACCGTTAAAGGGTGCTGTAACCCCCAAAGTGCACTCCAAACAAAATAAAAAATATTTTCTGTTTGTTAATTGTGTGCACTGTGGCTGCACGGGCATCAACAAAGGAGCAGCGCCAAGCGTGCGCCTGTGTCCCATTAGTAAAGGGCCGGCTGGCTTGTCCGTTAAAGGGTGCTGTAACCCCCAAGGTACACTCCAAACAAAAAAAATATATTTTCTGTGTTTGTGAATTGTGTGCACTGTAGCCGCACGTGCATCAACAAAGTAGTGCCAAGCGTGCGCCTGTGTCATAAGTAAAGGGCCGGCTGGCTTGACCGTTAAATGGTGCTGTAACCCCCAAAGTACACTCCAAACAAAATAAAAAAATATTTTCTGTGTTTGTGAATTGTGTGCACTGTGGCTGCACGTGCATCAACAAAGGAGCAGCGCCAAGCGTGCGCCTGTGTCCCATTAGTAAAGGGCCGGCTAGCTTGTCCGTTAAAGGGTGCTGTAACCCCCAAAGGGCACTACAAACAAAATAAAAAAATATTTTCTGTGTTTGTGAATTGTGTGCACTGTGGCTGCACGTGCATCAACAAAGGAGCAACGCCAAGCGTGCGCCTGTGTCCCATTAGTAAAGTTTTGGTTGGCTTGTCCGTTAAAGGGTGCTGTAACCCCCAAAGTACACTCCAAACAAAAAACATATATATTTTCTGTGTTTGTGAATTGTGTGTACTGTAGCCGCACCTGCATCAACAAAGTAGTGCCAAGCGTGCGCCTGTGTCATAAGTAATGGGCCGGCTGGCTTGTCCGTTAAAGGGTGCTGTAACCCCCAAAGTACACTCTAAACAAAATAAAAAAATATTTTCTGTGTTTGTGAATTGTGTGCACTGTGGCTGCACGTGCATCAACAAAGGAGCAGCGCCAAGCGTGCGCCTGTGTCCCATAAGTAAAGAGCCAGCTGGCTAATTTCTTAAAGGGTGGTGTAACCCACAAAGTGCACTAGTCTCCAGCAAAAATAAAAAAATACTTTCTGTGTTTGTGTGCGCCTTAGCCGCACGTATATATCAAATCAATATAACATAAATGGGGGACCAAACTTTCTCCGATAAAAATAAAATAGGGAAAGATCAAGAACCACTTCCTCCTAGTGCTGAAGCTGCTGCCACTAGTCATGACATAGACGATAACATGCCATCAACGTCGTCTGCCAAGGCCGATGCCCAATGTCATAGTAGAGGGCACATACAATCCCAAATGACAAAGTTCAGGAAAATGACCTTAAAAAAAACATTTAAATCATCTGAAGAGAAACGTAAACTTGCCAATATGCCATTTATGACACGGAGTGGCAAGGAACGGCTAAGGTCTTTCCCTATGTTCATGACTAGTGGTTCAGCTTCACATGACGATGGAAGCCCTCCTCCCGCTAAAAAAATCTAACGAGTTAAGCTGGCAAAAGCACAGCGAAGAACTGTGCGTTCTAAGAAGATATCACAAATCCCCAAGGAGAGTCCAAGTGTGGTGGCGGTTGCGATGCCTGACCTTCTCAGCACTGGACGGGAAGAGGTGGCTCTTTCCACCATTTGCACGCCCCCTGCAAGTGCTGAAAGGAGCACCCACAGTCCACTTGCTGATATGCAAATTGAAGATGTCACTGTTGAAGTACAACAGGATGAGGATACTGGTGTAGCTGGCGCTGAGGAGGAAGTTGGCGAGGAGGATTCTGATGGTGATGTGGTTTGTTTAAATCAGGCTCCAGGGGAGACAGTTGTTGTCCGTGGGATGAAAAAGCCCATCACGGTCATGCCTGGGCAGAAGACCAGACATTCCACCTCTTTGGTCTGGCAATATTTCTATCCAAATCCGGACAACAACTGTCTTGCCATATGTACCATATGTAAAGGTGAAATAAGTAGGGGTTGGGACGTTAACCACCTAGGAACATCCTCCCTTATACGGCACCTGCAGCGCATTCATAAAAAGTTACTGTCAAGTTCAGAAACTTTGGCTAAGACCGTAAGCAGTCCAGGGACACCTAAATCCCGTTGTCCTGTTGTATCCAAGCGCCTGCAAACCACACCGTCAACTCCCTCCTCGTCAATTTCCTCCTTAGTCAGGATCGGAAGTAGTCCTGCAGGCCATGTCTCTGGCATGACTGACTCTCCTATCCGGGATTCCTCCGGAGGATCCTGCATTGCTACGCCTACTGCTGCTGCTGTTGCTGCTGCTGGGAGTCGTTCATCATCCCAGAGAGGAAGTAGGAACACCACTACTTTTACTAAACAATTGACCCTCCAACAGTCCTTAGCGAGGAGGATGAAGTACAACAGCAGTCATCCAGAAGCAAAACGTATAACTGAGGCCTTGACTGCTATGTTGGTGTTAGATGTGCGTCCGGTATCCGCCATTAGTGCAGTGGGATTTAGACAATTGATGGAAGTAGTGTGTCCCCGGTTCCAAATCCCGTCTAGATTCCACTTCACTAGGCAGGCGATACCGAGACTGTACAGAAACGTCAGAAAAAGTGTCCTCAGTGTCCTGAAAATGCGGTTGTACCCAATGTCCACTTAACCACGGACATGTGGACAAGTGGAACAGGGCAGACTAAGGACTATATGACTGTGACAGCCCACTGGGTAGATGTATCACCTTACGCAGCAACAACAGCAGGGTCACCAGTAGCAGCATCTCAGAAACGCCAGCTCGTTCCAAGGCAGGCTACACTGTGTATCACCGGTTTCAGTAAGAGGCAAACCGCCGACAACCTCTTATAGAAACTGAGGGAAATCATCGCCCAGTGGCTTACCCCACTTAGACTCTCCTGGGGATTTGTGATATCTGACAACGCCACCAATATTGTGCGGGCATTAGATCTGGGCAAATTCCAACATGTCCCATGTTTTGCTCACACAATAAACTTGGTGGTGCAGAATTTTTTGAAAAGCGACAGGGGCATGCAGGAGACGCTTTGGGTGGCCCGAAAAATTTCTGGCCACTTTCGCCATTCAGCGACTGTGTGCCAAAGACTGGAGCGCCAGCAAACACTCTTGACCCTGCCCCGCCATCACCTGAAGCAAGAGGTTGTGACGCGGTGGAACTCAACCCTCTATATGCTTCAGAGGATGGAGGAGCAGCAAAAGGCCATTCAAGCCTATACATCCACCTATGACATAGGCAAAGGAGGGGGTATGCACCTGACTCAAGCGCAGTGGAGAATGATTTCCGTGTTGTGCAAGGTTCTCCAGCCCTTCGAACTTGCCACACGTGAATTCAGTTCAGACACTGCCAGCTTGAGTCAGGTCATTCCCCTCATCAGGCTTTTGCAGAAGCAGCTGGAGAAAGTGAAGGAGGAGCTAAGACGGAGCGATTCCGCTCGGCATGTGGGACTTGTGGATGAAGCCCTTCATTCGCTTTGCCAGGATTCCAGGGTGGTCAATCTGTTGAAATCAGACCACTACATTTTGGCCACCGTGCTTGATCCTAGGTTTAAAGCCTATGTGGTGTCTCCCTTTCTGGCCGACACAAGCCTGCAGAGGTGCAAAGACCTGCTGGTGAAAACACTGTCAGCTGAAGCGGAACGTGACACGTCAACAGCTCCTTCTTCATTTTCTCCTGCAACTGGGGCTGCCAGGAAAAAACTTAGGTATCCTAAGCAACCCGGTGGCAGTGATGCAGGGCAGGCAGGACCAAGTTTGGACATCTGGTCCGGTAGACAGTAGACAGGTAATCCTCCACCATTCTGTCAATGGTGACAGCATCCAAGTAGGCATGTCAGACAGTCCGTACCTGTACTGGCAGGAAAAAGAGGCAATTTGGAGGCCCCTGTACAAACTGGCTCTATTTTACCTGAGTTGCCCCCCTCCAGTGTGTACTCCGAAAGAGTGTTTAGTGCAGCCAGGAACCTTGTCAGCGAAAGGCGTAGGAGGTTGCTTCCACAAAATGTGGAGAAGATGATGTTCATAAAAATGAATTACCAACTCTTCCAGGGAAACCAGCCTCCAGAACGTACAGAGGGACCTGTGGTGGTGGATTCCAGCGAGGACGAGTTAATAGTCTGTGAGGATGAGGATGTACACAACACTGAAGAGGGTGAGGAATCGGTGGATGAGGAGGATGAGGACGACATCTTGCCTCCATAGAGCCAGTTTGTGCAGGGACAGATTAATTGCCAGCTTGTTTTGTGGGGGCCCAAACGAACCAATCATTTCAGCCACAGTCGTCTGGCAGACCCTGGCGCTGAGATGATTGATTTGTTAAAGTGTGCATGTCCTGTTAATACAACATCCCAAGGACAATTCCATCTTGCACCTCTTTTTTGTCTTTTCATTATGTACTGTTTGGGGCCTAGTTTTTCAAACTGCCATCCTGTCTGCCACTGCAGTGCCACTCCTAGATGGGCCACGTGTTTGTGCCGCCCACTCGTGTCGCTTAGCATAGCCTTTTGGACATAAAAACACTACTGTGAGGTGTGAGGTGTTCAGAATAGGCTGGAAATGAGTGGAAATTAAGGTTATTGAGGTTAATAATAGCATAGGAGCAGAAAAACCAACACATTCTGTGATTTTAGCTGTTTTCATTCTTTTTTTTTTAAAAATACAGATCCAAAACACAAAACCCAGAACCCAAAATATGGAAGGGTGGTTTTGGCAAAACCAATCCAGATCCAAAACACGAAGAAAGATCCAGATCCAAAACCAAAACACAAAACACGATAAGTGGCCGGTGCACACCCCTAGTACCCAGTGATCCGACCGGGGACCTCCCCTACTGACGGGACTATATATTGGACGATCCGATGCCCGATCACCCAATATGCCGGCCCTACCCCCGCATAGCGCTGCCTGGGATCGTCAGCCGCAACACCTGATTTTACTGCATGTGCAAAAGATCAGGTGATGCGACTGAAGACCCCACGGGAGCGCACACTACACGATGTAGTGCATGCACACTGCACGATATTAACGATTTGTCATTCCGCTGTGCTGGAATCGGCCAAATCGTTAACAGTATCGTGTAGTGTGTATCCAGCTTACCAGTCTCTGCACCTACAAGATAAGACTGAATTGATAACTTTGTTACTGCACTCGCTATCCAAAAGGAAGAAATGTGTTGTAATTACAACACAAGAAACAGTAGAAGCCCCACATATGTCACTATTCATTCTACCATTTTGCCAAAGGATTTTTAAGTAAAACCATCCACAATGATATACAGTGTGGTATCAGGCAGGGATAACCAGTTTAAGATTAGCACTAGCAGGATAAATTAAATTAAAACTTTATATGGAATTGGGAAAATCTTTTTTCACCGAGAGTAGACACTTCAATATGAAAATAGAAATATGATCTGCTTTTGGGTCACCAAACATTGAGCCGCAGCGATTAAAATAAAGAGAGTAAACTTTGAAGATCTATTTATCAAAGTCATTCTGTCCTTAAAACATTCAAAAACAGCTGTTTCCCTTGTTTAAAGTAGAATTACGTTTCATAGCTATTTAACAAGGCTGTAAAGCCGATATCTAATGCTTGGCAAATAACAGGGCTTGCAAGAGCCGTCCATTTAGAAAACATAAGGGGCTATTTAACAAGCTCTGAAAGTTTTGGCGGAATATGGTGTTAGCCCCTTTCCTCTATGGGCTATTTCTGCATGCTAAAGGCATAATTAACCATCACCTCTCTTTAAGGAAATGTCTCCTGCTTTGAAACCAACACACGGCATAGTACCTCCCTGGTGGACGTGACCTATTAATGACTTTTTCACTTAGCACATGCCTAGTTGTAACGCCAGGCTTGAATCTGGAAGTAAAATAATAGCATTAGCTATCACATCAGTACTTACTCATTGTCGGTACAAGCTCTTAGTGGAGCCCATGTAACTGTGAACAGCCCTTGATAAATTGTCCCGAGAACATATCATCAAAGCGCAGCAATATGCTGTGATAATAAAGGTTACTTACAGTGGCATAACTAGGGTATTTGGAGCCAAGGGCAAGTTAAAAAATGAAGCCCCACCCCCTCAAATATGTGCAAACACCGAGAAAGTGAGCGTGGCCACATGCCACAAGGGATGTGGCCACTAAAAAATGGGAACCACGTTTCTTGTCACTCTGGGAACATTCCTTTTGATTCCATATGCACCTTAATGCCCCCAGTAGTAGTGCCCCTCTTCCAATGTACACTGTAGTAGTGCCCGTTATGCAATGTCCCCAGTAGTGCCCCTAATTCAGTGCCCCCAGTAGTGCTCCTTATACAGTGCCCCCAGAAGTGCATCCTTATACAGTGCCCCCAGTAGTGCCAGTTATACAGTGCCCCCAGTAGTGCCCCTTATACAGTGCCCCCAGTAGTGGTCACCCCTATGCTGTGCCCCTTATACAGTGCCCCCAGGGTCCCCCCTATGCAGTGCCCCTTACATATTTAGAACAGACACTGGAAAAAAAAAACACAACACTTACCTGAATCCCCGCTCCGGCTCCCGCCGCTGTCTGCTCCTCTGTCCTCCCGCTCGACACTATGGGAGAGATGTCATGACGTCTCTCCTATCACCCACTGCGGGAGCCGTAAGGCAGAGCTCATGAGTGAGCTCTTGCCCGGCTTCGGCCGTGGGTACAGCAGAGTGTGTCTGACTCTCATTGGCTGCTAAAACAAACACACCACCGCTGGATAGTATGAGTGTACTACCCGGCACCAGCGGCAATGTGTTTGTTACTGTGTAGTCCCCTGCGGTCTGCACTACACTGACTTGAAACCACTGTCCTGGACCGCGGGCGATATGTCATAGGGTCCGAGTTTTTTGTGCAAGACAAACTCAGACTTTCTCGCACATTTAAATGTCCGAGTTTGTCCCACAACTCACCAACTGTAATAGCCTGTGAACTTGTGAATTCAAGACTATTACATTGTGCGAGTGTGTGTGAGTTTACTCGTATGAAAACTCGTATCTTGTAACGCGTATTTCATTACATGGTCTGAGTTATACAGAAGCTTTAACAGATCAGTGAGATCCGTGAAGGCTTCTACGTGTAAAAAAATAGTAAAATGTGGAAAAAAAAATGATGTAGGGTTCCCCCTTAAATTCACAACTAGCACTGGGCTTTTCTAAGCTGGTCCTGGTTGTGAAAATGGAAAAAAAGTAAAACGTAGGCTTCCCCTGTATTTTCAATAAACAGCACTGGGCTCAGTGAACCAGTCCTGGTTCTGGAAATACAGGGGACAAAATGAGTAGGAGTGCCCTGTATTTTCAATAACTGGACTCTTTTTAGCGTGGTTGTAATGCCACAGTTGGGTCCCCTGGCCAAAGCACTCAAAACTGACTGCTATTCAGCCCAGGCCAGGGATGCCTGGGGAGGTGGGGATGCCCCCAATAAACTGGTTCCCCCTCTCCAGGACACTCCAGGCTAGGGCTTATAGCCCGGGGCTATCCCCGACACCTCTGGGCGGGGGGTGCCGGATTGATTGTGTATAAAAAATAGATGAATAATATTGTCTTTTACAATAGAACTAGAGGTCCCAGCAAGCATCCCACGCATGCTGGTTCTCGGAGAGCCACAAGTACCAGCATGCGGGGTATTAAGAGCCCGCTGGTACCTCTAGTTCAAACCTCACACACCATGAAAGTATAATTTTATTAAAACATACATTCACACTAAGACTCACATACTCACCTATAATTCCTGTAGTCATTCACATTTACTTGTCGACCCGAGTGGTATCCTCACAATGGTAAACCATCTGGATGCATGTTTTGCCATTGCGAGTTGCCTGGGTGTGAGAAACATACGAGTTTGCATGTTCTCGCACCCTATTACACGGGGTGTGTTCTACAAATGTGCAGGTATAGCTCTATACTCGCACATTTTCAAAACCCGGACTCTATTACATCCCGCTCATAGAGTGGAGTATTTGCCCAATGCAGCCAATCAGCTCCAGTCATTTCATAGACTGTGCTAGATAAACGACAGTTAGAAGCTGATTGTTTAATTTGGGCTACTTCTTTACTTTGTCTCTCTCCAAGGCTTGATATATCTCCTTCTATAGGGTCTATTTGCTAAGCAGTGTTAGGAGACAGACTGAAAAGTACTAAGGTGCCAGCCAATCAGCTCCCAACTGTCATTTTTCAAACACAGCCTGTAACATGACAGTTAGGAGCTGAGTGGTTGGTCATTTATCACTCTCCACTTTATCACTTTCCACAGCTTAGTACATCTCCTCACTACCTAGTGTTGCAACCTTACACATGGATCACTAAAATATAATGAACTTGGCCACCTAGTTCAGCACTGGACTTGGAGACTTTACATTACATTATTGCCTTAGTACGCACTAAAGTTACATTACAATGTGTACTATGCTCATAAATCTGATCCAAGTTCTTCCTGACTCCTCTGCGTTCCATCTATCCCCTCCAAGTTTTCTCCATCACGTCCATGTCCTTTCCATCAATTATACTTGTTCCACCCGACCTTTTGAGTTCCATTGAAACATTATTTTTAAACATAAGGAAATTACTGTGATCCATTAAAATATTTTAGTTTTACCAAAATGTTTCCCCCATAAATCACTTTGTAAACATTCATTTCCTTTTGTTTGAACAAAAAAATAGTAATGTAATAACATTTAGCTCATATCCACCTGCATCTATTTATCGTGAATGTTAATCATCATTTTTCTTCTTTCAACTCAGATTAAACAATGGACCAGTTACTTTTTCTAGAATTAAATATTTCTATGGAAGTGGTTCAGATTTTATGGGAGGTAATACAATTCTGGAGTTGTTTGATTTTGGTTAAAGTGCATATTTATTTTATTATGTTTATATTTTATATAACTATTGTTGTTACTGTGTACAGTAGATGTATGCAATTACCACATGCATTTATAACATAGAATCATACAGTAATTACTATTTATTCTGGTTTATTTCTGTGGCTTTATGGAACAGTAAATTGATTTGAGGTTCATGTATTGTGCAATGCGTTTAGTGGCTGTATTATATCAATATCTGTTTTCATTGACTATTAAAATAGAGAATTATCATAAGTGAGATTTTCAGAGAAATGTACATAAAACAACAGAGACTAGGCACCGCATGTGAGAGTTTATTGTGCACAGACTATTAATATTGTGCAAGTTCACGCAATAAAGCTGACATTATTATAATGCTCTATCAGTTACATGTCATGTCATGATAATGTGCTAACAACATGTACTGTAAAACAGACATGTCACAATGCCATAAAACAAAAATATAAATCTACAAAGAAATATGGTTTTATATTATTTTTCAAACTGTTAAATAAAAAACTATGGTTTCTTTCAAACTTTTCTCTACTATATCTATACTAATATAATAAGAATGTTGTGTCTGTCTGTCTTTTCCAAGTTGACAAAAAAAAACTACTGAACCGATTTCAACGGCATCATTTTTAGTGGAAACTCCTAGAAATAACCTGCACTTTGTTTTATCTCCATCCGTCAAGTTAAAGCTGAGCAACAGCAGAAACAAAACTTGCACACGGCTGGTAAGGGGTGGGGGAGAGGTGTTTTGGGTCCACGGTCACTTGGCATAGGATCACTGGTGTCACTAGGGGAGTGTGGGCCGCACTGGGTGACACCATCTGAGGGGATGACACCAAAATAGCAGAGCGGCTCTGCTATTTTGGTGTCACTCCGTCAGATGGTGTCACCGAGCAAAGAGAGGCAGGGGAGAGGCTGTGGGCTGTCTCTAGCAGTTGCCGAAGCTATGGGTAAGGCAAGCCCACAAGAACAGGGGGCATGACATGTGGCCACGCCCCCTAGATTTGCTCACATAAGGGGACGTGGGCTTTACTGATCAAGGCCACGCACCCTTGTGCGCGCCCTCAGCGCGCGCAAGGAGTCCTGCAGTGCAAGCCACACTGGGTGTTGTGCCATAGTAAGTGACACCACTGTGCACAGGGCACACAGTGACATTGGTGTGAGTGGTGGGTGAAGGTTCTGCTGCCACCACTCTGTATAGTGCTGCTGGTCACGTGGGGCCACTCCCACGACAGGGCCCCTATGCAAAGCAATACAACTAGAGCACCTCAAATAAAAAATTTTTTGGCAGAAGCGATTTCATTGTGGGAGGACAGCAGGTAGTGTTATATAAATGTGGAACTTGGAAGTGCAGTGCATTTTTGCATTTAACACACATCATTCACATTTTGGTGCTGATTCTGAAAACGCATGCAAGTTCCAATGCGCAGGGATCTTGCGGATTTTCAACATACTGCACATGCGGCAAAGAAGGAAATCAGCTTCTGCGTAGATGCCGGATCAGGTATCCGCACACGGGCAGAGATCGCTAGTGCGTAAGGGTTGATCCATCCATCGAATGACCACACTTCCCGTGAAATGGGTCTTAGGGCCTGATTCAGACCCACTCGCAAGCGGCTGTCCGCTCGCAAGTGGGTCGATGTTGTGCACTGCGCATGCGCACGACAGCGGGAGCTCCGTCGTGCGCATGCGCCAGACGCGACGAGCGAAGGACTTTCCTTCGCTCGTTGTGTCTGATCAAAGGGGGCGTGCTGTCGATGTTGATTGACAGCACGCCCCCTTTGGTGGGCGTGCCTCCCTGACGGGGGCATTCCCAAGGGAACGCCTACCGTCAGAAGCCGGCCCACTGACATCACTAGTGATATCAGTGGGAGTGATTTTGGCTCTGATAGAGCCAAAATCACTCCGGGCCTTGCGATTGAAAAACTCAACCGCAGGCTCCAGCTCGCAGTGGCGATGGTCGCGATGGTCAAGACCATCGCGGCCATCAAACTGCACGCTCGTATAGGCTGTGGGTGGTGACCCACAGCTATACGAGTGTCCAGGAGGACGCTCCATAATTATGGAGGGCGGCCCTCATTCAGAGCGTGTGCTCTGCTCAGAGCATATGGCTCTGAATGAGGGCCTTAGTGCATTGGGTCTCATTCAGACCCGCTCGCAAGCGCTATGCGCTCACAAGCGGGTCGATGGTTGTGCATTGAGCATGCGTGGCGTGCGCAATGTGCGTGCACAAGCCCCGTAGCGAGTGAAAAATTCACATGCTCTGGGGCTCACTACAAACGGGGCGGCTGTCGATGTTGATCGACAGCTTGCCCCGTTTTGTAGGCAGGGTGGGGTGGTGGCTGGACAAACGGAGGTGTTCCTGAAGGAACGCCTGCCGATTGTGGGCGTCTCTACTGACATCACCAGTGATATCAGTAGTGAGCTTCCGGCTCTATTAGAGGGTCTCGTCGCAAGCACCATGGTCACACACAGCTTAGCGAGCAGCCATGAGGCCTGCTTTTAAAAATAAAAAAGCGCCCGCCCTCACTCAGAGCGAGCGCTCGCTGTTTGCGAGCGGCTCTGAATGAGGTCCATTGTCTAGTGGCGACTCTGGCGAGGCAGAAACCAATCTCTGTGATTGCTGGTCCTTCACATTTGTCATCGATAGTTAAATTCAAAGGGGCTTTTGTATAGTTGCATGCAAGTCAGTTATAATTGCTACTGCATTGCATGCATGAAACTAAGGGCCTGATTCATTACGGATTGCTATTGCAATTACGCACGCAGACGGCCGATTGTTGCGTACTGTGCATGAGCATGCATCACAGTGCGCGTGCACGAAGACATCACTGTGATTGACAGGCTGTGAGCGTTTGGGCGTGCCTGTCCGTTTGAACGCCGTTACAGGGGCGTGCATAAATTAGCCACTGTGACGGCATACGCCGCATGTGTACTCACTGCGTGCGATGAGGTTAGCAATTTCTGAGTAATGTCAGACCTGTTGTAATTGTGCGTGAGGGGCCGATGTTACTGATGTGAACGCAGGATTGCAAGGTATTACGGATGGGCGAAAGATGTAGTGGCCGTCTCTATGCTGGCTTTCGGCGTCTCTATAATAGCTTTGATATTGCAGTCATTACCATATTTTCGTAAAAGACTTGCGTGCGTAATCACAGAAGCGATCGCAATAGCGATCGGTAGTGAATAGGGCCCTAAATGCGAATATTTGCCCTCATGCAGAGTCTATGTAATCGCACCACCACTAACTACCCTTATGCCTGATTTCATAACTGATAATTATTGCTCTACTGCCCCGGCAGACATTAACAGCATTTGTCCAGCTGCTAGCTAAGTTTATTTCCTGCAGCTACTCCTCGACTGACCCTGTTGCCGGAGGACTGTGCCCCAATGACCCTTTGCTGTGGGACTGATTAAGGTGCCCTCCTGCTTGCTGATCTTTCATCTTTGACTGCCCACACGTTCCTGTGCCTAGCGACACAGCCTCTATTACTACTCTCCCTCCAGACTGTTTACAGCCTCTCCATGTCAGCCATAACTTCTACCTGTCACCCACAACCTCACCCATACTTGCCTACTTTTGAAAAAGCATTTCAGGGAGATTGTGAGAGCAGCACCTATGAGGGCGTGTTACAGTGGGCGTGTACTGATAAATTTGAGAGGCGTGTCCTAAACCTGACTTACATCCAAATGTAAACCAGCCCAAAAGCAGTTAGTAAGTTCTGTTTGTTGATGAAAACGCACAAATACTTTTCAGAAATTCATAGGGATCATTGTGCCTTATAATCAATGCAAGAAAATGACACTAATGATCCCATTTGAATGTATATATCTCAGTTTTTTTATATAACAACTTCATAATGGGGGTAAGGATGAAATGAGGGAGATTGCTAGACTCTTCAGGGAGACAGGGAGATTGCTACTATTTCAGGGAGTCTCCCTGACAATGAGGGAGAGTTGGCAAGTATGCCTCACCCAGTCACTCACAGCCTCTCCCTGCACCCACAATCTCTTAAGTCACCCTCTCCCTTTCACCCTCTGCCTCTCCCAGTCATCCACAGCCTCTTCCTGTCACCCACAACCTCTCTCAGGGGCCTATTTATCTACACTAAAATAACGCTTTTAAGGACATTTTCCTTAATTACCGTTATTTTAGTATTCTTGAAGACACTTAACACAGGAGATATCACTGATATCCACCTGTGTTAATTTCCACACTCCCCATTCATTAGTATGGGGATGCGGAAATTAGGTTATTCATCAAATTCCAAAAATTATGTATTTTCAGAATTTGACGGAGTTACCATACGCCACTGTGAGGTGGTGTATAGTAGGTGACACTTACCTGTATCAGCTTGGGCAGGTCCTCCTCCACTCCCTCCGGCGCTCCCTGGTCTCTCCTCTGGCTCCGGTGCCTGGTCTGACACGTGTTCTCCAGGCAGAACACAGTAAAGTTTAGAAAAAAATTTTTTTATTTTTTTTCTAAACTTTACTGTGTTCTTCCTGGAGAACACAGTGTCAGCACAGCAGACGGAGCCAGAGGCGGCTGCAGTGGACAGGTAAGTCGGGGACAGGGGGGGAGGTGAGAGGGGAGGGGAGGTTTGGGGGTGGCACACAGAATTACCTTAGCTGTAGGCAGTGCTGCGCATGCGCTGCTTTTATGGATGTAACAGCGCATGCGCAGCACTGATTACAGCTGCGTTACGTTAGAGTAGATACTGTAGGGAATAGTATCTATTTCCCGAAAAGCTGTCATCGCAAAAATGACAGCTTTTCGGAATAGATAGTTATGGAGAGGAGGAATGATGAATTCCTCTGGTAATTAGGTAGAACTCCATGTGAGTTCTAAACCTAATTACCTCCATAGAAAGTTTAGGTATGATGAATAGGCCCCTCAGCCACTGTCTACTTCTCCCCTTCACCCTCCCCCAGTCACCTACAGCCTCTAGCCGTTACCACCTGCCTCTCCCAGTCACTGTCTGCCTCTTGCCGTCACCCTCTGCCTCTTCCCATCACCCACAACCTCTAGTTGTCACTGTCGGCCTCTCCCGATCACCCTCTGATTCTCCCAGTCACTGTCTGCCTCTACCTGCCACACACTGCCTCTCCCGGTCACCCCTGCCTCTACCCGCCACCCACTGCCTCTACCGGCCACCCACTGCCTCTACCAGCCACCCACTACCTCTACCCGCCACCCACTGCCTCTTCCCATCACCCCTGCCTCTACCCACCACCCACTGCCTCTACCCGCCAACCACTGCCTCTCCCCGCCACCCACTGCCTCTCCCCGTCACCCCTGCCTCTCCCCATCACCATCATGGGGAGGGCATATCCTGTGAGGCCACAGCTCTTGCAGTGAGCCATGCGTCTCTGGCGCATGCAAATATCAGTATTACCACCATCCACACACCCCTTCCCCTATTGCGGTGCCCCCCCTTGCCATTTTCTTCTGGATCCACCCCTGACCATTATCACCCAGTTATGCACATTCATCTGCAAGGGAATTGCGTAGAGCTCTGACCATTGATGCGTGCTCTCAGCTACAGAGCATGCGCAGTGCTAAAAACTCAAGTATCCATCTTCAAAACGAACAAGCTTGTAACCCTGCATCAGCCCCAGAGTGTTCCATTATATCATTAAAGAGTAACGTTATTAACATCAACAAGCTTGTCGAGCGAACTCCATATTTGTGACTTGGACCCAATGTTTCCGTCTGGGCATATGAAAATACAGGACAACAGATTAGATGTGACTTGAGGTTCTTAAGTTGTAAAGAGGGCAGAAAAGGTTGAGTCATAAATGTCACAATTTCTGTGCGGCAGAGTGAGCTGACAGTGGCTTCCTGTAAAGCCATATTACATAGAGAATTCATGTCTTCTGTTTGCCAGACAAAACCTACTGCACTTTAAATACCATATATATTAGTTATAAGTTAGATGTGTTTTATATTTTTATATAGTACCTCATTAAAGACAAAGATATAAATGACCCCCCCCCCCCCAATAAAAATAACTCCATGTGGCAGCTAATCTATACTGTCTAACAAGCGGGAATATACTGCACTGATTGGTGTATATATATACTATTAATTACTTGCAATCCATGATATGTAGTGTAGCCTAGTGAGTAAATAAATTAGGTTTGACCTTAATCAATAGAACAGGGCAGGCTTATCACAAGGTCTGCCAACTAGGTTCCTATTTAATAGTCCTCCCTGATTAATCTCTTTATAAGTCACGGTATTCAGCATATGACTCTTCTGACAGAGGCAGCTGGCTAGTCAGGGTACTTGGTAGCTGAGTGTGACAGCATGCCTGCAAAACTCTGCTGAAAACTCTTCACTAGATTATTTATTTTAATTTAAAACAAAACAATAATTTATTCCTGAGGCTCCAGACACATACATTTTAAGAATAGAAAATTGATGTTTAAAAATCTAAGCATTTATTAGATATATGAAATCCTACTTAGCATCTTTACACTATTACCTAGTGCTTATGTTACTAGAAGTATCCTTAGTTTTGAACAATCACAGGAAAATCACTTTCCATGGCACCAGCATTTGGCTTGCAGGGTGCCTGGAACCCCACCCTGTAGAGCTCTCCGGGGAGACCGTAGGATGCAATGGACACTAACTCTGCAGCTTGTAGAGCCACTAAGAGCATCGAAAGGACGCTACTGGCACTCACCTTACAACGTAGGGCAGAGCTGTCGGCAAGGCTGGAGTAGCAGCAGCTCTCAATGCATTCTAAAATTACATTCTGCATAGGGAAGTAGGGAGCTCTGATGTTTCCATATTCCCAGAGCACTAGCAAAAGAGCAGAGTGGTACTGTGGAGCTGATGGTACTGTGAGGTGATGGTGTCCAAGAAATCATAAGGACCCCTACAAAATTTTGTTATGAGGCTCCCAGTTTACAAGTTATGCCCTTGGCTACAAAGGAGATGAGAGCTCCTAGTGGTTAGAAATGGAAGTGCCATGATGCCATACTGTACCTCCATCATTATTCTCTCTTCTGTACATTTCATCCATGGGCTGCGCTGTTCAGAGGGGTGGTGTGCCCCTTCCTTTTTGTACTTGCTGTGGATTGTGGGGGAGCTGTATCAAACCTTCTAGAGAGAGAAAGTACCAACCAATCAGGTCCTAATACCCCTTCCAGACAGAGAAAAGAACCCGGTCATTTCCTGGCTGTAGCCGGGTTGACCCGGGTTTTTTTTCTGTCTGAAAGGGTCAACATGGGATCAAATTCCCGGGACTTCGACCCAGGTATTTACCTGGGTTTTTCCCAGATCTTACAAGGGTTGGCGGCTGTCTGAAACGCTCTGACCCAGGTTTTTCAACTTCGGGCATAATAATCAGTGCTTATTGGCTGAGATGGCGGTGCACAGACTGATTGGCTGAGTGGCAGGGTGTCCCTGATTGGCTGAGCAGGCAGGGCAGTGGAGCTGGCGTCTGATTTCACAATTTCTACTGCTAAAAACAGAGAGAGAGAGAGAGAGGCATGGCGCACTGAAAGGAAGAGGAGATCCGCGAGATGCTGGCAGTCAGAGGGGAGGAGGAGATCCGCAAACAGATCAGTGGCACAGTGAAGGACGCGATAGTCTACACAAACATTGCTAAGATCCTTTCCTCAAGGGGCATTGTGCGGACTCAGCAACAGGTAGTGAATAAACTCAAAGCTCGACGAAAGTATTACAACAAAGTTCACGACCATAACAGGTGGAGAAGTGGTGCTGCCAGAATGGAATGGGTTTACTATGATCAGTGTAATGAAGTATTTGACAACTCTGCACTGGTTAATCCCATTGCCATAACATCGTCCAGTTGTGCATTTTCACAAAGTGTTACCCAGGAGAACAGCCAAACGAGCCCACTGACGCCACCAATGCTCTTTGATGACATCACAGAGATAAGTGACCCCGATTCGATGGTTGCCATGGGGGTCCCAGACACCAATAGAGTTGAGGGTGTTGCCAGGGTTGGACTGGCCCACGGGGGTACAGGGGAAACCCCTGCTGGACCCCACTGCCTGTGGGCCCACCCCCTTCTCTAGGAATCCAGACTCTGCACTTGAATTATACATTATACATATGTTACATTATACTGCACAGAACTATGGTATATTTTCTACAATGCATTGTTGTTATTAATCTGGTACATTATTATGCATGCACTAGCAGTATTTACTATATATATTTTTAAGGGGGCCCAAACCATGCACTCTCTTATGGTTAGCCAAGCCTCTGCAGAGGCTGGCCACACCCCTAAATGGGCCCCTATAACTACATTCCCCTAGTGGGCCCTTCATGCACCAGTCCAACACTGGGTGTTGCTGAAGCGAGTGGAAGCAGTGCAGGGACACTGGCAGGGACACTGAGTGGGACACCAACTTCTGCACAGACTGAGACCCCGACATTGCGTAGGAACAGTACGTTTTTTTTTAATTAACTATACACACCCACTTCTTTAGACTTAGCATCCAATTATTGCTAATGTCAACATTGGCCAGATTGACCTGTCATTATAGTATCACTATGCTGATGTTACTATGCTGAAATCCAACCTCATAATCTATGTGTTGCAGTGTGAAGCTACTGTGCAGTAGGGAGAAGGCCTCAAGCACATATATGCTGACATCACTGCTATTTCATTTGTAAATGTATTTATTCTTTACTTCTATTTCTAGTCTTTGATGTACCTGAATGGAAGAAAAAAATGTCCAAGATGGAGCTAGCAACACGCACAATGACCAGAATCCTGGCCAATCAGCTTCAAGATTCCAATTCTGAATTCCAGGCACAGGAGGATGCCCGACTCCAGCGCTTCTCTGACAATGAGAGAGAGTTACAAAATTCCTTTGTCAATCAGCTTGTTGGTCTACACGAATGAATTTCGAGGGAAAACAGAGAGGCACAAATGTCCTTCCTTAACGGTCTAGTGTCTAGATTACCCAATCCGCAACCTTATCTAATGTACTCTGAAGGTCCTGTCAGAAATTACCAACAGCATAGCAGAGGCCTACCGTTTATGCGAACCAATCCCTCCAATCCACCTCATACTACTCCACATGGCACAGTGCATAGTTATCCAGATGGCACAGGGAACAGTACTCCACATGTCACTGTACATAGCAGTCCACATGCCAATACCAGTCCAGAGGGCACAGGCCCTGATTCAGAGCCGGACGCTCTGACAGAGCGCTCGCTCTGAATCAGGGCCGGCCCTCTCACTATTTGGAGCGGCCTCCTGGCCGCTCGCATAGCTGTGGGTGACCACCCACAGCTATAGCGAGCGGCCAAAATGATGGTCGCGATGGTCAAGACCATCGGGCTTGCGACGAGACCCTTGCGGTAGGGTCTCGCTGCTGCAAGCCCTGGAGTGCTTTTGACTCTATCAGAGCCAAAAGCACTCCCACTGACATCACTAGTGATGTCAGTGGGGCTGGCCCCAGAAGGTAGGCATTCCCAAAGCAACGCCTCCGTCTGGGTAGCCATGCCCCCAGCACGCCCACCAAAGGGGGCGTTCTGTCAATCACCATCAACAGCACGCCCCCTTTGGTGTGAGACCCATAACGACGGCTTGGCCGTCGTTATTCGGGTCTCGTGCATGCGCACGACGGAGCCGCCTCCGTCGTGCGCATGCGCACTAGGGCAACATCGATCCGCTTGCGAGCGCTCAGCGCACGCGAGCGGGTCTGAATCAGGCCCACAGTGCATAGCGTTCCACATGGTACTGTGCATAATAGTCCAGAAGGCACAGGAAATACTAATCAATATGGCACTGTGAATACTTATGCAGATGGGCCGGGGATTAATACTCCACATGGCACCGTGCATACTTATTCAGATGGCACTAATCATAACAGTCCACTTAGCACAATTGTCAGCACTGCCTACAGACAGTTGTAGACTTGTTTTCAGTTTTTCATGTTTGCAGTCCAGTTTCTAATTGTTTTATATCAGGGCTGCTTTTTTTGTCAATCGTGTATCCTGCACTTAACAAGCCTGGCAAGAGCTTAGGCCAATGTGTGGCCTTTACCTGAGCTACATGTATATATGGGGGTGTACGTAATGTAAAATGTACACACATTACGCCTTCTATTTGCAGAATTTGTCTACAGAGCCAAAGAAGAAGTTATGTCTTGTTTCCTACTTTTGTAGTAATTTATGTGTATCCTGCACTTAATAGGTCTGTCTAGAGCTTTTTGACTATGTGTTGCCGCAATATTACCACATCTACTTATGTGTTTTTACTATCAGTGGCGGTTCTAAAGGTGGCCCTGCAGCACAGTTCTAATAGTTGGGGTGCCTCCCCTATAATAATTAGACTGCATGATAGCACAACCTCTTGACCCGCCACTGATACTGTAGTTATACTATTTTTTGCATTTCTGGATACACATTTCAATTGTTGAATGCATAAAGGTCATGTTTTTATAGGCTTATGCCTATTTAGGTAAAAAATAAATGAAGCACTTTAAACTAGGGGTGAGCGGGTTCGGATTTCTGAAATCCGAACCCCCCCGAGCCCCCCCGATCCGAGTCCGATCCGAATCAGGCTCGACTTTTCCCGCCTGACTCGGATCTGAAATCGAGGCAAAACGTCATCATCCCGCCTTCCGAGTCTCGGATCCTATATAAGGTACCCGCGTCGGCGCCATTTTCTCACTCGGCTGTGGACAGTGAAGAGGGAGGGTGGGAGTTAGGGCTGTGTAGTGTAGTGTAGTGTAGTGCTGCTGTTGTCCACTACTTCAAAATCCATAGGGGCTGGCTGTGTTGTGCTGTGCTGCTGTTGTTAATAGCGGCTGTGTCCACTACTTCAAAGTCCATAGGGGCTGGCTGGACTGTGTTGTGCAGTCAGTTCTCCATAGGGGCTGTGTCCACTCCAAAGTCCTGTGCAGTGTCCCAGTCCTAAAGGGGTGCTGTAGTGTTGTCCAGGGGGTGCTCTGTCCATCAGGGGTGCTCCCCCCAAGTGCTAAAAAAATAATATATTTTCTGTGTTTGTGAATTGTGTGCGCAGTAGCCGCACATGCATCAACAAAGTAGTGCCAAGCGTGCACCTGTGTCATAAGTAAAGGGCCGGCTGACTTGACCGTTAAAGGGTGCTGTAACCCCCGAAAGTACACTCCAGTCCAAACCAAAAAAAAAATTATTTTCTGTGTTTGTGAATTGTGTGCACAGTAGCCGCACGTGCATCAACAAAGTAGTGCCAAGCGTGCGCCTGTGTCATAAGTAAAGGGCCGACTGGCTTGACCGTTAAGGGTGCTGTAACCCCCGAAAGTACACTCCAGTCCAAACCAAAAAAAAAATTATTTTCTGTGTTTGTGAATTGTGTGCGCAGTAGCCGCACGTGCATCAACAAAGTAGTGCCAAGCGTGCGCCTGTGTCATAAGTAAAGGGCCGGCTGGCTTGACCGTTAAGGGTGCTGTAACCCCCGAAAGTACACTCCAGTCCAAACCAAAAAAAAAATTATTTTCTGTGTTTGTGAATTGTGTGCGCAGTAGCCGCACGTGCATCAACAAAGTAGTGCCAAGCGTGCGCCTGTGTCATAAGTAAAGGGCCGGCTGGCTTGACCGTTAAGGGTGCTGTAACCCCCGAAAGTACACTCCAGTCCAAACCAAAAAAAAAATAATTTTCTGTGTTTGTGAATTGTGTGCGCAGTAGCCGCACGTGCATCAACAAAGTAGTGCCAAGCGTGCGCCTGTGTCATAAGTAAAGGGCCGGCTGGCTTGACCGTTAAAGGGTGCTGTAACCCCCAAAGTACACTCCAGTCCAAACCAAAAAAAAAATTATTTTCTGTGTTTGTGAATTGTGTGCGCAGTAGCCGCATGTGCATCAACAAAGTAGTGCCAAGCGTGCGCCTGTGTCATAAGTAAAGGGCCGGCTGGCTTGACCGTTAAAGGGTGCTGTAACCCCCAAAGTACACTCCAGTCCAAACCAAAAAAAAAATTATTTTCTGTGTTTGTGAATTGTGTGCGCAGTAGCCACACGTGTATCAACAAAGTAGTGCCAAGCGTGCGCCTGTGTCATAAGTAAAGGGCCGGCTGGCTTGACCGTTAAAGGGTGCTGTAACCCCCGAAAGTACACTCCAGTCCAAACCAAAAAAAAAATTATTTTCTGTGTTTGTGAATTGTGTGCGCAGTAGCCGCACGTGCATCAACAAAGTAGTGCCAAGCGTGCGCCTGTGTTATAAGTAAAGGGCCGGCTGGCTTGACCGTTAAAGGGTGCTGTAACCCCCGAAAGTACAGTCCAGTCCAAACCAAAAAAAAAATTATTTTCTGTGTTTGTGAATTGTGTGCGCAGTAGCCGCACGTGCATCAACAAAGTAGTGCCAAGCGTGCGCCTGTGTCATAAGTAAAGGGCCGGCTGGCTTGACCGTTAAAGGGTGCTGTAACCCCCAAAGTACACTCCAGTCCAAACCAAAAAAAAAATAATTTTCTGTGTTTGTGAATTGTGTGCGCAGTAGCCGCACGTGCATCAACAAAGTAGTGCCAAGCGTGCGCCTGTGTCATAAGTAAAGGGCCGGCTGGCTTGACCGTTAAAGGGTTCTGTAACCCCCAAAGTACACTCCAAACCAAAAAAATATATATTTTCTGTGTTTGTGACTTGTGTGCACTGTGGCTGCACGTGCATCAACAAAGGAGCAGCGCCAAGCGTGCGCCTGTGTCCCATAAGTAAAGAGCCGGCTGGCTCATTTCTTAAAGGGTGGTGTAACCCACAAAGTGCACTACTCTCCAGCAAAAATAAAAAAATATTTTCTGTGTTTGTGTGCGCTTTAGCCGCACGTATATTATATATCAATATAACATAAATGGAGGACCAAACTTTCTCCGATAAAAATAAAATAGGGAAAGATCAAGAACCACTTCCTCCTAGTGCTGTTGCTGCTGCTGGGAGTTGTTCATCATCCCAGAGAGGAAGTAGGAACATCACTACTTTTACTAAACAATTGACCCTCCAACAGTCTCTAGCGATGAGGATGAAGTACGACAGCAGTCATCCTGAAGCAAAACGTATAACTGAGGCCTTGACTGCTATGTTGGTGTTAGACGTGCGTCCGGTATCCGACATTAGTGCAGTGGGATTTAGACAATTGATGGAGGTAGTGTGTCCTCGGTTCCAAATCCTGTCTAGATTCCACCTGCATCCTTAAAGCAGCAGCGACAAGCGTGCGTCTGTCTGTTAAAGGGTGGTGACACCCTCAAAGTGTGCTACACAAACAATTAAAATATTGTTCTTTTTTTTTCGGTCTTTGTGAAATGTGTGGGCTGTAGCCGCACCTGCATCCTTAAAGCAGCAGCGACAAGCGTGCGTCTGTCTGTTAAAGGGTGGTGTAACTCTCAAAGTGCTCCAAAAAATAAAAAACTATTTTTTAAATGTGTTTGTGACTTGTATGCGATGTAGCCACACTTGCATCCTCAAAGCAGCAGCGACAAGCGTGCGTCTGTCTGTTAAAGGGTGGTGACACCCTCAAAGTGTGCTACACAAACAATAAAAATATTCTTCTTTTTTCTGTCTTTGTGAATTGTGTGGGCTGTAGCCGCACCTGCATCCTTAAAGCAGCAGCGACAAGCGTGCGTCTGTCTGTTAAAGGGTGGTGACACCCTCAAAGTGTGCTACACAAACAATTAAAATATTGTTATTTTTTTTCCGGTCTTTGTGAAATGTGTGGGCTGTAGCCGCACCTGCATCCTTAAAGCAGCAGCAACAAGCGTGCGTCTGTCTGTTAAAGGGTGGTGACACCCTCAAAGTGTGCTACACAAACAATAAAAATATTCTTCTTCTTTTTTCTGTCTTTGTGAATTGTGTGGGCTGTAGCCGCACTTGCATCCTCAAAGCAGCAGCGACAAGCGTGCGTCTGTCTGTTAAAGGGTGGTGTAACCCTCAAAGTGTGCTCCACAAACAATAAAAATATTCTTTTTTTTTTTCTGTCTTTGTGAATTGTGTGGGCTGTAGCCGCACTTGAATCCTCAAAGCAGCAGCGACAAGCGTGCGTCTGTCTGTTAAAGGATTACATCGGTGACAGCATCCAAGTAGGCATGTCAGACAGTCCGTACCTGTACTGGCAGGAAAAGGAAGCAATTTGGAGGTCCCTGTACAAACTGGCTCTATTTTACCTGAGTTGCCCCCCCTCCAGTGTGTACTCCGAAAGAGTGTTTAGTGCAGCCGGGAACCTTGTCAGCGAAAGGCGTAGGAGGTTGCTTCCACAAAATGTGGAGAAGATGATGTTCATAAAATGAATTATCAACTCTTCCAGGGAGACCAGCCTCCAGAACGTACAGAGGGACCTGTGGTTCCAGCAGGGACGAATTAATACTCTGTGAGGATGAGGATGTACACACTGAAGAGGGTGAGGAATCGGTGGATGAGGAGGATGAGGATGACATCTTGCCTCCGTAGAGCCAGTTTGTGCAGGGACAGATTAATTGCCAGCTTGTTTTGTGGGGGCCCAAACGAACCAATCATTTCAGCCACAGTTGTGTGGCAGACCCTGGCGCTGAAATGATTGGTTTGTTAAAGTGTGCATGTCCTGTTTATACAACATAAGGGTGGGTGGGAGGGCCCAAGGACAATTCCATCTTGCATCTCTTTTTTTTCTTTGCATTATGTACAGTTTGGGGCCTAGTTTTTCAATGCCATCCTGTCTGCCACTACAGTTTCATGCCTAGATGGGTCATGTGTTTGTGCCGCCCACTCGTGTCGCTTAGCATAGTCATCCAGCTACCTCGGTGCAACCTTTTGGACATAAAAACACTATTGTGAGGTGTGAGGTATTCAGAATAGACTGGAAATGAGTGGAAATTAAGGTTATTGAGGTTAATAATAGCATAGGAGCAGAAAAACCTACAAATTCTGTGATTTTAGCTGTTTTTATGCTTTTTTTCAAAAAAATACAGATCCAAAACACAAAACCCAGAACCCAAAACACGGAAGGGTGGTTTTGGCAAAACCAATCCAGATCCAAAACACGAAGAAAGATCCAGATCCAAAACCAAAACACAAAACACGAAAAGTGGCCGGTGCACACCCCTACTTTAAACGTAAACTTGTTATATTGAAGGTGTTACGTGTGAGGTAACATGTACATAACGTTAGCATAAAAAATAAAACAAAACTTGTTTGCAACAGAACCCTTGTGTCCTCTACTGTGTCATAGTAGGTAAGTTACCAGTGAGGTAGAGAGTTTGGAGGGTGCGCTCACCCTATGGGTGCGATGCTGATGTGGTTACCTGTCGTGATCAGTATGTGCTCAATGTCGAGTAGGGGGGGAGGGGGGGAGGCTCGAAATGGAGGTGTGGGATGAGGAAATGAAGACAAACAACAGACTTGGTGGCCAAACGATTTATTGGAACAGTCACAATGCTAATCCTGTTCGGTCACAGGCAACATGGGGGGGTATGCGATGTGGTGGGAGGTGTGGGTGGAGACTGGGGAGGTGGGTGGACCCTTTTAGGGGGCTCCTTTCTGTGCAGTTCAGTTGACCAGCACGTCACCCCTGCTGGACCTTTGGTCAACAGTCTAGGATGTCTCGGGGGGGGTGATGGGTCGGCAGCAGGTGTGATGGTTGTGGATGTGCACCCTGGCGACGTTCCACACAGGGGTCAGAGTCTCGAAGTCACTTACCTACCGGTAGGGTTTGAGTGGTAGTATATTGCGTTGGGTGCTGGTAGATGGTGCTTGGGTTTTTCTTTTGCAGGTTCGGCAGTGCTTGGGTTGACTGCTGCGATGTCAACGGTAGGATGATGTCGATTAGGTGGGATACCAGGTCTGTTTGGGATGGCTGCTTGCTGGTGCACTGTGGAGCTTGGTGCACTGCGTTGGTGACGTTTGCTGCTGCTGCCTGGTGGGAGCCTGTTGGTGGGGATTGCTGCTGGGCGACCAGCTGAGAGTCGAGAGGGTGGTGGTCATTCTCAGGAGGCGGTGGGTGGACGCATGGAACTGGCAGGTGGAGGAGTGCTCTGGGGGGCTGTGCAGGGTTACCAGTGAGGGTGTTGCGAATGACCTCAGCACTGGCACTAGTTGTATCACCCTCGTAGGCTGGGAAAAAGTGTTCTCTCTAGAGCTCGCAGACGTTGTGCAGAATGCAGCAAGCAACAACCACATCCGGTACCAGGGTGAGGGCAATGTCATTGCACTTAACTAGACACCGCCAATGCCCCTTCAGTCTACCAAAGGCGTTTTCCACCACCATCCAGGCCGAGCTGAGAGAGTGGCTGAACAGAGAGACACTGTGAGATGCTGTGTGAAGCCTTTGATGAGTCATCGCCTCAAAGGGTACGTAGCATCTCCAATAATGTGTATCGGGATCTTCACCCCATCTACGAAGTTGGATTTCTGTAAAGGTAAACAAAAAACTTAAAATATAATATAGGTGGCAATCTCTATATCACACCTGGCCAACCTGTGGCTCTCCAGCTGTTGTCAAACTAAACACCTCAGCATGCCTTGACATAGTTTAAGCTTTACCTAATTTGAAAACTGTGGTAGGGCATGCTGGAATGTGTACTTTCACAACAGCTGGAGAGCCACAGTTTGCACAGGCCTGCGCTATATGGTGCTCACTAGCGCACACAGAGGGGGGGTTTCTGAACACTCAGAAACCCCCCCTGACCAACCAAAAAAACTTTTTCAGAGACGGAGACAGCCTTGTCTCCATCTGTGACCATAACCAGGGTGGCCGCACAGAGCGGAGAATGCTCTGGGAGCGGACTCGGCCACTGCTGCAATTTCTATTTGCCGGGTGCCCGCTGCGATGTATATCAGCGGCGCACCCGGCTGTCCTGACTGCTTTGAGGGTTGTGTATAGATCCCCTTCAGTAGGTACATCTACAGAAGGGGATCTATCCACAACCACGCTGTGAGCTTGTGAGCTCTGCCTTCCCCAGCTCCCGCATGGCACACTGGTTTTAAGGAGAAACGTCATGACTTCTCTCCAGTGACTCAACTCCAATCTCCCACAGTGCATACAAGGGTTCGAGGAGCTGTTTGGCGCGGCGTGGGAATCCTGAATGGCGGTGAGAGGTTTAACTCTGCAGAATCATGTCAGGTCAGTCTCTTCTAAGTGTTGGCCGAGTAGGGGGTGGGTGTGTGTGTGTCATATGAGTCCTAGGGTGGGATATAGTAATATTAATATAAAATACAGTATAGTAATATAAAATACAGATAATCATAGCCACCCAGCAGCAGCAGACCGGCAAATAGGGTGTGTGTAAGTATGCTATGTTTATGTATGCTGTGTGTGTATGTATGCTGTGGGTGTGTGCTGTGTGTGTATATAATATGGAACCCCCCCCCCCTAATGCTTTCTATAGTGCACACATATTCTTCATCAAAGGCATGAGAATATTTAGGACATTCACAGCAGTCACAACAGTGGAGCTTACAATGTAGTTCCCATATAGCATGGTGGCCCTTGCATAGAGGGGTTTTAGCTAATAACTGGTGGCCCTCCGCTGGGTTCTCTGTGGGGGCAATAATGGGTATGTGGGTCCCATCTATGTTCCCACCGCACTGAGGATATCCACGTTGCAGGAAACCTTTTATAGTTTCATCCAGCCGATCACCTTCTGGTAAGGAAATAAAGCGGTGGTAAAGGGCCTCCAACAATGCCTGTGTCACTTCCCGCACTAGCACACACACCGTTGAAATGCCAACAGGAGATGGTACGGTATTCCCCCGGGGTTGCGTGCCACCACAACACAATCCCCAGTCTCCTGCATGGCTCGATGGTCTTGCGGTAGTTGGTGCTTCCCCTGGTGAGTGCTGGTGTGAGAAGTTCCAGCAGGTAGTTGAAGGTACCAGCGACATACGAAAGTGCGTCATCCACTGCTCTAGCACAAAAGCTTCCACAGTCGCCCAGAAAGCTTCTCCATGCCTGCTGTCTCTGGTCCACAATGATCAATTTGTCGCACTGGTAAACCTCAGTGTGGATGTAATGCTGCCCAAAATCAGGGCTCTCCTCCTCCGCCAATACCTGCGTCAAATAGAAACCCTCTCCACCAGAAATTGCTGCCTTCTCCTCCTGGCATAAGACTGTGCCAGATAGCACAGTGTAAGCACCTGCATCAGACTTTCATTTGCTGTGTAAAACAGCAAAAAACAGCAATAAGTGTGGAGCACTGGGCTACTGTGTAGTAACTCGTCAGCCATGGTTAATGCAATATACAAAAGTGTATACCGGCGCTGAATTTAGGTTGCTGTATTTAATTAAAACATAGACATGTGTGCAATTTAAATCACATTTATTCCATCATATTACTGTTACACATAAAATGAAAATAACATATAACATTAAAACTCTATAACTTAGGAGCAAAAAAATCCAATATCCAATATAATCGCTATTGGATATTGGATTTTTTTGCTCCTAAGTTATAGGGTTTTAATGTTATATGTTATTTTCATTTTATGTGTAACAGTAATATGATGGAATAAATGTGATTTAAATTGCACACATGTCTATGTTTTAATTAAATACAGCAACCTAAATTCTGCGCCGGTATACACTATATATCTTATATTTTGTTGGGGCTGACAACCCCTACTGGCTGCTTCAAATAACAGCGCACTGGATAATTTTTTATATCTCTATTTATGGTTAATGCAATGCAGTGAGCGGTCACCACCCACTTTTCATGACCTCATCTCTGTGTGCCATCAAAGCACTCCTTTTATTATGCCACACAGTATATTGCAGGGCTGATCTGGGTTCTGTGTGAAAGGGGTCAACCCGGGAATTTCCCGAGTCTAATGTGTTGTGTGAAAGGGGGTTAGAAGCAAATTCCCGACCCCTTCACGGGTTGAAAGTTATGGGGAAAAACCCGGGCTTTTGGGATTTTTTCTGTCTGAAAGTGGTACAGTATAACTGTTATTTTACAGGCTGTGTAACAAAAGCTGATTGGTTGGTACTTCATCTCTCTCCAAGATTTGATACATCTCCCCCTGTGTGAGCAGATCGGTCTTCAGATGGTACTTGAAGGGCGTCATGAAGAAGGGTATCACTGCTTCAGTATGTTCTTCTCTGGCAATTTTTGTTTTCTTGACAAAACAACTACAGTAAAAGAAATTAGGACTGAAAAAGGTAATTATGTCTGTCCAGGAAAATAAAATCAAAAAGTGGAAACACTAAATCATTTTTTTATTTTTTATGAGATTTACTAAAAATGGCACTGGCCTCTCTGTCCTTTTTCAAAATGGCATTACTTTAGTGGGATCTCACAGGCCACGAGATGGCAATGCTAGGGTACTATCTGCAGTTGGGACAGAAGAGTGTCTGGATAACCTGCATAACTCCCACTTCCCGGTGAAGTGGGGAGGATGGGCAGATAACTGCTGGGAATTGCAGCTCCGAAGGGAGAGAGCAAGGATAAAATGCAGCGAATCCCACAATTTTAGCCCCATCCCCTCCCCATGAACCCGCAGAGTTTTCCCATGATGGGGGCGGGGCCTAATGGCGTGAGAGTCCAGGCCCGCCTCCTAAAGTGGTCAGCAGCATCTCCTCTCCGGACTTCCCACAGAGAGGAGAAACCAAAAGTAGGCAAGTACGTATCACATGTGTTATTCATGTTAGTCTATCTCTGTGTGAGTTATTGACCTCATAATTTTAATTTCTTATCATCGCTATTTGCAGCAATAAGAAATTATATACCACCGAGATGTACTATTGTACACATGTAGGGACGGATTAGCGCCCCAGCCAGTGGGTGTCTCGGTAGGAAGATCATCGGTTGCAGCATTATGATATAGATGCAGACTGCTAGCATCTGTGAATCAGGGCGCACATTAGCTGGCGTTCCCTGTGCAACATTAACAATGGGGTGGATGGAGGTACAGCTTTAGGCATCCACACCAAAATAGACCCATCGTTATGGCAGCTTGATGATGACCGGCTGCAAGCAGGCCACACGGTCGGCCATAAATTGAAAGTATTAAAATAGTTTTTCTAATTTCCTCACAAAATGAGGCAAATTTGCTACTTTTATGTAGTTAGGGAGACGTTGGGGCTGATAGTGTACGTGGTATACACACTCTCACATTACAATGGCCACACCAACACACCGCTGGCCACACCCAGACAGCATGGACTACACCCACACTGCACTGGCCACACCCACTCAGCACTGGTCACAGCTCCTCCACTTCTCAGAATAGGCCCTTGACAGGGACATTCCTAGAGAGGAGGGGGCCCATATGCAGTCTCCGACACGGGCCCCCTCCTCTTTGTCTGGCGGCCGGCAGCGCACTAAGCTGTGCGCGGCCAGCGCCGGAGTTATAGACTCTGGGCACTAGAGTGCGCCCAGAGTCTATAGAGTATGCACAGATCACCGGAAAAATGCGCCGGACCCCCCCTCTGACGTGGGACTCCGGAGAGGTAAGTATGCTATGGGTGCAGGGTGTGCAGTCCGCCCCCCCCCCCCCCCCCCGCACACCCTGTACCCATTATAGATACACCCCTGGCCCTTGATCATTTTCATCCGCAGGATCATCTTGCCCTTAATCTGGCCCTGGCTGCTCCATTTTTCCCCGGGACTCCAGCTCTACTCAGGAAAAGCTTTGTCTAGTAGATGATTGTGAAGCCATAAAATACTTTGTTATACCTACATCTAAAAACCATAATCTATACTTTTTAGTATAAAAACATTTTGTTCCACTGTCATTTTAACCTTTTAAACTACTTGCATTGTACTTTCTTTAAATAACGAGAAAGAGAAACATGAGGTGTATCCATAAAGGACTGAACAAATCATTCAATCACCTGGCATTACTGATGGCAGAAACAATCTCCTTATCCTGCCCTTAATTATTGAAAAGTGACCTTTGTAGAGAGAATGCCCTTTCCCGGCCTGTGAGAAATCTCTCCAGAGAGCAGCTGGCTTCAAGTACCTTTCCACTTTGTCAACATGTCTCCGCTAGAAATAAAATAGATTCTGTCACTTGCTGTCCATGGGCAAAGTCCGAGATCCAACAGGCACAGGTTTAAGTCACAAAATAGGTAAAAAATAACCTAGAAATGTAAAGATGAACAAAATCATTGAATGCAATCTCCAAGCTTTAATCGTTGTAACAATACATTCTACAGGTATGTAGCGGGAATGTATTCTTGCTGAGCCATTTGTAAAGGGACATTGAATGCAGTATTATCAGGTAAATGACATGCTGAGATGGAATCCTTTATATGCAGCCATACAAAGGACAAGCAGGTTGCTATTTAGAGCCCTGCGGCAGTTTCACGCATGTCCTTGTACTTATAACTTAACAAATAACCCGGGTAGGTGGGTGGTTGTATTAAGAAAAGAAGAAAAGAAAATCTGCAAAGAATTTATATTTAAAATGCATTAAAGATGGCGTGATTCTTCATATTGGGCTGCAACAACAAATACTAAATTATACTTATTTAATAAAACCACTGAGAAATCATGGGACTTAAGCACTTAGGCTCGGTGGTTAGCACAGTAGCCTCACAGTGCTACGAGAACCCTATCCTCATACCACCTAACGTTTGACTTGAGAGGATTGGGACAGAGGGCCCGATTCAGACCCGCTCGCGAGCGCTATGCGCTCGCAAGCGGGTCGATGGTGGCCCAGTGCGCATGCGCACGACGGAGCCGGCTCCGTCGTGCGCATGCGCAAGACCCGGATAGCGACGGGCAAGCCGTCGCTCCAGGTCTCGTACCAAAGGGGGCGTGCTGTCGATGTTGAGTGACAGCACGCCCCCTTTGTGGGTGGGCCGGGGGAGTGGCTGCCCAGACGGAGGCGTTCCCATGGGAATGCCTACCGTCTGGGGCCGGCCCCACTGTCATCACAAGTGATGTCAGTGGGAGTGCTTTCGGCTCTGGTAGAGCCGAAAGCACTCTAGGGCTTGCGGCAACGAGACCCTACCACAAGGGTCTCATAGCAAGCCTGATGGTCGCGATGGTCTTGACCATCGCGACCATCTTCCTGGCCAGTCGCTATAGATGTGGGTGGTCACCCACAGGTATACGAGCGGCCTGTAGGCCGCTCTAAAAACACAGAAGGCCGGCCCTGATTCAGAGCGAGCTCTCTGTCTGAGCGTCCGGCTCTGAATCAGGCCCAGAGTTTGTGCCCGCATCAAGGATGGGGTGTGCCCACATTAAAGTGGGGGTGTGTTCGCATTACAGCAAGGGCGTGTTCACAATACAGCAGGGGCATGTCTACATCACAGAGGGGGCGTGTCTCGCCTTCAAATACCATAGCCTGCCCCTTTTCCACCATCAGTCGTCTTCAATCCTATGTTCCCTGCTGTATGCACTAGTGAATGTAGAGCAGTGGTGAATAGGTAATATCTCACAACTGCTGAGTCAATGGGGACATTGCAGTCCTGGACATGACGACGGTACAGAATCCTCAAACAGAACTGTCCTGCTGAAGATACGCACTCTAATTCATTACAGATTGCAATTGCAACAGCTGATCGGCTGATGGTGCGTACTGCGCATGCGGATGCACCGCAGCGCGCAAGTTAGTATTGTTAGCGATCTGCGATCACCTACGCAGATACAAAGCCATTGCAGAGTGAGTGACGGGAGGTCAGCATTTAGGCGTTGCGACAGGGGAGTGGCCGGAGAAATGCAGGCGTGCCTGTCCGTTTGAATGCTGTTGCATGGTCGTGCATAAATTAGCCACTGCGACGGCATACGCAGCTTGTGTACTCACTGCGTGTGATGAGGTTAGCAATCCCTGAGTAAGGTCAGACCTGCTGTAATTGTGCGCGAGGGACCGATGTTACTCGATGTTCCCGATGTATACGCCGGATTGCAAGGCATTACGGATGTGCGAAAGCGGTAGTGGGCATCTCTATGCTGGCTTTGGGCGTTTCTATGCTAGCTTTGCGATTGCAGTCATTAGCATATTCTCGCAGCATACCTGCTTGCGTTATCGCAGTTGCGATCGCAATAGCGATCCATAGTGAATCAGGCCCTCTGTTTGTCTGTGTCATAAGGAACTGGAATTGTGAGCTCCACCTGGGCAGACACTGATGTGAATGACTAGGGGCGGGATGCAGCAAGCCGGGAAATGCGGTCAAACCCCGAAAATGCGAAACGGAGGCCATCGCCATCCCCTCCTCACCCACTAACGGCAGCAGACTGTCAATCACTGCCAGTCTGCTACCAGTCTGCGAGTGGTATCGCTGCGGTATTATGCGCCTGCACTGCTGGATCAGGCCCACTATACGTTGTGTACAATATATCGTTCCAGTCCTGGAAAGGGACGATATATCGTATAATACATCGTATAGTGTTTACCCAGCATTTCTGTACCGTTGATATGTCATGTTTTACTGTTACTTTGTATATTCTCTGTTCGGTGTTTCAGAAATTTTTTCTTTACCTTTAAAATAAAAAAAGATTATTATTAATAATAATAATAATATTATTATTATTATTATTACTACTACTAATATTAATAATAATAACAATAACAATACTACAGTATGTTGAAAAATAAGCTATTTACTAGGGATGTGCAGGCTCGGATAGGTTCGAGTTTGCACGCCGAGTTCGGATTTTTCCCTCCAAAAAAACAGAACTCAGAAAGAGGCAAAACGTCATCTTGCATGGACAAACATCATCATTCCTGGACTTTGTCCATGCAAGATGACGTTTTGCCTCTTTCTGAGTTCCGTTTTTTTGGAGGGAAAAATCCGAACTCGGCGTGCAAAACCGAACCTATCCGAGCCTGCACATCCCTACTATTTACCATATTTTGGCCACTAGGGGCAATGATCAGCAGTATACTGTATTATAGCTGATACTTAATTGTAGAGCAGCAGGACAGCAGTCTCAGTCCATATGCATGAATGCAAATAGGCAGAAAAACAAGGTTATATGTCCATAGTGATAAGCTTTCCAGAACACTAGCAAAAATAAAAAATACCATGAGAATTATCCGTATGTAGAATTTGGTACATTTTCAATTTCAAGCTATCGAAAAACATCAGCAATTCCTAGGAAAACTTCTGAACGCCTGTGATTACCGTTCTCTAATCAATTTCCATGCATTATTTATTTCTACACCGTATTGTTTACACAATTCTATCTCCAGATAAAATCTTTAGAAGAAACGGTTTGCATTAGGGTTTAATTTACCTTAAGATAATTACTAGTTCCAACAATCAGGATTTCTTTTTTGATGTCTGCAGGTGATTTGTACAGTTGTGTATTTCTCATATTTAGGGCCGTTATTAAATTAGAAGCAAAAAGCAGAGATCCGCGAAAAAGTATCGCCGACTGCGACTTTTCTCCGTATTCAATTCAAAATACTTTTTGCATGCGTGGAAATTCAATGCAATGTAATATGCAAAAAAGATTAATCTCTGAATAGCAAGAGAAAATAAGTGCATTTTTTATTTTGGGGTGCAAAGGTGGGGAAACCACTCAGAACCCTTGGGACAGCCCCCTCCAAAGGATAACTGCATCAAAAAATTCCTAACAAAAAGTGAGGAACACCCCTAAAAAATAGTTTGAATTTGGGGGCGAAAAGTACAAAGTGGGGGTACAAACATAAAAACTACCGAAATAGACTTTTTGGGGGTCTGCAAGTATGGGTGAGGTGTTTTTTTGATTGCAGCTAGTTGCTTCAGGTGCGTTTTTTAAAACTTTACTTTAGAGACTTTAAAACATGCTTACACCCATTTTCAAGAACCCCAAACTTGACAGGTCTACTTATTTTCTCAAAAACAACAACTGCTTAATGCCATTCATTACCACTTGTGCAAAGACGCTAATTAGCAGCAATTGACACAACTTAAGTACCCCAAATAGCTTTATTAGGGCTATTCGGGCACATGTACATTGATCCCCAATGTTGGTGCATATATTTGGGGGTGACAGGCTGGTTTCCCCAATTCAGTCAGCACTTTTCTCCTGTTTCACATTCACTGGGACGCGTTTTCATGTCTTTTGGAATTGACTACGGCGAATAGCAGGAACGCACACGATAAGATTCTGCGGCCAAAAGACGCGAAGTAGGCGAAAAGTCTGGCAGGCAGAACTTTATCGCGGGTGCGAACTAATTGAATACCGCCCATAGTTTCAGATTCTAAAGTTGTTTCTTATAAAATGATCTTTAACGCTTTTTGATCATCTATCTCATGTAACACTTAATTGATGAGAGGGTATAGAAAAACAAAGCCACCCTGCGCACACGCAGAAATTGCATTGCGATTACTCACGTACATAGGAGCCACTCGCAAAATGAGTGACAGTCAGCGTTTGGGGGGTGGTGATGTGGGGGTGGAGTTGGTACGGGATGCCGGTGCTCGGGATCCCGACCAGGTTAGAATGCCAACACCCCAGGTAAGTAAGCCTAACCTAGCCCCTAACCCTACCCCTAACCCTCCCTCCCTGTTGCCTAAACCTAACCCTCCCTCCTGACAGCCTAAAGCTACCCTCCCCCCCCCAGCAGCCTAACCCTGATCCTCCCCCTAGTGCTTAACCCAAACCCTCCCCCTAACCCCGGTACCTACCTTCGGGATTCCGGCGGTCGAGATGCCGGCGCCGGTGTGCTGACAAGTGCCGGTATTCCGGCGTCGGCATTCTGGCCAACAGAATCCCAGCGGTCAGCATTCTGACCGCTTCCCAATGGGGGGGGCTGGTTAAAAAATTGCAGGCATGTCTCACCATTTAAACGCTGTTTCATGGGCGTACATAAATTAGCCACTGTGATCTCCTTCGCAGCATGAGAGCTCCCTGTATGTCAGGAGCGCTGCAGCGTTTGCGGCTGGTCAGACTTGACTGTCAAGCTGCGTGGCTGTCCGATCTGTGTAGATGATACCGATATTTATGCTGTTGCACGTCGTCAAATGGATACGAGAAGGCAGCAATGGGCGTCCCTATGCTCGGCTGTGCTTTGGAAGGCATCAGCATATTTTAGTAACTGCGATCCGTGAGAGAATGCCGTTGCGATTAGATAACCATTAGCGTAAATCTCTGAATTCATGCCCTAAGTGTTCAATGCTGCCTCACTTTGCACCATAAAAAGTTGCCTAATTTTTTTAAGGAAATGTATATTTTTATATTACTGAAATAATAAGGCTAAAACACAAAGCCTTTATAAAACAGTGCTCCCCTCTTGAGGCAGTAGGCGAGGATTTCATGCTTTGCTTCCTTGAGAGACATACGATGGAATGGAGAAACACATTTGTTTAAAATGGCCCCGTTATTTTTCCCATAAATCAAGCATACAAGTTAGATGGTGACATAATGTCTCTGCTAAATTGCTCAGCCCGATTTCTTGGCTCACGTCTCTTACAGAATGCCATGTTTGGTGCCGGCGTAAAGGACACAATTACGTAACTATTAGCACGAGGGAACATTTCTTCGTTAGCCAAGGCCGATCCTGGCTCTTGCTCAAGTCATCATGGTGATGGTGAAAAAAAAGAAAGCCAAAAATAGAATGTATAGAACACAAATGTATAATAACACAGATAAATCAGAGGAGAAAGAACTTGTCTAGAAAAGAGATAACCCATGGGTAACATTAATGGAATATTACCGTTAGAGTACAAATTGCTCAATGGAATCATAAATATGAGTAAAATGTTATTTACTTTGTAAGATCTGTGGATGGTTTGAACTCCATATTCTATTTCTAATAAAAAGTAGAAGCACATTTTTCTTTCCCAAACCTGAAGATGGTGATGTTGCTATTGCTCACGATACAAAGCAACTTGTTTAGGTTTATTTGTGTTATTTGTTATATGAAATTAGATTTATAAAATTGTAGGATTTGGTGTGCAATAGAAAAGCCTAAATCATGTCCTGATATGTAAAAAATAGATTTGAAATAGGGTGTTTTTTTAATTTATTTTTTATTATTTTTTTATTTTTATTATTATTTCTATTAAATTATTATTTATTATTTTTTGTATTTTTTTATTTTTATTATTATTACTGTACATGAATGTATAAAGGCACACAAGTGTGTGACCCTCTATGGGTTATACATACACTTGGGCATGTGTACTAAAAGATCAGAGAGAGGCAAAGACAGCTGGAAAAATTGGAGCTGTGCTTGTAATTCATGCCAGTCCACCACCTAATGCAGAGAGAATGTAAATGATAGATTGTAAGTAACGCATTCCGCCGCCTGCATCATACAGAATACGGCCGAGCTGACAAGGAATAGATAATGTGTATCATTAATGTTACAGAAAATAGATGCAGCCTGTAATACATTTGTAAGGATAATCAATTACAAAAGGCTACAGCAGAAACATAAAATGTATTTGACACATGATATTAACAAAAAAAAAGGAAAGTAGATGGAGTTTGGGAAAAAATCTATCAAAACTGAGAAGCCTGTAAGCAGATAGGGGAGTTTTGACTTATGCTTTGCCTGTATTTGTTTTACTGATTAATTCTATGTATTATATTATATTATATTTTATAATATATAGATTGTAAAAACAAAACAAAAACAAAAACATTATTATTTATTTATTGCAACTGTGATTCTTTCAAAATTAAAATGACTCATAGTCAGACGGAGATGTTTCTATACCCGCAACACCTCCTACCTTCTCAAATTATAGATACCAATTGCTATATGTAACAGTATAAACTATCTATAAGCTTGTTGTTGGTTGTTAATGACAACTAGCAGGAAGAACTTATTATTTACATTTTTAAATACTCCAGTACAATAAATATTATCGTAGACAGCCTAAAAAATAAGGATAGATAATACAAAAGGCAGGAAAAAAAAGATTTTTCTTGTGCAGTTGGTCTATATTGAAAAATAGGGACATTTTCAGGGACATTTCATTAAAACCTGGCACTGTTTTTAATTAGGGATAGAGATGTGCACCGACCCCCGTGTTTTGGTTTTGGATCTGGATCTACCCTGGTTTTGGATCTGGATTGGTTTTGCCAAAACCTCACCTCCATGTTTTGTTTTCGTGTTTTGGTTTTGGATCTGGATTTTTTCTTAAAAAATCATAAAAACAGCTAAAATCACATAAAATGGGCCTGTTTTTGTTCCTACAGTATAATTAACTTCAATAACAATTATTTCCAGTAATTTCCAATAAATTTTGACCACCTCACAATATTATTTGCTTCAACTAGTTAAGGCCAAAAGGTTGCATCCAGCTAGCTGTCTGGCTAAGCTAAGTGACACAGTGGGCAGCACTAACATGTGGCAGTTCTGTTTTCTAATTTCCAACACAGATACAGTGTGTTATACAGTGTGGGTTGGATACACCAATAGTGCTCTTACTGTGACAGCAGTGTCGGCAGAGCGGGGTTGCTGACGGTGTCCTCCTCAGTACATGGAATGGCAGTGCTGCGGTGCTGGCAGTGTCCTCAGTGAAGGGTACCAGTGATGTCGGCAGTGCGGGGGTGCCAGCGGAGTCTTAGTGCAGGTTTGCTGGCTGTGTCGGTAGTGCGGGGGTGCCAGCGCTGTCTTCGTGCAGGTTTGCTGGCTGTGTCGGCAGTGCGGGGGTGCCAGTGGTGTCTTTAGTGCAGGTTTGCTGGCTGTGTCGGCAGTGCGGGGGTGCCAGCTGTGTCTTAGTGCAGGTTTGCTGGCTGTGTCAGCAGTGCGGGGGTGCCAGCGGTGTCTTTAGTGCAGGTTTGTTGGCTGTGTCGGCAGTGCGGGGTGCCAGCGGTGTCTTGGTGCAGGTTTGCTGGCTGTGACGGCAGTGCTGCGCTCGGATCGCCTCGGATCCCCCAAATTCGCGTGGGTTCGGGATCTCTTAGATCCGAACCCGCTCATCTCTAATTAGGGATAGTTGGCAGCTATGAATCCCTTGTGTCAAAGTATTAATTCTAAGAGGTATATTTACTAAGTGCGGGTTTTTAGAAGTAGAGATGTTGCCCATAGCAACCAATCATATCCTAGCTATTATCTTCTAGAAGATGCTAGATCATACTTACCTACTCTTCTGAAATGGCCAGGAGCCTCCCGAAAATCGTGTGTCGCTCCCGACCAACCAGAAGACTAGGCAAGTCTCTGCCGCCAGGCACCCAGCACCCAGCACCCCCCACCTGCTGTGAGGAGGTAGCCGATCCGGCTGTCCCCTCCCGGAGGGGGCAGCCTAAAAGTCGGTAAGTTTGTGCTAGATACATGATAAGTAGAATCTAATTGGTTGCTATGGGCAACAACTCCAATTCTAAAAAACAGCGCTTTAGTAAATATAATAGTTTGAAAGATATTTTTTACCTTTGTAAGCCATCTGGATCTTTCTCAAGGAAGACTTATTCTATTTTTCAGAAGCAGAAAGATCTCAGGTGCACAACTCCAAATTACTGATAATATATAAATGCAATAAAATGTAGCAATCAATAGAGGTAGTTAGCAAAATCATGGCCAAGGTTTTGGGCCTACCCACCATATCCAGGTAACCTCTTTAGGGTAGGTCCCTATCACACTAGGGTTCAAATCCAGAGCGCAGGACACCCCTAAATCAGCGCAGCCTCGCCACCCCAGGGCATCGCCATAATGAGAAAAGTGAAGTAAAAAAAGTAAGAGCAGCTACGGCTGCATAGAAAGGTGAAAATACAAATATAATTAAACAAAGTATTAAAATTGTGCAGAAAAGAAAGAATGTGTTATAATGCAATACCCTGGAGCAGACCAACCAAAGCAATCCAGGGGACCCACGCCCCAAAAATCAACCCAAAATTGCACTACAGTATATAAACTTGTAGGACTTACCTAAAATTGTGCCTATTAATAGTGTGCATATACTATACCAGACTTCATGCTTTTAAACCAATAAGAGAGGGGTGCTAGTCCAGACTGAGGGCGTCTCCTTTCCTTCAGATGTGCAATAAAGCACATTAAATGGAGTATATAGGAAAGATTCCTGGACAGCAGACCCTGAATATATATATATATATATATATATATACTGTATATCATGGGAGGTGCTACCTGATGAGACTTAGGAGCTTATTCAGACCCGGTCGTTAGCTCTACGAGCTCGCAACTGGGTCGATGTTGCTCCAGTGTGCATGCGCACGACGGAGCCGGCTCCGTTGTGCACATGCGCGAGACCAGGCTAACGACGGGTGATCCTGTCGGAACGCTTGCCGTTTGGGGCCGGCCCCACTGACATCATCAGTGATGTCAGTGGGGAGCTTCCTGCTCAAACAGAGCAGGAAGCTCCCTGGGGCTTAAGGTTGACGAGACCCTACCTTATGGTCTCGTCGTAAGCCCCGATGGTCGCGATTGTCTTGACCATCGCGACCATCACCCTTAGCGGTCGTTAGAGCTTTGGGTGTTAACCCACAGTCTAACGACCGACATGGAGACGGCCGTTCAGGATGCAAGCGGCCGCCCTGTTTCAGAACGACCGCTTGCATCCTACGACCGCCTCTGAATGAGGCCCTAATTGCAGGCACAGAAACAGACAGATCTCATGTGCACAACTCCAAATCACTGCTAATATATAAATTCTCTTTTTCACCTGGTAGCATTTTATGTAAAAAAAAAAACTTATGATGTATGAACTAGCTGCTGGAATTGTTCACGAATGCATAAGCCAAAGATCTGTTAACTTGTTAGAAAAGAAAACACATGAGAGGCTATGTTTTGCAGGGAAAGTAAATTTTAAAGTATATTTTGCCAAAGTTGAATTACACATTGTATTTTGTACTTGCATGATTTGTCTGTCAGTCTGTCTGGCTGTATGCACTAAATAAACAAACTCTGGGCCTGATTCAGACCCGCTCGCGAGCGTTGAGCGCTCACAAGCGAGTCGATGTTGCCCAAGTGCGCATGCGTACGAGGGAGCCGGCTCCGTCGTGCGCATGTGCGAGACCCATTGTTATGGGTCTCTCACCAAAGGGGGCGTACTTTCGATGGTGATTGACAGCACGACCCCTTTGGTGGGCGTGCCGGGGGCGTGGCTGCCCAGCGGAGGCGTTCCCATGGGAATGCCTACCGTCTGGGGCCGGCCCCACTGACATCACTAGTGATGTCAGTGGGAGTGATTTTGGCTCTGATAGAGCCAAAATCACTCCAGGGCTTGCGGCAGCAAGACCCTACCATCTTGACCATCGCGACCATCATTGTGGCCGGTCGCTATAGCTGTGGGTGGTCACCCACAGCTATGCGAGCGGCCAGGTGGCCGCTCCAAAAAGGAGAAGGGACGGCCCTGATTCAGAGCGAGCGCTCTGTCAGAGCGTCCGGCTCTGAATCAGGGCCTCTGTCCGCTTATAAGACCTCAATCATTTCTTATATGTATTCCGTGATGGAATGAGTGTGATACACATAGACACCAGGGATGGCTCTGAGATAAATGAACTGCTAACCCCAATGTTGAGATTGGATGCATGACACATCGCATTTGGGATGAGATGCATCCCGCCACTCTTTTAATGCATGCTGGCGTTAATTAGTCTGTTATGCATAAAGAAAAATGCAAAGGGTAGCTCTCTCGGTAAAAGCTGTACTTTACGAGTGGGGAAATTTCCAGCTCTATGACCTAGTAGTCCCTCTGGCGTCCTTCTAAGCATGTGCAGAAGGAAGTGCGCCGCAGGGGTTGCTGGGAGGGATCCGATCGGAACTCTCCCGGGGGAGGAAAGGGGGGGGGGCAATGCAAATAGAAGTCCTTAGGCTTCTATTGAGCAACGCCATCTGAAGGTATCGAAGCTATAAGCTACAGTGCATCCATCTGGGTAGCGTTCCCGCTAGGCTGTTTTAGTGGGGCGCGGCACCCTGCCCTCACAGCCTGTGGGTGCTGTCTTCACCCGCGGGTCGCAGTGTCCCGGGGGTGGGGAAATGTGCGGTGCCCAGCATCTATTCTCCCTGTCGGCAGCGCTTGGGGGCTGCCCGGCGTGTCGGTAAGTGACGAAAAGGGGACACGTCTTATAGACACGCCCCTTTTCAGTGACCACACCCCCTTTTCTACCTTCGACGCGCGCACAGCGTTGCCCTCTCTAGCTCCGGCACCCTGTCTGCCGCCGGAGCTAGAGTGAACACTATCTGGGGGATACATAATATTTGCGGGTACCCCCCTGAAAATGGGTGTTTTCGGTGGATATCCTGCAAATATTATTTGGCCATGCACCTTCTGAAGTCTTCCAGAAGCTTGGCAATATGGCAGCATGGCTACACCATGCAATTGCCCTTTCATGTAGCACAAATAAAAACCTCCTCTTTGGTTATTTTCTGTGATAAAATCATGGTATTAACAAAAAAGAGTAGATAGATGAATAGGGGGAGCTGACACGATGGGATGGGAGTGTGGAATATAAATATAGTTTGGAAAAGAGGACCCAAACTCTGATCCTGTTGGAGGCTGAGGAAGGGCCCCATTTTACAGACCTCATTTGACAGCATCATAGTTCTTGTCAGCCCTGCATCCACTGAGCTAACAATTCTGAGACCTCTGCATAAGTATCTGAGTAAAGCAGCCTGCAGTAATACACTTTTTCTTACAGTAACCTTTAGCTTGGTTTACAATATACAGTACAGCACTATAAAACAGAAATGAACTTGGAAACGACTACCTATGATGTGTTGTAAATTGCACTGCATTCAGCTCCAATTACTGTGATATTAGCCAGAAACAGTGTATTAACATTCAATGCACCAAGGGTGGCCCCGGGCCCAGCATAATATGTTGTGTTTGCTTTTCTTAGGAATCCCTGAAATGTATTTTCTTATGGAGTTGAATAACCAGCCATGGACTAGTTTATTGTTGCCGGGAATAAAATAAATCAATACTCAATGTCTGGGTCACTTCAATACATTATCAGAACGATGACAAAGATCACATTGTTATTTGAGTAGCGGAGGTCATTTTAGTGGCAACTATGGAAATCTGAGCCAGTTATTTTGACTAGTATACAAGATAATGTCCATTCCAGTATAAAAAAAAACATCTGTTGGCAATTGTATCATGTAGAGCCCAATGTGGTTGCTGGTGTACAAAAGACACACCCTAGTGACTAATATATAATGCAAATTTTCAACACAATAGCTAGTACATAATCAGAGCCGGCAACAGAGATCTTGGAGCCCGGCACACTCATGTTTTTGGGGGCCCCCCGTCACATTCCTCAGCGCCTCTCCAGCCCTGTGCTTTCATCTCCATCCCGCCTGCCAATTCATCTCCCACTTCCCCAACCACCACCGAACCGTATCTCCCCAGCCCCCAAAACCACCGCCTGAGCACCACTTACCTGCAGCCTGCTCCTGTTCCCTGGCGGCGCGGATCCATCTCCTCTCTAATCCAGGGGTGTGACGTCATGACGTCATGCTCGCTGTGCTGGGTTAGTCCCGTGCAAGTCTGCCAGATGTTTTAAAGTAGCAGTCTCTTAATAGGCAAAATCAACCTAGTTTTGCCTACTAAAAGACTGCCACTTTAAAATATCGGGCAGACTCGCACGGGACTCGACAATGTTTCAAAGCCATAGCCTATTACATTTACCCACTACTCTGGTGATTGCTGTATAGTTTACCTTCAATGTTGTGGCTAGTACATAGCAGACCACCAATCTGGTGGTGTAGAGGTGCAAATACACAGTGCGATTTTCATAAGATGCGATCTCATATACGATTTCCATTGAAAATTCTTCCCTTGATATTCATTACAATTTGTGCCAGCAAATGTTACGATTGTACAAATGAGCATACGATTAGATGTGCCGTAAAGCGATTACAAATAGTTTATGATATATCGTATGCAGCAAACAACCTCACGATGCATCTGCTGGAATCTCAGTAGGGGAGGGCTTATCTAGGGAGTATAAAAGGCAGCATCCATTTTAGATCTGGGCACACTCTGCTCTGTGACTAGTAAGGCTTGGTTTTATACCCTGCTGAATGCTGTACATTGATATTGTGCTTTCCCTTGTTTTGGGCTTGCCTTTAACAAAGTGTGTTCTATACTACACTCTGTGGTGATGGATTCCTATCGCTATAAGCTTCTGCTAGCCTATGACTATCTGAAACGCAAAGGTGATGGAGCTGAAGAGAGGAGGAGGGAGACCCTCTCCCATATGCCCCTGTTGATGGAAATTAGGGAGAACGACCCGGACGATTACCGCAACTACCTGTGTATGGATGATGCCACCTTCTAGGAGTTGCTGCGTGTGTTGACGCCCTATATCCAGAGGCAGGACACCGGCATGAGGAGGGGAAAAATCAACCAATATGGCTGTAAATATCAATAAACATATTTTTACTTAAAAGCAAGACCAACATGGCTGCTTTTTAATGTTTACCAAAACCAACATAGTTTTAAATGTATAAAAACTCCTACAGTGTATATCAACAAGTTTTATCTGTCCCAATAGTTAGGCAGCTGAATGGTATACGGTGTGTCAAACGACGGATTGAATAGGTCAAGAAGCACAAGGCGCAAACTCAGATTGCCCAATCTGTCCTTGCGCCATGCGTATAGTGACCCTGTCCAATCCGCGTCATCTGCACCGTATACCATGCAGTAGCTATTGGGAGAGATAAAAGTTGTTGACATTTTAAATTTACTATAATTTAAAAAAATTTAAAATTGGGGTGACTCCTCATCCTCCACCAACATGGCTCTGTAAAGAACCTCAGAGGTTGTGGAGGGGTTGGTGGGTTCGGGAGTAAGGTAAGTGGGAAGGGGTGTAGGGTAGGTTGGCCCCAGTTGTGTGGCCTGGTAGCTTGGTGGCGGGTAGGAATGGGATGTGGATGACCCATAGCATGACTGCACCTTTGTCAGGTGCAGAGGCTCATCGGTCAACCTTGTTGTGGTGGCCAGCTGCTTTAATCTCCCCCAGATCACTGTCTCATAGATGATCCTCTGGGCGTGGATTTGTTGGCATTCATCCGTTTCCCCAGGTCGTCAAACATATCCTGGGGCTTTTGTAGGGCCTGCTCAACTTGTTTAAGGAGCGGATCTGGCTGCGTCTGGGTCTTGCACCGATATCTACGTCATCTTGAAGCAAGCTGAATTCAGCCTCACTCTTGCTTCAGTTCGCGGATTAGTGCTGAGGTTGAGGTCTGATGTTGTAGACTGTTGGAGGAGAGAGAGAAAAGATTTATGTTAATAACATGTTTTGTAATATTTTTATTTTTTCTTTATTCTAGTTCCCAACAACGGTGGAGGAGTGGCAGACTATTGCTGAGGAATTTGAACGTAGGTGGAATTTCCTCAACTGCGGTGGAGCCATTTATGGCAAACATATCCGCAATAACCCACCTGCCCACAGCGGATCCTTTTATTCCAATTATAAGGTCTTATTTTAGTATAGTGCTCATGGCGGTGGTGGCCAATTATGAGTTTATTTTTGTTGATGTGGGCAAAAATGGCTGGGCTTCTGATGGAGGGTCATTTAAACAAACCCTCTTCTATGAGAGACTTGACACCAACCGTCTGAATTTGCCAACTACAGCGTCAACGAAGCACGGCCTAAACTACATTTTTGTTGCTGATGAGGCGTATGCTCTCCATGAACACTTACTGAAGCCATATGCGCAAAGGGGCCTGACTAAAGAAAAGCACATCTTCAACTACCGTTTATCCAGGGCACGAAGTATAGTGGAAAACACCTTTGGCATTCTCTGCAACAGGTTCAGAATTTTCCATACGGCTATAAATCTTCGTGTGGACAAAACAGATTCAGTTTTCTTGGCCTGTTGTGTCCTCCTCAATTTCCTCTGCAAAACTATGTCTATACAACAGAGAACAGTAGACACAGCTATGGAAGACGACCTGTACCATCACAGGAGACAGTGCAAATGCCCTCTGTGGCCCCATCTACAGTTTTGGAGACAACGGGGACTGCGCGGGCTAAAGAGCTCAGGGAGCAATACCTGGCCTACTTTAATGCAGTGGGGGCAGTTCCATGGCAGGAGGACAGTATCCGCTAATATTATATGGACAATTGTAGACTAGTGAACTTTTAAAAACATTTGGCATGGTGTGTATGCACTATGTCTGTACTTACCATATCCAAAGAGGACGGTTGTTCTGTTTCAGCGGGGTCTTTTGGCTGCTTCTCAGGGACACTCTCGACCATGAGCGCTTGTGAAGCTCTGTGCGGCTCCTGCAGTAACTTGAGGAGGTCGAAGTACCACAAGGTACTGGTGTATACTTCATCTGCCCCCGCTCCAGAAGCCCACAACGCCTGCTGTTCTTTATTCCCTTTGACGTACACCGTACGTAAATTCTGGATTTTAGCATTCCCCACTTCGGGGAAGCCTCATCATGGAAGTCACGAGCTCTTCAATTGCTGCAGCTCTATTGTATTTATTGCTGTAGTCGGGCCCCATTATGTGCCACAGACATTCGTAGGCGCTCGTGAAAACCGGTGACAAATTGGCGCTCTAGCACTGGTCATTTCTGTGGGAAAACAGAACAAAACAGAACAAAAAATGTTTGTAAAATGTGAAAGTTTTAATGTTTTACCAGTTGAATTATTTTAAATTAGTTGATATTTGGGTAGGGTTAGGGGGGGAGAAGGGTAGGGTTAGCATGCTTATCGGCCACATCGGGATTCTGCGGTTGCAGGCTTCCGGCGTCGGCATTTCACCCGGCGGCCTTTTTCTGGCAGTTGGAGTGGCTCCCCTATTTAGATTTTGGACTGTGCTGCAGCCCTGTCACCACTGTACCCAACCCCTGGAAAACATGCACTGTTAGGGGTGCACTGCTATAGCCAACTATAGGGTTCATTATTAATTCTGTTATCCAGTGCATAAGGAGGCCAATATGTACATGTATGTCTAGGGCGGTTCTAGGCTCTTCTGCTGCTCCCCCAGACTCCCGGTTTGCTCCCATGCTCTGGACTGGTGCCCACATGTGAAATAAATACATTTAGCTCAGACAGGGTGGACCTACTGCCGCATCTAATGGCTTAGTGTAATCGCTGGTCCTGTATATGCTGGAATTATGACACACAATATACTTTGTATGACGCATATTAAAACTGGATAAGTGCTAATTATGCCCTCTTCAAGGACTGGCCACACTCTAAAATCAAGCATTTAGAAACACCCCTCTAGAAATCCCGCGTTTGCCCCTGCATGTGGTATGATATATTGACATTGAGAATGTTGATATGTTCAGAATGTTAACACTGACATAATGTCAACCTTTTCATCATGTCGACATTCATAAAGTTGACATGCTTATTTTAGTCTAACCATAATTGCAGCCTAACCATTGTGAATAATGACATTAAATGTTAACATTATGGACATGTCGACATTCTGACCGAACATATCCACATTTTGAATGTTGACATCAAACATCCCATTTGGGATGGATGATTTTAAATTTAAATAGTGATGGAACAGGGTTCCAATCCGGATCAGACCCGGAACTTACCCCTTTCATACTGAGTCGGTGCCAGTCACACCGGAGCCCTGTCTGCGGTGACCCGGTTCTTCCGGCATTGCAGTGAACACTTTGAGATGATGTCATCTCCAAGCACCACTGAAGCCGACCAATCGGGTGGCTTGTGGCACGATCCGGGTCATCGTGACCCAGATTGCGCCATTTGCACTGCAAGGTGCCACGGGAACGACTCGTGGCCAACCCGGCAAACGGAATGGGACTGAAATACAGCTGGTTCAAATCCTGACGGCCGTTGGTAAGTACCCTAACCCGGCCCTCTCCCCCCTCTAACCCTAACCCTCCTTTCCTAGTGCTTAACCCTAACCTCCCCCCAGAAGTGCCTAAACCTAGCCGCCTCCTCGCACCCTAAACCTAACCCTCCCGAGGGGCTGCCTAACCCTAACCTCCCTCCAGGGGTGCATAAACCTAACCCACCTCTCTGCACCCTAAACCTAACCCTCCTGGGGGGCTGTCTAAGCCTAACCTCCCCCCTAGTGCCTAACCCCCCTTGCCCTAGCCTAACCCTAACTTTCCCCGGGTGGGGCCTAAGCCTAAGTCCCCCCATGAGTCCCTAAACCTAACCCCCCCCTCCCCAGGCTAAGTGTTATACTTACCCATCAGCGGACGACCAGGATGGTGGGGGTTGGTCCTCCAGCGTCGGGATTAAGATAGGCGTCGGCATTTCAACTCCTATCTTAAGTCCCTTGTCGGGCAGGTCCAGTTTAGACCGGCGGCATTGCGTCCGCCGGTCTATTGACTGCATCCCCCAGCAAACTTCCTGAGTTGGATCTCCGGGTCACTGGACCCGGGTGGATCCATTTACACAGACGAAAAACCTGTGTTGATGCGCATCAACCCGGGATTTTTAGGTCAGTGTAAAAAGGGGTAGTAGTCTCGTGGGGGGAAAAAGCAGTGTTAGATCACACAAGGTGCAGAACACATAACTGACCTGTAAGGTCACTGCACATGACTAGGCAGACCATGGCACAAGGACACAAATTATTTATTTATTTATTAACAGTTATTTATATAGCGCACACATAATCCGCAGCGCTTTACAGAGAATATCTTGCCATTCACTGATATCCCCAGTGGAGCTTACAAACTATGGCCCTCATTCAGAGCCGCTCGTTAGCGGCAGTACGCTCATTCCGAGCGATGTTTGCACATCTGCGCATGCGTACGCTTTTTAGTACGCATGCGCGAACCAGTCAGTGCGGCCGAAAATCGTTTGTACGCTATATAGCGAGTGCCTGCTATTTTGAGTGACAGAATGAGGCGTATGTGGGTGGTAACAGGGGAAGGTGCTTGAAAATGGGGAGTGGAGATCCGAACGCAGGCGTGCTTAAAGGTCAAAACGGGCGTTTTATGGGTGTGTATATTTAAAACAGCAGCGTCAATGACCACGTCACTGGGTTATTTTAGAGCCAGAACTGCTCGCAAATTTGTGGTAGCAAACACCAACCACAAGAATAGCGAGCAGTTCATACGCTGGTCGATGTACTCGATTAATCTAATAAATAGCGGACATGACGTATGGTGCGAGTGGCCAGGGGGCGTTTTTAACAAATAAACGAGCGTATGTTTTGCTCGTTCGTTCAGACTTAGAGGTGTGAACAGACTGCAATGTGCGTACGGATCATTTGAATAGCCACCCCTTGTTTTTAAACGAACGACCGCAAATAGCGAACGGCTCTGAATGAGGGCCCATATTCCCTAACACATGTACACACTATGGTCAATTTTGCGGGGACCCAATTAACCTACCAGAATATTTTTGGAGTGTGGGAGGAAACCAAAGTACCCATAGGAAACACACGCAAGCACAGGGAGAATATACAAACTCCACACCGTTAGGGATATAGTGGCAATCGAACCCATGACCTCAGTGCTGTGAGGCAGTAACGCTAACCATTACACCGTCTGTGGTTAACATGTTCATGCTCCACTTTCCAATAACCCGACTACTTCATTATATTTACTGGCTAGAATATATGATTGTTAAAAAGAAATCTATCATTAGAGATGAGCGGTTCGGTTTTGCTGAAAACCAAACACACACGAACTTTAGGGTTCCAAGTCGAGCTGAGTCGCGGCTCGGATCACTTTTTGGGTTCTGAGCAGAAACGAGTCCCGGCCCGGGTCTGCCTGTAACTACAGATCTTGGATCTAAAAACCAGATCTCGAATTTTGGATTACATGCAAACAGGTCCTAATTACATGATTTTAGCTGTTTTTATGAATTGTAAAGAAATCCAAACCGAAACCGGACCAAAACACTGGAGAGCGGTTTTGCCTAAACCAAAACACGTGGGTCCATGCACATCTCTAAATATTATTATGTAGAGTTTTGTTACATACTGAGCAGTGCCTAAATAGAAAATACAGGAACAAACGTGCAGATTATTGTTTAAAGATCTGTTAATTGAATTAGTACATTGCAAATTCTACCTGGTACAGTATACAAATATTATTAGAAAAAACAGCAAAATTAAAAAAAAAAAATCGAAAGGTTTTAATGTATTATTCATTTGGGTTTGCAATCAGGGGGTTATAAGAGAGGAGGGGGCCCATGTGCAGTCACCATCCTGGGCCCCCTCCTCTCTTTCCAGCAGCCGGCAGCGCATTGAGCGCAACGCGGGCATCAGTAGACTCTGGGCACTAGTCTGTGCCCAGAATCTACTGTGCATGCGCAGGTCACCGGGAAAATAACATGGCCGCCATTTTCCTGGTGATTTCCCCACTGCGCATGTGCAAAACACTGGTAAAATAGCCGCGGCGGCCATTTTCTAGGCATTTTGTGGAGGACTGTGATACCTGGCGCAGGACTTTGGAGAGGTAAGTATTAGAAAATATGGGTGCAGGGTGTGAGGTGTGGGCCACCCTGGACCCAGGAGTCCGTATGCCTAGCTCTGCACCCATTATAAATACGCCCCTGTATGTAATAACAAAACCTATGCTACAAGCGCCAAAATAATGTGCAGCTCCCTTAGATAATCAAAAGTTTATTACAATAGCATATAATACTATGCTAACCCTACCCCTCCCCTAACCCTCCGCTTCCACCACCTAACTCTAACGCTCCACTGCTACCACCTAATCCTAACCCTCCGCTTCCACCACCTAACCCTAACCCTCCACTGTCACCACCTAATCCTAACCCTCTGCTGCCGTCACCTAACCCACTGCTGCCAACACCCTCTGCTGCCGCCACCTAACCCTCCACTGCCGACACCTAACCCTCTGCTGCTACCACCTAACCCTAACCCTCCGCTGCCGCCACCTAACCCTAACCCTCCACTACCGCCACCAAACCTTAACCCTCTGCTGCCGCCACCTTACCCTAACCTTCTACTGCCATCACCTAACCCTCCACTGCCACCACCTAACCCTAACCCTCCGCTGCCGCTACCTAACCTTAACCCTCTGCTGCCGCCACCTAACCTTAACCCTTTGCTGTCGCCACCTAACCTTAACCCTCTGCTGCAGCCACCTAACCCTCCACTGCCACCACCTAACCCTAACCCTCCACTGCCACCACCTAACCTTAGCCCTTTGCTGCCGCCACCAAACCCTAACCCTCTGCTGCCGCCAACAAACCCTCCACTGCCGACATCCAACCCTCCGCTGCCGCCACATAATCCTAACCCTACACTGCCGCCACCTAACCCTAACCCTCCACTGCCGACACCTAACCCTCTGCTGCCGCCACCTTACCCTAACACTCTGCTGCCATCACCTAACCCTAACCCTCCACTGCCACCACCAAAGCCTAACCCTCTGCTGCCGACACCTTACCGTAACCCTCCACTGCTGACACCTAGCCCTAACCCTCCACTGCCACCACCTAACCCTAACCCTCCGCTGCCGCTACCTAACCTTAACCCTCTGCTGCCGCCACCTAACCTTAACCCTTTGCTGTCGCCACCTAACCTTAACCCTCTGCTGCAGCCACCTAACCCTCCACTGCCACCACCTAACCCTAACCCTCCACTGCCACCACCTAACCTTAGCCCTTTGCTGCCGCCACCAAACCCTAACCCTCTGCTGCCGCCAACAAACCCTCCACTGCCGACATCCAACCCTCCGCTGCCGCCACATAATCCTAACCCTACACTGCCGCCACCTAACCCTAACCCTCCACTGCCGACACCTAACCCTCTGCTCCCGCCACCTTACCCTAACACTCTGCTGCCATCACCTAACCCTAACCCTCCACTGCCACCACCAAAGCCTAACCCTCTGCTGCCGACACCTTACCGTAACCCTCCACTGCTGACACCTAGCCCTAACCCTCCGCTGCCGACACCTAACCCTAACCCTTCACTGCCACCACCTAATCCTAACCCTCTGCTGCTGCCCACCTAACCCTAACCCTCCGCTGCCACCACCTAACCCTCTGCTGCTGCCACCAACCCTAACCCTCCACTTCCGCCACATTACCCTAACCCTCCGCTGCTGCCACCTAACCCTAACCCTCCACTGCCACCAACTAACCCTGTCCCTTCACTGCCATATACAAATATTAATAAAAATTATGATAAATTATGATGATATAATCAATTTGTATCCCACCCTCACCCCTCCTAAATAGGAACTGCACAACATACAAGCAAATATAAAAAGCCCTTGGTACTGTAGAGATGGCCATTAGTATACGTCCCATAAAACAAATGGGCAATGTTTTTTTTTTAAATATTACTTCACTTGATTTGTTTATCATATATAAATGTTCTGATTGGGTGCCATAAAAGTAATTAAAATAATATGTTTTATTAAAGCCAACATGCAAATGGCCTCACTTAGAGTTTGAAATATAAGATATGAAAACCAAAACATAGCAGATATTGATGGGAATATTGCATTTTTTTTTGTTTATTTTGGCAAATGCACTTAGCAAAGGAATTACTGCAATTTACTAAATGCCTCTATTCAACATTAGTAACTATTATGACCGGTATTGGCAGCCACTATAATATGCTACTTAATTTGCCATTATTGTAACATTTTTATTATATGTCTTAAACGAAATGACTTAAGTCATGTTCTTTTTAGAAACTGAGAATATCTATTCAGATTCCTTATTAATACTTTATTTGCAACACTTTATTTTATCCTCAAGAATAAGTGTCAGAGATGTAGGAAGTGTCTTTAACCGTGTTTAGTGTCTTTAGTTTACATTTTTCCTAAGCTGTAGTTATGATTTCAGTCTGAAAATGTTTATTTTATGAGATTTTGTTGATCTTTGCAATAAAAAAATGGTTTAATAAAACGTGTAATAAGGAAATGAGACTTCATATTTGTGTCTGTCTCTTGTTAGAATCCGGACGGGATTCCCACAAGGACTGAGTTGTTTTATATGGTGTTTGATCAATCTGATACTCTTGAAGTCTTCAGTTCTGATGCATGGAGATCTGAGTGGATATCTCCCCTTTGTTGTGATGCCAGGATACATATTTAAGGGCTATCCATCTAAATGTCAAAACTAACAAATTAGATTTGTATCCGTAAAACATGGGTTTGTTGTTAATACAGAATGATACCATTGGTGGTCACAAAGTATATAAATAGATTATTCATTCTTGAAGAGTTTATTGAAAGCAAATACAATTTGCTGTGTTGCAGTAGTACAAACATGAATACAAAATTGCAAACTGGCCATGCACTAACACAATTCTGAAGTTACATAGTTTGCCCTAAACAACCATAGCATAAAGCACTGGTCAACCAGTAGTGCAGGACCCAGAATCTGTTGTTAAGTTTTGCTGACTGCCATATAGCCAATACTTATTATATGGTAAATACTTCTTCAGGGGTTCCAGAACAATGTCACACTGACCTAATGGGATCCTATCAACAACAACAAAAAGAAGTTGAACACCACTACCGTAGAGGATAGAAAATGAAATAACAAAGCTAATTTGTTTTTTACTAAGATTTAGTGACAAACTGGAAAAAATGTGGTGATACAACGCGTTTCATTATACACAACTACACCTAATTATGTGATATGCCTATACACCGATCAGCCATAACATTAAAACCACCTGCTCACTTGCCCACTGCAGGCACTTGCAGCTGTGGACAAGGGTCAGCATGGGCACTCTGACTGATCTGTGGCTATGCAGACCCACACGCAGCAAGCTGCGATGCTCTGTGTGAGCTGACACCTTTCTATCATAGCCAGCAGTAACTTTTTCAGCAATTTGTGTTACAGCAGCTCTTCTGTGGGACTTGCCAATTTTTCCTGCTTCCAACACATGAACTTTATGAACGGTCTGCTCACTTGCTGCCTAGTACAGTGTTGGCTAACCTTGACACTCCAGCTGTTGTTGAACTATATATCCCAGCATGCCCTGCCACAGTTTTAGCATGACCTAATAGCAAAACTGTAGCAGTGCATGCTGGGTTATGTAGTTCCATAACAGCTGGAGTGTCAAGGTTAGCCAACACTGGCCTAGTATATCCCACCCCTTGACAGGTGCCATTGTAATGAGATAATCAATGTAATTCACTTCACCTGTCAGTGGTCTTAATGTTATGGCTGATGGGTGTACAATGGACCAGGCCTTTGTTCCACATTTTGCTGTTTGTCTGCATAGAAATTTGCAGACACATTCTGCCAGCTTCTGGTAATTGTGTTGGTTGCAAAATGTAAAAACTTTACCTCAATGTCTTTAGTTAAAATGTTCCTTTTTTTCTCCAGAAAACATTGCGCATTAAAGTCTCATTTACTGTATGTCTTGAAGAATTCATGACAGTATGAAATGGCACTGGTGCAAATTGTATACTATTAAAAGTAGCAGGCAAAATCTGATTACTGACTAAGGGCCTGATTCAGACCCGCGCGAGAGCGCACAGCGCTCGCAAGCGGGTCGATGTTCCCCCACTGCGCATGCGCTGCCTCTGGCATGCACATACGTGAGCCCCAGCGAGCGATGGCAGCTCCGTCGCTCCAGGGGCTCACTACAAGACAGGACAACTGTCGATGTTGATTGACAGCTCGCCCTGTTTTGTAGGCAGGGAGGGGGGTTGGCTGCACAAACACAGGCATTCCCTTAGGAATGCCTGCCATTTGTGGGCGGCCCTACTGACATCACTCGTGATGTCAGTAGTGGACTTCCTGCTCTATTAGAGCAGGAAGTCCACTCGGGCTTGCTGAAGCCGAGACCCTCCTGCAGGGTCTCGTCGCAAGCCCGATGGTCGTGATAATCGCGACCATCACCAGGCCGCTTGTACTAGCTGTGGGTGGTCACCCACAGCTTTGCGAGTGGCCTGGAGGCCGAAAAAAAAACAAAAAAACGCCCTGATTCAGAGCGAGCGCTCGCAAACAGTAAGCGCCTCTGAATCAGGCCCTAAGACTCCAACATTAGAGATACTTTGACTCCTGCTTGAATTTTAACAATTCCAAACATTCTATTTCCACCCAGTTGAATTCCTTGCAATATATTGTGAAGGAAACCTTTAGGCCTGATTTAGAGATAGACACAGTAGCTACAGACTCCGTCTTTGTACACAGAGGCTGTGCGATAATATGCTAATGCTGCAGAAGGTTTTGCGCAAATAGATGCTTACTGCTGACTTCTCTGATCCGCTGCTGTGTCAGAGGACTCAGCATTGGGTCATCTGCGTGACCATCGGCCATCTGAGTAACCCTCAGGGCCAGTGAAGCTGCGTCCAAGGACACATAGCCCCATTTATTAATTAACCTAAATACCAGTGTCATATTTCGCTTAGTATCGCAGTGACAAATGTATATATGCCACTGGTATTCATCATTACTTACCTTGTCGGTAAGGTACAGCAGCGTCCTCCTCATCGGCAGGGTTCTCCACACACCTACTGGCAGCAACGGACTTCTATGTCATGCGCATGTGCGATGGTCAGTCTGCGCATGTTGCACGACTGTTTAACCCAGCGGGGACCAGGTAGTGTCTGGAAGGCTTCGCTGAAAGACTGCCCATTTACAGCAATGGGGCTCGCTTTGCTCTCGCCATCGAAAGATAGCAAAAGCGATGCAGTGACCAACAGCGGTAATCTTAAATTACCGCTGTTTGTTAGATATTGAAAGGATGACATAACCCCTTTAGTGATGCTAAAGGGGATATGTATTGTTGTTAAAAGGGGCCCACAGTCACAGGACACGCTCCATCTTCTGGGACGCTTCCTGTCGCCGCCCTCAAACGCCAGCAGCATGTCAGTCATCATGCGCAGATCTAAAAACATTGGAGAGGCACTTAAACCATCAGGTTTGCATACATCTTTAAATTAGGCCCAGTGTTGCTATTGAAGTTCTGTGTAGAATCAGGCACCGGTCCCAGATCCACGTCAGTTCATCCATCTCTGCTCCTCATAAGGAGGAGGAAGGGCCAAGCTACTGTAATCTGTGCATGTGACCGTAAAAACAGGCTAAACTGCGCAAAATGAAGAGCATGATGTCATAAAGCAGGACGATCTGACTTTCAACAATGGGTAGTAATTGTCATCTAGACTAACTCTAGTTTGATGTTGTAGATAACATTGTAATTGTATGTGTAGATGACGAGGTAAATTTACTAAAGTGAGAGTTTTTAGAAGTGAGTTTTAAAAGTGATGTTGCCCATAGCAACCAATCAGATTCTAGCTATTATCTTCTAGGAGGTGCTAGTTAAATGTTAAGTAGAATCTGATTGGTTGCTATGGGCAACATCACTTTTAAAACTCTCTTCTAAAAACTCTTACTTTAGCAAATTTACCCCGACATGTCAATTTTAATAGGTTCTAAGAAAATATTTCCCCCTAAAGCAAGAGGAACTCACCATCACAACAATGCATTACAATGGACTTGTGCTGGATAACACAAACTGAAAAGGTTAAACAATAAAAAAAGAGAAGTGAAAAAAATATATATATTTGTTCCACTGGTTGCCAATCCAATTCCCATTTACTCGACTGAACAGTTATGTGGGAATGGAGAGCTTGTATTTGATATATGGACTTGTATACAGGAAGGTTCAATGTAGCCAGAGGTCACGGTATGGTGGGACTATTAAACTGGAACAAGAAAAATCTTTTCTGATAAACTGGAGTATGCGATAGGATGAGGAATATGGTCTGACAGCTCTGGGACTATTCCGGAGAATATAATATTATTCAAAGTTGAGTATATTTACAAGATCGACTAATATATGATACATGATATCTATAGTGAAATATTGATGTGAGTATATGTACGTAGAGCTAAATGTATCAGTACAGACATATTTTGTCATTTTATTTTGGTGCTAGATTCTGAACCACCGACATGTAGATTATTTTGCTATTTTCTCCTTTCATACAATAAATAAATACAATGGAACAAATTTTTATATGATTCTTAATAAATTAGTTTTACAGTCCTGATTTGCACTGTTGTCTATTCAAATGATGGGGTATATTTAACACAAGCAGCAGGGCGTCAGCAACCAAGTGTTAGGTGACAATTGAGGAGTTAGGAGTAAATGATAATGTAAGTAGGGAGAGGAGAAGCACGTGAGGGACGAGGGCCCTGCTCGTGAGAGCTTACATTCTAAAGGGGAGGGGCAGACAGACAGGGGCGACACAGATGGGGTAGATAGTGAGGAAGGAGCAATGAGCAGTGGGTTAGGATACAAGCAGCAGAATGTGTGTGCTTAAGATGACCTGATGTTATGTAAAATTAAGCCCTTCATTCATCTAGCTCTATGACAGAAAATATATTGTTTATGCGTTATTTACATGAGAGATGTACAAAATAAAAAAGTTGCACTATAATTTTTGTCTGTTACATTTCAGCATCTAAATACATCTAGCTAAAAATGCAGCTATTATGTATGTATTATGGATGTTTGTAATGGTTCAGTAGTCAAGATCACTGATTGACACTAAGACATGTGCTGGATTGCAAGCCCAGTAGTGTCCCACAAACTGAGAATTAGATTGTAAGCTCCATTAGGCAGGAGCACCTGCCATAGTACAGTACTTACACAGTCCCTACTGACAGTGAAAATAATCTATTTGCAACTGTTTACCAGCCAGACTCTCCTTGAAACAATGCAATAATTACACACGGACACCCAGACACAGGGCAGAGAGCGATGCCAGGCTCCAAGACTGTGTCTGTACTCCCCATTAAACCTATTAGGTCTCCATTGTTAGCCCATTAAAAGTTATCACAGATGGTGACAAATCTACTCTTGTCTATGACCAGTAAGACCTCTATTTCGGTTGTATATTTTACATCAAGCAATCAGAGCTGCAGGCATCATTGGCTCGATGTGTACAGCTGCACACGACATGCGGGAGATAATAGCAGCTCTTGGCATGCTGATATGTACTTAGAATATAAACTGGTATTTAAAGTGGAAACAGAACTGAACGCTGAATGCTGCTGTAGCTCTGTTCTTTCCCCTGCTGCCTTACATGGGCTGAGGTGAAATGCCCCATACTCCGCAGCTAATGGTTCCCATCATCTAGTATAGTTCTTATGGCTATTTGTTCACTCTGCACCACAGTAGCATCAGTATTCATAGCCTGAGAACAGGCTGATGGCGGAACGTTACAATTGCAACAGAAGTAAAAGATCCTATTTTGCAATTTCTTGTGCAGGTTCTTTGCTTCTACCTACGACTGTCCCCCTCCCCTTCACCATCACTTAGTGCCCCTCAGCATACCGAGTTGGGCAGGTTTCTGTGCACGGGGCACAATTGCCATTTTATAACAAATAGCGCATACACAGATGCCAAATTACGCAGTTTTGTGTATCTCCATCCAGTGGCATCACAAGTGGGATGCGGGCCGTACCCGGGTGTCACCTACTGAGGGGTGACACCAAGGTGCAGACTCCCCCTCAGTGACAAGAGCCGGGTGCTGAAGTATAGTAAGTGCAGCACTCGGCACCTGACATTGTGAGGGAGCCGGCACTGCACACAGGGCGGTCCGCACCTCCTGCACCCCTCCCCCCAGCAAAACCACTGGACCATGGGGGCTCGGACCATGAGGCCAAGCCCTTCCCAGGGTGGTTACGCCCCCTGCCGTGAGACCACGCCCCCATTTCGGCACCAAACACACGGCATCCCTACCCGCACCGAGTGACACAGCGGGGAGGGACGCCACTGTCTCTATACCATTCTGAGTTGAGCAGAACTGGGCCAGATCTGTGTTTCCGTGACATTGGGTGGTAACTGGGCGCTGACGATGTGACAGTGAGGCTGGTGCTAGTGCCAATAGTAACGATGATGACTGCTGTGGCTGACATAAAGTCAATGGCCTTATGGCATTCCGCTTGCAGGTGCACAAAACCCTGCATTACCCATATGGATTCTTGCATTAGCATAGGGAAGTAAATCTAGCTTCCGCGACCAGACGCAACTACAGCCACTTTGCGTCTGACTCATTATCAGCTACAGTATGTCTATATGTGAAACGCATAATGTAACGGAGACGCTGAATTCTCCAAAAGTAATAGCTGCAGTAAGATAGTCTTGACTGTGGCATGTACGTAAACTCCTGACACCAGTTCCAACGACATAATTCCCTTGACCCGTTCCTCATACTACATTATAACCTTCACAGGGGACCCTCCTCCTCACAGGGGACCCTCCTCCAGAGCTGCGTGTACTGCGCCACCTTGAATTTGACACAGCGTTGGATGTCTGATAAACAATTCACACACTGGTGCTTGTCTCATTTTAAATGCCCAATAGAATTCACCGCATCCACTGCTGCCTGACACATGCCTCTGCTTTCTTCTTGCAGATGTGCATTGGGCCCCCTCGACCAAACAACTCCTCACAGATAACAAGGGGATTACCAACGCACAATTCTCCTAAAAGTTAAGCCTGACCAGGGTCAGAATGATCAGGCGATTTCACCATAAAAACATTTTCTGTGGAACAAAGCTTTTCCTCTATGTAGTAGGATACTCCATAGAGAAAGAACTTTATTCCACAGAGACAGTTTTTATGGTGAATTCGCCTGAATTTTACTTTGCCTGAGTCTTACTTTGCCACCAAAAGCCTTTATTTTAACACATTGGTGTATACAAGAAGGCTTGTAAAAGATGTGCTTTATGCATAAAAAAGACCATTGTTACCCTGACCTTATTGAGGGAATTACTAATCCACTCCTTGCTGATATTTCCTTAATTTTAGAAGACTATTGTAAAGTAAAGGATAATCCCTGAAGAAGTCTAATCAGACGAAACGCGTAGGGTAATGTATTTGAAATTCACTTTCAAAGCAATAGGGAAGAACAATGTCTCTATAAGGGTGAATTACATTTACTCAAAAGTGAAATGTTGTATGACAAATTGCCAAATTTGATTTTATGTTTTATAAAAGTACTATTTTAAAAAATTGTGGTTATAAAAGTTTTTAATTGTTTAAGGGTGTCAATAATATTTTCATTAATTGTATGGGCTTTTGATACAGATAAATTTAATGAACAAATATACCAAGTACCTGGCTAAAATCTAGATGAGCGGGTCCGGTTCTCTGGGACCTGGACCCACCCAAACTTCACATTACTAGCCGAGATCCAAGCACGGCTCGGGAGTTCCCACCTTATTCAGATCCCAAAACGAGGCAAAACATCTTCCTACCGCTATCAGATTCTCGTGGGTTTTGGATACTATAAAAGGTACCTGGTCATCGGCGCCATGTCACTCCAGCAGTGGAGAGTGTAGTGAATGGATTTGCTGTGTCCATCCAAGGGCTGCTGTATCTGTCCAGGGCAGCAGCTGTTGTGTCCATCCAGGGGTTGCTGTGTCCATCCAGGGCAGGGACTGATGTGTGCATCCAGGGGTTGCTGTGTCCATCCAGGGCAGGGACTGCTGTGTCCATCCATGGCAGGGACTGCTGTGTCCATTTAGGGGTGCTCTATCCCGCCAAGCGTGTCCAGTGTATAAAAAATAAAAGCTCATATAATTTGTGCTGTACCCCAGTGTACTATATTATTATTATTATTTTACTGTGACACTGCCGGTGAGACCGCAGTGTAATATTCATACATCTATTGTTTGTGAAACTGTAAGTGGTAGCACAGTGTATAATAAATATTGTTACACTGTAAGTGGAAATGCAGTGTATTCGTGTATTTGTGTAGCTGACGCTAATAAGGATGTTGTTGATGAGGATGTTGTTTGTGTAAATCAGGCACCAGTGGAAGAAACAGTTGTTGCCCATGATAAGGAAAAGCCCATTGTCATGCCTGGGCACAAGACAAAAAAAATCCACTTTTGTGTGGAATTATTTCTACCCAAATCCAGACAACAATTGTCAAGCCATCTGTACCCTTTGTAAAAGCCAGAGTAAGTAGAGGTAGGAACCTTAACCATCTAGGAATCTCCTCCATGTTACGTAATCTGCAGCGCATCCATCCAAAAAGTTTTCAAAATTCAGAAACTTTGTCTCAAAAAGTACCAACAAGCAGTCCAGTGTCAGCTAGCTCCCTTCTTTCTGCTAGATTCAAGCACCTGCAATCTTCACCACCAACACCTTCATCAACAATATCAACCATGAAGCGATTGGTTTGTTTGGGCCCCCACAAAACAAGCTACAAATTGGCAGCTGACATTGCTGGCAATGATCGCTATGTGCACAAACTGGCTTTACAGAGGAAAGATGTTGTCGTCATCATCATCCAATTCCTCACCCATATCAGTGCGTACATCATCTTCACACAATATTAATTTGTCCCCGCTGGAATCCACCATCTACCAAATGTAGTTCATTTTGATGGACATCATCTTTTCCACACTTTGAGGAAGTAGCCTCCTACGCCAATCGCTGACAAGGTTCCTGGCTGTGCTGAAAACTCTTTGAGTACACACTGGAGGGTGGGCAGCTCAAGTAAAGCTAAGCCAGCTTGTGCGAGGGCCTCCAAATTGCCTTTTTTTCCTGCCAATAGTCAAACGGACTGTCTGGCATGGCTATTTGGATGCTATCTTTAAAAAATTTAAAATAGTCCTTAACTATTCTTTGAATGGTGACCATATCAGATGGAGTCATGGTAGAGGTCTAGATAATTGTAGGCAATTCGTTTAGAACTGACCAGATGTCAATACTTGGTTGTGTTGACTCATCTGCATAATCAGTAGGTCTTTTGGGAAAGTTAAGTTTTTTCTCGGTAGATGCACTTGCTGAAGAAACTGAAGGAGAAGCCATAACTGCATCATGTGCCACTTGAGCTGACAATTTGCTTACCAACAGCTCTTTGCATCTTTTCATATCTGTGTCCATTGGAAAGAAAGACACAACGTATAACTTAAACCTTAAATCTTGCATTTGTTCTGTTCAGTTTGTCCACATATCTGTGGTTAAGTGGACAGTGGGTACAGAAACATTTTGGAGGCCACTAATTAAGTTTCTTTTAATGTCCCTGTACAGGTTGGGAATCGCTTTTCTAGTGAAGTGGAATCTAGATGGGATTTGGTAGCGGGGACACAGGACCTCAATTTACTGTCTAAAACCCACTGCATTATTGGTGGATATTGGATGCACATCTAATACCAGCATAGATGTTATAGTGTCAGTGATTCGCTATGCAACTGGGTGACTGCTGTTCTACTTGCTCCCCCTTGCAAAGGATTGTTTAACAGTCAATTGTTTTTTAAAGTACTACTAGTAGTCTTCCTGGTCCCCTTCTGGGATGAAAATCCACTCCCAGCAGCATAGCGCTTAAGCATTCTTCTGGGGCAAGTACTGATGTGAATGATTTAAATATTTTTGTAAATGCTTCCCCTCCCCTCCTTTCTCATAAATTTGCTTCGGAATCAAAAATTTTTATAAAATGTTCTACCAATCAAATCTTCCTTTCCCTGCCTTCAACTACATATATACTCCAACTCCCTCAAGCCTCTTGAATAATAAAAACATTTGTTTCTGTTTTCTGATGTGCCATGTTGGAAGTTGAACTGCCACTGCAGCTGCAATCTTTGACATGTGGTTGCTGAATGCCAAAAATGTCCAGAAATGTTTATGGCCACAGACAGCTTCTCCTGCATGCCCCTTTAATTTGAAAAAATATTCTGAACCATCAAGTTGAATTTGTGGGCAAAACATGGGACATATTGTTCACCCATGCTCTCCGTTCCTCCCTCATAAATTTGCTTCAGAATCAATAAATAAAAATAAATTTACTACCAATCAAATCTTCCTTTCCCTGCCTTCAACTACATACATACTCCAACTCCCTCAGGCCTCTTGAATAATAAAAAAAATGTTTTCATGATGTGCCATGTTGGAAGTTGAGCTGCCACATGTTTGTGCTGCCCACTGCTGCCGCTTAGCTTAGGCCAGATATCTTGGTGCAAATTTTGGGTCTAAACCGGATGAAAACAATATTGCGAGGTTTGAGGTGGTCTAAATTGACTGGAAACAAGTGGAAATTCATTTTATTGAGGTTAATATTGTAGGAACAAAAAAACCCCAACAAATTATGTGATTTTAGCAGTTTTATAAATTAAAAAAAAAAATACAGATCCAAAACCAAAACACGGGGGTTGGTGCACATCCCCAATAAAATAAATATTATATATATATATATATATATATATATATATTTATGCCTTAGTACATGTTCTCCACAAGCCAATTGCATGCCATAAACATATCAGGAAAGATATTAGTTTCCTGCAAGCTGTTGTCTGCATGTATAATACTTGTTGTTAGAAAAGTGGAGGTAAAATATACTAACCAGCATTGTCATAGTTCCCTTGAAACATGATATTCTGATGAAAGTTGCCATGAGATAAAAAGCTCAGGATAATAGCAGAGATTGTTATGAAGGAGGCTGAAATTCTATAGTTTACCATTTCTGTTCCTATGTAAACTCTGACTAGTGCAGGCTGTTACAGAACTGTGCTGCTGGTGCGTTACAGGTCAGACGGAGGGCATCTATCAATTTGCTGCCTTTCCCAACATCTGCCGAAATCTCACACGCCATTATATCATTCCTTAAGGTTCTTGAGTTCTGGATTCAGCTGATGTCAGTAGGCAACACAGTTATACACTATATCACTGACTACAGGTAGTGTCAATTAAATATGTTGAAAATAAGATCTTTGAGTCCTCAAAGCTTGTTACCTTGTTATACATTTGAGATTTGACAGCAAATCACATTGCTTGGAAACACAGGATGTCTACAGGAAAATATAGAGTCTCTCTTCTTTTACACTGATTGCTCATGAGGTAGCCATTGTGTGGGAGGAACCAAAACTTATGATAGTACATACTATAATTATCTGGAAACAATTGACATCACTGATGCTTTAGGCACAAACCTCAGTGATGTACCTAGTATATGGTAAATCAGGATGTAGTTAAAATGCCAGCGGACGGGATCCCGGTCGCCAATATACCGACGCCGGAATCCCGACAGCCGGCAAAATGCCAATGCCGCTATCTCGATTGATATCAGGATACTGGCGTCGGCATCCCGAACACTGGAAGCCTGAAAGTCCGAACACCGGTAAGTATGGCACTGTCTGGATCTGATGAGGTCAAGGGTTCCGGTGTCAGGATTTGGAGCCACTGGTATATCATACCACTCCCTGGTAAATCACCATGAAGAATGTGTGCTACAACAAAATGCCTGCAACTCTATAGCACACTGTGATGAATTACAAGGTAATTGTGATGAATTCTGACACACTTTTTAAAAGAGAGAGAGCTAAATGAGGTCATTTCAGCAGCTAGAATATAGTAGATAGCAGACATTTTTAATACACAATTACGCCTATAGTAAAACATCTTGTGTTATCTAATGTATATATGAAATGGTTCCTATGTTCCAAACTATGGAACAGCTTTGGGGCTCATTACCAGTAAGTCACGTTTATGACACATCTGTCATGGAGTAGTACACGCCCTCGTCACACCCTCTTCAGTAAAGCGTGCATAGTTGCTGCTTTTGCAATCTCCCAGAATTGCTTTTTCAGGAGTATGAGAAAACCACAGTGTGTGGCATTTTGATCCACTGAAATGTGGTTGGAGCACTCACTTTATCAAGTCTCATTCACTATGTTGAGTAGGCATCTGTTGGGGAAAGTGTGGTTAGATTATGTCATTCACTTCAAAGCCCGGCCAACCCTGCAGCAAGTAAGTGATCCAGGTAGATTAGCTTGCTCTCTTAGGCTTCAGGGTAGTCTTCCCCTAATTCCAGAATCTGCCGGAGGAGACAACAGTGGGCTAAAAAAGCTGCCTAAGTTGTCTAGAAGCAACAGGTACACTCTAAAGTTGTATGTCATACATAGTGTGATTAAAAATAAAATGTTGGTTATACAAGGAGGTTTCTCAAAGCATGGGTGGGAGAGCTTAGTGGGTTTGGGATTATACTTATAGGGTATATTTATCATAGCGTTATGTCTCAGTTTTTATGCTGCACAAATAAACATTACAACCATTCTGATTTTAGCCGTACAGTCCCAGGAATACGACGAGCATACAGTCAGCTGAGATAGAGGCGGTCTCAAGACTGAAGCATCTGCCAGCGAATAAGAAGCAGTTTGCATGTGAGATCATTGGCACGCTGACCACCAGCACATGTGGGCTCAGGCTCCATACACATCAGTAGCCCCTATAGCATTCGGTGTGATTTACCGCCGGCCGCAAGGCAGCCCGACAGAGGAGGAAATCCTGATAGTCCTAAAGGTAAGTATAAACTAACCTAATTCTACCCCCTAACCCTAACCCTCCTTTAGTGTGCCTAACCCTAACCTCCCCCCCCCGTGCCTAACCCTAATCCCCCCTCTATGTGCCTAAACCTAACCCTAGACCATATGAGGCCTACTTGAAACAGGGGGCAAAACAAATCATTTGTAACACGACTTTTCAGACAGAAACCCTGGCTTTAACCTAACTCGGACAGGGGACACTGAACTCGGGTTGAAGCCGAGTTTTCAGAACTTACCCCCTTTTTGCCAGTGGATGGACCTGGGTTATTACCAGGTCATCTCCAATCACACCGGATCCGGAAATAACCCTGGTAGCGACCAGGGTCAAAGTCATTTTTTTACTAATTTCTTTACAGGTGAACTACAGGTGCCAGCAGGCCCTTAATGCCCTGTATGCTGGTACTTATGGTTCTCCAAGTACCAGCATGCGGGGGAGGCTTGCTGGCACCTGTAGTTCGCCTGGAAAGATAATTTAGATTTTTATAATTTTACACAACACGGACACTATCAACCCGCCACCCACCGATCAGGGGTGGCAGGGATAGCCCTGGGCTATCAGCCTAGGCCAGGGGTGCCCTGGAGAGGAGTACCCCTTGATTGAAGGGGTACTCAACTCCCCAGGGATCCCTGGCCTGGGCTGACTAGCGGCTGGGGGACCCGGTGAAAGGGCTCCACTGGCTGTGGCATCAGCCCCCCCCCTAGTAAGGGTCCAGGGCTGGTTTTAAATATAGGGTTACCGCTACGCAATTTTTTTCCCCTATATTTAAAACCAGCCCTGTGCCTGCTGCCTGGTGCTGGTACCTAATTTACGGGGTAACCCTATTGATTTTGTTCCCCATAATTTTAGGTACCAGGACAGGCTGGCAAGTTCGGGGCTGGTTAGTGTTTTGGGGGGGGACCTCACGTAATTTTTTAAAATAATAAACCAAATTTATTACAGGTACAACACAAGCAGTATCTCACTGATATGTGCAGGCTGCTAGCTCGGGCGAGATTTGCAGTGAAAAAACACTGCAATCTCGGGTCAGTTATCACATCTTCACTTGTAACTTGGGAGAGAAATCTCGATTTGCTTAACCATCAGAAAACTGACTTTCAGCTAAACTCGCTTCTTAGTAAATTTGCAAAACCAAAAAATAAAAACAAGCCCGAGTTTAGGCGATGCAAATTGAGATAAAAAAAAAAAAACTCGACCTATCTCGATTCTTAGTAAATTTACCCCCGGGACTGGATGTTAGTGGGTAAGAAGAGAGCAGTGATGGCTGTTTGTGGGAAAGAAGAGTGCATCACTGGGTGTGTCAAAACCGGATAATTGGCGAAGACAGAATCTGTTTGCAATCAGACGCACAATGCAATTCAGTGCTGTTTTCCCCGCATACATACATTTAAAAGCAATGGTCCCGTAACGCAAAAAGGATAATTATTACTTGGTTTAAACGCGATGTCAATATACTGTGTAAAGAGATGTTTTCTGTAACTATGGCTTAGTAAATGATAATTGAACTGTGTTTGGAACCGTTCTGATCTACCTTATTTCCACAGCATTCCGGTGACATCAATATGAAGATCAGAACATGCGGCTATGAAATATAAATGTTAGAGAGAATATCTATTTGAAATGTTGTTTTCCATAGCAGCTTAGATTTGCATGTTGGGGGATACAAAAGGAGATTGGAGACCTTTTGTATCCATTTGGAATTGTCCAATTAATGCCCTGTAACAGAATTCTAACCTTTACCAAAAGACAATAACATGGTGTAGGCCTATTCACATTTTTCTCCAAAGGACTGGTTATTCCAGTCTAATCAATAGAGCTAGCTAGCTGAGAGTAGAATCTAATTAACAGTAGTTTCAGATAACCAAAAGGATACTCCCTTTCTGATGACCTCACAGGTAAAAGGGGGCGGGAACATAGCATGCACATCCTGAGAAAACACAGTTTAGCAGAGGCACTTGCAAATTTTAGAAGGAAGAGAGAGGTACACTCCCTGACCAGACAACGGAAGAATATGGATCTCAGTTCCCCTGGGTTGTTGTAGCTAAGTATAAATTGTGCAATATTTAGCCTATTTGGGTGTCTGTGGCTTTTTGGTGTTAGTCTGTTATTAGCTTAGCATGGTGTGTGGTTTGTAGTTTTCTAAGGATATTCATGGGTCTGTGTTGGCATGCAGTGGATGATGTGTTGTCTGGTCTGTGCTTTTCATCTGCACTGTAGGGTACAGTGGTCTGTTGTCAGCATGCAGGAAAGGGATTGATTGTGGAATTGTTGTAATATTTGTGAATGATTGATGCTGGTTGATTGAGATTCTGCCCTGCCATGTGTTCTGTGTTTGGGCCCTGCCATGTGTTCTGTGTTTGGGCCCTGCCATGTGTTCTGTGTTTGGGCCCTGCCATGTGTTCTGTGTTTGGGCCCTGCCGTGTGCTTGAACGGTATCTCTGCTTGGGAGAGATGGGCTTTGTGTGTGTTGTATACTCATGAATGTGATCATAGTGTGGTGTTGTGTGAGTCAGATGGGTATGTTGTCTGCGGTTTGTTGGAGATGGCTTGCCTCCATGTGGGGTGAACAAGGGGAATTGTGATTCTGCCCAGTTGTGGTGTTGTGTGGGTCAGATAGGTATATTGTCTTTGTTGTGGTTGTAGTCATTGATGGATGATTTGCAGAGTTGCAGCTTGGTGCAGGATGGAGTTTGCCTAGGGATCATGAGGTTTCCAAACAAAGGAAAAACATGTGCTTCAGCCCAACCCCCCCCTCACACACACTCCATCACCAGCCATCTTGAACATGTGCTCTCAGCAGACATTGATATATCTCTCATTGTATTTTAATATGTCTCTTTCTCTTTCTCTCTCTCTCTCTCTCTGTCTGATATTGCTCATTGTATTTTGATCTTTAATAACCATTTTATGTATTTTAACTGTACCTTATGACCTAATGTTTGTACAATTTATTTGCGCTCATTATTAGATCATAGCATTGTAACATCTGTACTTTTACCTGAATAATAATCTTTAGCGCTTCGGACCGCTAATCAACTGTCTTGGTATTTCATTAATGGTATAATCAAAATAGCGACATCTTGTGGTTTTAGAAGGTACAGGCAGGTTTTGTCTTAGAGGTTCTAGGCAGGTGAATCTTAGAGGTTTATAGGCAGGAATATATTAAAAGGTATTTACAAATTTAACAGGTGTTAGTAGGAAAGGAGAGAGCAGTACTGGATGTCAGTAGTAAAGAAGAGAGCAGCACTGGGTGTTAGTGGGAAAGGAGAGAGCAGTACTGGATGTCAGTAGGAAAGAAGAGAGCAGCACTGGATGTTAGAGGGAAAGAAAAGAGCAGCACTGGGTGTTAGTGGGAAAAGAGAGAGCAGCACTGGATGTCAGTAGTAAAGGAGAGAGCAGCGCTGGATGTCAGTAGTAAAGGAGAGAGCAGCGCTGGATGTCAGTAGTAAAGGAGTAAGCAGCGCTGGATGTTAGTGGGAAAGAAAAGAGCAGCACTGGGTGTTAGTGGGAAAAGAGAGAGCAGCACTGGATGTCAATAGTAAAGGAGAGAGCAGCCCTACATGTTAGTGGGAAAGAAAAGAGCAGCACTGGGTTTTAGTAGGAAAGAAGAGAGCAGCGCTGGATGTCAGTAGTAAAGGAGAGAGCAGCGCTGGATGTCAGTAGTAAAGGAGAGAGCAGTGCTGGATGTTAGTAGGAAAGGAGAGAGCAGCGCTGGATGTTAGTAGGAAAGGAGAGAGCAGCGCTGGAAGTCAGGAGGAAAGGAGTGAGCAATGCTGGATGTTAGTAGGAAAGGTGAGAGCAGCGATGGATGTTAGTAGGAAAGGAGAGAGCAGCGCTGGAAGTCAGCAGGAAAGGAGAGAGCAGCGCTGGATGTTAGTAGGTAAGGTGAGAGCAGCGCTGGATGTTAGTAGGAAAGGAGAGAGCAGCGCTGGATGTTAGTAGGAAAGGAGAGAGCAGCGCTGGATGATAGTAGGAAAGGAGAGAGCAGCCCCGGATGTTAGTAGGAAAGGAGAGAGCAGCACCGGATGTAAGTAGGAAAGGAAAGAGCAGCGCTGGATGTAAGTAGGAAAGGAGAGAGCAGCGCTGGATGTTAGTAGAAAAGGAGAGTGCAGTGCTGGATGTTAGTAGGAAAGGTGAGAGCAGCGCAGGAAGTCAGCAGGAAAGGAGTGAGCAATGCTGGATGTTAGTAGGAAAGCAGAGAACAGTGCTGGATGTTAGTAGGAAAGGTGAGAGCAGCCCTGGATGTTAGTAGGAAAGGAGAGAGCAGTGCTGGATGTTAGTAGGAAAGGAGAGAGCAGCGCTGGATGTTAGTAGGAAAGAAGAGAGCAGCGCTGGATGTTAGTAGGAAAGGTGAGAGCAGCGCTGGATGTTAGTAGGAAAGGAGAGAGCAGCGCTGGATGTTAGTAGGAAAGGAGAGAGCAGCGCTGGATGTTAGTAGGAAAGGTGAGAGCAGCGCTGGATGTTAGTAGGAAAGGAGAGAGCAGCGCTGGATGATAGTAGGAAAGGAGAGAGGAGCGCTGGATGTCAGTAGGAAAGGAGAGAGCAGCGCTGGATGTCAGTAGTAAAGGAGAGAGCAGCGCTGGAAGTCAGTAGGAATGGAGTGAGCAATGCTGGATGTTAGTAGGAAAGGTGAGAGCAGCGCTGGATGTTAGTAGGAAAGGAGAGAGCAGCGCTGGATGTTAGTAGGAAAGGAGAGAGCAGCGCTGGATGTTAGTAGGAAAGGAGAGAGCAGCGCTGGATGATAGTAGGAAAGGAGAGAGCAGCCCCGGATGTTAGTAGGAAAGGAGAGAGCAGCACCGGATGTAAGTAGGAAAGGAAAGAGCAGCGCTGGATGTAAGTAGGAAAGGAGAGAGCAGCGCTGGATGTTAGTAGGAAAGGAGAGAGCAGCGCTGGAAGTCAGTAGGAATGGAGTGAGCAATGCTGGATGTTAGTAGGAAAGGAGAGAGCAGCACGGGATGTTAGTAGGAAAGGAGAGAGCAGCGCTGGATGTTAGTAGGAAAGGAGAGAGGAGCGCTGGATGTTAGTAGGAAAGGAGAGAGCAGTGCTGGATGTCAGTAGTAAAGGAGAGAGCAGCGCTGGAAGTCAGTAGGAATGGAGTGAGCAATGCTGGATGTTAGTAGGAAAGGAGAGAGCAGCGCGGGATGTTAGTAGGAAAGGAGAGAGCAGCGCTGGATGTTAGTAGGAAAGGAGAGTGCAGTGCTGGATGTTAGTAGGAAAGGTGAGAGCAGCGCAGGAAGTCAGCAGGAAAGGAGTGAGCAATGCTGGATGTTAGTAGGAAAGCAGAGAACAGTGCTGGATGTTAGTAGGAAAGGTGAGAGCAGCCCTGGATGTTAGTAGGAAAGGAGAGAGCAGTGCTGGATGTTAGTAGGAAAGGAGAGAGCAGTGCTGGATGTTAGTAGGAAAGGAGAGAGCAGCGCTGGATGTTAGTAGGAAAGGAGAGAGCAGCGCTGGATGTTAGTAGGAAAGGTGAGAGCAGCGCTGGATGTTAGTAGGAAAGGAGAGAGCAGCGCTGGATGTTAGTAGGAAAGGAGAGAGCAGCGCTGGATGTTACTAGGAAAGGAGAGAACAGCGCTGGATGTTAGTAGGAAAGGTGAGAGCAGCGCTGGATGTTGGTAGGACAGGAGAGAGCAGCGCTGGATGTTAGTAGGAAAGGAGAGAGGAGCGCTGGATGTGAGTAGGAAAGGAGAGAGCAGCGCTGGATGTCAGTAGTAAAGGAGAGAGTAGCGCTGGAAGTCAGTAGGAATGGAGTGAGCAATGCTGGATGTTAGTAGGAAAGGTGAGAGCAGCGCTGGATGTTAGTAGGAAAGGTGAGAGCAGCGCTGGATGTTAGTAGGAAAGGAGAGAGCAGCGCTGGATGTTAGTAGGAAAGGAGAGAGGAGCGCTGGATGTTAGTAGGAAAGGAGAGAGCAGCGCTGGATGTCAGTAGTAAAGGAGAGAGCAGCGCTGGAAGTCAGTAGGAATGGAGTGAGCAATGCTGGATGTTAATAGAAAAAGAGAGAGCAGCACGGGATGTTAGTAGGAAAGGAGAGAGCAGCGCTGGATGTCAGTAGGAAAGGAGAGAGCAGCGCTGGATGTCAGTAGTAAAGGAGAGAGCAGCGCTGGAAGTCAGCAGGAAAGGAGAGAGCAAGGCTGGATGTTAGTAGGAAAGGAGAGAGCAGCGCTGGATGTTAGTAGGAAAGGAGAGAGCAGCGCTGGATGTTAGTAGGAAAGGAGAGAGCAGCGCTGGATGTTAGTAGGAAGGAGAGAGCAGCGCTGGGTGTTAGTAGGAAAAGAGAGAGCAGCGCTGGGTGTTAGTAGGAAAGGAGAGAGCAGCGCTGGATGTTAGTAGGAAAGGAGAGAGCAGCGCTGGATGTTAGTAGGAAAGGAGAGAGCAGCGCTGGATGTTAGTAGGAAAGGAAAGAGCAATGCTGGATGTTAGTAGGAAAGGAGAGAGCAGCGCTGGATGTTAGTAGGAAAGGAGAGAGCAGCGCTGGATGTTAGTTGGAAAGGAGAGAGCGGCGCTGGATGTTAGTAGGAAAGGAGAGAGCGGCGCTGGATGTTAGTAGGAAAGGAGAGAGCAGCGCTGGATGTTAGTAGGAAGGAGGGAGCAGCGCTGGGTGTTAGTAGGAAAGGAGAGAGCAGTGCTGGATGTTAGTAGGAAAGGAGAGAGCAGCGCTGGATGTTAGTAGGAAAGGAGAGAGCAGGGCTGGATGTTAGTAGGAAAGGAAAGAGCAACGCTGGATGTCAGTAGGAAAGGAGAGAGCAGAGCTGGATGTCAGTAGCAAAGGAGAGAGCGGTGCTGGATCTTAGTAGGAAAGGAGAGAGCGGCGCTGGATGTTAGTAGGAAAGGAGAGAGCAGCGCTGGATGTTAGTAGGAAGGAGAGAGCAGCGCTGGGTGTTAGTAGGAAAGGAGAGAGCAGCGCTGGGTGTTAGTAGGAGAGGAGAGAGCAGCGCTGGATGTTAGTAGGAAAGGAGAGAGCAGCGCTGGATGTTAGTAGGAAATGAGAGAGGAGCGCTGGATGTTAGTAGGAAAGGTGAGAGCAGCGCTGGATGTTAGTAGGAAAGGAGAGAGCAGCGCTGGATGTTAGTAGGAAAGGAGAGAGCAGCGCTGGGTGTTAGTAGGAAAGGTGAGAGCAGCGCTGGATGTTAGTAGGAAAGGAGAGAGCAGCGCTGGATGTTAGTAGGAAAGGAGAGAGCAGCGCTGGATGTTAGTAGGAAAGGAGAGAGCAGCGCTGGATGTTAGTAGGAAAGGAGAGAGCAGCGCTGGATGTTAGTAGGAAAGGTGAGAGCAGCGCTGGATGTTCGTAGGAAAGGAGAGAGCAGAACTGGATGTTAGTAGGAAAGGAGAGAGCAGCGCTGGGTGTTAGTAGGAAAGGAAAGAGCAGCGCTGCATGTTAGTATAAAAGGAGAGAGCAGCGCTTTATGTTAGTAGGGTAGGAGAGAGCAGCGCTGGATGTTAGTAGGAAAGGAGTGAGCAGCGCTGGATGTTAGTAGGAAAGGAGAGAGCAGCGCTGGGTGTTAGTAGGAAAGGAGAGAGCAGCGCTGGATGTTAGTAGGAAAGGAGAGAGCAGCGCTGGATGTCAGTAGTAAAGGTGAGAGCAGCGCTGGATGTTAGTAGGAAAGGAGAGAGCAGCGCTGGGTGTTAGTAGGAAAGGAGAGAGCAGCGCTGGATGTTAGTAGGAAAGGAGAGAGCAGCGCTGGATGTCAGTAGGAAAGGTGAGAGCAGCGCTGGATGTCAGTAGTAAAGGTGAGAGCAGCGCTGGATGTCAGTAGTAAAGGAGAGAGCAGCACTGGATGTCAGTATTAAAGGAGAGAGCAATGCTGGATGTTAGTGTCAACCCCTGTGCTTGCTTCTGCGCCTGCTTATGGTCCTGAGTAACTCTATGGTGATGTAGAATGGACGCAGGAATTGAAATGATGGAGCCATGTTTACTGTGTACGGAACCAATATGGTCGCGACACGCCTGCGTTTTTAGCCAACACTCCACATTACCACACCCAAACGCTCCCTGACTCTCATTCACACTGCAAATAAATACTCGCTTGGAGTGACTACAGTAAATGAACCTTGATGAATGCGAAGTGCGTCTCTGAGGCATGAGCAACTGTGTGAAAACATCCGCATATCGTACAACTCTCTATCAGGACTATTGTCTCTTCATGTCTTAGGGCCCTATTTAAAATGCGGTTGTAGTGTGATAGTTTTGCTTAACTTCGTTTTGCCAGTTTAGGAAATATCATAGGAATGTTTTAAAAATCACTTGCAGGGACAGAGCATGTGAGAAAGCTCTGGGCCTGATTCAGACCCGCTCGCGAGCGCTGAGCGCTCGCAAGCGGGTCGATGATGCCCTAGTGCAAATGCGCACGACGGAGGGAGCTCCATCGTGCGCATGCAAGTCTCGCACCAAAGGGGACATGCTGTCTATGGTGAGTGACAGCACGCCACCTTTGGTGGGCGTGACGGGGGCGTTGCTGCCCAGACGGAGGCGTTCCCAAGGGAACGCCTACCGTCTGGGGCCGGCCCCACTGACTTCACTAGTGATGTCAGTGGGAGTGCTTTTGGCTCTTATAGAGCCAACAGCACTCCTGGGCTTGCAGCAGCGAGACCCTACTGCAGGGTCTCATCGCAAGCCCGACGGTTCTTGGCCATCGCGACCATCTTTTTGGCCTCTCGCATAAGCTGTGGGTGGTCACCCACAGCTTTGCGAGCGGCCAGGAGGCCACTCCAATAATAGGTAGGAGGGCACTGATTCAGAGCGAGCGCTCTTGTCAGAGCGTCCGGCTCTGAATCAGGCCCTCTGTCCCTGCTATGAAACCAGGTGGATACGTAGAGGCAGTGGCATCACACGATGCATAGAACTCTGAGGGAGATGTACTAAGCCTTGAAGAGAGATACAGTACCAGCCAATCAGTTCCTAACTATCATGTAACAGGCTGTGTTTGAAAAATGACAGTTAGGAGCTGATTGGTTGGTAATTTATCTCTCTCCACTTTATCTCCCTCCAAGGCTTAGTACCTCTATCCCTGAATACGAATAAAAATCTGAGTATTACCTGGGCATGATTCTTTTGAGCAACATGTGCCCAATTAACTTCCAACTCTCCCTCAAGTCGGCGGACACCTAGCCCATGTCTACTTAAACTCCACCATCCCACCCACCCCCTCAGTTCAACTCCACCCACATTATGTGAAATGACACCTACTTACTGATGAGTAACAGCCCTTTCAGGGTGTGAGAGACAGTCCCACCAAAATCAGGACTATAAAGAGGTACACATCTGTCCATTCTTTCAGAAGAAAGCCTGATGGTGTTTGGGCCACTGGATGATTAAACAAAGAGACGTACCATCGTATAATGGAGGCAGTACATGGCCTGATTTAACACCACGTGGGTGGAGACACTGTTTAAACTTATTAAATAGATATATATTTAATGTATGAGAATCTCAATGATGGTTAGTCCAGATTATAACCATCACTGTATTCATCAGCCAGGTTACTTCCTTCAGTATCTTCACGGAATGGGAAAACAATTTCTCATTAGTGCTGTCAGGTGATATGAAAAAACAGTGACATGTCCTATTACTCATTAGTGTCCTGTCAGTATACATCAGTGCTTGTCGCACCTTTGTTAATTTACAACTCTGAATACACAACCAGGACAGCAGGGTTCTTCCATCAGGGCCCATATAAGCTGCAATATTAATAAGACTCTACAGTTTACTTACTCAGAATTGTATTTTGACCTCTACTTTAATATAATTTGACAGCAGCACAGTGTTAAGTACCACTATACAATAATTACAGTTATTATTTAGCATCACACTGGATGTAGTAAGTTGTAATAATAGAGGACTGTACTCTAAAAGGAAGGCAGAAAGCAGGAAAGAGCGTAAGGATATAATATAACCAGCTTTTTATAGCATATGTGGAAACATGTTCACACATGTTAACACTTTGGGCCCGATTCAGATCCGTATGCATATGCAAATTCGGCAAGGCAGGCGATCGTACGGCAAGGCATAAGCATGCCCACTATGTCTTGGCGTGCGATTGTATTGTGTATGCAGACGCCCACCAACCAGTCTTAAGATGCCCACTTGCGGACGTCATCTCCAGGAAGTGTATGCAACCATTGGTAACATTGAGAACCATCGGAGGCGAACGCAGCGCTTGTGGTTGGCCATACCCAACTGCAAGCACTGCGCTGCGTCTTAATTATGCCCACCTCTGAAACAGCGTTAAAACGCATGGGCACACCTGTGTTCGCACCTCTCCTGTCACAACCCACAAACGGCTGCACCTGTCACTCATTCAGCGGGGCTGTCTATGCGTAGCGAGCAAACGCTTCCCGAATGATTGCCCTAGATCACGCACGCTCATTGCGATGCGTACGCATGCACAGATTGCAACAATTGGCTGGCTGCATGCGAACACTTCTTAGCAAGCGGGTCTGAATTGGGCCCATTGTGTGACTTAAGTCCCCCATACACGGTGCGATTTGTAAACGATCCAATCTCGTTTGCAATTTCCATTGAATTCCAGAACACTCCCGGACAAACAATATGGTGCCCACACACGGAATGATTGTACAAACGACCAGACGATATAGATGGGTAGTTAACGACTGCAAATTGTTAACAATATATTGTTTGGCTGCAAACAACCTCACAGTACATCTCCTGGAACAGTTAAAAATAGTGGAGGGGAGTGGCCAGGATCAGTGACGATAAATCGTCCGTCGCATCGCTCATCATGCACACACACGGAATGATGTGTGCCAAATCGTGAACGATAGGTCGACATCTTCCTGCATATTTAATTGTTCAGCAATCACGATCAGCGACAGCGGGAGCGCGCATCTGCATCGTTATCATGACCACACAAGGCACTTTTGAAACAATTTGTCATTCCAATTGGTCGAAAAATGGCCAAATCGTTTAAAAAATCGCACCGTGGGGGGGGGGCTTTAGTCAAGTGTTCAAGGCACTTATACGTCAATATTTGTTTTTTTCATTGTAGCTGCTACTGGGAGAATCCTACAGTATGTTAGATTTATGTTACTGCTCTGCATGGGCTAAGCTGCCAGCCTAAACTGGTATAACCCTTGAAAAACCACAGCTACCTATTGAAATTGATAAATATTGGCTTGTGTGTATCTTGCTGACTAATGTAATGATCAAAACCTTGTTGGGTCAGGCCGAAGTAGAATTATGTAAGGCACCCTGCTCAGTGGATGTCCATAACACTATTGGTCCAACTTCATTTAATTATTGAAAAATAAAGTAAAAAAAACCCTCTCACAATTTGGAATGCAAATGAGAACTGCAGTAACTACAGCCTTGTACGGATTGGGTACGGGATGCCAACACTCGGGATCCTGGCGGTCAGAATCCCGATGCCTGCATGCCGACCAGGTTACATAACCAAACGCCTAGAAGTAAGTACCCCTACCCTAACCCTGTCTCTAACCCTAACCCTCCATCCCCGCAGCCTAAACCTAACCTCCCCCCTACTGCCTAAATCTAAACCTCCCTCCCCGCAGCCTAAACCAAACCTTCATCCCCCCCACAGCTTAAACCTAACCCTCCCCCTACTGCCTAGCCCTAACCCCTAACGCTAGTACTTACCTTCGGGATCCCAGCGGTCGTGATGCTGGTGCCGGTATTCTGATAAGTGTCGGGATTGCGGTATCGGCATTCTGAACACCAGAATCCCGGTGGTAGGGATTATGACCGCATCCAGCCTCGTACTGTTTCTGGAGTTGGTGCTTAGATGCATACACAGGGGGCAACTTATTACAATGATTGGGGGTGTTCACATCGCATCCGCCATATAACTAAAAAATGCTATGCACAGAAATGACTACGCCTAGTACAGATATTTGGGGGTGCTCTAACACCCCCAGAGCTGGCTATGTTCATGTACGCAAAACACGAAGGGCAGAACCTGGACATGAAACAAGATCACATGACTAAATTGTTGTAATGGGGTAAATGTATAAACAGCACATTTATGACGCTCCTGCTTTGGCGATTTTCGAGGCAAAGCAGGAAGTAATAGCGCCGAGATATATTAATGTCAGTCGCTTGAGTGGGGTAGAGACATCAAGAATTCTTGGTGGCCCCAACGCGTAAGTGCGAGATTGCGAATAGCCGGGCGATCTCATTGTGGGTGAACAGCGCATGTGCGTGGATGTCTGGAGCTGGCGGCAGGAAAGTGTAAGTATGTATAGCGCCATCTTCAGGTGGTGCTTTTTGTTATAGCGCCATCTTCAGGTGATGGTTTTTGTTAGGGGAAAGTGATGAAAAGCTGACTATTTTGTCTCTCGGTAAGTACCCCAGAGCTTTGCCGCTATAGCCAGCTGTTTACAGAAGCCGAGGGCGCCATTTTGAAACTTCTCTGCTTTCTCCTCCGTCAGCCTTTTAATACATTTTAGAGAAACGTTAAAAACCTCTTTTTCAAACAAAACTTTTAGAAAAGGGGTTGTTACTGCTTAATACACCTACTACCCCATTATCTCCTATGATTCTGAAATTTCCAGCAATATATACAGTACAATTCAGCTTTGATGCTTGTGGTTCTATTCCCCTGGACCTCAGCATTCCTAAAGATAGCCGACTGAGGCCTATCCCTATCTATTTGTTTTGAAACACAATATCATTTAACCCCCATGAATAGGTCTGTTACAGTAGCAGTGCGGCTGAATCAATCTTCCCAGGGACTGCTCAAATAAAGGGGAGAATTTCCAAAGATCTAACAGTAACAACGGCGTTGCATAAATATAAAAGAAAAGAAAATACCGGTAAACGGATGCTAAATATAATTGGTGATTTAGCAAAATCTACAGGACTGTGTATTGTTTTACACAAAGCGTGCCGTTTCCTCTGAGGCCTGGGGATCTGTGCCAGGAGACCTCTTGAATTTCTTAGAGAATAATGCCGCAGATGATCTGCATTCAGTCCCAGAGCCATGGCCCTGGAACCAATAATTGCTTCTGACAGGATTTAATTACCTTCTTCAAGACCTTTTCTCTGTTGGACCGGGACCTCCTCCTGCCTCCGATCAAAACAGACACTAATAACAGGCCGGGAAACAGCAGCCAATGACAAGTCAAGTCAGCAGAGTGACCTTGCTGAGTAGAAGCTGATTGGCCGTGTCATTCTTGTCAGCCGCATCAGTTAACGATAAGACAATACAGGATAGTAGAGTGCGAGACAGGTAACAGGACTATCACTCTCCGGAAAAGAAAAGAAAATACACAGATCTAACAAACAATAAACATAGGTTGCCCAGGAGTCAAAAGTAAGACAGAGGGGCATATTTTTTTTCAAGAATTTTTTTTTTATTGATACACCATAATATTTAATAACGAGTGATATTCTTGTTATCACCTCATTACTAATCTTGATTGATGCTCCAACCAATCAGCTCCTAACTGTCATTTTTTCAAACACATAACCGGAGCTGATTGGTTGGAGCACAATTTAAGATTAGTAACAAGTGATAACAAGAATATCACTCATTATTAAATATGCCCCAGAGTTTCACATTGTAAATATAATAACCAAATGTATTCACCCAATATTGCAAGAAAGGTCACATGAAAGAAACTATTTGTAGGAATAGCGCTAACTTAAAGGACCACTACACCTGCCAATGATCACAAATATGTGCGGAAAAGTGAATTCACCTGACAGAACCAAACATTATTTGTTATTGTATTTATTACTATTTGCTAAGTAGCTGAAAGGAGGCTACTGCTCTCTGTTATCAGAGAAACAAAGAGGTGGACTGCAGTGTTTTTCAAAAGTATTGCTGAGGCAAGAGAAAGTTTCATGTGCAAAGAAGTAATATCTTTTCCACAACTTTAAGTCAAATAACTTCTGTCCTGAAGCAAATCTTTGCAAGTGAATCCTCCTCGCAATATAATCAATGCGCATGTGCAGTGCCGCATTCACGCAAGCGCAATGGGGAACAATCGCCCAAATTGCATAAATAGCTGAATTGCATAAATCTCGGAATCAGGCCATTAATGGCAAATCTATGTGCATACGTAGTTAAGTGCTGGGATGTATCACATTCAATATGTGATGTGGATCCATCCCGCAACCGCACTGGTAGACTGTTAAGGTGCCTATCCATTAGGCGACCTGAAAGTCTGAACATCTAGCGTTCAGACCTTAAGGTCGCCAAGGTGCGGTGCCCCCACTGAACGGCGTTTACTGAACGTCATTCAGTGAAGGAGCCCGACCTCCTATCTCTGAACATGCCGAACCTGACGAGCGTTGTCAGGTTGACGGGCATGTTCAGTAGACCGTAGGGGACGGCAAGGACCCAGCATGCACGCGCATCACTGGTCCTTGCCGGCTATCCATTACCTGACTTTGTGAGCAATGCAACCAAAACCTCCTGGTTTTGGTCAGATTGTTAAACAAAGTCAGGTAATGGATAGGCCCCTTTAGTCATTTGAGAGTCCAGATTGATCCCCAATATATTGTTTTGGGATAAGGCCTAAACAGAGAGCTGTGTCCGTGTGGATTATCTTAACACTAATGGATTTCTCTCTCTTAAAAATCTGAAATATGGCTGCACGCAACTTGGGTTATCTAATAGCTCAATAGATGCATATTAAAGAGCTAAAGCTGAACAATAAAATTACAATTTGAATATAAAAAAATAAGAACACCCTAGTTAAAGTACAATACTGATTTTAAAACTGCAGAACCCAACTGAGACAAGTTCCGAAGAACAAACCTGAAAAAAAGGTGTTTCAATCATGTTGATAACAACTTGATATATAATTACTTGGCATCAATATATGTCATATAACATAATATAATACCGTAGATAACTTTACTGTAATGTATGTTGAACAGGATGAATACCGGAAGGCAAATATAAAAGAAAATTTAAAGCAGTGTTCATCTCTAATATAATACTTTCATCAATCATGGCATAAAACAGTCCAGAAATAATCCATTAGTTATCAAATGCAATAAGAGCGATTTTCAGTATTGTATAACTCTTTCCAGGTCATTTATTGCTCCATACAATCTAAAGGCCAGAACAATAGAGACAATTACCTTAGGTCCCATGAAGTTAAAGGCTCAATTTTAAATACAAGTCAAACGGAAACTAACATTTTCATTTGTGGGGATAGAAATTTCAATATTATATTATTTATCTACTCAATAATATTTTGGAATGCACAGTTTGGAGAGAACGTGAAGGATAGTTAAGCTGATATCAGGTTCTTCCATGATATTTTTAAATTTTGTTGAGGTAAATTTACTAAGATTCGAGTTTGGACAAGATGAGTTTAGGCATGTTTTTCATCTTGCAAATTTACTAAAGACAATCTCTGGTGAGTTTGGGAGAGATTTCTTTAATCTCACTCGTAAAACTCAGGTGAGATCTCAAACTTGAAACAACTCACCATTGGGCAAACTCGGAAGTACTTTTCATGTAAGAAATACAACTCGCAAATTTACCAAGAATCGAGATTACAATCTTGGGTGGATTGTGGCAAACTCGCGGAGAAATTGAAGTTTAAAACACTTCACCTCCTGAGCTGCGAGTTTGCCAGAAACATACACAGATCAGTGTGATTTGTGTATGTTTCTGCATGTGTACTTAATTTAAAGTGTTTATATTTAAAAAAAATTATGTAGGGTCCCCCCCAAAAGTATAACCAGCCCCAGACTGCTCAGCCAGTCCTGGTTCCAAAAATTAAGGGGAACAAAACAAGTAGGGTTCCATTGTAATTTAGGAACCAGCACCTGGCTGCAGGGCCAATGCTGGTTTTAAATATAGGTGGGAAAAATGCGTAGGGGTCCCCTATATTTAAAACCAGCACCGGACCCAAACCAACCAGGGTGTATTGCCACAGCCAGAAGACCCTATTACCGGGTCTCCATAGCACCCCAAGCCGGTCAGGCCAAGCCGGGGATCTCAGGGGAAGCGGGGACCCCCACAAGAAGGGGTCCCCCCTCCCGAAACCCCAGGCTTGGTCTGTAGCACGGGGATCTTCCCCGCACCCCTGGGCTGTGGGAACGGAGGTAATAATGTGTTAAATAGTTACAAACTATTGTATTTTACAGTGGAACTACAGTTGCCAGCATGCCTGCCCTTTTTGCACTTGTGGAACTACAAGTGCCAGCAGGCGCCCAGCACCCGTACCTCTACTGTAAAATAAATAGTTAAAAAAAGACAGTACACACACCGTATACAGTAAAACTTTATAACACACCTACCTCACTCATACTTACTTAGCTGTTGCCAGCTGGTCTATCCCTTTGTCCCATGTAGAATCCCTTGGATGTACCTGGAATAAAGATCTGATACTCACCTCCATCCTCACGCTGGTCTCCTTAGCATCCAGGGGTCTTAGCAACATAACAAACCGAGTAACGGAACCCATACGGACAAGGGAGAGTTTTGCAGAGAGAAAACACTGCAAACTCAGGTGAGTAATCTCATCTAAACTTACTACTTGGGCGAGAAATCTCAATCTGCTTCACCATATGGAAAACTCACTTTCAGCTAAACTCACTTCTTTAAAAATGGGAAAATCACCCAAGTTTCGGCGATGCAAATCGAATTTAAAGAAAAACAAACTCGATCAGACTCGAATCTCAGTAAATTTACCCCTCAATATATTGTATATGACATCCATCCATAGGCAGGTACAGCCCATTTCATTAGGGTATGCACCATGAGAAATCTAGAAAAGGGATCTTCCATAGAATTAGAGACCTTTCTCTGCTTCCTGGATGTGGGTGTTGAGTTCCTGACAGCACACGGCAATAGGTGACGAATGGGGTGTCCCAATTCCATGGCTTCCAACTTCATGGTGTGATTGATCATACTCAGCAAATGCTGTGTGCACGTCTATATGGAGTATATGGAGTATAATATGAACAACGGCTGCTAACTCAAAATACCCATGAGGAAAGTAAATTTAACAGGGAGTTGAAAGGACTTAGGTTCAATTTTTTTTCAAGTGACCTAAGGGATCCTCTCCACCTAGATTTGTCCATTTTCCAGATTATTGGGAAAGGTGTGGATGATGTGTCCTTTTCCCCACAGAACACACACAATACATTTACTAGTCTTTTACCCTTAAATAAGTCCAGAGGCTCCTGCCTGCACGGGTTCAGGGTCATTCTGTGGAAATGGAGGCGTGGATCAGGAAAACCTCTTGTTGGAAGGTCGCATGAGTCCTTCCAAAGAATCTAGAATGGAATATGGGACCAGAGCATAATTCACCTGCTAGGACAGACCCAGGCTGAATTGCCTCCTATGGGTATGGTCATTCCACTCACAATAAGATGACCATGTCCGAAACTTTGTGCAAAATTCCTTCACTGACCAAAGACTTTGTCGTAAGATCTGATTCAGCTGATACTACCCTATCTTGGTCATCATAACATAAGATTTAAGGCTTCAAAAGATGCCTCAATCGAGAAAAGAGCAGAACTATAAAGGTCAATTTTAAAAGCCCAGGTCTGCGGAAAACCCTGTAAAGAGATATCAGTATACTGTTGTAGGCCTGTCATAGTTTCTCTAAAATTCCAGGAGAGTTAACAGTCTCTGGAAAATATGTGTCGTAACTTAGTGACTGGGCCAAATCTTACAGTACCTGCATGAGAACTTGAATTTGATTATCCAAGATCTGCTCAGGAGTAAGCAATCCTGCATTTATATGGCTGAGTTTATTTCAAATATGCTTGGCTGGTAATGAGGTTAAGACAATACCCGTAAAAAAAAAGTAATAAGTTCCTTAGGACCACTTTAAGAGCTTTTCACCTATCGAAGCCACCTTTCCCATAAGGATTAATACACTTTGTACTTGGATTTCGGCCAGGTCTTATTAATCTCCAAATAGAATTATTAAGCAAGTAATGCCAATTGTATTTTAAGATGTATAGAACACTGAAGAAGATTCACGTTATATTAAAATGGATGTGATAACTGCAGGATACTGGTAGAAAGAACAGCAGATAGAGTAGTAAAAAAATCCAAGGACCAGGTCAAGGTCAGGGCTGGCGGCAAATACAGGTGAGTCAGGATCAATAACAATCAACATACTTAGGAATACAGGCACGACATCTAGGAATCAGGAACTGTCACCTGCACTGATGGAACAGGGAGGAAGCTATTTAAGAGTCAATGAAGTGAGGTCTGGAGAACCAGCCTCCTCCTAATCGAGTCACCGCATAGTTATCGAGAATGGATTGCAGTTGCCTAGCACTAGGAATTTAGACTAGGGGGTATATATACTAAAGTGTAGGTTTTTAGAAGTGGAGATGTTGCCTAAAAGCCACCAATAAGGTTCTAGCTATTATCTCCTAGAAGGTGCTAGGCAGATGATAAGTAGAATCTGACTTGTTGCTATGGGCAACATCTCCACTTCTAAATCTGGCAGGCTTTGTGGCAATACAAGAAGAACCGAGAACAATGGCCAACTCCTCAAGCGTAAAAGGACCCAAGTCCTCCTCCCATTTAGATTTCAATACCAGCAAACCACCTGCCCCCAATGCTGAGATTAAGGAGGAATACATACATGAAATATATATGTGCAACATGGTGTGCAGAGTTGATTCCCTCAAAGCAGGAGTGTCCCCATCTCACTGTGGGCCTGATTCAGCAATGAACGCAGTTGCTAATACGCACACAACCGGCCTGTAATTCCATACTGCGCATGTGTATGCATTGCGCGTGCGCGAACCGGCCACTGCGATCGGGACTGTGATCGCAGCGGCTACGCAGACCTATCGCAGAGTGATTGACAGGAAGTGCCGTTTGTGGGTGGTGACGGAAGGGTGGTCGGGCGAACGCAGGCAGGCCAGTGCGTTTCATCGCCATTGCATGGGCGTGCATAAATTATCTACTGCGATACCATACGCAACCTGAAGCCTCATAGAGTGCGCTGAAGTTAGCAATTTCTGAGTAAAGTCTGACCTGCCTTAACTGTGCATATGGGTCCGATGGTACTCGATTGTACTGATGTTTTTGCAGTCTTGCTAACCACTACGGATGTGCGTGTAGGTGAAGTGGGAGTCCTTATGTAGTGCTGTGGTAGAATTGCGATCGCTACGGATTAGCATACTATCGCAGTTATACTGCGTGCGTACGCGATATTGTGATTTGTAGTAAATCGGGAACACAATCAATGTATGAGTTGGAATTACCGCCGGCCGCAGGTGGAAATCCCGAACGTCGGAAAGTAAGTATAAACCAACCTATTCTACCCCCTAACCCTCCCTTAGGGGTGCCTAACCCTAACTTCCCCCCCAAGTGAATAAACCTAACCCCCCCTTCCCCGTCGCCTAAACCTAAGTCCCCCGGGGGGTGACTAACCAAAACCTCCCCCCGGAGGTGCCAACCCTAACCCCCCTTCCCCTAGCTTGACCCTAACCTCACGGGGGGGTGCCTAACCTTAAGTCCCCCCCGGGAGCCCTAAACCTAACCCTCCTCCCTTCGATCGGGATGCCGGGTGCCTGTCTCCTGGCGTAGGTAAAATGACAGGCTTCGAGATTTCGACACTTGTCATTTAACCCTTGCTGGGATTCAGCAGTCGGGAAGCCGGCGGTCGGCATTGCGTCCACCGGCTTCCCTACTGTTTCCCGTCTGAGTTGCAGATAGTGATAAAACATAGATCTTGGAAGATTAAAATCAGTACCGAGCTGTTAAGAGAACACAATGTACTTGGATGATAAATATGTCCCAGAGTGGAGACCCTGGAAGACAACCAAAGAGAACCACCTTCCAAATTAAACAATTCAGCAAAAGCTCTATTTCCCCACAAAGGAGAACAAGGATTTGTGCCTTTAGGCTCGAGGGCCCTTTGTGGCGTTAACCAAACGTTATGTAACTGTACCGATAGTGGAAGACAGCCTGTCAGAGGAAAGTCCGTAAGTAAAAATTTCAATGGGGTAAAGGAGGAACCAGACTTCTGAAGTAGTGCCCAAGGAGCACCCCCACATTCCGACTCAACTACCCATGCCCACAAGTACACTAACTGCACAGCTAGGTAATAGTACCGGAAGTCCAGAAGGGCCAGTCCAACCTGCCCCTTCTGGTTATACTGCGTGGCGTCATGAGAAATCAAAATATCAAGGTATTTAAACTGAGTACACCAGAGTAATGGGAGAGAATATGAGGAGGCCTGAGTCAAGGTGGGAAGTACAGGAAACATTACCGATTAACTACAATTAATCGGAATACCCGAAAAGGAACCAAACACATCTACCATTGCCAAAAGGGCCAGAAGCAAGGCATCCGTATGCACAAAAATAATAACATATTGTCTGCAACATAGATTGTTAGAAAGAAATGGAAACTTGAGCTTAAAATACAATTTGAGATGGAAAGATCAGTACACTTAGAAAGCTATGCAGGCAGCCTCCAAAATGGGCACAACCTTCAATTAAAATAGGGACATAGGTCCCTGCGGAGAGAAGACAGATTTGTTATGTATTGAATTCAACACCAGCTCCTGGCAGAGCAATGAGAATAGATTTGATTTCTCCCATGTGCTCCCACTCAGACTGACCTCTGCATGGAGCCGAGCACCTAAGCCAGCTGTAAAGTTTTCAGGCAAGCGTATTGATCGCTGGCAGGAGAGGCGTTGGGTTATTATGTGAGATAAGTAGCCTGGCTGCAGAACAGAGAGTTTCCCATTTATTATGTGTGGGGACCATATTCAGATATTACAAATCCAACTGGATACAGCATATTCCCAGAGAATGGCCTGGAGGAAATAGGGATGTTTCCTCATATCTGATGATTGTAATAATCTTCGCCATATTCATATCGTCCAGAAAGTGCAACTATTATCCCTAGTGTAAAACCTATGTGGTGCCTTTAAAATAACACTATGGGCGAGATGTACTAAAGCCTGAGGGGTCTATTTACTAAGCAGTGTTAGGAGAAGTGAAAAGTGAAGATTGAAAAGTGATAAGGTGCCAGCCAATCACTCCCAACTGTCATTTTTCAAACACAGCCTGTGAGATGGCAGGTAGGAGCTGATTGGCTGGCACCTTATCACTTTTCACTTCTCCTAACACTGCTTAGTAAATAGACCCCTTAATGTGCTACGTTCTGGAGCTGGGACCTGGTGGGTGTCGCCATCTTTGATAAACCCTTCATCAACCCGGGAGTCCCTCTTTCTTACCAAAAGAGCTTTCCTTTGCACATTTCTAGGTACAAACTGACGATAATATCGCCGGTATATACCCGATAATTGGCGGCATGTACAGCATCGTACATCCAGCCCTTTGCCTTGGGTGTCCAGACATTAAAATTACCTATTGGAATACCCTTTGCATTGCTCTCCTAAACACTACACGGAATGGGTATGTAATCCCGACTGTCGGGATGCCTCCTGTCAAAATACCGGCAGTGGTATCCCAATGGTGGGCAGGGGCGGATTAACGGGGGGGGCGACAGGGGCGATTGTCCTGGGCCCCCACACGTTAAGGGCCCCCACACCCATCGGGGTTAAAGTGGACCGAAGGAGACGGAACTAGTTCCGCCTCCTCTGGCCAACCTAACCCCGGCGCCGCAGGGAGGCTCCATTTGCCAGGCACCCACTGTAACCAGTGGGCACCCGGCTCCCTCCCCGCAGCGGCAGCCGGAGTCAGAGGCTTGAGCTCACGTGAGCTCCAGCTTCCGGCTCACGCAGTGCACTATGGCAGAGACATCATGACGTCTCTGCCATAGTGCAGAGGAGCAGCCGAGCGGACTGCAGCGGACGCGGGGCTTAGTTTAAGGTAAGTATGAGCTTTATTTTTTTTATTTTTTTAGTGCAAGTGGCCTACTGGGGGCATTACTGGTGGGGGGGGCATTACTACAGGGGACATTACTCGGGGTGGAGCAGTACTACTGGGGCATTACTCGGGGAGGGAGGAGGCATTACTACTGGGGGCATTACTGGCGGGGGGGCATTACTACAGGGGACATTACTCAGGGGGGAGCATTACTACTGGGGCATTACTCGGTGAGGGGGGAGGCATTACTACTGGTGGGCATTGCTGGGGGGGCATTACTACTGGGGGCATTACTGGGGTGGAATTACTACTGGGGGCAGTACTCGGGGGGAGGCATTACTTGGAGGGGGAGGCATTACTACTGGGGGCATAACTACTGGGGGCATTACTCAGGGGGAGGCATTACTACTGGGGGCATTATTACTGGGGGCATTACTCGGGGGGGAGGCATTACTCAGAGGGGGAGGCATTACTACTGGGGGCATTAATCAGGGGGCATGACTATTGGGGTCTTTACTAGACAGGGAGCATTAGTATTGGGGGCACTAATAGAGGGGCATTGCTACTGGGGACATTTCTACAGAGGGCTCTACTAAAGGGGGATTGACTACTGGGGCATTACTATTTGGGGCACAACTACGGGGTATTACTACTGGGGGCATTTATACAGAGGGCATTACTACAGGGGGCACTACTAATGGGAGTATTGCATAGGGGGCACTGCATAAGGGGCACTACTACTGGGTGCACTTCCTACGGGGCACTACCACTGTGGGCACTGACACTACTGGGGGCTCTGCATAAGGTCCCCATTGCGCATACCCCCAGTTTGTCACATTTAATAGGGTCCCCCACATGATTGTCGCCCAGGGGCCCCCACAGACCTTAACCCGGCCCTGATGGTGGGTATCCCGACAGTATACTTATCCTCCCCCCTTCTCCCCCTAAGCCTAAATCTCCCTTCTTGTAGCCTAACCCTCCCCACCCTGCACCCTAACCCTCTCCGTTAGTGCCTAAACCTGTCTCCGCCCTTCCTGCTTAAACCTAACCCTCCCCCCTTAGTGCCTAACCCTAATCCCCCCCCCCAGTGGTGCCTAACAATAACCTCTCCACCCAAAATCTAACTTAACTCTCCCCCCAGTGGCTAACAGCTAAGATGCCCTGGACTTACATGGTTCAGGCTGGCGTCTGTCTGTGTTACGGCATCGGGATTAAGTCCCGATTCGGACTTTCAGCATCGGGATTCAGACCACCACCGTTCTGCTAACTACATTCCCACATTCCCACTACAGTGGAGGAAACTTTCTGTCACATCCAACTATCAAATTGCTACTGAATATTGAATATTTTCACTATCTCTCCTGTGCATAATGTACTACTGGCATCTTGGCAGCAGGAGTCAGCAAATATACTGTACTATTTAATGCGACTAATCCATAACTGAAATAAGAATGTTATGGAAAATACACCACATTTGAATGTAAATAGGGTTTATGTTACCTTTTATTTGAATATACAATACAGTAAAATGTAATATAAAGTATTGATTCCTAATTAAAACCTCTATGCAATCCTGTCTATAACTTCTAAAATCCTGCCTATACCTTCTTAAATTGTCGCTATTTAGCGTAATGAGTCGCACAGTAAATAAATGCTTTCAGACTTTGAATGTACTTCCAAAGCACATAAAAGTTATTATTCAATGTAAAAACAGATGGTTACATGCTGTGATCTAAAGACAATTAGCGCAAATAAATCATACAGACCCAAGGTACAGTTGTTATATACGCACGCGCTCTGGGCCCAGATACCGGCATCAGCATTAGAAACCTCCGTCAACAGCACAGCAAGAAGACTCAAGACTGGGGTCAGAGAGCGCACATATATACTCTTACAGGGATAGGCAATACAATAGACAAGTTTGACATAATTCCATTGGTTCTTCTTAAAGGCGCTTCTGTTACAGGATAGTTCATAGGTCAATTCGAATGGACACAAACAGCCTCTAACAACCCTTTGTGTCCTTTTTCCCGCTGCATGCTAATCTAAGCTGCTAACATTACAGAGTACATTTTAATGTTTTAACTCTATATAGTCCATAGTTTGCAGATGCATGTTGCGATCTTCTCACCGATGATACCGGAAATCTGTGGAGACACAGTGGATCAGTACAACTCCAAACACAGTCTGCTTACCATGTACTAAACCTTAGATATCAAATAACCTTTATTACACAACATTAATAATTACTGCATAAACCTTGGATATTACACTTTAATGCTAGGGAACCTTTTATGTAAGTGTGCATTGTGTAAGTATTGGGGAATTGGGAAAAGATGCTAGTTAGCGTTGTGCGACTATGTGTTTTATGGAGTACACCATGGTGCGTGTTTTGCAGGGATAATCATTTTATATGTTTTAATGACTGTCTGTGTTTACATGGTGAGGACTTTTAACTTCTTTCTATTGCGTGGGAATCGCACGACGCTAAATAATAGCATCGCCGTATGTACTTATAATGGCGAGTTTCACTAAAATGGTGCTGGGAGGCCAGTCGCAAAATGGCGTCTCATTGCCATTCGCAAAATGGCGTCCCCCCGGTCTAATTTTAAACCGATCCTGTCTCAGCCAATTATCCGGCTTCGACAAAAGAATGAACACAAAAGTAAGAACTATACAAACTAGAGATGTGCGCCGACCCTCGTGTTTTGGTTTTGGATCTGGATCTCCCCTGGTTTTGGTTCTGGATTGGTTTTGCCAAAACCTCACCTCCGTGTTTTCTTTTCGTGTTTTGGTTTTGGTTTTGGATCTGGATTTTTTCTTAAAAAATAAAAAAAACAGCTAAATCACATAAAATTCCACTCACTGTAAGAAGGTCAACCAATCGGTGGAGAGACAAGGCGGAATCGAGGCAGATAACGTAGACCTGTCAATTGCGAGTCTGTTCCGGGAGGGTTAAAGGTTACAGTGAGATACCTGAGCTAAAGAAATTTGTAGATCATTGTTTTCAGCAATGGAGTGGCCTGCTGTGGTTATCTTTGTGTTTTCTCCCAGAGTTTTCATCAACCTGGGTTGTTTCGGGATCTCTGGTTTCTGTGACGGAGGACAGAGGACGGAGAGGGGAGCTGATGGTGATATCGATGGAGTGGTGTTGGGAGAAGGAGCAATACAGTCACAAGGGTGGTATCTGACCAAACCCAGTACAGTAATTGTTAAGAGATCTGTTATTCTGGAAACTCGGGGACAGTGTGAAGGTCTATCGTCTGAGGATTATTGTATGTGTGAGTTTTGTGGGTCCCTAGTCGATGATAGATGCATCCAGCAGTGTCAACCTAAGTATAACCCGTATTGGGGTGGGTATCCTTTAGAGGATTATCATACCATGGTGGGCAAAGTTTTAAATCAAACTGACTGTTGGGTGTGCCTCAAGGACAGCATAATGTAGGGTTAGTGCCATTTCCATTAAATGTCTCTGAGGTTTTAGAATTGCAAAGAGGGGATGCACTGGATGAAAAATTTCTTAAGTCCAAACCACCTCATTTTAAACTTCACCAGTACCAAGTAGATAAATCACTTTTATGTATGAACCTCACCAACTTCAATAAACCAGGAATTTGGTAGGTGACTGGGAATAACCAGACGATGACCTTCTCACTAAGAGCTGATAGTGAACTTATACATTTTGAACTTTTATGCACAATTAGACCAGGTGGAAGACACTTCCGGTATAAATATACACTAAGTTCCACCAAGGAAATGGTTGCTAGAGTACCAGAAGGGTACTGTGCCAAGGTATTACAACCAGAAACTTGTATGAGTCAAATGGGAGAACCTGAAACAGGATCACTGGCTAGGGAAATGTGTTTGACGATAATGATGTTTACTATCCTTTACGTTCTCCCCGATGATGTATATTTTATATGTGGTAGAAAAGCATATAAGTGGCTCTCTCCGAGTTCTGAAGTTTTGTGTTACCTGGGAAGAGTAGTTCTAGAAGTTATGATCCTTGCACATGGTGAAATGCTTGGTATTCATAAAAACACACCATCACCATATCTTCACACACAGTATGAACACCATGACAAGAGAAACATGATACCTGGTGATGTACATAAAGCCACACAATTGATTAGTGAAACAACTGGCTTTCAAGTTTTGGTAGCATTGGATCCCACCAGGATCGCTCGGGGTACTCTAAGTTTCAGATATATTCAAAATCTTGCTAAATTAATAGATAATATCACCAAGATGTATGATGACACGTTTAGGTATACAGGTAGGGAGTTACAAGCTTATAAGAAAGAACTTGTGCAACATAGGCTAGTGTTAAATTATTTAACAGCTGTCACTGGAGGGTATTGTGTAACTTTGGCCACAGAATTTGGTGTAAAGTGTTGCACATACATCACAAATGATACTAGTGACCCCAAGGAGGTGATAGACCAGAAGATGGACGAAATTCTGCAGTTAAAATGGGAATTTCGGAAGAACCATAATGCTTCAGTGGCTGAAGTAGAGGACAAGGTAGAAGAATGGGTTTCTTGGTTGAACCCATTGAAATGGTTCTCCGGCCTAGGAGAGTGGGTCCAGGAAATAGTTGCTAGCATAGGTAAGCTACTGATCCTAATATTGGTTGTCATCTTAGTATTTGGATTATGTCAGGTGTGTTCCTACTGTGTTGAAATGTGGAAAATGTAAAACAAAAGTTGATCGAAGGAATGAAATTATGATGGTGGTCAGTAGTAACAATATGAATACTGATGTAAATGAAGGACTGCATTACAACCCTTAACTAGAATGTACCATCAGATGATGTATAGATTTAGCCATGCATGAAATGTTATTTTAAACATCTTAAATAATGTAAGTCCCTATCCCCTTCAAGACTTCCTTTATAGGTTAGGTGCATCCCCACATCTTTCCCATGATCTTCCAAGATCTGCGGTGTGAGTATAAGGGTAGTTTTATGTCCCTCCCAGAGACACATAGACACATTATTGATGGTTTAAGAACCACCTTGTGCCATCCCATAATATAACATTAAGTAATATGTCATAGTGTAAGCCTAAATTAATTTTAAAATCAGAGTGTGATAGCGTATTATTTGCTATCAGAGGGTGGACTGTTGAAACCGAATGATTGGCTGAGACAGAATCTGTTAAAAATCAAAATCTGCACAACACCATTTTGCGAATGGCAACAAACGCAATTTTGCAAATGACCGCCCAATGCCATTTTAGCGAATCTCACATAATATCAGTACATACGGTGATGTTATTATTTAGCGTCGTGTGACTCCTACACAATAGAACACTATTAAATGTCCTCATTATATAAATACATACATTTACTAAAACATATAATATGAACAACCCTGCAAAACATGTATCACGGTGCACTCCACAAGCACGTAGACGCACAACGCTAACTAGCATCTTTTCTTAATATCCCTACACTTACACATTGCACACTTACATAGAAAGGTTCCCTAGCATTAAGGTTAATATTCAAGGTTATATTCGTTATTAATTATGTTATGAAGTGACTGTATTTAAGATCTATGGTTTAGTACATGGTAAGCAGACCATGTTTGGTGCTATTCTAAACCACTGTTTATTTGCAGACTTCCGGTTCCATCGGCGAGGAAATCGCAACATACGTCTGCGAATTATGGATCTTAGAGTGATAGGCATTGAAATGTACTCTGTAATGAAATGTTTATTAGCCAGTTTAGACTTGTTCTTTGGCAGGAAAATGGACACAAAGAGCTGTTGGAGGCTGAACTATTACAATACAAACTGACCTATGAACTGTATCGTAACAGAAGAACCAGGAAGAAGAACCAATGGGATTATGCCAACTTGTTCTATTGTATTGCCTATCTCTGTAAGGGTACATAAGCAGGCACTCTGGATCTGATAGTTAGTCATCTTTCTTTTCTGTTGACGGAGGTTTCATAGTTGATGCCAGGAAATCTGGATCCAGAGCGCATGCGCATGTATTCGACTGTACCTAGTGATTGTATAATTTGTTTGCTCTAATTGTATTTAGATCACAGATTAGTACCCATACCACCGCTATTCACCACTATCATGATTTAATTTTTACTGTTCATCTTAGTGGTACATTTTCCATACTTCAACACTGCAAGAACACATCTGACACTTAAACCAGTTACTAAAATGACAATCAGTATAAGAATTAGGAGTTTACCTATACTAGCAACCATCTCCTGTACCACTCTCCCAGACCGGCGAACCATTTCACAGAGTTTAACCAAGAGAACCATTTCTCTACCTTTACCTCTGTCTCATACAATGAAATATTATGGTCCTTCCGAAACTCCCACTTCAGTTGTAGGATTTCATCCATTTTCCAGTCAATCACCTCTTTGGGGTCATTAGTATTATTGGTAATGTACGTGCAACACTTGACACCAAATTGGGTGGCCAAAGTCACACAGTATCCACCAGTAATAGATGTTAAATAGTTTAACACTAGCCTATGTTGTACCAACTCCTTTTTATAAGCCTGTAGCTCTTTACCAGTATATCTGAAGGTGTCATCATACATCTCGGTGATGTTATCTATTAATTTAGCCAGGTCTTGAATATATCTAAAATTTTAAGTTCCCTGAGTGATCCTGGTGGGATCTAATACTACCAAAATTTGGAAGCCAGTTGTTTCACTAATCAACTGTGTGGCTGTATATTCTTCACCAGGTATCATATTTATCTTGTCACGATGTTCATACTGCATGTGTACATATGGAGGTGGTGCGTTTCTATGGATACCAATCATTTCATCATGTGTGAGTATAAGGAAAGAAGAAAAAAAGAAACTCTATTTGGTGAGCACTCTAAGTATTGGTAAATCCTATATAAAGTAAAACATAACTTTTAATGTAAATAATTAATATAATTAGGCTCACTTTGTTATAGAACACTCAAGATTAGTATCATAAAAAATGTGTGTCACAAAATAGTAATAAATCTAATACACTTGGATCCTAGAAATCCTGTGTATTATAATTAAACATATAAAATATGAATATACACAATATTGATAAATATCAAACACCCTCCTATATATCACAAAGAGCGAAATATACAGACAGTAAAAAACAATTAGTATCAAGCTTAAATAGCGTTATTATGCAGTCATCTTTTTAACCCCATGAAGCATGTCATAAATGCATCCTTGCTAAATATAGCATAATCAAACAGGTATCAGTTAATCCCCTGATACATAGCATGAAAATATCTTTAATTTAGGTTTAGAAAAGTCCGGGCATAGAAACTGCCAAACCTCATTCTACTTCTCCTCACTTGGACCACGATCTATCTATGAGGAGTGAGAGATTACTGGAAAGGCAGGTTGCCCTTGGAAACAACAGTGTAACCGCAGTGTTACTCAAGCATTCATTTCTGCTGTTAAGGGTCTTACTGTATAGAATTGGACCCCTAATGAGAGAATTACTAACTTGAGGTAGCCGTCAGTTAATAGAGGAATAGAGAAATGACAGTAAATGTGGTTTATAGTGAAATATGATAATAATAAAGAACAGTAATAATCGGCTCTATGTCTATCCTAAATTAAATTATCTCTCAGTGAAAATACAACACTAACATTGTCAATAATGAAGACAGACAAAAAATAGGCATAAGTGTGTCAATAACACTGCAATATCATACAATAACATCTAAGACACACTCAAATTATCACTGCATGGTTTGCATTGAATCAACTTATTTATATCCAGACAATTACATCAAGTGTGACATTTAATAAATATCTTGGTTGTCACAAAAAAATATAATAATAATAGTAAATAACTGGATGAAATTGTTTAAGTAAATAATTATAATGGGATACAGCGTATTTCCATGTTAGTTATATCAGAGTATAACCGCAAGTAACCTCCACATTTTCTTATTTGTATCTCATTTGTGAGTAACTGATAACTATATATAATACATCATAAAGTAATGGAGCCAACTAGTCAGAAAGCAAAATAACTGTGTGTATATAATTATTTTATGATTATCACAAAGAGATAGAAAATTGTAGTGAAATGTAGGAGTAGAAAATTGGATAAAATAAAATACAGCGTAAGTGTAAATAATATCAGAGTATAACCTCAAGTGACCTCTTCATTAACTCCTATTGGTATCTCAGTAAGAACAGCACATAACTGCTGACACGTGTACTACCTATTGATGCAATGATCCCCTGTACACCATTTCCTTCGTGAACAAGCTGGTACGGCGAAACGCGCGTCGGTGAAGCTAGGCAGCATCGAGTGTCTGGTGATCTATCATCTGACACACCCCTCCATCAGGTTTTGTATCCCCTGATACCCTCTGCACTATTGCTTCGAGTGATCGTTATTTTCTACGTACATGATCGTCCTCTTTATGATAGAGGTTACCTGCGGTCATTGACTAATAGAATTTTTTTACACTTGGTGTGTCTCGTTACATTGCGAACACGTTTGTCTAACTACCATTTACTCTACAGTATCATCGATCTGTTCAGCTTATGTAATTACCTCTCCTACTTGACAGATTTATCTTTAGCGTTCTCTATCACTCCAGATGTAACTATCTATGCGGATTTCATCTGACTGTTTAGGGACCAATTTTTGTACGCTAATTTATATATCTTGCCGGTATTACAAGGATATACTATTCACATTAATCCAGTTTTATTGTTAATTATTCAATCATATCCTGCTAGAATAGGGGATCATTGCATCAATAGGTAGTACACGTGTCAGCAGTTATGTGCTGTTCTTACTGAGATACCAATAGGAGTTAATGAAGAGGTCACTTGAGGTTATACTCTGATATTATTTACACTTACGCTGTATTTTATTTTATCCAATTTTCTACTCCTACATTTCACTACAATTTTCTATCTCTTTGTGATAATCATAAAATAATTATATACACACAGTTATTTTGCTTTCTGACTAGTTGGCTCCATTACTTTATGATGTATTATATATAGTTATCAGTTACTCACAAATGAGATACAAATAAGAAAATGTGGAGGTTACTTGCGGTTATACTCTGATATAACTAACATGGAAATACGCTGTATCCCATTATAATTATTTACTTAAACAATTTCATCCAGTTATTTACTATTATTATTATTATTATATTTTTTTGTGACAACCAAGATATTTATTAAATGTCACACTTGATGTAATTGTCTGGATATAAATAAGCTGATTCAATGCAAACCATGCAGTGACAATTTGAGTGTGTCTTAGATGTTATTCTATGATATTGCAGTGTTATTGACACACTTATGCCTATTTTTTGTCTGTCTTCATTATTGACAATGTTAGTGTTGTATTTTCACTGAGAGATAATTTAATTTAGGATAGACATAGAGCCGATTATTACTGTTCTTTATTATTATTATCATATTTCACTATAAACCACATTTACTGTCATTTCTCTATTCCTCTATTAACTGACGGCTACCTCAAGTTAGTAATTCTCTCATTAGGGGTCCAATTCTATACAGTAAGACCCTTAACAGCAGAAATGAATGCTTGAGTAACATTGCGGTTACACTGTTGTTTCCAAGGGCAACCTGCCTTTCCAGTAATCTCTCACTCCTCATAGATAGATCGTGGTCCAAGTGAGGAGAAGTAGAATGAGGTTTGGCAGTTTCTATGCCCGGACTTTTCTAAACCTAAATTAAAGATATTTTCATGCTATGTATCAGGGGATTAACTGATACCTGTTTGATTATGCTATATTTAGCAAGGATGCATTTATGACATGCTTCATGGGGTTAAAAAGATGACTGCATAATAACGCTATTTAAGCTTGATACTAATTGTTTTTTACTGTCTGTATATTTCGCTCTTTGTGATATATAGGAGGGTGTTTGATATTTATCAATATTGTGTATATTCATATTTTATATGTTTAATTATAATACACAGGATTTCTAGGATCCAAGTGTATTAGATTTATTACTATTTTGTGACACACATTTTTTATGATACTAATCTTGAGTGTTCTATAACAAAGTGAGTCTAATTATATTAATTATTTACATTAAAAGTTATGTTTTACTTTATATAGGATTTACCAATACTTAGAGTGCTCACCAAATAGAGTTTCTTTTTTTCTTCTTTCCTTATACTTATGTACCTAACTCTAGTGAGCACCACCACTACCTGTAATTTCATATATACTTATTTTGATATAAATTATTCTGGGAATAGTGGCCTATTTACTCATATCTTTATTTAAATTGCCTGTGCGACGTTTTTTCCAATTTTCCCTTTCCCTGTGTTTGATACCATCATGTGTGAGTGTCATAACCTCTGGGATCAATTTACCAATAAAACATAAACCTTCAGAACTTGGAGAGAGCCAGTTGTATGCTTTCCTTCCACATATAAAATACACATCATCTGGGAGTAAATAAGGAACAGAATGCATCGTTATCATCGAACACATTATGCTAACAAAGAATTCTGCCCCTTTTTCCCCCATTTGCCTGGTACACGTTTCTGGTTGTATAACATCTGCACAGTACCCTAATGATACTCTGCCAATCATTACTTTGTCATAACTACGCGTGTACCTATACTGGAAGTATTTCCCACTTGCAATAATTTTTTGTACAAGTTCAGAATCGATAGGCTCATTATCATTCTGTTTGAAAAGATCATTGTCTGATTGTTTCAGATCACCTCCCAATTTCCTGGTTTTCTGACATTTGTGATATTCAAGCATAACAGGGATCTATCTACCTGGTACTGGTGGAGTCTAAAGTTAGGGGGGCTAGATATATTAAATTTCTTGTCCACCGGTCTTCCCCCATGTAATTCAAGGGCCTCCAAGAAATTTAATGGGAATGGTACTAATCCTACATTATGTTGTCCCTGAGGCACGTGAGTGCATACCCAACATTCCATCTGGTTTAAGACCTTACCCACTAAGGAATGGTAATCCTCTAAAGGATGCCTGCCCAAATACAGATTACTCTTGGACTGGCATCGTTAGATGCAATTCTCATCACCTAGGGATCTACAGTATTCACAGACACAGTATTCCTCAGACAATAACCCATCACACTGTCTCTGAGTTTCTTGGCTAACAGATCTCTAAACAATTCCTGTACTGAATTTGACCATATACCGCCCTGATTGTTTTATCGCTCCCTCTCCCGGCTCCACTCCATTGACATCACCATCAGCTTCCCTCCCCGTAATCTGTCCTCCATAACAGAAACAGGAAATCCCGAAACAAATAAGGACGATGAGAACCTTGGTAGGAGGTAAGAACAAACCAACAGCCCGCCACTCCATTGCTGGAATAGTTGTCTGCATACTTCTCTAGCTCAGGTGTTCCACTGCAGTCTCTAGCTCTCCCGGAACAGGCTCGCGATCGACAGGTCCACGTTATCTGTCTCGACTCTGCCTTGTACCTCCTTCGGATGGTTGACCTTTCTGCAGTGGGTGGAATGGACCCAGGTATCTCTCTCTGCTACTTTCAAGGATGTCGTACTTGTCAGCAACACCTGATAAGGACCTTCCCACTGGTCTGTCAAACAACCTGAGCATAAGAAATTTCGGATCATAGCATATTCTCCAGGTTCAACATCATGACAGTTTCTTTCTGGCATATCAGGTAATTTCTCTTGCTGCTGTTTCAGTTGTTTACTCATTTTTAGAAGATATTTCACAGTAACCTCATTGTCACTCTTCAAATCATCCTGTGGACTTATAATTAATGAGGTTGCCACCCAAACAGTATCTCAAAGGGGGACAGATTAAGAGGAGGTCTAGGAGTGGTTCTGATGCTATGGAGGGCTAGCGGTAAGGCTTCTGGCCATCCTAATCCAGTTTCAGCCATGATTTTACTCAGTTTGTTCTTAATAGTACCGTTTACCCTCTCCACCTTGGCAATGGCTTGCGGTCGGTAGGGGGTGTGAAGTTTACTATTGATACCCATAAGCTTACACATGTTCTGGAAAACATCACCAGTGAAATGAGTACCCCTATCACTTTCTATGATTCTAGGGATACCGTATCTGCATACAAATTCCTGAACAATCTTTTTAGCAGTAAAAACAGCAGTATTAGTGGCAGCTATATATGCCTCTACCCAATTAGAAAATACATCAGTACAAACTAATACATACTTGAGATTCCTGCAGGGCGGTAATTGAATTAAATCAATTTGTATTACCTGAAAAGGACCATTTTTCCTCAAGCAAGTCAAACAGGACATAGCCCTCTTTCCAGCTTGAGAAGAAAAGCCTGGTGCACACCAATATGCTCTGACCAACCTGTACATACCTTCTTTTCCCAGGTGAGTTAGACCATGCGCTGCCTCATCCAAGCTTGAGTAATATGCCTTGGGAGCAATAGGCCTACCTGGTCCATCTCTCCAGAGTGCAGAAGACTCCTGAACACATCCCTTTGATCTCCAGAATGCCTTTTCCTGTAGGGAACACAAATTTTGCATCTCAATTAATTTCTGCATGTCTATTGTCTGGAAGACCATCACTTTATCAGTTGTTAAATTTATGCGTAACCCTGCTGCCCATTCAGCAGCTTCATCTGCTCTGTTATTTCCCAATGACACCGGGTCTTCTTCACATGTGTGGGCTTTGCATTTGATGACAGCTACTGCCTTTGGTAGCTGGATTGCTGTCAACAGTCCTTTTATGTGATGTGAGTGTGCGACTGGTGTACCTGCTGCTGTCATAAAACTTATCAGATGCCAAAGAGCCCCAAAATCATGCACTACCCCAAAGGCGTACCGGGAGTCAGTGTAGATATTAGCGGATTTATCTTCGGCCAGTTCACATGCTCTTCTTAATGCGACCAAATCAGCCAACTGTGCTGAGTGAGGTGGACCAAGTGGTTCAGCTTCTACAACATCCTCATCATTTACAACAGCATAACCTGTGCATAATTCTCCTGTGTCAGTTTGTCTATGACAACTCCCATCCGTGAAAAACATCAAATCTACATTTTCTAATGGTGTATCACGTATGTCTGGTCTTGCAGTAAAGGTCTGATTCAAATATTCCATACAATCATGTGTGTCAGTATACCTGCAAAACTCATCTTCAACCAGAGACTCACCTTCCTCCACCCTTTGTGCATCTCAAGGCACCTATGGTAAGTACATTGCTGGATTTAACGTATTGCACTGCTTAATGGTGATATTTGCAGGTGCCATTAGAGCTAGTTCCCATTTCGTGAACCTAGCTGAAGAGACATGTCTGGTTTGGGCAGAATTCAACAAAGCAGATACTGCATGCGGTGTATAGACAATTGTATCATGCCCTAATACTACATCCTCGCTCTTATTTACCAGAAGAGCAGTTGCTGCTACACTTCTTAAACATGTCGGGAGTGATTTTGCCAGTGTCCAATTGTGCACTGTAGTATGCTACAGGTCGGCTAGCGTCACCATGTTTTTGTGTGAGGACACCTGCTGCGCAGCCATCAGCTTCCGTACAATGTAACTCAAAAGGTTTTTCATAATCTGGTATTCCCAAGGCAGGTGCTCTTGTCAGACTATCCTTAAGGTTAAGGAAAGCCTGCTCTGTTTCCTCAGTGTGTGTGACACGGTCAGGTTTTGAGTTTGACACCAGTTCCTGCAATGGTAATGCCAAAATAGAAAAACCTGGGATCCAAGTTCTGCAGTATCCACACATGCCCAAGAAGGTACGGATTTGCTGCTGGTTTTGCAGCAGTGTCATGGCCTGTATGGCCTGTATTTTGTCAGTCATCAAGTGTCTTAGCCCCTGGGTTCGACAGTGTCCCAAGTATTTAACCTTAGTCTGGCATGGTTATAATTTCTCCTTTGCAACCTTGTGCCCTGTTTGAGAGAGATGAAACAACAACAGTTTAGCATCATTTAAACATGACATAAATGAATCAGAGCACAACAAGAAATCATCTACATATTGAATTAAGACAGACCCATTGCTTGGTTGAAAAGATTGCAAACAGTTGTGTAAAGCCTGAGAGAAAATACTGGGACTATCTATGAAACCCTGGGGCAATCGTGTCCATGTATATTGTACCCCTCTGTAGGAGAATGGAAACAGATATTGACAGTCAGGGTGAAGAGGAACAGAGAAGAATGCAGAACATAGATCAATAACAGTGAAGTGGGTTGCAGACGGTAGAATCTGCATGAGGATGACAGCTGGATTGGGCACTATGGGGAATTGGCTTTCCACAACTTTGTTAACACCCCTAAGGTCCTGTACTAATCTATAACATCTCCCCCCAGCCGTCTTTACTGGAAAAATGGGACTATTGGCTGGACTAGCTGTACAAATTAAATTCCCTTGTTGCAGTAACCTCTCAATTATGGGATAAACCCCTAGCTCCACCTCTGGCTTTAATGGGTACTGAGGGATTTTTGGAGCTTGCCTACCACTCTTCAAATTTGCAATTACAGGAGATACATTTGCCATCAATCCACTGTCTTGTCCACTTTAATCTAGAGGGAACCTGGTATTTGTAATAACATTTATTTTACCTGGGATGGAATTTATTCTAGAACAGCAGAGTGCAACATTAACTTTTGTGGTGTATCCAATATATCCTGTACCTCATGCGCAACCTTCTCCGGTATATCTAGGTATATACCATCAGGGGTACAGTATATGACACATCCCATTTTACACAGCAAATCCCTTCCCAGCAGGTTAGTAGGAGCCGCCGCTGCCAAGAGAAAGGAATGCTTGGTTTGCAGCGGCTTGATAGTAACTTCTGCAGATCTGGTTAGAGGGTAATGCTGTACCCTCCCCATTACTCCCATTGCTGATATAGTTTTGTTAGTAACCTGTAAATTAAATGGAGAATTTATAACTGATCTGGTTGCCCCTGCATCTACAAGAAAAGTGTGTTTAATGCCAGATATATCTACTGTCATTGTAGGTTCTTCCCTAGTATTCTCAGTTAACCTGACTGGCTGGAGACTACAGGTATGACCTGACCCCTAGCACTGACTATCATTCTCCAGTAAAGCATTTGTGGTCACTATGTGGGCAGGTAACTGTTGGAAGTTTCCTGAATTTTGTGGGTGCCCTCTCTGCATGTACCTAGGTGTTCCCTACTTATATGGCCCCTGAATTGCCTCTCTGCAATCCATTCTTAGATGACCTTTATTACAATTAAAACACCTTACAGTATAATTCAGTTGCTGGTACATGTTATAAGGTTGAGGCTGTGTATATGATCCCTCCAGAGCCTGAATGCTCACTGCCATTAACTTCTCACTCTGGGCCTCTTTCTTCCTGCAAATGTTCTTGTCATGTTCTATGGCTGACTCTCTAAGTGCATCTACAGTAATCCCTCTCCAGTTAGGTAGAGAGGTTTGCACTCTAGTTTTTAGATTGTCTTTGAGACCATCCATTAGTACCGTTACAGTTACTTCCCGGTGGTGTACATCATCCTTTACATTTGCTATCCCTGTGTACTGTGTTATTGCTAGCAGCGCTCGGGCAAAATAGTCTGCTGCAGACTCACTATCTTTTTGTTTAATAGTGAAAAGTTTGCTCCAGGTCACTACCACTGGAAAGTATATAGCCAATTGGGTGATTATACGCTTTATATTCACCTGATTATCCTCATCAGTTAAGGATTCATCCTCCTCCAATACACAATCCGTAATAAACTTTTGTGCATCAGTATTAGAAGGAAGACAAGCCCTTACCACTCGCCAATCCTTATTAGTTGGTTCGTGAGCATTACCTAAATCTTTAATAAATTTCTGGCATTTGGCTAACTCTTTCCTAGGGTCTGGGAAGTCTGACATAATTTAATGTAGTTCAGCTCTAGTCCATGGACAATGCATTGCTACATTCCTGCTGGGAACTATACCTTCTTTGTCCGGCTTCCCATTGGGAACTGCTATGGTACAGACAGGATGTATACCTACCTCATCCTCATCTTCAGGGTCATTTACCGGATTTACTGCTTCAGTACTAGGGGTGTTCCCTCTCCACTAGTCTCACCAATATCAGCTGCTGGTTGGATCACTGCCTTCCCTTGTCTCTGTGGAATATCTAACAGATTAACAGCTTGGGCAAGGGCTGAAATTATGGTGGGTTCATCATCTATAATTAAATTTTCCTGTAGGTGACTTAAAACAGGGTATAAGTTACTTGTTACAATTTGTTTATTATTTTTGGTATCAGCTGTACTTGCACCTGCGGCCGCATAGGGTGGCGGTGGTGCGCATGTGCTATCTTCTTTGTGCATGGTGACGCTACCTTGCAGCATGTGTATGCTACCAGGCGGCGCCTTGCTTTGCGGCATGCGTACACTGCTTTGCGGCATGCTACTATGCCACATGTGCGCACTATTTTGCGGCATGAACACGCTACTTTGCAGCATGTGCACGCTGCCTAGCGGTGTGAGTACGCTGCTTTGCGACATACATTCACCACCATGCCACGTGTTCCCCTTATGCTGCCATAACTTTATACAATCATTATATTTTACTCCTTTCTTCAGAGATTTCACTAAACATATCTTATCTCTAACATTATTCAATACCTCCAAATCGAAACTGCCAACTTTGGGAAAAGGTTTCATACATCCTTTGGTCATTTTGACCCATTTGTTGCAGTATGTGGTCGCGTACGCGCCATATTTCACATTCATAATATACCTTGCCGAACCGGCAGGCCCATCCATTAGCAGCACCTCCTCGACCCTCCCTAGCGACTGCTTAGCACTCATCTAGGACAACGCTTGGCTACTTTCACTAGAGATTTCGACCAGTGGACGAATTCACAAGTTGCGTCCACTCACTTCCACCTACTGTGCACAACCAACCAATAAGCGTTATATCAGTTCTACACAATGAGGGACAGAAAAGAGCCTATGCAACTTTTCTATCTCCGGAACAAATTCACAAGCTTTGTCTCTCGCTTCCTCCCACTGTGCTCAACCAATCGCTAATTGTTTTGCCGGTTTTACACAATGAGGAACAGAAAACAGCCTATGTTGTTCAATGCCTTCCAGCACAACCCTTTCACAATCACAATTTTAAACACAACTATGCGGTGTGTACGCAAAAGTGCGGTCCGATCGCCCAACTTATAGATACTCTCTTATAAATAAGCTTTGCGATTACCATCAGGTGTGCCTACCGAAAAACCCCTCCCGGTTTTTGCAGGAAACAGCAATCCCTGTTTCCGCTGCCAGTATACCTGCTATTGTATATCTACTCGGTATTAGTTGCACCTCGTCAGACACTCTACCGGGTCTCTCCTGCCTCATACTGACAGTGAAGAAAAACTTTCTCCGTTTTTCTTTCCCTTTATCACAACAAGCATACGTTCACATTCAAATACCTTTGTTTTCTGCCCAGAAAAATACTTCCCCCTTGGCAGTACCTATTCAGAGGTGTTCTAATAAATGATATAAGACTATCTATCAAAACCATTGTTTAAACATTCGGCAGCAATACCGAGAAGACGCATACGTTATTTGCGAATTGCCTATTGCAGCGCAAAAATGACAATAAAAGAAACTGATTTTTCTCCCTTGTCCCTAAGTTCTAATCAGCACTCCTTAGATCACCTAAAAATGGATATTCGATTTCACAACACTGAGTACAAAACAGGCTTAAAACACATTGTGTTCTTAACCGTATGTGACGCGTCCACCCTTTGTTGTGTAATCGAAATCCGGTAGCATAGAGTAATTTCCGATAACATGACCTCACAGCCGAGCCCCCATCTATTGATTCCTAATAGTCGCTAGTTGCAATTTAGCGCTGCAAGTCGCTTAAGAAAGAATTGCTTTCCAGTCCAATCGTGTGGTTCCAAAGCACAAAAAGTGATATATGTAATGAAAAAGTAACACTATGTAAGATTTAACATTTAGGGGTCTATGTACTGAGCAGTGATAAGAGACAGAGTGAAAAGTGATGTCTGTGATAAGTGCCAGCCAATCAGCTCCCAAGTGTCATCTCACAGGCTGTGTTTAAAAAATGACAGTTGGTAGCTGACTGGCTGGCACCTTATCACAGACTTGTCACTTGTCTCTTATCGCTGCTTAGTACATAGACCCCTTAGAGTAAAAAGCAATAAAATAGTACAAGACGGGGGCGTGGCCTGACTACAGAGCTGGGTAGCTGCATTTTTTAAAAGCTCCCAATATAAATACTAATAAAAACCTCTTTCTACCCTGAACTGGGGCACCTGCTCCTCCTAAAACCTACCCTCTAACCCACTGTGCCCAGCGGACCCATCTGCAGAGACGACTGTGGCTCCGGAGGTCTGCTCTGGGCTCTTGGAGCTTTGGGGCCTACTCCGCGCTAGAAGCCGTGGCCTCAATTTCGGGCGCCCCGGCCGCTCGCACACCTGCCGCAACCCTAACAGCAGCGGAGCACCAGGGAGACCCCCTCCGCTAGCACACTGACCCCCAGGAGACCCCCGACTGCCCTCCGCCACTTGCTACACTGGCGGTAAGACCGGCGGCACTAACCTGAGATCCGGAGGTGCCCTCCTGACCGCAAATTGCAGGAGACTTGAAGAAAGGCTGCATCACTCAGAGGTGAGAGTTATACCTACTCACCCTTACACTGCCTGCTGAAATCACTGCCCGGGGGTGCAGTAACCGGCCGCCATCACCCCTAAACTCCAGCACACCACTATACAATCCTGGGCACTGAGCCAAAAGATCACTGGCGCCATCTTGTGGTGAAACCTGCTCTCCCCCCGCATGTCAACCTCACTGAACACCTAAAATCCCTGCGAGTCCCCTGCAGAGAAACCCTTGATAGCTCAGAGAGAGGTTAGCTCACATTGTGGAAACACCATTGTATAAAAGAGCCACCCTGCAAATAGCCACTACTGTGACACCAAGCAAACATAAGGTTCAGACCTCACTGGAATCTTTATTATACAAATCCTCCCACTTGGATTTATTATTTGCCGTGGCAGTGTCCGTCCTCAGTCCTCAATCGCTGTCTACTGTTCCGTAACATTTTGAACTCTCCTGTCAGAACTGTTCACCTCCCGTCAGCAACCCATTGCCATTACGACATTTTTTGATTGCTACATTAATTTGTATCAATGAGTCCCTGAGCTCACCGATGTTGCACCCTCTGGTGCTACTATATTAGGCTATATATTTCAATAAAGCACCTTTTTCCATTTCACTGTTATACCAGGATAACTGTCACTGATCAAATTATTTCATATACAAACCTCACCTATCCATCTTCCCTAACTACTGCTCCTACGATATCATTATGAATAGATCTAACGCAAATACCAGGAAACGGGTGGACGGTGACATGGCCCAACACTTTTCCAAAGGTGATAAGTCCTCAAGGGCTGGTGACCCTCCATCACCATGCCTCACCAGACAGATGATGATGATTCTCCCCCTCCAGCTCTATCCACTAAAGAGGACATCATGGCATTAAAATCCCTTATCACAGACCTCAAGGAATCTCTGGAATCTAATTTGGATAAAGCAGTCTCATCTATTAAATCCGACCTGTCAACACTGTCCTCCAGAACCTCTAAGCTGGAGTCTCATCAAGACGCTCTCCAAAAACCCCAAAACGAAACCCACAGAGACATTGATCACAATATTCAAGATCTTGCTGATCTTCGCACTAAAAATTATGATTTAGAGAACCGAGAAAGAAGAAATAATTTATGTATCTGGAATATCCCAGAATCTATAACCTCAGATAACCTGGAAAAATATCTGCACAATATATTCACCTTTCTTATCCCTGACCTAGGTCCTCAAAAACTACCATTAGAAAGAGCACACCGAGCCCTTAGACCCAGGCCCCGAGATGGTGAACCCCCAAGGGACGTAATTATTATTATTATTATTATTATTAACAGTTTCTTATATAGCGCAGCATATTCCGTTGCGCTTTACAATTGGAAACATTGATAGAACAAAACAGGGTAATAACAGACAGACATAGAGGTAAGAAGGCCCTGCTTGCAAGCTTACAATCTATAGGGAAATAGGCATTGATACACAAGGATAGGTGCTATATATTGCAATTTGGTCCGGCCAGAATGCAGAGTTTCTTGGTGGGCTGCCTGATCCAGTCACACAGGAATGTCGGCAAAATGTCAGGAGTATGTGAAAGAAAGACAATATGTGAGGTTATGTGTGGACTGTGAGAGGGGATGTGATAAGACATGGAAGCTATGAAGGTTATGTGGTCGGTTCTGGAATCTGATAAGCTTGTCTGAAGAGGTGAGTTTTCAGGGAACGCTTGAAGGATTGAAGAGTAGAGGTAAGTCTTATTGTGTGTGGTAAGGCATTCCATAGAGTGGGTGCAGCCCGAAGAAAGTCCTGTAACCGTAAATGGGAGCAAGTAATGCGCGGGGATGAGAGACGCAGATCTTGTGCTGAGCGGAGAGGTCGGGTTGGGAGATATTTTGAGATGAGTGAAGAGATGTATGTTGGTGCAATTTGGTTAATGGCCTTATGTGTAAGTAACAGTATTTTGTATTGAATACGGTAGAAAACCGGCAACCAATGGAGGGACTGACAGAGCGGGGCAGCAGACGATGAACATTTGGCAAGGAAGATAAGCCTTGCAGCTGCATTCATAATGGATTGTAATGGCGATAGTCTGTTTTTGGGAAGACCAGTAAGGAGACTATTGCAATAGTCAATGCGGGAAATAATGAGTGCATGGATTAGAGTTTTTGCAGTGTCTTGTGTGAGATATGGTCGAATTTTGTATATGTTTTTTAGATGTATGTAACATGATTTTGAGACAGATTGAATGTGGGGAACAAAGAACAGTTCAGAATCAAGGATGACACCAAGGCAGCGAGCTTGTGGGGTGGGGTGGATTGTTGAGTTATCAACAGTGATAAAGAGATCAGATTGGTAACTGTTATTGGCAGGTGGAAATATAATTAATTCTGTTTTAGAAATATTAAGTTTCAGGTAGCGAGATGACATCCAAGATGAAATGGCAGAAATACATTCAGTGACACGGACCAATACAGATGGTGATAAATCTGGAGAGGATAGGTAGATTTGAGTATCATCCGCATACAGATGGTACTGAAATCCAAAAGAGCGGATTAGTTTGCCAAGAGAGGTGGTATAGATTGAGAATAGCAAAGGACCTAAGACAGAGCCTTGCGGTACTCCAACTGATAGAGGTAGTGAAGAGGAGGCAGAATCAGAAAAACGAACAGAAAAAGAGCGATCAGATAGGTAGGAAGAGAACCAAGAAAGGGCTGTGTCCTTAAGACCTAGGGATTGTAATGTTTGTACGAGAAGAGAGTGGTCAACAGTGTCAAAAGCAGCAGAGAAATCTAGAAGAATTAGAAGTGAGTAATAGCCTTTAGCCTTGGCAGTGACCAAATCATTTACTACCTTAGTCAGTGCTGTCTCTGTGGAGTGCTGGGAACAGAAGCCAGACTGAAGTGGGTCCAATAAGTTGTGGGTGTTAAGAAAGTGTGTGAGGCGGGTGTAGACAAGTCTCTCCAGTAGCTTGGAGGGGCATGGGAGCTGGGAGATAGGACGGTAATTAGAGAGAGTGTTAGGGTCAGAATTTTGTTTTTTCAGAATGGGAGTAATCACTGCATGCTTGAACAGTGATGGAAAGATGCCAGTAGAAAGAGAGAGATTACAGATTTTAGTTAGGGTTGGGATGAGCACAGGAGACAGAGCTTTACTAATTTGTGAGGGTATAGGATCTAGAGGAGAGGCAATAGAGTAGGAAGATGAGAAGAGTGTAGATACTTCATCTTCATTTGTGGGGTCAAATGAAGAGAATGTGCCAGAGGGTTCAGGTAGGGAATTGAGTAGGTCACTAGCTGAGGAAGAGAATAACATTTCATTTCGGATATTATCAATCTTGTCCTTGAAATAGGAAGCAAGATCTTGTGCACAGATAGTAGCAGGTGGCTTGGGTGAGGGAGGGGTAAGAAGCAGTTTAAATGTATTAAAAAGTCGACTTGGGGTTAGAGGCTTGAGCAGAGATAAGAGATTGGAAATATATTTGCTTGGCAGTGTCCAGAGCAGTACGATAAGAGTTGTAGATAGACTTATATGTGAGGAAGTCACTTGGAGTGCGAGACTTTCGCCACTGACGTTCTACTTTACGTGAGAGTTTTTGTAGATGCCTTGTTAAGTTAGAATGCCACGGTTGACGTCTGAGTCTACGCGGAGTGTGATGGGTAGCTGGAGCTACTTCATCGAGGGCTTTTACTAGAATCTGGTTTAGGTGTGATGCAGCAGTCTCAGGAAAAGTGAGTGCAGAAATTGGTGAGAGTCGTTGTTGTAGAGAGGTAGATAGTTGTTGAAAGTTAATCACATTAATATTTCTGCGGGTTTTAGGAGGTTTGGTTGATTTCACTGACATTGAGGTTGATGTAATGGAGGAAAGTGTGCAGGTAATAAGATTGTGATCTGAGAGAGGGAAAGGAGCATTAGTGAAATCAGAAACTGAGCATAGTCTGGTAAATACAAGATCAAGGCAGTGGCCCTCCTTATGAGTAGAAGAGTCAGTCCATTAGGAGAGGCCAAGAGAGGAGGTTAGAGAGAGTAGTTTGGAGGCATGAGGAGATTGTGGACTGTCAATGGGGATATTGAAATCACCCATAATGATGGTGGAGATGTCTGAGGATAGGAAGTGAGGGAGCCAGGCTGAAAAATGTTCCAGAAATTGTTGCGGTGGCCCAGGCGGGCGATAGATAACAGCAACTCGCAGAGAGAAAGGGGTGAAAGTCCTGATAGAATGTACTTCAAATTATGTAAATGTGAGTGAAGGTACCTGTGGGAGAACTGTGTATGTGAAAGATTGGGAGAGTAATATTCCTACCCCACCTCCTTTACAATTGCTAGGCCTGGATGTGTGTGAGAAGTGTAGGTTACTATGTGAAAGTGCAGCAGGGGAGACAGTGTCTGATTGTGTTAACCATGTTTCTGTTATTGCCAGAAGGTTGAGGTTAGTTGAAATAAAGAGGTCATGGATGGATGTTAGTTTGTTGCAGACAGAGCGTGCATTCCATAAGGCACATTTTAGTGACTTGGATGGTGAAGGGAGGCACGCAATGTTTATGAGGTTAGCTGGATTTATAGTTCGTTGTGGGTGTGGCATGTGGGTTGGGCCTGGATTTGGAGATATGTCACCAGCTAATAGAAGCAACAGGAGCGAGATATAAATATATTTGTGGGATTTGACTGAATGTTTGTTATGGCGACAGGTTGTGGATGTTATTGTCAATGTGTATAGATAAGTTAAAAGCTCATATGTGTTTGTAAGAGAAGAGGGAAGTACTGAGGCAGCAATATGTACAGAAGGATGAGCTGCAGGGAGAGTAAAGGATGTATTAGTCTTAGAGATGATTCCATGGAGTGAGATCATTAATAGAAGTTTCTGATACATTTTTGCAATACATTCAATAATGTACAACACACAAACTACTGGTAAGGAATGATATTGTAATTACATTGTTGTAGATGGTGTTCAATGTTTGTTCCACTGTTTTTTTTAACTGTTATATAATTACACTTTGTGTTATAACACACTTAGTGCTTATAATACACGGCTGCCATCGACATCCACGGCTGCCTCTATACTGATTCTAAATTTAAAGAAAGTCTGATTGAGACATGCTACAGCTGAGCACAAATGCTAACTAATCAATGAAGAAATTTGGCACTGGGTTTGTGTAAACACAAGCAGTATCCTACCATAAACTAGGCATCACTGAACAACATCCCCCACCCAGGTAATACAAAATACAATCAAGTCATTACATCTAAATCTTTGCTAACAGAAATAAATTCCATTATGCAGAAATGTAAGAACAATATGTTGCTTGCTAGATGGAAATGGGTAACATACTTTTTAAAATCCAAACAGCTGATCTGAGTGATTGCAAAGCACTAGTTAGACTATACGTAATCATGCGCTTCCTCAGTTTCAAGGATAAGGAAAGAGTCCTTGCTCCAACGCGCAATAAATCTCATATCCTATACAACATTAAACTTCAGTTCTTCCAAGACATGGCCCCTCTCACAATCATCAAACGCCGGGAACTCTGAGATCTAACTAACGCATTACATTCAAGAGGTATCCGCTATTGTTTGGGCTTCCCCTTTAAACTGCTGATCGACTTCAATGGGAAAACAGTCGTCATTAGAGATCCCAGAGAGGGCAAAGACTTTCTCACTCATCTAGAGGATTCCGGTCCTCCTCCTACCACATCATCCGTTACCTGAAGAAGTTGACTGTTCCTTTATTTAGCAGTCCTTAATACATGTCCGGATTTTATAAATCTGAGATTTGCCTTCACCATAAATGATTGCCCCCTTTTTCCAATGGTTACTCAACCCACATCTTAGGTTCTTCTTCAACGACCATTTCATATCCTTTTCAACAATAATATTATTCAATATTCTGTTATATATATTAACTATTTTCAATGTTCCATTGTTTGGCTATGTCTCCAATTAATGGAGTCGTATTTATAAAAGTTTGTTTAAACTCAGACAATTTTATAATTCTTCAGCGGTTTAGCTCAATCTCCATATGTGTATTGATAATTCGACTGTAGTGATCCCTTGGAGAACTCCAGTCGAATGTTAATCTATGTTTATATATTGGGTATTTTGTTACTTTTGATCTTATTATTTACTTCTGCATATTGTATATCCAACCTCTTACCGACCGTTTTGCTTTCTACATTCGCACTCTCCCCCCTTTATCACCTACAGTGACATATTCACAAAATTTTTACTACGCCTTTCTATATTTTTCTCTTTTTTATTAAATGACTACCACTGGAGGGCTACGACTTTTAGACACCTTCACCATCTATTTCTGACTACCTCCACACGCTCCCTCCTATTGAATGATACTCTATTTTACAGTTTATATTCTTTGAATTTCCCAAGGTAGCTCGGATTATTCTCCTTGCTGCCTTTTTGGACTTTACAGTCCCAATTACCGTGTGTGTCTTCCTCTGCAGGACACAAGGAATTCTCATTCAGATCCTTCCCCATTATCCCTTTTACTTTGATTTTACTTTCCCCCCCTCAGTGAGTCAGATTTTTCTCATTCTTATTATAAATTAATATTCCTTTTTTTTTTTCTCTTTCCCTTTACACACTCAAAAACTTTGTCACTAACTGTTATTTCTTTAAATGCCAAGGGTTTGAATACCCCTCAAAAGCGTTCTTTGCTTTTTCTATCTGTCCGAAGTCTCAAAGCCGGGATTGTTCTAATACAAGAGACTCATTTTAAAGCTAACATGCACCCTTCCCTACATTCCAAGAACTTCCCTACCTCCTATTATTCCTCCAGTCAATCGAAACATAATGGTGTGGCAATACTAATCAGTAATAAAGTGCCCTTTGTCCAAAATTCAGTACACACCGATTCTGATGGAAGATTTATTATATTAACTGGTAAACTGGGTAACCTAGAATGCACAATAGCTAATGTATATGCTCCTAGCAATGGCCAGGTATCATTCTTTAACTCCCTTTTTTCTAAATTAAATAAATATAGGAAGGGCTACCTTCTTGTGGGAGGAGACTTTAATGCCATTCTCAATTATGAACTCGACAAATCTCCTGCCCCTACTATTTTACGACCCTGCCCTTTGACCAGATCTTTGAACTCACATCTTCATGAATCAGGTCTTTTTGATACATGGTGAGCTCTACATCCTACATCTCGTGACTTTACTTTTTTCTCAATTCCCCATCAATCTTATTCAAGGATTGATATTTTTCTCTGTTGCACTTCAGCATCTAAACACCTCTCTGATTCATCTATAGTCACTAATCACTGGTCTGACCATTCCATAGTTGCTACATCATTTGATTTTTTTGACATGCCCACATCTTGACCTCCTTGGTGTCTAAACGAAACCCTTTTGAAGATTCCAAAATTTCAGGAGAAACTTAAACTTGCTCTTGCAGATTATTTTTCCCTGAACACTACAGACTCTGCATGCACACCATTGACTTGGAAAGCACATAAAGCAGTCATTCGGGGACACATCATTAGCTATGCCTCCTTTAGAAACAAAGAGCGTAGATCCCAAATTACTTCCCTGACAGAAGAGGTCCACCGTCTGGAAACCTCTCATAAACGTCTCCATTCCCGCTCTATTTATAACCAACTAACTTCTGCAAAAGCATCCCTCAATGCCCTTCTAGCCGAAAAAACAGAACAGTCTTTACGCTGGCTTAACCAAATATTCTACGAAAAAAGTAACAAAGCAGATTCCCTACTAGCTAATAGGTTGAAAGGCCGGAATGCTGGGACCGTGATCCCAGTATTAAAAGACGACCATGGCACCCTCCAATATAACCCTACTACTATCAACTCGATATTCAAAACATATTACAAACACCTTTACAATATCTCTGAGTATTCCCCTCCTCCCTCTCCAGCTGACACTTCAATTACAGATTACTTAGCTTCTTGTAATCTTCCCCACATAAATACCATGACTTCCACTGCTCTCGATTATCCCATTTCCGCCGATGAAATCCTTACGGCCCTTAAAATGCAAAAACCCTCTAAAGCCCCAGGTCCCGACGGATTTCCAATGTCTTATTATAAAACCTTCCAGTCCTCTTTGATACCCCATCTAACTATGGTCTTTAACCAAGTCCTGGAAGGAGCATCATTTCACCCAGATACGACCAGGGCTACTATTACCGTCCTCCCAAAACCCAATAAGGACCCATTATTAACGTCTAATTACCGCCCCATCTCACTGCTTAATACAGACTTAACACTTTTTGCCAAAGTGCTCGCGAATAGGTTGAACCCACTTCTCCCTACTCTGATTCACCCAGGCCAAGTGGGCTTTGTCCCGTCCAGGCAGGCACTAGACAATACTAGACGCACTATTGATGTAATTCATTATATCATTGCCCACAAGCTTCCTTTTCTGGTGCTTGCCTTGGATGCGGAGAAAGCTTTTGACAGGGTCTCTTGGTCGTTTATGTTCCAAACACTGTGCAACTTCGGGTTCCACGGGAAGTTTCTACAGGCCATTCAAGCCCTCTATTACAAACCATCCGCCTCAGTCTCCACAGGAGGTTTATTATCAGACTCATATTCTATCACCAATGGGACCAGACAGGGTTGTCCCTTATCACACCTGATATTTGCCCTTATCATAGAACCGCTCGCTAGTCATATAAGGGAGAACCCTAACATAGCTGGTGTCAAAATTAAACAATATCAATATAGCCTCTCCTTATTTGCGGATGACATACTCCTCACGCTCACAAGACCACTCACGTCACTTCCCAATCTGTTTCAGGGACTCTGTCTCTATGGCTCTTTATCAGGCTACAAAATCAATCATGATAAATCTGAGGCCCTTCCTCTCCATCTCCCTGGAAACACGAGGAGATTGTTACAATCAAATTTTAATTTCATTTGGAAAAGGGAGTTCCTGAAGTACCTTGGGGTCTCCATAACAAAATCCTATGACTCACTCTATAAAACCAATTATCCCTCCCTTATCAGATCAATCAATAATGATCTACAACAATGGTGAACGTATTTTCTTTCATGGATAGGACGTATTAATGCCGTGAAAATGAATATTCTTCCCAAACTGCTATATCTTTTTCAGACCCTTCCTATACCCATCCCCTCCCACACCCTAGACTCTCTTAAAACCACGCATGACAATTTTGTATGGTATAATAAAAAACCCCGTATCTGCCGAGATATCCTTTTCAAACGCACATGGGAGGGAGGTTTGGGTCTACCTAATCTACAACGTTATTATAATGCTACCCGAATAAGTCAGCTGGCCTCCTGGCATTCTCCTCGACATATCAAGCGCTGGGTCGACCTGGAGAGTGACCTTGTGGATATCCACTCAATCTCATTCTTGCCATGGTTGCCTCGTAAACATAGACCTAAGTCCTCATTTCTATTTCCCACTATCAACTCAACACTTAGTAACTGGGATTCAACAAATAAAAAACTAAATCTTTCCTCGCACCCTTCCCCCTTAACACCCATCTGGAATAACCCCGCATTTCCCCCAGGCCTCTCCACTGGCATGGCTTGCTCATGGATCTTGGCAGGCATTACAAGGTTCCACCATATAGTCGGGGCATTTTCCCCTCTGTCCTTCGCAGATATTCAACAAAAACACAGAATCTCTAATACGCTACACAACCAATACTTACAAATCCGCCATTTCGTGACCTCATCTTACTCTAGCCACCCCACACTCAATTCCTCACCCTTTGAAAGACTAGGTATTTATAAATTTAACAACAAAGGAGCTATCTCATCTATATACCACACTATTTCGGCGTTAGAGTCTCCCCCACTTGAAACACATGAACGGGCCTGGGAATCAGATTTAGGTTTGTCCCTCGGAGAGGAGACCTGGGATAATATCCGTTTAGCTATCTCAAAGTGTTCCATCAGTATAGCCATAAGAGAAAACTCTTACAAAGTGTTCACCAGGTGGTACTTAGTACCAGAATGGCTTCACCAGATGTATCCTAACTTTTCTAACTTATGTTGGAGAGGTTGCGGTCATGTAGGTACGTTTTTCCACACATGGTGGACTTGTCCACTAATCGTCCCATTTTGGAACATGGTTCGCACCTTACTCGCCCAACTCCTCAGAACCCGCATTTTCCCACTCCTGTTAATCTTCTACTTTGTGCCCCGATCGATAATATCCAATAAACTAGTTCTTCTCATATCCTCAGCTGCTAGATATCAAATAACCCGTAACTGGAAGGTTCCGAACAATCCCAGCCGACAAGAACTTGTGAACAGAATTTAGGTTTGTAGCAAAAATGGAATATATTACTAGTTTGAGGAACAATACTGTCCAGAAATTCCAGTCTACATGGAATCCTTGGTATTCCCATCAAAATGTACCCCTCCCCGGTCTTGGCTAATGCTGCGGTGACCACTTCCACTATAATTTTTAATTACAAATCCTCCTCCGACTCACTCTCCCCCTCACCTGTTCCTCTACTCTACTTTATTTTTAATTTTATTCCCTTTTTACTTTTTTACCTTTTTTTTAATTTTTTTTATTTTATTTTTACTTACAATTATACCCACTCCGGTTAATTCTGTTAGCTATTTCTAATTATATTGTATACAATTGGCTACAGGTTTTTTTGCTGATTTAGAATGTTTTATAACGATTTCATATTACCGTCTATTGTATTTTCTCAATGTACTCTCAATTTTATCCAATAAACGAGTATAAAAATAAAATAGTACAAACCCATACATACGCGTAGGCACTGGTCCCAGTATACAGTAATCAATCCATAAGCCTGCGGTCATCCAAGAGAATGGCTGTACACTTGAATCAGGATGCCGTTTATATACCTTACAGAGTTCTACGTTAACAAAGAAACTAGTTGACAGGTTTCCATTGGTTCTTGCTTCTGGATAATCTGGTCATTGGTCGATTCATACAGTGTTATCAGGGGCATGGCTCAGTCCTCAAATGGTTGCATTGTGTAGTTTTCCGCCGAACAACTTGTTAAATCTAGCTACAACACTGCATATAGATTATAACATTCTATGCAATAACTCCCTATCATCCATAACTAGCAGACGCAAGATGCGACTTCTTTGCCGATAGGTACGGAAGTCTGCAAATAAACAGGGATTTAGTATGATACCAAACATGACATATCTACTATATTCTAATCCTTAGATCTAATTTAAGTACATATTACATCATAATTACTTGTTAAAAATACCTTTAATAACTCTAGTTATTACCTATTGTGAATGGGAACCATTATGTACATATGCGTTTGCATATGTGCATCTGTGCATTGGAATAGGAAATGTTCGTATGTATGTATGTGAATATGCACGTGAGCGTCTATGTGTACGTATGTGGAGACACATACGAGCGTCTATGTGTATGCATATATATTTATGTGTGTGCGTTATGTACATCAGTGGTGTGTGGTGGATTCGCATTTGTGCACATCGGATTTCACCGGCGCAAAGTAGCGTCCAATTTACTCTTTATCAGACCATAGACAACTAGATTTTCAGATAATAATTGCAAGCGATCGTATCAAATTATTTGACTTCGACATAAGTATTACAAGAGCTCTGAAGGGTTGGTACAGGCTGGCACCTTACCCTGTTGATCATAGACACCAGATCGATATTTTGCTTTTATCCCATTTCTTAGACTCGATTACGCCAGTTTGTTATTCTGATTACAAAGTTTTGTCTTTTAAACTGAGTTTCGCAGTGGCCTTTCAAGGTGTCTTCTACATTAGTGAGCTGGTTGCTCCTTCTAAACATGCCAAGTCGCCTCTTGTTTTTTCAGATGTTTTAGTTAAATATAATGTTTTTATGTGTCATTTGCAGCATTCTAAGACTGACCAGGCTGGCAAGGGGTGCTAGTTTTCACTTTAACCATGCTCTGGAAGAAAGACTTGGCCTCAGCGTCGGTCCTACCATTGTGCGGCTGCATCAGGTGCTACACTGAAGAGGGCGCCACTGTGCTACAGCCCAACATACTCAGTGACATCCTGACATACTCAGTGACAGTGAATCCCCATCATCACTCTTCGGTCCCCCGCCTGCCCCGGATAAACTCCTGACAGGTGCACAGCTATGCCGCTGTTCAGAGGAGGATTGTCACTGACTACTCCGTCTCCCGGAAGCATGTACTGGCTGGGAAGCGGAGCCGCTGAAGGAGCCAAGGGGAAAGTTTTTAAATATGATGGCACAGCAAGTGCCTTACCTGCAGTGCTGTCTGGAGCCGAGGAGTGCAGTGAGTCACTGACACTCAAGTGCCCATGGGAGCAGCCTGGGAGGTGCTGCATGCTGCTGCAGCTCCCCTGGACTCAGCCATCTCCATGGCTATGAGGAGCTGCCATGGCAGCCCTGATCACAGCCTGTTCGGAGTTCAAAGGTGGCCCGGGTGAGATAGAGACAGAGTTCTCCGTCTCTCAAAGGTATTTTTAATAATGGGTGCAGCTGCAGCTATGGATAAGCACATGGGGCATTTCCAGTTACTCAGAACCCCCCCTGCATGCGCCACTGGGGTCTACAGTTGCTAAGTACCAGTTTTATCAGGTCTGGACAGTTTAAGTAGGAGATATCTGTGATATATCCTGCTGTACCTTCTTAATGAATGGCCCAATAGCTTAATTTTTACAATTGCAGGTAAAATGTTAATTTTCACCTGCTTTTGTAAAAATTAAGTGATGATGAATAGGCCCCTATGTCAGAATATACAGTATATCCAAAAGCCATACAACCCAATGCATAAACCAATACACAGAAGACAATCCAGAATCAAATAGACAGGACTAAGAAGAATTAATAAAAGCTATATCAGACAAAGAGTATGGCCTAATATATGTGAATGAGAAGTGATTGAGTATTATTATTATTATTATTATTATTATTATTATTATTAATAAAACTGCTAAAATTTATAAAAACTGCTAAAATCACATAATTTGGGCTTTTTTTGTTATTACAGTATTATTAACCTCAATAACATGTATTTCCACTCATTTCCCTACCTATGCACACGACACTAAAGAGGATGATTACTGATCTGCCTGTGTAAAAGGAGGCATTGCGTTGAACCAAAAAAATTGCAAACCATGCACAGCTGCCAGAGTGAAAAATCTGTAATATTCACGGAAAGAGGCTGCTAATATGCCAGTAAGTCTATTCTTTAGCCCATGAACCCTCTAAATGTGAAATGTTTATCATCGACATTAAACGTATGCTGCACTATTTTATATCAGCTTATATGACCCCCTCTAATGCCTTCCCTTCCACCATGTTCATGCAATTTGTCATATACCTCTGTAATGCAACACATATCCTTGGGTACACATCCCCTGTAACACATCCTTGGATACACATCCCCTGTAACACATCCTTGGGTACACATCCCCTGTAACACATCCTTGGGTACGCATCCCCTGTAACACATCCTTGGGTACGCATCCCCTGTAACACATCCTTGGGTACGCTTCCCCTGTAACACATCCTTGGGTACGCATCCCCTGTAACACATCCTTGGGTACGCATCCCCTGTAACACATCCTTGGGTACGAATCCCCTGTAACACATCCTTAGGTACACATCTCCTGTAACACATCCTTGGGTATGCATCCCCTGTAACACATCCTTGGGTACGCATCCTCTATAACACATCCTTGGGTACGCATCCCCTGTAACACATCCTTGGGTACGCATCCCCTGTAACACATCCTTGGGTACACATCCCCTGTAACACATCCTTGGGTACGCATCCTTGGGTATGCTTCCCCTGTAACACATCCTTGGGTACGCATCCCCTGTAACAGATCCTTGGGTACGCATCCCCTGTAACACATCCTTGGGTACGCATCCCCTGTAACACATCCTTGGGTACGCATCCCCTGTAACACATCCTTGGGTACGCATCCCCTGTAACACATCCTTGGGTACGCAACCCCTGCAACACATCCATGGGTACGCATCCCCTGTAACACATCCTTGGGTAGGCAACCCCTGTAACACATCCTTCGGTACGCATCCCCTGTAACACATCCTTGGGTACGCATCCCCTGAAACACATCCTTGGGTAGGCATCCCCTTTAACACATCCTTGGGTAGGCATCCCCTGTAACACATCCTTGGGTACATATCCCCTGTAACATATTCTAGGGTACGCATTCCCTGTAACACATCCTTGGGTACACATCCCCTGTAACACATCCTTGGGTACATATCCCCTGTAACAGATTCTAGGGTACGCATTCCCTGTAACACATCCTTGGGTACGCATTCCCTGTAACACATCCTTGGGTACGCATTCCCGGTAACACATCCTTGGGTACGCATCCCCTGTAACACATCCTTAGGTACGCATTCCCTGTAACACATCCTTGGGTACGCATCCCCTGAAACACATCCTTGGGTACGCATCCCCTGTAACACATCCTTGGGAACGCATCCCTTGTAACACATCCTTAGGTACGCATCCCCTGTAACACATCCTTGGGTACGCATCCCCTGTAACATATCCTTGGGTACGCATCCCCTGTATCACATCCTTGGGTACGCATCCCCTGTAACACATCCTTGGGTACACATCCCCTGTAACACATCCTTGGGTACATATCCCCTGTAACATATTCTAGGGTACGCATTCCCTGTAACAAATCCTTGGGTACACATCCCCTGTAACACATCCTTGGGTACATATCCCCTGTAACATATTCTAGGGTACGCATTCCCTGTAACACATCCTTGGGTAGGCATCCCCTGTAACACATCCTTAGGTACGCATCCCCTGTAACACATCCTTGGGTACGCATCCCCTGTAACATATCCTTGGGTACGCATCCCCTGTAACACATCCTTGGGTACGCATCCCCTGTAACACATCCTTGGGTACATATCCCCTGTAACATATTCTAGGGTACGCATTCCCTGTAACACATCCTTGGGTACACATCCCCTGTAACACATCCTTGGGTACATATCCCCTGTAACAGATTCTAGGGTACGCATTCCCTGTAACACATCCTTGGGTACGCATTCCCGGTAACACATCCTTGGGTACGCATCCCCTGTAACACATCCTTAGGTACGCATCCCCTGTAACACATCCTTGGGTACGCATCCCCTGAAACACATCCTTGGGTACGCATCCCCTGTAACACATCCTTGGGAACGCATCCCTTGTAACACATCCTTAGGTACGCATCCCCTGTAACACATCCTTGGGTACGCATCCCCTGTAACATATCCTTGGGTACGCATCCCCTGTATCACATCCTTGGGTACGCATCCCCTGTAACACATCCTTGGGTACACATCCCCTGTAACACATCCTTGGGTACATAACCCCTGTAACATATTCTAGGGTACGCATTCCCTGTAACACATCCTTGGGTACACATCCCCTGTAACACATCCTTGGGTACATATCCCCTGTAACATATTCTAGGGTACGCATTCCCTGTAACACATCCTTGGGTACACATTCCCTGTAACACATCCTTGGGTACACATCCCCTGTAACACATCCTTGGGTACACATCCCCTGTAACACATCCTTGGGTATGCTTCTCCTGTAACACATCCTTGAGTACACATCCCCTGTAACACATCCTTGGGTACGCTTCTCCTGTAACACATCCTTGGGTACGCATCCCCTGTAACACATCCTTGGGTACGCATCCCCTGTAACATATCCTTTGGTACGCATCCCCTGTATCACATCCTTGGGTACGCATCCCCTGTAACACATCCTTGGGTACGCATCCCCTGTAACACATCCTTGGGTACATATCCCCTGTAACATATTCTAGGGTACGCATTCCCTGTAACACATCCTTGGGTACGCATTCCCTGTAACACATCCTTGGGTTCACATCCCCTGTAACACATCCTTGGGTACACATTCCCTGTAACACATCCTTGGGTACACATCCCCTGTAACACATCCTTGGGTACACATCCCCTGTAACACATCCTTGGGTACGCATCCCCTGTAACACATCCTTGGGTACGCATCCCCTGTAACACATCCTTGGGTACGCAACCCCTGCAACACATCCTTGGGTACGCATCCCCTGTAACACATCCTTGGGTAGGCATCCCCTGTAACACACCTTGGGTACGCATCCCCTGTAACATATCCTTGGGTACGCATCCCCTGTAACACATCCTTGGGTACGCATCCCCTGTAACACATCCTTGGGTACATATCCCCTGTAACATATTCTAGGGTATGCATTCCCTGTAACACATCCTTGGGTACACATCCCCTGTAACACATCCTTGGGTACATATCCCCTGTAACAGATTCTAGGGTACGCATTCCCTGTAACACATCCTTGGGTACGCATTCCCTGTAACACATCCTTGGGTACGCATTCCCGGTAACACATCCTTGGGTACGCATCCCCTGTAACACATCCTTAGGTACGCATCCCCTGTAACACATCCTTGGGTACGCATCCCCTGAAACACATCCTTGGGTACGCATCCCCTGTAACACATCCTTGGGAAGGCATCCCTTGTAACACATCCTTAGGTACGCATCCCCTGTAACACATCCTTGGGTACGCATCCCCTGTAACATATCCTTGGGTACGCATCCCCTGTATCACATCCTTGGGTACGCATCCCCTGTAACACATCCTTGGGTACACATCCCCTGTAACACATCCTTGGGTACATATCCCCTGTAACATATTCTAGGGTACGCATTCCCTGTAACACATCCTTGGGTACACATCCCCTGTAACACATCCTTGGGTACATATCCCCTGTAACATATTCTAGGGTACGCATTCCCTGTAACACATCCTTGGGTAGGCATCCCCTGTAACACATCCTTAGGTACGCATCCCCTGTAACACATCCTTGGGTACGCATCCCCTGTAACATATCCTTGGGTACGCATCCCCTGTAACACATCCTTGGGTACGCATCCCCTGTAACACATCCTTGGGTACATATCCCCTGTAACATATTCTAGGGTACGCATTCCCTGTAACACATCCTTGGGTACACATCCCCTGTAACACATCCTTGGGTACATATCCCCTGTAACATATTCTAGGGTAAGCATTCCCTGTAACACATCCTTGGGTACGCATTCCCTGTAACACATCCTTGGGTACGCATTCCCGGTAACACATCCTTGGGTACGCATCCCCTGTAACACATCCTTAGGTACGCATCCCCTGTAACAAATCCTTGGGTACGCATCCCCTGAAACACATCCTTGGGTACGCATCCCCTGTAACACATCCTTGGGAACGCATCCCTTGTAACACATCCTTAGGTACGCATCCCCTGTAACACATCCTTGGGTACGCATCCCCTGTAACATATCCTTGGGTACGCATCCCCTGTATCACATCCTTGGGTATGTATCACATCCTTGGGTACGCATCCCCTGTAACACATCCTTGGGTACGCATCCCCTGTAACACATCCTTGGGTAGGCATCCCCTGTAACACACCTTGGGTACGCATCCCCTGTAACATATCCTTGGGTACGCATCCCCTGTAACACATCCTTGGGTACGCATCCCCTGTAACACATCCTTGGGTACATATCCCCTGTAACATATTCTAGGGTATGCATTCCCTGTAACACATCCTTGGGTACACATCCCCTGTAACACATCCTTGGGTACATATCCCCTGTAACAGATTCTAGGGTACGCATTCCCTGTAACACATCCTTGGGTACGCATTCCCTGTAACACATCCTTGGGTACGCATTCCCGGTAACACATCCTTGGGTACGCATCCCCTGTAACACATCCTTAGGTACGCATCCCCTGTAACACATCCTTGGGTACGCATCCCCTGAAACACATCCTTGGGTACGCATCCCCTGTAACACATCCTTGGGAACGCATCCCTTGTAACACATCCTTGGGTACGCATCCCCTGTAACACATCCTTGGGTACGCATCCCCTGTAACATATCCTTGGGTACGCATCCCCTGTATCACATCCTTGGGTACGCATCCCCTGTAACACATCCTTGGGTACACATCCCCTGTAACACATCCTTGGGTACATATCCCCTGTAACATATTCTAGGGTACGCATTCCCTGTAACACATCCTTGGGTACACATCCCCTGTAACACATCCTTGGGTACATATCCCCTGTAACATATTCTAGGGTACGCATTCCCTGTAACACATCCTTGGGTAGGCATCCCCTGTAACACATCCTTAGGTACGCATCCCCTGTAACACATCCTTGGGTACGCATCCCCTGTAACATATCCTTGGGTACGCATCCCCTGTAACACATCCTTGGGTACGCATCCCCTGTAACACATCCTTGGGTACATATCCCCTGTAACATATTCTAGGGTACGCATTCCCTGTAACACATCCTTGGGTACACATCCCCTGTAACACATCCTTGGGTACATATCCCCTGTAACAGATTCTAGGGTACGCATTCCCTGTAACACATCCTTGGGTACGCATTCCCTGTAACACATCCTTGGGTACGCATTCCCGGTAACACATCCTTGGGTACGCATCCCCTGTAACACATCCTTAGGTACGCATCCCCTGTAACACATCCTTGGGTACGCATCCCCTGAAACACATCCTTGGGTACGCATCCCCTGTAACACATCCTTGGGAACGCATCCCTTGTAACACATCCTTAGGTACGCATCCCCTGTAACACATCCTTGGGTACGCATCCCCTGTAACATATCCTTGGGTACGCATCCCCTGTATCACATCCTTGGGTACGCATCCCCTGTAACACATCCTTGGGTACACATCCCCTGTAACACATCCTTGGGTACATATCCCCTGTAACATATTCTAGGGTACGCATTCCCTGTAACACATCCTTGGGTACACATCCCCTGTAACACATCCTTGGGTACATATCCCCTGTAACATATTCTAGGGTACGCATTCCCTGTAACACATCCTTGGGTACACATTCCCTGTAACACATCCTTGGGTACACATCCCCTGTAACACATCCTTGGGTACACATCCCCTGTAACAGATCCTTGGGTATGCTTCTCCTGTAACACATCCTTGAGTACACATCCCCTGTAACACATCCTTGGGTACGCTTCTCCTGTAACACATCCTTGGGTACGCATCCCCTGTAACACATCCTTGGGTACGCATCCCCTGTATCACATCCTTGGGTACGCATCCCCTGTAACACATCCTTGGGTACGCATCCCCTGTAACACATCCTTGGGTACATATCCCCTGTAACATATTCTAGGGTACGCATTCCCTGTAACACATCCTTGGGTACGCATTCCCTGTAACACATCCTTGGGTTCACATCCACTGTAACACATCCTTGGGTACACATTCCCTGTAACACATCCTTGGGTACACATCCCCTGTAACACATCCTTGAGTACACATCCCCTGTAACACATCCTTGGGTACACATCCCCTGTAACACATCCTTGGGTACGCATCCCCTGTAACACATCCTTGGGTACGCATCCCCTGTAACACATCCTTGGGTACGCAACCCCTGCAACACATCCTTGGGTACGCATCCCCTGTAACACATCCTTGGGTAGGCATCCCCTGTAACACACCTTGGGTACGCATCCCCTGTAACATATCCTTGGGTACGCATCCCCTGTAACACATCCTTGGGTACGCATCCCCTGTAACACATCCTTGGGTACATATCCCCTGTAACATATTCTAGGGTATGCATTCCCTGTAACACATCCTTGGGTACACATCCCCTGTAACACATCCTTGGGTACATATCCCCTGTAACAGATTCTAGGGTACGCATTCCCTGTAACACATCCTTGGGTACGCATTCCCTTTAACACATCCTTGGGTACGCATTCCCGGTAACACATCCTTGGGTACGCATCCCCTGTAACACATCCTTAGGTACGCATCCCCTGTAACACATCCTTGGGTACGCATCCCCTGAAACACATCCTTGGGTACGCATCCCCTGTAACACATCCTTGGGAACGCATCCCTTGTAACACATCCTTAGGTACGCATCCCCTGTAACACATCCTTGGGTACGCATCCCCTGTAACATATCCTTGGGTACGCATCCCCTGTATCACATCCTTGGGTACGCATCCCCTGTAACACATCCTTGGGTACACATCCCCTGTAACACATCCTTGGGTACATATCCCCTGTAACAGATTCTAGGGTACGCATTCCCTGTAACACATCCTTGGGTACACATCCCCTGTAACACATCCTTGGGTACATATCCCCTGTAACATATTCTAGGGTACGCATTCCCTGTAACACATCCTTGGGTAGGCATCCCCTGTAACACATCCTTAGGTACGCATCCCCTGTAACACATCCTTGGGTACGCATCCCCTGTAACATATCCTTGGGTACGCATCCCCTGTAACACATCCTTGGGTACGCATCCCCTGTAACACATCCTTGGGTACATATCCCCTGTAACATATTCTAGGGTACGCATTCCCTGTAACACATCCTTGGGTACACATCCCCTGTAACACATCCTTGGGTACATATCCCCTGTAACAGATTCTAGGGTACGCATTCCCTGTAACACATCCTTGGGTACGCATTCCCTGTAACACATCCTTGGGTACGCATTCCCGGTAACACATCCTTGGGTACGCATCCCCTGTATCACATCCTTAGGTACGCATCCCCTGTAACACATCCTTGGGTACGCATCCCCTGAAACACATCCTTGGGTACGCATCCCCTGTAACACATCCTTGGGAACGCATCCCTTGTAACACATCCTTAGGTACGCATCCCCTGTAACACATCCTTGGGTACGCATCCCCTGTAACATATCCTTGGGTACGCATCCCCTGTATCACATCCTTGGGTATGTATCACATCCTTGGGTACGCATCCCCTGTAACACATCCTTGGGTACGCATCCCCTGTAACACATCCTTGGGTAGGCATCCCCTGTAACACACCTTGGGTACGCATCCCCTGTAACATATCCTTGGGTACGCATCCCCTGTAACACATCCTTGGGTACGCATCCCCTGTAACACATCCTTGGGTACATATCCCCTGTAACATATTCTAGGGTATGCATTCCCTGTAACACATCCTTGGGTACACATCCCCTGTAACACATCCTTGGGTACATATCCCCTGTAACAGATTCTAGGGTACGCATTCCCTGTAACACATCCTTGGGTACGCATTCCCTGTAACACATCCTTGGGTACGCATTCCCGGTAACACATCCTTGGGTACGCATCCCCTGTAACACATCCTTAGGTACGCATCCCCTGTAACACATCCTTGGGTACGCATCCCCTGAAACACATCCTTGGGTACGCATCCCCTGTAACACATCCTTGGGAACGCATCCCTTGTAACACATCCTTAGGTACGCATCCCCTGTAACACATCCTTGGGTACGCATCCCCTGTAACATATCCTTGGGTACGCATCCCCTGTATCACATCCTTGGGTACGCATCCCCTGTAACACATCCTTGGGTACGCATCCCCTGTAACACATCCTTGGGTACATATCCCCTGTAACATATTCTAGGGTATGCATTCCCTGTAACACATCCTTGGGTACACATCCCCTGTAACACATCCTTGGGTACATATCCCCTGTAACATATTCTAGGGTACGCATTCCCTGTAACACATCCTTGGGTACACATTCCCTGTAACACATCCTTGGGTACACATCCCCTGTAACACATCCTTGGGTACACATCCCCTGTAACACATCCTTGGGTACACATCCCCTGTAACACATCCTTGGGTATGCTTCTCCTGTAACACATCCTTGAGTACACATCCCCTGTAACACATCCTTGGGTACGCTTCTCCTGTAACACATCCTTGGGTACGCATCCCCTGTAACACATCCTTGGGTACGCATCCCCTGAAACACATCCTTGGGTACGCATCCCCTGTAACACATCCTTGGGTAGGCATCCCCTGTAACACATCCTTAGGTACGCATCCCCTGTAACACACCTTGGGTACGCATCCCCTGTAACATATCCTTGGGTACGCATCCCCTGTAACACATCCTTGGGTACGCATCCCCTGTAACACATCCTTGGGTACATATCCCCTGTTACATATTCTAGGGTATGCATTCCCTGTAACACATCCTTTGGTACACATCCCCTGTAACACATCCTTGGGTACATATCCCCTGTAACAGATTCTAGGGTACGCATTCCCTGTAACACATCCTTGGGTACGCATTCCCTGTAACACATCCTTGGGTACGCATTCCCGGTAACACATCCTTGGGTACGCATCCCCTGTAACACATCCTTAGGTACGCATCCCCTGTAACACATCCTTGGGTACGCATCCCCTGAAACACATCCTTGGGTACGCATCCCCTGTAACACATCCTTGGGAACGCATCCCTTGTAACACATCCTTAGGTACGCATCCCCTGTAACACATCCTTGGGTACGCATCCCCTGTAACATATCCTTGGGTACGCATCCCCTGTATCACATCCTTGGGTACGCATCCCCTGTAACACATCCTTGGGTACACATCCCCTGTAACACATCCTTGGGTACATATCCCCTGTAACATATTCTAGGGTACGCATTCCCTGTAACACATCCTTGGGTACACATCCCCTGTAACACATCCTTGGGTACATATCCCCTGTAACATATTCTAGGGTACGCATTCCCTGTAACACATCCTTGGGTACACATTCCCTGTAACACATCCTTGGGTACACATCCCCTGTAACACATCCTTGGGTACACATCCCCTGTAACACATCCTTGGGTACACATCCCCTGTAACACATCCTTGGGTATGCTTCTCCTGTAACACATCCTTGAGTACACATCCCCTGTAACACATCCTTGGGTACGCTTCTCCTGTAACACATCCTTGGGTACGCATCCCCTGTAACACATCCTTGGGTACGCATCCCCTGTAACATATCCTTGGGTACGCATCCCCTGTTTCACATCCTTGGGTACGCATCCCCTGTAACACATCCTTGGGTACACATCCCCTGTAACACATCCTTGGGTACGCATCCCCTGTAACACATCCTTGGGTACACATCCCCTGTAACACATCCTTGAGTACACATCCCCTGTAACACATCCTTGGGTACACATCCCCTGTAACACATCCTTGGGTACGCATCCCCTGTAACACATCCTTGGGTACGCATCCCCTGTAACATATCCTTGGGTACGCATCCCCTGTATCACATCCTTGGGTACGCATCCCCTGTAACACATCCTTGGGTACACATCCCCTGTAACACATCCTTGGGTACATATCCCCTGTAACATATTCTAGGGTACGCATCCCCTGTAACACATCCTTGGGTACACATCCCCTGTAACACATCCTTGGGTACACATCCCCTGTAACACATCCTTGAGTACACATCCCCTGTAACACATCCTTGGGTACGCATACCCTTGCACAGAAATCACCTACAATTCATCACACATCCTTGGTCACACAGTAGAGGCAGACTGCGGGCAAGAATCTACCTTGGCATGCTTTGTGCCTGTGGTGTGCATGAAACAGGGGCATGGTTATGTGGTTTGGTGTGAATCCTTTGGGCGTGGCAGTGCAGCATGCCAGCAGGGGCGCAGAGAGGGGGAGGGAGCGGGTGCAAATTACCTCGGCCCGGACTTGCTTGAGGAGCCCAGCGGGGTTCCGGATCGGCACCGCCTCCCCTTCCTTCTACATCACAACAGCCCAGCACACGCTGCTGTGTGCTGGGCTGCAGTGGGAGACTGCTCGCAGCTGCTAAGCAGCAGCTGGTGCAGTATCCTATGCCTATGGGGGGAGCGATCACGCTGATCGTGCCCCCCATTGACTGTGCACCGGGCTGAGGTGCTCACTGCACCTTTTTTCTAATGGGGCGTGGCCACACCTCCCATGATTAGGCCACACCCCCTGTCACCTGGGCCCCGCTTGGCTCTTGACGGCCCTACATGCCAGTCCAGCAGAGCAGCCATTTTCATAATTTTCGTTCTTCTTCCCAGTGTTTCATCTATGGTGGGTGGAGAATGGTGCCTTCATCACTGTGTTGTGCGCGCCCAGCCCGGCCTCAGGTAGAATGCAAGACTCATCAAGGAGACACACACTATTTCTGCTGAACCCTATTTAATATGCACATAAAACAGATTGCTTAATTTGGATCATTTAGGACTCCTACTCCTAAAGCTACAGGACATTAATAACATGTTTAAAGTGTTTGCACATCTAACTGAATAGCAAATATCCCCAGGGCACGCTAATTTGCAGTTACCCACGTTAACCTGCGTAAATGGTTATTACACCTAACACTTGATTGCTGACTCCCTGCTGCTTATTTTGAGTGTTATGATCCCTAATGCAGCAATGTATACAAATCATGTCCTTGTCCTGTATTGTATTACACTGTAAGTCACTAGTTTCTGGTTCATTTTATTTGTTTATGTACTTTGTAAGGCACTGTGGAACCCTTGTGGCGCCATATAAATAAAGGATAATAATAATAATAATTTCCAGTCAATTTTGACTATCTCCCAGCTCACAATATTGTTTTCATTCAATTTAGGCCCAAAAGTTGCACCAAGCTAGCTGGCTGACTAAGCTAAGTGGCAACAGTGGACGGCACCAACACGTGGCAGTTCAACCCCCGACATGGCACATAAGGAAACATATTGTATGTTTTCATTAATCAAGAGGCCTGAGGAAGATGGAGTATGTATGTAGTTAAAGGCAGGGAAAGGAAGGGTTGATTCATAGTAAATGTAATTTCATTTTTTTATTCCAAAGCAAATTTATGAGGGCGGAGGGGAGAGCATGGGTGAACAATATGTCCCATGTTTTGTACACAAAATCAACTTGGTGGTTCAGAATATTTTTTAAACTTATAGGGGCATGCAAGAAATGCTGTCTGTGGCCATAAACATTTCTGGACATTTTCGACATTCAGCAACCGCATGTCAAAGATTCCACCATCTGAGGCAGTTCAACTTCCAACATGGCACATCAAGAATCAAAATATTTTTAAAAATGCTTGTCCGGAGAAGGAAAGGTGAGTGCTACTATCAATCCTGTGTCATGCCAACAGTAAAGCATGCTGAGACCATTCATGTGTGGAGTTGCTTCACTCACAATTTTGCCTAAGAACACAGCCATGCATAAAGACTGGTAACAAAACACCCTCCAAGAGCAACTTCTCCCAACCATCCAAGATCAGTTTGGTGATGAACAATGCTTTTTCCAGCATGATGGAGCACCTTGCCATAAGGCAAAAGTGATAACTAAGTGGCTCAGTGAACAAAACATCAAAATTTGGGTCCATGGGTAGGAAACTCCCCAGACCTTAATCCCATTGAGAACTTGTGGTCAATCCTCAAGAGGCAGGTGGACAAACATAAACCCACAAATTCTGACAAACTCCAAGCATTGATTAAGCAAGAATGGGTGGCCATCAGTCAGTATGTGGCCCAGAAGTTGATTGACAGCATGCCAGGGCGAATTGCAGAGTCCTGGAAAAAGAAGGGTCAATACTGGAAATATTGACTCTTTGTTTAAACTTAATGTAATTGTCAATAAAAGCCATTAACACTTATGAAATGCTTGTAATTTTACTTCAGGATACCATAGTAACATCTGACAAAAAGGTCTAAAAACACTGAAGCAGCAAACTTTGTGAAAACCAATACTTGTGTCATTCTCAAAACTTTTGACCACGGCTGTAGTTGGCCAAGGCAGGGAAATGAAGGGTTGATTAGTAGTAAATTTAATTTCATTTTTTGATTCCAAAGCAAATTTATGAGGGAGGAGGGGAGGCATTTACAAAAAATATTTTACTCATTCACATCAATCCTTGCCCCACTGGAGCTTCTTGGTGGTTCCAATTTTTTTTTAAAGAATCAAAAGGACATGCAGGAGATGATGTCTGTCGCAGCACACAAAACGGAATCTCTGAACAGGAAGGGGGCAGAGGGATTTTAAAGTCTGGTACTAAACATCTCTTATCATTGTGCTCCTCGGATTATGTATGGGAAGGCTGGGAGGGGAGGAGGGAGAACATCTCCAGATACCATCACAAAATAGCCTCTCCATTTGGTGTTTGAGTTGGATCTGACCAAACATGGCTGTTATGATCAAGGAAATCCAAGCCCACCAGGTTGGTATCTAAAAACACGACTGTTGATCTGTAAGCAGACTCGGCAAAATCATTCCAAGACGATTGGCCATAATTTTAGATAATATTTTGAAGTCCACATTTAATAGCGTGATTGGCCTATATGACCCTAATAACTGGGGGTCTTTTCCTGGTTCAGGTAACAATATAGTATGCAACTCATTAAAGTAGGATATTGGTGGCAATCTCTATATATTGTTTGATAGAGTTTTTACAAAGCGGTAAGAACATTATCATGTAGTATTTTGTAGTAGTCACCAGACAATCCATCAGGGCCTGGTGCTTTTCGAGAAGTAAGATCTGATATACAATATAAATTTCAAATCAGTAACCAGATTACTAGTAAGAGGATGTTTAATGGCCACAACATGAGTTCTTGTTTTCCATGGGCGAGACATAGAAGCTAATAATCTTCCGGCCTTGTTCCCCCATCTATGACATTTGTGTTTCAAGATCTTCAGGGAAATTTTGACTTGTATCAAAAGAAAATTATCTAAAAGCTGCTGAGCTTGCTTAGACTAGACAAAGGCTGTATAAGCGTGAGGCTATATAAGTGTCCTCAATTTTTTTGTGATTGGTAGCTTTAGAGAATCTGTTGCTAGACAGTTTTCTATTCTGTGAGGCCTTTTTTCATTAGTTTGCGGTTAGCCAATTAGGGTTTATATGGGCGGGTACATTTAGGTTTTGCTATTTAAGGCCTAATTTGAATAGGTTCAGCCTCTTTTTCAGTTGGAAGCCAGCTAAGTAGTTTCTGTGTATTACTGTGGTTACCTCAGGAGCTTTCTTGTGCTTACAATGTATTTCCAAAACTAGTCTTTTCATTTAGCTTTTTGTTTTTCTCCCCCCTTGCTGTGGTGTCTGTTTTCCCTTTATATCTCTGCCTGTCTGTCACCTTATTTCCAAACCTCTCCCTCACACAGCCTTTTACCTCCCCTGTGCTTTCAGCTCCTTTCCTCATTACCCCTTTCCCTTCTCTTTATTTATTACCACCGCCCCAGTGTGGCTATCATTCCCATCCCAGCTGGGGAGCTCACCGTGGGCGCCCCCACCCCTGTATCATGCGGGAACGCGGTTCCCCTGCCGCCAGTCCTCACCTCCTGCTTGTCGGCGCTCCCCCCTGGCATTCAGCATGGCGCGGGCCGTGGAGTCGCCGCCGGGGACGGGGAGAGGGCTGGTGGTGACTTGCGGCCCAGGGACACTCAGTCCCCGGCAGTGTTACTTCCGCCACCCTTACCATGCAACCCTGGGCCAGCAGGCGTTGCGGCCCGGGTGTGCGCGGGTGGGGATACAGTGAGGGATGTAAGAGACGCGAGTGCCGGGGACTGGGAATCCCCGGCCGCGTCTGATAACATAAATAAAGCGGCCACAGGTGCAGGGACACCCGGCCTCCCTGCGGAGGTCCCAGGGCCCGCACCTGCCACTGTGCCTGTGGGCACCATTTTGGGAGCTGCAGGAGTGAGCTCTGCAGCTCCTTTAATGACAGCCAATACTTTCAGTGCCTCTGGGGTGCCCCCTGCAGCATCTGCAGGCTACCTGCAGTTAATTAACACTAAGGGCTCTATTTATTAAAATTTTTACTAAAATAAAGTGAAAAAGGGTGTTTTCACACCCTTTCACATTATTTTAGTATCACCTGTAGTTATTACAGGGCAATTGGAGTAGAATTAATAAAATTCTACTCCAACCCCCAGTATCACTTATTTTTAGTAAAGCAGATCGCATTTCCCATAATTGTAATGGGAAATGTGATCCGACCATGTTACTAAAAATAAATTGTAAAAAAATACCGGGGGAAGCCCTGTGATAATAACGCCACCTGGAGGGGGCGTTATCCAGGGTCTCCCCCGGTTACCGGGCTCCCACTCTGCTCTAACGGGGAGAGCGGAGGCGGGAGCCGGTACCAGTAATCAGCTGTGTGGTCTAAGCAGACCGCAAGCTGATTGCTGTAAAAAAAAAAAAAAAAAAAATTAAACATTTTTTTTTTACTTACCTGACTCCAGGGACCGGTGATCAGGCCTCCGGTGATGGCTCCTCTCCGATCAGCTGGTCTCCCACAGTGCATTGGGGCCCGGTCATCAGGTGATCGGGCCCCAGTGCAGTATGGGAGATCACCTGATCGGGAAGCCCGGAGAAGATCACAGGAGGCCAGGAGGATGCAGGTAAGTGTGATGAAGGGAGGGGGGGTCGCGGGGGGGGGGGGGAGGGGGGTCCGCGATCATGGGGCGGGGCTTAGCACCGGGGGGCGGGGCTTAGCGCCGGTGGGGGGCTAGTAGCGGTGGTCGGTCGGCGCATGCGCGGGCTCTTAGTCGCGGTATTTTTTCCGAAAATACCGCGACTAGAGTGCGGATGGGATCCGCAGGGACAGAGCTTTATCGCAAGCTCTGTCCTTGCAAGGGATTTATAGTAAATCCCTGTGATATTGCCTGAATTCGCAATGCGAATTCACTCGGTAATATCACACTACAATCCGCATTCAATATGCGGATTGTAGTAAATAGAGCCCTAAATGTTCCATGGCAGCAGCTTATAGTTTTCCAGCTCGGCCTGCATTAAACTCTCAAAGGGCTATAGCTGGCTATACCTTTTCCACTGTTCCCACAAGCATGCCTCCTTTCCCTGTTGTACCTGCTATCAGTGCTGCTAGGCAGCCATTTTTTCTGCATACCTTGTCACCTGCTGTTAGTTCCCATCTTCCTTCGCTGTTTTCCTCCCCTCATGCTGCGCAAGCCACATGGTCATTAGGCGCTTCGCAGGGTTTCACCCAGAATCCCAATTTTTCCACAAAGGCAGTGTCTTTCTATCATACACCTCACCTGCCCCAGCAGTTAGTCAATTCTCATATGGGCAGCCGACTTTTCTTACCCGCAGCAGCTACCCAGCCATATTACCCCTGGCGGGCTGCTCATTCACCACCCAGTTCTTGTTTGCAAGCTTATCCTTCACCAGGCTTGCTGCATCAAGAGGTCCCTGCCTCGCTGACCATTGCGGGCCCTCCTGTCAGCTCTGCAGCAACTGCTTCACTGTATCTCAGGCTTCTCCGGTCACTGCTCCCATCCCTTCTCCTCAACCTCCCCCTCCTCCTCTTCCCGTGGTTGATGCTATGTTACCCACGGAATTTAATGTTTTTGTTTCCACTCCTGAAGTTCTACCTGGGGCTTCAGGTGCACATCCAGTTACAGAGGAGGTGGTGCGACGCAAGAGAAAGGCGGTTTGTGATGAGGTGGCATCAACATCAGTTGTCGCTGTCGAGGCCGAAGGAATTTCAGCTGGTGATTCGCAGCTTGCAGGCCCATCTGGATCCAGTGAGCATACATTGGCACAAGTTTTAAATGACAGTTCTTCATCTGAATCATCTGTTAGCAGCGAGTCCCCGGGATCCCCTAGGCGCCCACGGAAATTACCAAGATTAATTGCGCATTGCATAGTTAAGAAAACGGCGAGGAGCAAGGGTTCAAAGGGCAAGGCAACTGCGCCTGCTGAAGCGGCACCGTATGCTGATATGGTACATTACGCCAACACGGCTATAACTGGGGGCTTGAGGGGGAGAGAAAAGATAAGAAAGGGGAATTATGTGGACATGTTTACTCTTACGGAGGACATGAGGCAGGATTTTGAGAAGGCCAAAAAGACTGGCGGTATTGGAGAAAATGCTTTTCGCAGTTACCATCTCTGGATGAGGAGAATTGTGTTTTTGTTTTTTCCGCTTGTTATTTGGAAACCAGTCCTGATGAGCACATGAACGTGGTTAAATACATTTACCTTATTCATGAAATGTTCACAAATCCCCGGGGTTTTGCTTGGAGGGAATATGACGAAAAATGTTGTTGTACACAGGATGGGAATTAAATCATGCCTTTGGGTGCCAAGGACGTAGAGGTGTGGTTGGAAGTTGTCCAGCATAGTAAAAACCCCTTAGAGAGTCAGTACAAGAAACCAAACATGGCAGGGAAGGGCAGCTCTGGGTATGTGGCAAAGGGTAGATGCTTTGCCTTTAATGATTCTAAATGTTCTAGAGGAGCGAGTTGTCATTGTTCGACACTCATGTCGCAATTGTCATTTCCGGTTCTTTTCAAGTAGTTGCGTGCAGGAATCTCTAGTCGGTGGGGGAGTTGTCGCTGGTAGTGAGACGGAAGGTGGAGACGGAGATTAAATTGGGACGTATATCGGTCCTTTTGCAGTGTAGCCCCTGCCTGGCTTGTGCATTTCCCCCCTTTGGGGTGGTGCCCAAGAGAGTTCCGGGTACATTCCGTTTAATCCAGCATTTGTCTTATCCATGGGGGTCTCTGTCTACAACTCGATTCCGGTAGAGCTTTGCCGGGTGCGTTATTAGCTGTTTGATGGCGTACTGATTTTGATCTGCAGCTTTGGCCCTGGGGCATTAGTGGCAAAATTATACATCGAATCGGCTTTTCGGCTACTGCCATTGCACCCCGAATCCATGAGGTAGATGTGTTTTAAGTTGGAGGATAAGTTTTACATTGAAAAGTGTCTGCCCATGGGGTGTTTCTGTCTCCTGTGCCTATATTGAGAGGTTCAGCACTTTCATTCATTGGTGCATTGTGGCAGGCACAGGCCAGTATGGAGTCGCCCATTATTTAGACGATTTTCTCTTTGTGGGCCCAGGTGACAATAACATTTGTCAAAAAATTTAGTTTTCAGCTAGTTAGTTCTTACAGGTTTTGGGGGCCCCAGTTATGCGGGATAAGACAGAGGGCCCAACTTTTTGTTTGCCCTATTTGGGTGTCGAAGTCGACACCGCGGCAGGATGCTTCCGCCTCCCGGCAGATAAGGTTCAGAAGATGTTAGGGCAAATTGAAGAAAGTTTGGGGCTAGAAAGGCTCGGGTTGAGGCAAGTGCAATCCCTTTTAGGCTCCTTTAATTTTGCATGCCAGATCATTCCAATGGTTCGAGTTTTTTGCCGTAAGTTGGAGAAATCAACAGCAGGGGGTGGTTAAGCCGCATTATACCATCCACCTCTCTAGAGAGGTTAAGGATGATCATCGGGTGTGGTTTTCCTTTTCATATAAAAAAATAAAATAAGAATTAATTGTGAGATTTTATGGCCCTCTACCGCGGTTTTTAACTCCACTGCAATTATTTACCGATGCAGCAGGTTCTGTTGGTTTCGGTGCATTGTTCAGGGGGAGTGGTGCATTTCACATTGGCCACCGTCATGGTTTGTTCGGGGTTTCACAGCCGTTACTGGAACTATTTCCAGTAATTGTGGCCGTTGAGCTTTGGTCCAACAAGTTGGCAAATCAAAGTGTGGTATTTCGGAGTGACAATTTGGGAGTGGTTCACGCTGTTAACAATCAGCGTTCATCTTCCCCTCAGGCTTTGCGGCTTCTGTGGCATTTAGTTATGAGGTGTTTACAATTCAATATACACTTTTCAGCAGAACATGTGCCAGGGGTTGAGAACGAGATAGCAGATGCCTTATCACGGTTCAACTTTGCTAGATTTCGCAGTTTGGTGCCTAGGGTGCCCCCATTTTGCTAACATGTCCTCCAGGTGTCTGGCAGATTATCGAGCAGGCATAGCTGGACTGGCGCATAAATCTTTGGCACCATCTACTTTGCGAGCGTATACACCAGCGTGGCTTGATTGAAAGGCATACCGGGCTAAGTAATGGGATAAGGGAGGATTGTTTGTTAGCATTTGTTTGGGGTCACTTTGAAAGGGGTAGATCTAAGGCAGTCATGGCTGCTGCGTTAGCGGGTATTTCATTTTACTCTAAGATTTATCAGATCCATGATCCCACCAAGACTTTCGTGCTATCCAAGGCCCTTAAGAGTTGGGCCAGAGAGAGACCTGTCCCTGCGGATGACCGCAGGCCCATTGATTTGATCTTATTACGGGACCTTATGTCAATCCTGCCAGCTGTGGCTTTGAGTGATTTTGAAGCCTTGCTTTTCCAGTGTGCATTTCCATTTGAAATTTTTGGTGCCTTTCGGGTCAGCAAGCTGGTCGCGGTTAATAAACATTCAGAAGTTACTGGCCTGCTGTCCCGAAATGTGCTGTTTAAAAAGGAGTCGGTCATTTGCAAAATTCACCTTTCTAAAATGGATCAGACGGGCCGCGGGAGGTGGGTTTCATTTAAATCCCACGCCATTCTTGACATCTGCCCTTTGCGCCTTGCGGCCCTTTACAGTCAGTTAAAGCCCACGGGGGTTTTCAATTTTTAGTTCATTTTTATTCTTTCCCTCTTACGAAATTCCAGTTTGAGGCGGTTTTTAGGCAATGTTTGCTTAAGAGTAGGAGTATGGTACTCACTTGTTTCGCATTGGCGCTGCTACATGCGCCACGGCTGAAGGATTGCCAGCAGCTGCTATTCAGGAGATGGGGAGGTGGAAATCAGTTGCATTCAAAAGTTATGTTTGTTGTGATAAACTTTGATGTTGCGCCCGTTGCGCCAACCCAGAGACGTTGTTTACCTGTCAGTTTTTGAAAGATTAACATTCAAAAACTGGGGGTGTGCAGGAATTTTTTTAGTCCTCTGAGAGGGCCCTGATTACAATTGGCTTTACAAGTGGTCCACGGGAGGTTTTTTAATTTTTCTTCTTCACCTGAGTTTCTGTATTAATATTGTTTGTTGCATGTTTTTGTTCATTTACATGGTTTTGGGTACAGAACACTGACGGTTAAGTATTTTCTTTTTCAGCATCCACTGGCTCTGTGGAGCAGGCGTGGCTTGAGGGCCACTCCTGTCTGTTTTGGGCTGAAAGGCACCCTTTGGCTAAAAGGGCAGTTATGTTGATGGGAGGTTGCAAAGTTAGATGGCTTGTAATCCTAGGATTACGTTGGGCCTCCCTCCTGGTTTTGCTTTTTAAGCAGGAACAGCAATGGGGCTGTCCCGATTGGTTCATTTTACATTTAAGGGGCAATGATGTCGGTCAGATTAAGGGCATGGAGCTGATCCTCCAAATAAAAGAGGATTTGGATGTGGTGTTGTCCCATTGGCCGGGGGTGCATATAGTGTTGTCGGAGATTGTTCCCCGTTTTGTTTGGAGAGACTCCAGGGATTTAGCGGCTTTAGACAAAGCTAGGTTGCAGTGTCTAGGTTTGTGATTGCTGCCGGTGGTGTTGTGGTCAAGCATCCACTGTTGGTTCTGAGAGTCCGAATTATTTTAGACCAGATAGAGTGCATTTATCGTCTTTGGGGTTGGAAGTTTTCCTTAAAGGAATTTTTTCAGCTTTTGATTAGCTGGCTTCAGTGTTGGGTGGCAGGCTGCGGTTCGTTGAACCTAGCATTGGCGGGAAGGCGCTACTAACCAGCGGCCACATGTGGCGTAAGCGGTCATTGTGGGGCACTTGCCCCTTTGAAGGACGGCAAGTGTGTCCTACCTATGCGGGTTGAACGATTGGGCGCTTTCTTTGCGGAAGCGTTCGGACTGTGCCTAAGTAAGGGGCGGTGAGACTCGCACAGTGCAGGTTACACATATTGAAAGGGGGGCGTTTAAGCCGTCCCCAAATTTTGTGGTAAGAAGTATTTTGGCTGGAGCTGGGTTGTGGTAGTGCCTTCTTTTGCCACCCTTCTTTTATTAAAATAAATTTGCAAGTAATAAATACATTAATACTGATTCGAACCAACGCAGTTGTTGTCAGTGTCGTTATTTCTTTTAGAAATTAAGCTTAGCATAATAGGTTATAATGTTTTTCACAATAAATGAATGGACACCTTATAAGATGCCAGTGTGGTGTCTCCCAGATTAGAGGAGGAAGCTGCAAAGCTTGCAGTAACTTCCTCTCTAAGAGAGTGATAAATGACCTCGGAGTCTCTTCTCTTCCTGGCTACATAGCTGATAACATGACCCCTCATGACCACCTTCAAAGACTCCCAAAACAACAGGGGAGAGTCCCAATGTTGTTGTCAACAAATTCTGACCACCGTGCATTAATGGCTTGAAATCTTCAGAAAATACCAAGGGCCCCATTTATCATTGAATATTTGAGGTATCAGCCCCGAAAACACACGTTTAGTAAGAAATAGAGATATGTACAGTAGAGATAAGAAAGTGTTACTTTGTTTTGTTGTTATGGTGTATCTCACACTGTTGTTTTCTCTAAGCCAACAGGTTCATTTCTTTTACAGTAATTGAACAGAAAGATGAAAGGATTATACCGGATTATACTGGATGTGAGTTTATGATAACAACAGCCTGGATGAAAGTGTCCAAGAAGTCAACAGAGTTACAAGATCCGATGATATGACTATTGTATACTAATGGAACTTAAGCCTTATATTGGCTGGAACCACACACATGCACCATTATTTTCAAGACTTTCTCCATACTCTATTAATCTGAACTATACTGGTATTTTGGATTTTAGGGAAATTTTGTGATACGATATATAATGTATATATTAGTAATTATATAAATATCATTAGAATGTTTTTCTACTAATTTAGCTATGCAGTTTGATACTAATATTCATCTATGTTAAGCAAATATTCTACTGTTTTATTAGAAGGTACCCTTTCATATGATTCTCAAATGAATGTGCTTTAGTTACATATTTTGACTAGTTGCATGTAAGATTGTGTGATATTTTCTGCTTTAAGCAATGAGCCTTGATATAATACTGTGCCAATAACCATATTTGAGCCAATGCTGCCCCCTATTGTTTATATTATGACCTTATAAGGCATACAGCATCCGGTCTTTGTTAAGAGCCCTATAATTAGATGTGAAAGGCGGAAGTTTGTAACCTTAATTCCTGATTTACAGGTTGACATTGCTGGGATGTACAGATCTGGCCAGACTAGGGCGAGACTCCCGGATGTGATTGTGCTGTCATGGACCATCATCAGAATTAATAGGAAATCAAAGCTCAGTTCCAATAAGTCACTAATTTAAACTGTATACAAGAAAAACATTAATCACTGCGCTGGTATTGACATTTTGTAATCCAATGCTTTCAAAAATATATAAACGTATGATCTCTAACAGGAGGCTGGTTTCAATAATTCCACAAATGCTTATTCAAACAAAAATTAAAAATATCCACATATACAGTATCTCAGTAAAGAATCACATAAATAGCAACAATAAGATAATTTGTATCAATTGCATAAAAGCATATAGTATAAAAATTGTTATAAAATATGAATAATATGTCTATGGCCAATAATTAAATAATCACATCTCACATAAGGTCTTTGTATTGACTGGCAAGTCTGCAGTAAAATTTGTTAGTGTGTCAGATTTAAAACAAGTAGCAAAAATTTTGCTTTTCATCAAATAATCTGGCAAGCCGGTTAATTTATATGCACTTAGGTAGTCTGTATAGTACTGGCGTCCCAATATAAATATTGGGCCTGATTCAGACCCACTCGCGAGCGGCTGTCCGCTCGCAAGTGGGTCGATGTTATGGACTGAGCATGCGCACGACGGAGGGAGCTCCGTCGTGCGCATGCGCCAGACGCGACGGAAAGTCCTTCGCTCGTTGTGTCCGATCAAAGGGGGCGTGCTGTCAATGTTGATTGACAGCACGCCCCCTTTGGTGGGCATGCCGGGGGCGTGCCTCCCTGACGGGGGCGTTCCCACGGGAACGCCTCCCGTCAGAAGCCGGCCCACTGACATCACTAGTGATGTCAGTGGGAGTGATTTTGGCTCTGATAGAGCCAAAATCACTCCGGAGCTTGCGGTTGAAAACCTCAACCGCAGGCTCCGGCTCGCAAATTCGATGGTCGCGATGATCTCGACCATCGCGACCATCACAATGCACGCTCGTATAGCCTGTGGGTGGTGACCCACAGCTATACGAGCGTCCAGGAGGACGCTCCATGAAAATGGAGCCCGGCCCTCATTCAGAGCGTGCGCTCTGCTCAGAGCGTACGGCTCTGAATGAGGGCCATAGTTTCTACCACCCGGTAAATCACTTGTAAAATATAAAATTACCTCTGTCTCTATGAAAGTAAATTGCATGTACCTCAGTGACATACCTAATCCACTTCAACTAAAAACAAGACAAGATACCTATTTGAATTTAGAATATACCATATCCAGATATTGGACCTGATTCAGAGCCGGTCGCTAAGGTGCGACTGCTCGCAGCTGTTACGAGTGGAAAAATGCAAAACGAACGATCGCTCGCAATGCACACCGAAAGCGGGTAAACACCCATCACACTTAAAACACACCTACTGGGCCACGTAACAGAACGAGCGACGACTACACATGCAGTAGTCTGACGGACGCAGCCGTCACCCTACGCGGCCATCGCGATTACTTGGCAGAGTCGTGTGTTCTCATCTGATCTTTCGATGTTCCGTATTTAATTGCTTATAATGCGATTGCAATCAGTGTATAACTGCACCTTTGATTTTATTTTTATTTTTTAAATTTACTGATGCTGGAAATGGCAAATTTTAAAAACACACACATACACTTTTGTATGTACAATTATATAATATCCATATATAGATACATAGATGTATAAGTATATAATATCCATATATATATATTAGGGGTGAGCGGGTTCGGATTTCTGAAATCCGAACCCCCCCGAGCCCCCCCGATCCGAGTCCGATCCGAGTCAGGCTCGACTTTTCCCGCCTGACTCGGATCTGACATCGAGGCAAAACGTCATCATCCCGCCTTCCGAGTCTCGCGGGTTTTGGATCCTATATAAGGTACCCGCGTCGGCGCCATTTTCTCACTCGGCTGTGGACAGTGAAGAGGGAGGGTGGGAGTTAGTGCTGTGTAGTGTAGTGTAGTGTAGTGCTGCTGTTGTCCACTACTTCAAAGTCCATAGGGGCTGGCTGTGTTGTGCTGTGCTGCTGTTGTTAATAGGGGCTGTGTCCACTACTTCAAAGTCCATAGGGGCTGGCTGGACTGTGTTGTGCAGTCAGTTCCAAAGTCCTGTGCAGTGTCCCAGTCCTAAAGGGGTGCTGTAGTGTTGTCCAGGGGGTGCTCTGTCCATCAGGGGTGCTCCCCCCAAGTGCTAAAAAAATAATATATTTTCTGTGTTTGTGAATTGTGTGCGCAGTAGCCGCACGTGCATCAACAAAGTAGTGCCAAGCGTGCGCCTGTGTCATAAGTAAAGGGCCGGCTGGCTTGACCGTTAAGGGTGCTGTAACCCCCGAAAGTACACTCCAGTCCAAACCAAAAAAAAAAATATTTTCTGTGTTTGTGAATTGTGTGCGCAGTAGCCGCACGTGCATCAACAAAGTAGTGCCAAGCGTGCGCCTGTGTCATAAGTAAAGGGCCGGCTGGCTTGACCGTTAAGGGTGCTGTAACCCCCGAAAGTACACTCCAGTCCAAACCTAAAAAAAAATTATTTTCTGTGTTTGTGAATTGTGTGCGCAGTAGCCGCACGTGCATCAACAAAGTAGTGCCAAGCGTGCGCCTGTGTCATAAGTAAAGGGCCGGCTGGCTTGACCGTTAAAGGGTGCTGTAACCCCCGAAAGTACACTCCAGTCCAAACCAAAAAAAAATTATTTTCTGTGTTTGTTAATTGTGTGCGCAGTAGCCGCACGTGCATCAACAAAGTAGTGCCAAGCGTGCGCCTGTGTCATAAGTAAAGGGCCGGCTGGCTTGACCGTTAAGGGTGCTGTAACCCCCGAAAGTACACTCCAGTCCAAACCTAAAAAAAAATTATTTTCTGTGTTTGTGAATTGTGTGCGCAGTAGCCGCACGTGCATCAACAAAGTAGTGCCAAGAGTGCCCCTGTGTCATAAGTAAAGGGCCGGCTGGCTTGACCGTTAAAGGGTGCTGTAACCCCCGAAAGTACACTCCAGTCCAAACCAAAAAAAAATTATTTTCTGTGTTTGTGAATTGTGTGCGCAGTAGCCGCACGTGCATCAACAAAGTAGTGCCAAGCGTGCGCCTGTGTCATAAGTAAAGGGCCGGCTGGCTTGACCGTTAAAGGGTGCTGTAACCCCTGAAAGTACACTCCAGTCCAAACCAAAAAAAAATTATTTTCTGTGTTTGTGAATTGTGTGCGCAGTAGCCGCACGTGCATCAACAAAGTAGTGTCAAGCGTTCGCCTGTGTCATAAGTAAAGGGCCGGCTGGCTTGACCGTTAAGGGTGCTGTAACCCCCGAAAGTACACTCCAGTCCAAACCAAAAAAAAAATTATTTTCTGTGTTTGTGAATTGTGTGCGCAGTAGCCGCACGTGCATCAACAAAGTAGTGCCAAGCGTGCGCCTGTGTCATAAGTAAAGGGCCGGCTGGCTTGACCGTTAAGGGTGCTGTAACCCCCGAAAGTACACTCCAGTCCAAACCAAAAAAAAAATTATTTTCTGTGTTTGTGAATTGTGTGCGCAGTAGCCGCACGTGCATCAACAAAGTAGTGCCAAGCGTGCGCCTGTGTCATAAGTAAAGGGCCGGCTGGCTTGACCGTTAAGGGTGCTGTAACCCCCGAAAGTACACTCCAGTCCAAACCTAAAAAAAAATTATTTTCTGTGTTTGTGAATTGTGTGCGCAGTAGCCGCACGTGCATCAACAAAGTAGTGCCAAGCGTGCGCCTGTGTCATAAGTAAAGGGCCGGCTGGCTTGACCGTTAAAGGGTGCTGTAACCCCCGAAAGTACACTCCAGTCCAAACCAAAAAAAAATTATTTTCTGTGGTTGTGAATTGTGTGCGCAGTAGCCGCACGTGCATCAACAAAGTAGTGCCAAGCGTGCGCCTGTGTCATAAGTAAAGGGCCGGCTGGCTTGACCGTTAAGGGTGCTGTAACCCCCGAAAGTACACTCCAGTCCAAACCTAAAAAAAAATTATTTTCTGTGTTTGTGAATTGTGTGCGCAGTAGCCGCACGTGCATCAACAAAGTAGTGCCAAGAGTGCGCCTGTGTCATAAGTAAAGGGCCGGCTGGCTTGACCGTTAAAGGGTGCTGTAACCCCCGAAAGTACACTCCAGTCCAAACCAAAAAAAAATTATTTTCTGTGTTTGTGAATTGTGTGCGCAGTAGCCGCACGTGCATCAACAAAGTAGTGCCAAACGTGCGCCTGTGTCATAAGTAAAGGGCCGGCTGGCTTGACCGTTAAAGGGTGCTGTAACCCCTGAAAGTACACTCCAGTCCAAACCAAAAAAAAATTATTTTCTGTGTTTGTGAATTGTGTGCGCAGTAGCCGCACGTGCATCAACAAAGTAGTGCCAAGCGTGCGCCTGTGTCATAAGTAAAGGGCCGGCTGGCTTGACCGTTAAGGGTGCTGTAACTCCCGAAAGTACACTCCAGTCCAAACCAAAAAAAAAATTATTTTCTGTGTTTGTGAATTGTGTGCGCAGTAGCCGCACGTGCATCAACAAAGTAGTGCCAAGCGTGCGCCTGTGTCATAAGTAAAGGGCCGGCTGGCTTGACCGTTAAGGGTGCTGTAACCCCCGAAAGTACACTCCAGTCCAAACCAAAAAAAAAATTATTTTCTGTGTTTGTGAATTGTGTGCGCAGTAGCCGCACGTGCATCAACAAAGTAGTGCCAAGAGTGCGCCTGTGTCATAAGTAAAGGGCCGGCTGGCTTGACCGTTAAGGGTGCTGTAACCCCCGAAAGTACACTCCAGTCCAAACCTAAAAAAAAATTATTTTCTGTGTTTGTGAATTGTGTGCGCAGTAGCCGCACGTGCATCAACAAAGTAGTGCCAAGCGTGCGCCTGTGTCATAAGTAAAGGGCCGGCTGGCTTGACCGTTAAAGGGTGCTGTAACCCCCGAAAGTACACTCCAGTCCAAACCAAAAAAAAATTATTTTCTGTGTTTGTGAATTGTGTGCGCAGTAGCCGCACGTGCATCAACAAAGTAGTGCCAAGCGTGCGCCTGTGTCATAAGTAAAGGGCCGGCTGGCTTGACCGTTAAAGGGTGCTGTAACCCCCAAAGTACACTCCAGTCCAAACCAAAAAAAAATTATTTTCTGTGTTTGTGAATTGTGTGCGCAGTAGCCGCACGTGCATCAACAAAGTAGTGCCAAGAGTGCGCCTGTGTCATAAGTAAAGGGCCGGCTGGCTTGACCGTTAAAGGGTGCTGTAACCCACAAAGTACACTCCAGTCCGAACCAAAAAAAAATTTATTTTCTGTGTTTAGCCGCACGTATATATCAAATCGATATAACATAAATGGAGGACCAAACTTTCTCCGATAAAAATAAAATAGAGAAAGATCAAGAACCACTTCCTCCTAGTGCTGAAGCTGCTGCCACTAGTCATGACATAGACGATAACATGCCATCAACGTCGTCTGCCAAGGCCGATGCCCAATGTCATAGTAGAGGGCACATACAATCCCAAATGGCAAAGTTCAGGAAAATGACCTTGAAAAAGACATTTAAATCAGCTGAAGAGAAACGTAAACTTGCCAATATGCCATTTACGACACGGAGTGGCAAGGAACGGCTAAGGTCGATCCCTAGTATGTTCATGACTAGTGGTTCAGCTTCACATGACGATGGAAGCACTCCTCCCACTAAAAAAATCAAAAGAGTTAAGCTGGCAAAAGCACAGCGAAGAACTGTGCTTTCTAAGAAGATATCACAAATCCCCAAAGAGAGTCCAAGTGTGGTGGTGGTTGCGATGCCTGACCTTCCCAGCACTGGACGGGAAGAGGTGGCTCTTTCCACCATTTGCACGCCCCCTGCAAGTGCTGAAAGGAGCACCCACAGTCCACTTGCTGATATGCAAATTGAAGATGTCACTGTTGAAGTACAACAGGATGAGGATACTGGTGTAGCTGGCGCTGAGGAGGAAGTTGGCGAGGAGGATTCTGATGGTGATGTGGTTTGTTTAAATCAGGCTCCGGGGGAGACAGTTGTTGTCCGTGGGATGAAAAAGCCCATCACGGTCATGCCTGGGCAGAAGACCAAACATTCCACCTCTTTGGTCTGGCAATATTTCTATCCAAATCCGGACAACAACTGTCTTGCCATATGTACCATATGTAAAGGTGAAATAAGTAGGGGTAGGGACGTCAACCACCTAGGAACATCCTCCCTTATACGGCACCTGCAGCGCGTTCATAAAAAGTTACTGTCAAGTTCAGAAACTTTGGCTCAGACCGTAAGCAGTCCAGGGACACCTAAATCCCGTTGTCCTGTTGTATCCAAGCGCCTGCAAACCACACCGTCAACTCCCTCCTCGTCAATTTCCTCCTTAGTCAGGATCGGAAGTAGTCCTGCAGGCCATATCACTGGCATGACTGACTCTCCTATCCGGGATTCCTCCGGAGGATCCTGCATTGCTACGCCTACTGCTGCTGCTGCTGCTGTTGCTGCTGCTGCTGGGAGTCGTTCATCATCCCAGAGAGGAAGTAGGAACACCACTACTTTTACTAAACAATTGACCCTCCAACAGTCCTTAGCGAGGAGGATGAAGTACGACAGCAGTCATCCTGAAGCAAAACGTATAACTGAGGCCTTGACTGCTATGTTGGTGTTAGACGTGCGTCCGGTATCCGCCATTAGTGCAGTGGGATTTAGACAATTGATGGAGGTAGTGTGTCCCCGGTTCCAAATCCCGTCTAGATTCCACTTCACTAGGCAGGCGATACCGAGACTGTACAGAAACGTCAGAAAAAGTGTCCTCAGTGTCCTGAAAAATGCCGTTGTACACAATGTCCACTTAACCACGGACATGTGGACAAGTGGAACAGGGCAGACTAAGGACTATATGACTGTGACAGCCCACTGGGTAGATGTATCACCTTACGCAGCAACAGCAGCAGCGTCACCAGTAGCAGCATCTCAGAAACGCCAGCTCGTTACAAGGCAGGCTACGCTGTGTATCACCGGTTTCAGTAAGAGGCACACCGCCGACAACCTCTTAGAGAAACTGAGGGAAATCATCGCCCAGTGGCTTACCCCACTTAGACTCTCCTGGGGATTTGTGATATCTGACAACGCCACCAATATTGTGCGGGCATTACATCTGGGCAAATTCCAGCACGTCCCATGTTTTGCTCACACAATAAACTTGGTGGTGCAGAATTTTCTGAAAAGCGACAGGGGCATGCAGGAGACGCTTTGGGTGGCCCGAAAAATTTCTGGCCACTTTCGCCATTCAGCGACTGCGTGCCGAAGACTGGAGCGCCAGCAAACACTCTTGAACCTGCCCCGCCATCACCTGAAGCAAGAGGTTGTGACGCGGTGGAACTCAACCCTCTATATGCTTCAGAGGATGGAGGAGCAGCAAAAGGCCATACAAGCCTATACATCCACCTATGACATAGGCAAAGGAGGGGGTATGCACCTGACTCAAGCGCAGTGGAGAATGATTTCCGTGTTGTGCAAGGTTCTTCAGCCCTTCGAACTTGCCACACGTGAAGTCAGTTCAGACACTGCCAGCTTGAGTCAGGTCATTCCCCTCATCAGGCTTTTGCAGAAGCAGCTGGAGAAAGTGAAGGAGGAGCTAAGACGGAGCGATTCCGCTCGGCATGTGGGACTTGTGGATGAAGCCCTTCATTCGCTTTGCCAGGATTCCAGGGTGGTCAATCTGTTGAAATCAGACCACTACATTTTGGCCACCGTGCTCGATCCTAGGTTTAAAGCCTATGTGGTGTCTCTCTTTCCGGCCGACACAAGCCTGCAGAGGTGCAAAGACCTGCTGGTGAACACACTGTCAGCTGAAGCGGAACGTGACACGTCAACGGCTCCTTCTTCATTTTCTCCCGCAACTGGGGCTGCCAGGAAAAAACTTAGGTATCCTAAGCAACCCGCTGGCGGTGATGCAGGGCAGGCAGGACCAAGTTTGGACATCTGGTCCGGACTGAAGGACCTGGCAACAATTTCTGACATGTCTACTGTCACTGCATATGATACTGTCACCATTGACAGAATGGTGGAGGATTACATCGGTGACAGCATCCAAGTAGGCATGGCAGACAGTCCATACCTGTACTGGCAGGAAAAAGAGGCAATTTGGAGGCCCCTGTACAAACTGGCTCTATTTTACCTGAGTTGCCCCCCCTCCAGTGTGTACTCCGAAAGAGTGTTTAGTGCAGCCGGGAACCTTGTCAGCGAAAGGCGTAGGAGGTTGCTTCCACAGAATGTGGAGAAGATGATGTTCATCAAAATGAATTATCAGCTCTTCCAGGGAGACCAGCCTCCAGAAGGTACAGAGGGACCTGTGGTGGTGGATTCAAGTGGGGACGAGTTAATACTTTGTGAGGATGAGGATGTACACACTGAAGAGGGTGAGGAATCGGTGGATGAGGAGGATGAGGATGACATCTTGCCTCCGTAGAGCCAGTTTGTGCAGGGACACATTAATTGCCAGCTTGTTTTGTGGGGGCCCAAACGAACCAATCATTTCAGCCACAGTTGTGTGGCAGACCCTGGCGCTGAAATGATTGATTTGTTAAAGTGTGCATGTCCTGTTTATACAACATAAGGGTGGGTGGGAGGGCCCAAGGACAATTCCATCTTGCACCTCTTTTTTTCTTTGCATTATGTACAGTTTGGGGCCTAGTTTTTCTAACTGCCATCCTGCCTGCCACTGCAGTGTCACTCCTAGATGGGTCACGTGTTTGTGCCGCCCACTCGTGTCGCTTAGCATAGTCATCCAGCTACCTCGGTGCAACCTTTTGGACATAAAAACACTATTGTGAGGTGTGAGGTGTTCAGAATAGACTGGAAATGAGTGGAAATTAAGGTTATTGAGGTTAATAATAGCATAGGAGCAGAAAAACCTACAAATTCTGTGATTTTAGCTGTTTTTATGCTTTTTTTCAAAAAAATACAGATCCAAAACACAAAACCCAGAACCCAAAACACGGAAGGGTGGTTTTGGCAAAACCAATCCAGATCCAAAACACGAAGAAAGATCCAGATCCAAAACCAAAACACAAAACACGAAAAGTGGCCGGTGCACACCCCTAATATATATATATATATATATATATATATATATATATATATATTATATATATTTATTTAAATGTTAAATTAAAATGAACATATAGACAGATCGATAGAATGAGATGGATAAATTGTAATAAAAAACAAAATCTAACTAATGGAATATCTTAATATATAAAAACACAACACGTTTTTTTTTCAAAATATAATTTTTTTTTAAAGGGCCCTTTGGTTCCGGCTGATGGCCTCCAAAATGTTTTGCACAGCTGTGGCTATGATTGTGAGCTCCCTCCGCAGCAGATTCCGCCATGTCTCCTCTTGTTCAACTGAAATATAAATAAAACAGAAAATTTAGTTTTTGATGTATTTGTTAGACAATCATAACAGTTTAAATCATCACCCACCCACCATAGCCATGAATATTTTGTGTGTATCCCTTCGCCGGCTAATAGTGCACAGTGTAGCACATTGGATACTGTGGTTAGTGCTGCTGTCACATGGCATTAGTTACAGGTTCCTACATTTGTTATAGATTACATTATGGCATCTGGGACATTTGGCTTCAATGCTTCCACCATACAAACATATGTGTGATTTGCCTGACAGCGCCAATGGAGGGATCAGAGCAGGTATTATAGGTGATATAGTGTAAAGTATATGTACCTTCAGTACCATGTTGTTCCTCTACTGGGTCCGGCACGTCTTGGGCTGAAGCTGCCCAATTTGAGCTCCCAGAAGAGTGTTGGGGTGAGGCGGCTTCAGGGGTGGTTGGGGAGGAAGGTTGGAGTGAGGCGGCTTCAGAGGTGGTTGGAGCACAATCTTTCTGGGTGGGAAATAACAGGTGACCGGAGCCAGAATAAGTGTAGATGAAGGGGAGTCGACAATCAACGTGTTTTGTTCCGTGGGATGCTGGGACTTTCTCAAGATTATTTAATTTAAACTGTCTCTGTGTTGTGTCATTTATATCACTCTCATATCACTCTTGCTGTAATCCTTGCTGTAATCCTAAATCTCCATTTCCACCAGAAACATCCCCCAATGATCGGTCTCTCCTCATCTATACATCGCCAGCCAGTGGGGACTGACAAAAAATAAATGAAAGATCAGGGAGCTGATATTGAACACATCCTGCAGTCCCCACATTCTCGCTGCTCCGAAACCTTCCGTCTGGAATTGAAGATAAAGGAAATGAATGTTAAAATATAAAAAAATGTTAAAATACTATGTAAGCAAGTGTGATTTGCTATAAATATATATTTACTAACATGAACTATGTGTCTCTCTATGTAATACGGGAATCAGTATGTATTATGCTCAAATCCCTATGCTGGGAGCCCAGCAGGGGTGAAGATCCCAACAGCGGATTTAGGTAAGTAACCAGTCACACCATGAGGGGCTCACAGGACCGGTCACACCATGAGGGGCTCACAGGACCAGTCCCACCATGAGGGGCTCACAGGACCGGTCACATCATGAGGGGCTCACTGGACCAGTCACACCATGAGGGGCTCACTGGACCGGTCACACCATGAGGGGCTCACAGGACCGGTCACACCATGAGGGGCTCACAGGACCAGTTGCACCATGAGGGGCTCACAGGACCAGTTGCACCATGAGGGGCTCACAGGACCAGTTGCACCATGAGGGGCTCACAGGACCAGTTGCACCATGAGGGGCTCACAGGACCAGTCGCACCATGAGGGGCTGTTTGAGGTGACTGCATCTGTATCTAATAATGCATTGTGCTATTGAGTATATTCCTATGGGCTCTATTTACTACAATCCGCATTTGTAATGCAGATTGTAGTGTGATATTACCTACTGAATTCGCATTGCGAATTCAGGCAATATCACATGGATTTGCTACAAATCCCTTGCAGGGACAGAGCTTGCGATAAATCTCTGTCCCCTCCGCAGCCTTATCACGGTATTTTCGCAAAAAATACGGTGACATGTGCCCCGCGAATGTGCCGACCAACCGCTGCTACTACCCCCTATTGCCAAGCCCCGCCCCTGTCACTAAGCCCCGCCCCCCACAATTGCGGCCCCCCCCCGCGACCCCCCCCCTTCCCGAGACCCCCCCTCTTCCTTAATCTGTTTAGACCACACAGCTGATCACTGGGGCTGGCTTCGGGCTCTGCTCTGCACGTTAGAGCGGTGCAGGAGTTCGGTAACCGGGGGAGACCCTGGATAATGCCACCTCCAGGTGACATTATTATTACAGGGCTTTCCCCGGTATTGTTTCACATTTTATTTTTAGTAACTTTGGCCAGATCACATTTCCCATTACAATTATGGGAAATACGATCTGATTACTAAAAATAAGTGATAATTAGGGCTTGGAGTAGAATTTTACGAATTCTACTCCAATTGCCCTGTAGTAACTTTAGGTGAAACTAAAATAACTTTATTTTAGTAAAAAATAAACTAAAATAACTTATATAAATTAAAATAACTTTATTTTAGTAAAAATAATGTTAATAAATAGAGCCCTATTTCTCTTACCTCCGATCTCCTCATCAGGGTCAGTACTTTTTGCAAGTGGCTCACTTTCATCTGCCAAGTGGATAAAGATAAATAAAGCAGGATCCATGAGTGGCTCAGTAACACTTACATACGGAATGTAATACTATTTATTATTTATCTTGCAGTAACATAATATATTGTTGTGAGCTCTAATAACATGTTACACAGAACAATACATTGTGCCTCATATCACATTTATGGACAATTAACCTACAACCGGCTTCACACTTACCAAATGTTTTATCTATTAATGATATGCTGGGCCTGATTCTGCGTCACACCCATATATTCCCAAATAACCCGTATGGCCCACGGTGTGTTACGCAGAGTGGCAGTGCCAGCATAGACGTATAGTGTATAACATGTATTGGGCATTCTTGGCAGGGATGTAACTAGGGGGTGTGCAAGAGGTGCCGCCAAACAAAGCACCAGGCTCTGTGGGTGACAAAGTTGCTGCCCCACGGTTCCTGCATCTGCCTGGACATCATGCGCTCAAGGGGCATGGCTGGCACATTGTGCCAACGAGCCCTGTTACTGTGCTGGTTCTTCAGTAGAACTGGGAGGTGGCTATACAGATGCACAGAGAGTGCATTGTGAATACGCCCATACAGAGGAGCCACTCACAAAGTGAGTGACAGGTAGTCAGGGTCTGGGGAAGGTAATGGGGGAGGGGTGGTTAGAAAGATGCAGGCGTGGCAGACCATATAAATGCCCTTTTATAGGCATACATAAATGAGCTATTGCAGTCTTCTTCTCAGCATTAGAGATCTCTGCGTCTCAGGGGAGCTGCAGTGTTTGTGGCTGGTCAATGGTGCCAGATTATACACAATACCTGGATGGGGGGAGGTAGATAAGAATAACCCCCCCCCTCCTTCAATGTGTGCCTGAGACAGGGTTACTGTATAACAGGTACCAGCAGAGGCACTTTGGGAATATAATATCCCTGTCCCTGCACAGAGGTATAAATCATGGTATTATAGGCATCTGAGCGATGACAGGGGGTAACACAGTAAGCTGTGCGTCTTTATGGCCAGATACACGAGTGTCTGTGAGTTACCAGGTAACCAGACCACACAGCAGGAGAATTACACTACATCAACTACAAAGCATGAGACTATCAGCAGCTAATTAGCAGAGGCTTCTCCACGCACCAGAAGGTAGGTGGGCACCGTACACTGAGCAGGCCATATAGGTGCACCAGGGACAAAGTGCCTTTTTTTTTGTAACCCTAGTGTGTGTGGTACATGAGGTCTGGTGGAGGTATTCATTTTGTGGGCTGGGCTAATATTCATGACAGCGTAGCCTATCAAGTCACAAGGAACAAGGAAACTCATTATGTAAAGTTTATATCTCCATGGACAATGAAAGTCATCAACAATTTGGTAGAGATCCCGTCTGCTGACAAAGTACCATAAAACAAGTGTTTCACTTACAACAAGATCTAACTAACATCTTGTACCCAATACACCCAGAGATGGACTGAGCTGTATATCGGACCACTAAGGCCTCGGACTCAATGATGGAACCTTCTGGTCATTTTAATATTCAGTTTCAATAAAGAACAACTCATCAGATAGTTCTGAAACCTCCAAGTATGAGGATCATTGCTCCCTACGGCGTGACAGAAATACTGGTGGACAGTTTACCTGCAGAATTGCAACCTCCCTGTGAAGATCCTCGTTCTCCGCCTGCAGCCTCAGCAGATCTTTCTAGAAAGAAAATGTTAGGTGAAGAGCGGTTACATTACTGAGCAGAACAACACGAAACACTTGGTCAAGGAAACATTTCTACAGTTAGACGCTCGGTGCCACAATGCAGCAACGCAGTTCAGCCAATGACACCAGATGTCTCTTCTCACACAAGGCATGGAGTGAAAGGTAAGTAGGAGATATCTGTGATACTAGTGTATGGGGACAACAGGCCACATGGAGTGACAGGTAAGTAGGAGATATTTGTGATACTAGTGTATGGGACAGCGGACCACATGGAGTGAAAGGTAAGTAGGAGATATCTGTGATACTAGTGTATGGGGACAGCGGATCACAATGGGAGTGAAAGGTAAGTAGGAGATATCTGTGATACTAGTGTATGGGGACAGCAGGCCACATGGAGTGAAAGGTAAGTAGGAGATATCTGTGATACTAGTGTATGGGGACAGCAGGCCACATGGAGTGAAAGGTAAGTAGAAGATATCTGTGATACTAGTGTATAGGGACAGCGTACCACATGGAGTGAAAGGTAAGTAGGAGATATCTGTGATACTAGTGTATGGGGACAGCGGATCACATGGAGGGAAAGATAAGTAGGAGATATCTGTTATACTAGTGTATGGGGACAGCGGACCACATGGAGTGAAAGGTAAGTAGGAGATACCTGTGATACTAGTGTATGGGGACAGCGGACCACATGGAGTGAAAGGTAAGTAGGAGATACCTGTGATACTAGTGTATGGGGACAGCGGATCACATTGAGGGAAAGATAAGTAGGAGATATCTGTGATACTAGTGTATGGGGACAGCAGGCCACATGGAGTGAAAGGTAAGTAGGAGATATCTGTGATACTAGTATATGGGGACAGCGGACCACATGGAGTGAAAGGTAAGTAGGAGATATCTGTGATACTAGTGTATAGGGACAGCGTACCACATGGAGTGAAAGGTAAGTAGGAGATATCTGTGATACTAGTGTATGGGGACAGCAGACCACATGGAGTGAAAGGTAAGTAGGAGATACCTGTGATACTAGTGTATGGGGACAACAGGCCACATGGAGTGAAAGGTAAGTAGGAGATATCTGTGATACTAGTGTATGGGGACAACAGGCCACATGGAGTGAAAGGTAAGTAGGAGATATCTGTTATACTAGTGTATGGGGACAGCGGACCACATGGAGTGAAAGGTAAGTAGGAGTTTTATGTTATATCTCCTGCGTTACCTTTATGATGAATGGCTCCAACACGTAATTTTTCTACCAAAGCAGGGGGGAATGTTCATTGTCACCAGCTTTGTAGAAATGAAGTGATAATGAATAGCCCCATAGTCACACACACATGTACAAATGTCCCAGTCCCCAGTGGTCTGTGTGTGCCAGCAATGCAGCTTTCTCACTACCATTTGTTTTATTTATGTGACTAAGATGAACATTTTGACAGAAAAAGATGCTCCGCGTTTCCGAGTCGCCCTGGACCTGGATCGCCGAGAGGAGCTATTTGGTGCGACTGAAGCAACGGTATGAAAGGACACAGCTGTAAATAATAATGGTGATAATGAGAAATGAAAGTAACCAAAATGACATCTAATAAGAAATCAATTTACCTGAATCAGTAAGATTGTCCTTTGATTCGCTAACATGGTCAGCAGACCTGATATGATGCAGAATAGAAGGCCTAAACATAAGAGACATAAGAAGATGTGTAAGTGTACAGAGAGTAAGTGATGGGCATTGGGGAGTGTGAGGGGGATGTAGTTATGAGACCGGAGGCCGCGATGCCTCTGGTCTCAATAACGGCAAGGAAATCCCGACAAGGTACTTAAGATAAGCATCTAAATATCGACGCCTATCTTAATCCCGATGCCGGAATGCGGAAGGACACCAGCCAGAATTAGGCAAGACCGGACGTCCTTAGCAATAGCCGCGGGGGGAGGGTTAGGTTTAGGGAGCGTAGTGGGGTTAGGGTTAGTATTCAGTTGCCGGGACTACACACCCATTCCGTGTGAGTGATATAAGGGCTGTGTATTGGGGGCAGTGAGTATGTACACACACAAGGACTTACCACAGACTACTGCCACTATGAACAGGAGGGCCATATTCCTGAAAGACAGAGTGGGAATTATCAATATATAAATTTACCGGCACATTCATTGCTTTTCTGGTGTGACAATAACAATAATATACGTCATATGAAGCAACAAGTAAACCTGAATGCCTCTATGCCTCCATTACTGAGGTACAGCTACTGCCTGACCTGTAAACGCCTCCCTCTGCTCCATCATGTCATGCTGTGATCACACTCTCTCATTACAGGATTGTATATTCATTTGTATATTGTCTTACATGCAGACAGGGGGTCTATGATATTTGGGATAAACACTCACCTCCTTATAGTCCATAGTATTCCAGACCCTGCGCCTGAGAGGAGGGAAAAGCACACATTGTAAGCTACATCACACTCAGTGACTATAGTACAGTATATATATATATATATATATATATATGTGTGTGTATACTGAGCTATCACCCTCCTTGTTCATAAATATCTAGATGATAGCACAAGGTATTACCTGAAACAGGTGATATTTATCATTCTAGGTTTGCCTTTAGAGATATATAAATTGCTATCTTGATGTGTCCCATTGCAGACCAATAATTGGGCTCACACTACACACGTTCCCTGCCACTCACTCTATGCAAGGTGCCGACACCGGGTCTAGAGAAGGAGCCGCAGACCATCGCACTTCCTCCTCCATGTTTAAAAGTTGGTGCTACAGGGAATCACTAAGCAGTGTCTAGTAAAAGCCGGCGTGTTTAAGCACAAAGGAAGGGCAATGCTTTTATTACAGTAGCAAAACATAGTGGGTTTTGCTATTATACATCCCCCCACCCCCTTTATTTTTCACAATCGGCCTAGGCTTACAGGGATGGTTATTAATTGCAGGGGACCCAACACTAATGGGTTTTTATTGCTTCAGGCGGGTCATTAATTTGGGCAGGTTTGGAGGTGGTTTCTACAACTGTTGCTTAGTAAATCCGGGGTATCTATGAACTGATGATCAATTGTATGTTAAACTCTGGCTTGTCTGCGGTTTCCATCTGTGTGGGGTATAGAACATCTGTGGAGTGCAAAACCATCAAAAAGCCACAAAATTAAATACCGCTGCTTTGTAAATATATCCTACTCGCCCCGGTGGATGTTTAACACCGGAGCAATTCATCATTGCTCCGGTGCGGGGACAGCTGCTCTAAGATGCAATCATGGCTGACACCATACATGTATCTCTCCCATACTTGCCTACTTTTGAACAAGCTTTTCAGGGAGATTGTGAAAGCAACAGATATGAGCGCGGCGGTAAAGTGGGCGTGTACCGCTACATCTGAGAGGCGTGTCATAACACTGACTTACATCCAAATGTAAATGTAGTTAGTAATATCTATGTGTTGATGAAAACACACTGATACTTGTCAGAAAATGCATGTAGCCATAGGGATCATTGTGCCTTATAACCAATGCAGGGAAATGATATTAATGATGAATGTAATATAACAGCTACATATGTAATGGGGGTAAGGTGCAATCAGGGAGATTGCTGGACTCTTCAGGGAAACAGTGAGATTGCTGGTATGTTAGGGAGTCTCCCTGACAATGAGGGAGAATGGGTAAGTATGCTCCCTCCATATCATACGTCTGGTATCTAGCGCTCCCCAAAGACCAAAAAAGGTGAGATGAGTACTTACAGGTAGGTGCCTCAATTTGCTGCTTTGCCAGCTGGGGTTTACGTGGGCTCTAAGAGAGAGAGAGAGAATAATGTACTTACAGCATTGATTATATGAGTCATTACACTGGGGCTATATTACATTGTTAGGTGTAAGCAGTGTGATACAGAATGACATTTACTCATCGGTGCCCCATGTTACAGGCATACGGGTTCCACATGAGGCCCTCCAGCTATTATGGAACACAGAACTGTGACAGGGCTGGGAAGTGTAGTTCCACAACAGCTGGAGGGCCGTATGTGATATACTCCCGGACTAAAACAATCATTTACCCAGCTGCTAGGAGAGAGTAATACAACCAATACACATTGCTGCCCACCACACAACCATGGCAGCAGATGCTCTGAGTAACCCAGCTGTGTTATATGCCCCAGGTGCTAGGAGAGGGTAATACAGCCAATATACAGGACAGTGGGAGACAGAAATATACATCACCGTCATGTGACTAAGGGTCACAGAATCTGCCCTCTGTCACCCATCAGCTCATATGTAACGCCTACGATTTACCACCACTGGGAACCAGCAATAATAATAATAATTATAAGTAATACATAACCCTTTAGCTTAGTGAGACTTGGGCACAGACAACATTTACACCTACTAAATTGGGACAAACTACCACTCTCTATGCCCAGAAATGCCCCCTTTCATCTGAGCTCTGCCCCTTCTGAGATCCATGAAAAATCCTAAATGTGCAAGTAACAAATAACAATAACAGCGCACTTACCTTTCTCCTGGTGCCTGGCCGGCGCATGGCTGCACCCTAACGCCTCCTCTCTACTCCCTACTCTCTATTCCCTACTCCCCTACTACTAATACTAAACTAAATATAATAAAAAAGAATAATAAAAAGAAAACTGACTTAAACTAACACTAAATAAACTTCTATATAGACTAAAATACTAATATACTAAACTAAAGATAATAAGAAAAATTATAAAAAGAAAACTGACTAAAACTAACACTAAATAAACTACTATATATATACTAAAATACTTATATACTAACTTACTAACTAGATATAACACTAAAACTACACTAAAAAGAAATGCCTAAAACTAACACTAAGAAAATAATAATAAAATAACTCAAACCTATCACTAAGAATACACTAAACCACCAGCTCCAGACAACACTTCCTGCACTAGGGGGTACCACGCATCAGGATAACCTCTAGTGTGCTGTCCTGGCTTACCACTTATTGTGTAACAATGGGCCACTGTGATGTCATCACACAGACATAAGCAGCAGCCATACAGGCAGATATTTGTATGAAATAAAGTATCTGACTGTGATTAGAGGTGAACAGGGGCAGGATAGCATATCGCCCATCTGCCCCAAATTACAAAGCCCAAAGGGGGCAATATTTCACCCAAATTGGGCAGTTTTGCAGACTAGAGAGGGCTTATTTTCTTCTAATGTCACATGTCTGAATGTTGTACAGTGGATCAGGCATTGCCAAGCACCATAGTACAGTTATGGTAGGGGCCTGGCGATGCTGCTCCAGCCTCTTAGGACACACACTGTGCCTCAGAGGGCCAATTCGGGTGCCTCTTCTGATCATGTGCAGCCCTGTACTGGCAGGGGCACATCTAGGCTTTCTGTCACCTGTGGAAAGACTCAGCCCATCCCCGCATAGAAAAATAAATGTCTACAAGAGAGGTGATAGCTGTCATACAGAGCAGTAACACAGAGACAGAGTGATAACAGGGCAGCTGGGGCAGTTGCTCAGGGGCCCCAACACACAGGAGACCAACATACATAGCTACATCACCCGTGTGTTGAACCTCCCAACATAACCCTCTCCAGGAGGGACACAATGCTCTGGTCCTGGACTTCCCTGGTAATTTATGATTGGTGGCATCTCCAGGGGTGGGGCTGCAGTACAGTCCAAAATTCAAATAGGGGAGTCACACCAACTGCCAGTGAGTCCCAGCCAGTGATGTTTGGCAGTGTGTGAAATGACAGTTGGTGTGGCTCCCCTATTTGAATTTTGAACTGCTCTGCAGCCCCACCTCTTACCAGGGAAGTCCCGGACCAGAGCATTGTGTCCCTCCTGGAGAGGGTCATGTTGTGAGGTATGCAAGTGCCTAACCCTAACCCCCCTCTGTGCCTAAACCTAACCCCCCTTCCCCACTGCCTAAACCCAGGGTTGCCTACCTTTAATATTCTCTTCCCGGGAGAAGCCCGGGTAAGAGAAGCAGCAGGGGCCTGACGGGGGCGGGGCTTGATGATTCGCGTCATTAAACCCCACCCCCTCGTGGTAAAATTGCCGCGATTGGGCACAATTTACATAGGGGGCGGGGCTAAATGCTGTGATTCATGCAGAATCACAGCTTAAGCCCCGCCCCCTTCACGGAGACCCACGATTGCTGCAGGTATTCTCCTAATTCTGCCCACTTCACTAGGAAGGGGGCAGAATGCGGGAGAAATGCCTACCCTTCCGGGGGTGCGGGGGGTTACCCGAAAAATCGGGAGCCTCCCGCGAAAACCGGGAGGGTAGGCATGTATGCCTAAACCTAAGTCTCCCGGAGGGGGTGCCTAACCCTAACCTCCACCCGGGGGTGCTTAACCCTAAACCCCCTTCCCCTAACCCTCTCGAGGGGCTGCCTAACCCTAAGTCCCCCCCAGGAGCCCCATACCTAACCCTCCCCCCTGCGGCTGTCCGTGCCTGGCACCCGGCTTACCTTTGATCGGAATGCCTGGCTCTCGGCGTAGATAAAATGACAGGCGTTGGGATTTTGACACCTGTCATTAGACCCTTGCCGGGATTAGACAGTCGGGATGCCGACGTTCGGGATTTAGACTGTCGGCATCCTGACTGCATCCCATGTGGGGGGCATATGTGGCATACTGTATGTAAACTGGGGATTCTGTGTGGGATAATGGAAACTGGGGGACTACATTGTATATAACACATTTGTGGTACTGGGAGTAGTTACACATAATAACATCGCCAGTATATCTTACTGACAATTTTATCATTAGGTGCCCACAGACATTAATCTGGCCCTGTAATTACCAGCAATGCATCACTGCTATAACTACAAGAGCAGATAAGCCCACATATGGGCAGTGACATACACCACTCCTATGTGCCATGTACCTAATATAACATAAATAACCCGCTCAGCATGCCAGTTGTGTGTAACACTTTCCACACAGACTGTTCTATACTGCTAAACACCCCCATTCCGGAATACAGAAAGAGCATATGGGGGTTGTGCACAAGTCTGAGCCTGATTGATTGGCTTGGAGTCTACTTTACAGATAAGTGACGTCAATAAATGACCAAGCGTAACTGGCCTGGTATGCTTTGCTCTTATCAGTGACCCTTCAGTCCAATGCATTTTACATGGGACCGGCCCTAGGGGGGCAAATGTCACCCGTGCCTGGTGGAAAACATTTTGCTGATGTTTGGAGACCCCATTATGAAATAGTGATACAATGGGACAATATAGCAAGACACTATACAAGGCTCATTGTGACCAGAGGTGGAGTGCAGAGCTATAGCACCTGGAGCAAGTACATGTTACAGTGTCCCGTCCCCCATACTATGTGGGGATGGGGCCAGGCCAGCATATGGAGGCAAGTTCAAATAGTAAATAAAGAAAACAATATCAGGGGCAGTGTGGAACTGGGGCATGAAGGACCCACAGGGAAAATGCAATGGTAGAGGCCCATGAGGGCCGATGGGACATGGTACATGCACACATCACATACTGTATGAGTAACGCCCATCTCTTAAGGTGCATTCAGGTACCATTAATGCTGACATTGCCCGTGTAACCTAAGGCTCTCCAGTTATTTTAGAAGTACAAGTTCCAGCTTCGCCTCTGACAGGACATACTGTGCTTTGTAGTTCCACAACACTGATTAGCTAGATACATTGAAAGAACTAGTGTCATCGGCTGAAATCCATCTACCTTGCAGCGTGCATTCTGGCTGGTCTCCCCCTCTGTAAAATCCCTGGGGCAGTGCAGGAGAGCGGAGCTCATCCACATGGGAAGCTGTCATCGCTTTAGAAAGGACATAGGCTATGTAACCACAAGTCTGATATTTTATGGTCTCTCACTATAATAAATAAGACACATTGCATAGATATATATTAGGGGTGAGCGGGTTCGGATTTCTGAAATCCGAACCCCCCCGATCCGAGGCGTATCCGAGTCAAGCTCGACTTTTCCCGCCTGACTCGGATCCTAAAGCGAGGCAAAACGTCATCATCACGCTGTCGGATCTCGCAAGTTTTGGATTCTATAAAAGGTACCCATGTCGGCGCCATTTTCTCACTCGGTTGTTGGACAGTGAAGAGGGAGGGTGGGAGTTAGGGCTGGCTGGGCTGTGTGTAGTGTAGTGTAGTGTAGTGTTGTGCTGTGCTGCGCTGTGCTGCTGTTGTCCATAGGGGCTGTGTCCACTCCTCCAAAGTCCATAGGGGCTGGCTGTGTTGTGCTGTGCTGCTGTTGTCCATAGGGGCTGTGTCCACTCCTCCAAAGTCCATAGGGGCTGTATGGGCTGTGCTGTGCAGTTTGTTGTCCATAGGGGCTGGCTGGGCTGTGTTGTGCAGTCAGTTGGTCCATAGCTGTAACCCCCAAAGTGCACTCCAAATAATATATATTTTTTTCTGTGTTTGTGAATTGTGTGCGCAGTAGCCGCATGTGCATCAACAAAGTAGCACCAAGCGTGCACCTGTGTCATAAGTAAAGGGCCGGCAGGCTCGTCCGCTAAAGGGTGCTGTAACCCCCAAAGTGCACTCCAAAAAATATTTTTTTTCTCTGTGTTTGTGAATTGTGTGCACTGTACGTGCATCCTCAAAGCAGCAGTGCCAAGCGTGCGTCTGTCTGTTAAAGGGTGGTGTAACCCCCAAAGTGCACTTCAACAAAAATAAAACATTTTCTTCTGTGTTTGTGAACTGTGTGCACTGTACGTGCATCCTCAAAGCAGCAGCGCCAAGCGTGCATCTGTCTGTTAAAGGGTGGTGTGACCCCCAAAGTGCACTCCAACAAAAATAAAACATTTTCTTCTGTGTTTGTGAATTGTGTGCACTGTACGTGCATCCTCAAAGCAGCAGCGCCAAGCGTGCGTCTGTCTGTTAAAGGGTGGTGTAACCCCCAAAGTGCGCTTCACAAAAAATAAACAATTCTTTTTTTTCTGTGTTTGTGTGCGAAATGTATGCGCAGTAGCCGCACATGCATCAACAAAGGAGCAGCGCCAAGCGTGCGCCTGTGTCCCATAAGTCTGTTAAAGGGTGGTGTAACCCCCAAAGTGCGCTCCAACAAAAATAAAAAATTCTTCTTTTCTGTGTTGTGAATAGTGTGCGCAGTTGCCGCATGTGCATCAACTAAGTAGCTGCGCAAAGCGTGCGCCTGTGTCATACATCAAGGGCCAGCTGGCTCATCTGTTGAAGGGTGGTGTAACCCCAAAGTGCTCCAAAAAATAAAAAATAACAATTTTTCTGTGTTTGTGACTTGTGTGCGCTGTAGCCACACGTGCATCAACACAGTAGCAGCGCCAAGCGTGCGCCTGTGTCATAAGTCAAGGGCCGGTTTGGACATCTGGTCCGGACTGAAGGACGTGCCAACAATTTTTGACATGTCTAGTGTCACTGCATATGATACTTTCACCACTGACAGAATGGTGGATGATTACATTGGTGACAGCGTCCAAGTAGGCATGTCAGACAGTCCGTACCTGTACTGGCAGGAAAAAGAGGCAATTTGGAGGCCCCTGTACAAACTGGCTCTATTTTACCTAAGTTGTCCCACCCCAGTGTGTACTCCGAAAGAGTTTTTAGTGCACCCGGGAACCTTGTCAGCAAAAGGCGTAGGAGGTTGCTTCCACAAAATGTGGAGAAGATGATGTTCATCAAAATGAATTATCAATTCTTTCAGGAAGACCAGCCTCCAGAAAGTACAGAGGGACCTGTGGTGGTGGATTCCAGCGGGGATGAATTAATACTCTGTGAGGATGAGGACAACACTGAAGAGGGTGAGGAATCGGTGGATGAGGACAACATCTTGTCTCTGTAGAGCCAGTTTGTGCAGGGACAGATTAATTGGCAGCTTGTTTTGTGGGGGCCCAAACGAACCAATAATTTCAGCCACAGTCGTGTGGCAGACCCTCGTGCTGAAATGATTGGTTTGTTAAAGTGTGCAGGTCCTGTTTATACAACATAAAGGTGGGTGGGAGGGCCCAAGGACAATTCCATCTTGCACCTCTTTTTTTTCATTGCATTATGTACTGTTTGGGGCCTAGTTTTTCAAACTGCCATCCTGTCTGCCACTGCAGTGTCACTCCTAGATGGGCCATGTGTTTGTGCCGCCCACTCGTGTCGCTTAGCATAGTCATCCAGCTACCTCGGTGCAACCTTTTGGACCAAAAACAATATTGTGAGGTGTGAGGTGTTCAGAATAGACTGGAAATGAGTGGAAATTAATGTTATCGAGGTTAATGATAGCATAGGGGCAGAAAAACTCACAAATTATGTGATTTTAGCTGTTTTTATGCTTTTTATCAAAAAAATACAGATCCAAAACACAAAACCCAGAACCCAAAACACGGAAGGGTGGTTTTGGCAAAACCAATCCAGATCCAAAACACGAAGAAAGATCCAGATCCAAAACCAAAACACGAAAAGTGGCCGGTGCACACCCCTAATATATATACATATATTATTTATGTATTTATCATCTTTATAGCAGTCATTTTGTTACAATGAGGTTTATTTACTACGCACTAGGTTCTAAGTCCTGTCACTTACGATCGTGTTTATGCCCAATGTGTATAAGGGCAATGCTGTTACTGGCTGTGTGTTACTAGTAATATCATCACCCTCTCACAGTTCAGGCATAAACACGATGGATAGCGCCGGGTTTGAGAACCTGGTGCTTAGTAAATAAACCCCCATATGTGTAATCTGTCATCATCAAGCGATTAATATATAATAAATAAATAATAAATAAATATAAGGAGTTTGATGAATTTATGTCTGATAAAAGTAACAGATCCAATTCAAAGATGTTGGAACCTATTCATTGTGAACAGCCCCTTTGTGGCGATAAATCACTTATCTCTACAATGTATTAAAAATATGTATCACTAATACTGGCACAAAGTGGTTAGGCGTAACACAGCTTTGCCAGGCCAAGTTGTGAGTCGGCTTGCCAGATTACAGCTGTCATTTCCATTGTGGTAAGGAAGTGAGGAGGGGGAAATGGGAAAGGGGTCCAGCACCTACCTGCGCGGGCAGGAAAGTGCTGGACGGGGGGTAGGTGAGCGGAGGGGGGAGGAGGGAGGGGGGGTATACAAAATTATTTATTATTTATTTATTATTTATTTGTTAAATTTATGAATGTAACAGCGCATGCGCAGCACGGATTCCAGCTGCGGTAAGTTAGTGTAGAGAGGGAAAACTATCTATTTCCCGAAAAGCTGTCATCGCAAAAATGACAGCTTTTCGGAATAGATAGTTATGGAGAGGAGGAATTATGAATTCCTCCTGTAATTATGTAAAACTCCATGCAAGTTCTAAACTTTTAACGTATGATGAATAGGCCCCATTATGGTTTATTCAACCACTTCACAGCCCGGTGGAGTAACTATTTGTTTGAGTTTTGTGCTTTTAAAGAATAAATTCAATATTTTGCATGCCAAAATTATGACTTTTACTGTATCTTAAGAGAGTATATTGGAATTTCTGACTTGTTTTAGTCCGTAATATTATTAAAAATAGCAAACATCACCAAATGTGACATATTTGTTAAGCAGCTAATGGGCATAATATCCCAAAGTTATATTCCCTATAGTGACACCCCAAGTCTGTATATTTCCTACAGTGACCCCCCTAGTCTGTATATTTCCTATAGTAACCCCCGTCTGTATATTCCATATAGTGACCTCCCAAGTCTGTATTTTTCCTATAGTGACCCCCCTAGTCTGTATATTTCCTATAGTGAACCCCCCCTAGTCTGTATATTTCCTATAGTAACCCCCCTAGTCTGTATATTTCCTATATTAACCCCCCTAGTCTGTATATTCCATATAGTGACCCCATTGTTTGTATATTTCCTATAGTGACCCCCTTGTCTGTATATTTCCTATAGTGACCCCCCAAGTCTGTATATTTCCTATAGTGACACCCCAAGTCTGTATATTTCCTATAGTGACCCCCCTAGTCTGTATATTTCCTATAGTAACCCCCCTGTCTGTATATTCCCTATAGTGACCCCCCTAGTCTGTATATTTCCTATAGTGAACCCCCCCTAGTCTGTATATTTCCTATAGTAACCCCCCTAGTCTGTATATTTCCTATATTAACCCCCCTAGTCTGTATATTCCATATAGTGACCCCATTGTTTGTATATTTCCTATAGTGACCCCCTTGTCTGTATATTTCCTATAGTGACCCCCTTGTCTGTATATTTCCTATAGTAACCCCCCTGTCTGTATATTCCCTATAGTGACCCCCCTAGTCTGTATATTCCCTATAGTGACCCCCCTTACCTGTATATTCCCTATAGTGACCCCCTTGTCTGTATATTCCCTATAGTGACCCCCTTGTTTGTATATTTCCTATAGTGACCCCCTTGTCTGTATATTTCCTATAGTGACCCCCCTTGTCTGTATATTGCTTATAGTGACCCCCGTAGTCTGTATATTCCCTATAGTGACCCCCCATAGTCTGTATAATTCCTATAGTAACCCCCCTTGGCTGCATATTTCTTATAGTGATCCCCCTAGTCTGTATATTCCCTATAGTGACCCCCTTTTCTCTATATTCCCTATAGTGCCCCCTTGTCTGTATCTTCCCTATAGAGATCCTCTTGTCTGTATATTTCCTATAGTAACTTCAGTAGTCTGTATATTACCCATAGTGACTCCCCTAGTCTGTATGTTTCCTATAGTAACCCCTCTTGTCTGTATATCCTTTATAGTGACCCCCCTAGTCTGTATATTCCCTATAGTGACCCCCCGAGTCTGTATAATCCCTATAGTGACCCCCTTGTCTGTATATTCCCTATAGTGACCCCCCTAAGTCTGTATATTCCCTATAGTGACCCCCCTTGTCTGTATATTCTCTATAGCGACCCCCTAGTCTGTATATACCCTATACTGACCCCCTTGTCTGTATATTCCCTAGAGTAACCCCTCTTGTCTGTATATCCTTTATAGTGACCCCCCTAGTCTGTATATTCCCTATAGTGATCCCCTGTGTCTGTATATTCCCTATAGTGACCCCCTTGTCTGTATATTCCCTATAGTGAACCCCTTGTCTGCATATTCCCTATAGTGACCCCCCAAGTCTGTATATTTCCTATAGTAACCCCCCTTTTCTGTATATTCCCTATAGTGACCCACCTTGTCTGTATATTTCCTATAGTCACCCCCCTTGTCTGTATGTTTCCCATATTGACCCCCCTTGTCTGTATATTCCCTATAGTGACCCTCCTAGTCTGTATATTTCCTATAGTGACCCCCCTTGTCTGTATATTCCCTATAGTGACCCCTTAGTCTGTATATTCCCTATAGTGAGCCCCTTGTCAGTATATTCGCTATAGTGACCCCTGTAGTCTGTATATTTTCTATAGTGACCCCCCTATTCTGTATATTTCCTATAGTAACCCCCATTGTAGGTATATACCCTATAGTGACCCCCCTTGTCTGTATATTTCCTATAGTGACCCCCCTTGTCTGTATATACCCTATAGTGACCCCCCTAGTCTGTATATTTCCTATAGTGACCCCCCTTGTCTGTATATATACCCCATAGTGACCACCCTTGTCTGTATATTTCCTATAGTGACCCCCCTTGTCTGTATATACCCTATAGTGACCTCCCTAGTCTGTATATTTCCTATAGTCACCCCTTTGTCTGTATATTCTCTATAGTGACCCTCCTAGTCTGTATATCCCCTATAGTGACCCCCCTAGTCTGTATATTCCCTATAGTGACCCCCTTGTCTATATATTCCCCATAGTGACCCCCCTGTCTGTATATTCCCTATAGTGACCCTTCCCCCTTCTCTGTATTATGTTAACTGACCTCCTCAAACATGCCCTTTCCCCTTCTTGATGTCCCGAATTGTGTGACTCAACCCCACTTCCTCCGACCCAATCTGCATGTTCCTTAATATTTGCTCCTTCTCTGCCCCCCCTTCCCCCAATCTGTAATTACCATAATCCCCCCTTCCCCTGCTTGTCTGTCCCTTAGGGTTCCCTTTCCCCTATCCATATAGTCCATAGTGCTCTCCCCCAGGGCCAGTAGTGTACTTACCAAAGAAGAAGGCCCCCTCCTTTGTTCCTACCATGAGTGTGAGTCTCTGACAGCTCCTCAGGTCCTCCTCTCTGGCCGGCAGCATGCCTGAGTCATCAGCACTTCCTGTGCACGCTGCTGCTGCTGCCGGGGGTGAGTCATCATGCTGCAGCAGTGACAGCCAAGCTGCAGCAGTGACAGCCAAGCATGGGTGACTCGTCACCGTCTCTGTCCCCAACCTAAGCCCCTGTACTGACGCCCCCTTGTCGCAAGTGCACATTCTCCAGACGATGACAGGAGGCGGGGACAGAAGTAGTAGCCTGAGATAGGACACAGAAAGAAGCCAGTTACTGTGACTGTCCTGTGTGTAAAGCTGCGTACACACACACAGATTTAGTAAATGAACGATTTTAGTAAACCATTTTCGTTCATTTTTTCAAGGGAAAAATGAACGAAAATCGTTTACTAAAATCGTTCATTTACTAAATGTAATGAACGATTTTTTTGAACTACAAACGATTTTTGCATATTCATTTACTGAAAATCGCTGAGTTGGTCAGTCTGACTGAACTACAAACTACAAACATGAACGCGCATGAACGATAATCGTTCATCGTTTTAAAGGGACCTATCCATTAGCAGATCTTTCTGTAAGATGAAAGACAAAAGATTTATCCCTTGAAAACTCCTGGGGCTGCTGTGACAGATATTTGTCATGTACATGACAGATTTTTGCAAACGACGAATGACGAACTATATTGCATGACATCATTCTGGGAGTGGATTTTTTTTGTGTTTCTATTCATTTTCATTAAAAATATCGTTCGTCGTTTACCGCTTATAAACTGACAGATATTTCTAATATCTGTCAGCGATAAGCGATAATTGACCATCATGTTGGAGAGATGAAAGACAAAATTTGTCGGCCGCGGGAGTTTGCATTTTCATCGTTCATAGCCTATCCATTAGCAGATAAATTGAACGACTGAACGATAAATCATTCATCGTCAAAATTTTTCTGCTAATGGATAGGCCCCTTAACTTAGAAAGTGAACGATTTTTACAACGACTGAACGATAAACTATATCGTTAATGACAATCATTCAAAAAATCGTTGTGTGTGTATGCATTATAAAAGGTGCATACATACGGTCAGATGAACGATTTGAACGATTTGATGAATGATTTGATGAAGATTTGAACTATGAACGATTTTTGACTGCATTAAAATGAACTGAAATCGTCCAAAACTGACTGCAAACACTTCAGATGTCAGATATCGTTATCTGACCATCGGGAACGCGCATCGTTCATCGTTCAGACATGTCCGATATGTCAGATATTCCTTCAGATGTGAACGATTGAACGATTTTTGAAATCGTTATCGTTCAGATCTGAAGAAAAATCTGACCGTGTGTATGCACCATTAGGGGTAGAGAAGATTCGGGACCAGGAGCAGACAGGAGCCGGGTAAAGAGGAGTAGGCAGGGATAGGAGAAGGAGGTGCCGGGTTTTAGAGGTGGAGAGGGGCCGGGGACAGGAGGAAACGTGAGCCCGGCATTAAAGGCAGTAAGGTTACTGCTGGGGCCAGTCGTGCTGCGGTGCTGGGTACTAGCATATCTTCCCAGGGGCAGGCTCAGAAAGCAGGCAGGGGAGGAGAGAGACACAGAAAGGGGTTGGGACCGCGCGTCTGCATTATTCCTACTGACCGGACACTGCCATTCTGCAGGGACCAGCGGGAGGCCCAAAGTGCTGAAAATGGGACCGGCCCAGCTGGTGACTGGCTGTGAGGGTATCAGCGAGGGGGATCTAGCTGTAACCATCGGCGAGGGAGGGGTGGCTCAGCAGGGCTCCGCAGTGTGCCTGAGTAACCTGTCACTCTGCACTCTCTCATCTCCGCAGTCAGCTCTGTGTAATAAAAAATGACTAGTGTCTGAAGTTCCGGTATGTCATACCGTTGCATACCGGCACACTGCGAGCACTGATCTACAATATCAACTCGTAGCAAAAAATAGTAGTATATAAGGTCCGTATTCAATTTGAGCGAAAAGTCCGGATCCGCGATACTTTTTCGCCGATGACGTTATTTTCGCCTGTTTGGCTTTTACCCCGTATTACAATTTGAAAGACTTTCCGCCTAGGCGGAAAGTCAATGCAATGTAATAGGCGGAAAAGTTTCGCCTATGAATAGCAGGCAGAAAAAAGTGCAGAATTGGGGTTTTGGGGTCCAACGTTGCGGGAACCCCCGTGCAGCCTTTAGACAGTCCCCCAAAGAAAAACTGTGTCAAAAAAAAAAAAAACACTTAAGGACACCCCAAAAAATGACTTTGAAAAAGGGGGTGAAAAAAAAAATGTTGGGCTACAAAGGTAAAAACTAGTGAACTTGACTCTAGGGGTGCCCCCAAGTGTGCCCCAAGTGTTTTTTTGATTGCGGGTTCTTGCGGAAGGTGGATTTTTCATGATTTTTTCAACTTCACTTTAGCAACTTTTAAATATGCTGACCCCCATTTTTAAGTACCCCAAAATTGCTGGGATAACTTATTTTCTGGAAAAAATACTCCCGAATACTATTCTGCATCACGTATAAAAAACGCTATTTAGTAGCTATTGAGCCCGTTTAAAAACACCAAATACCTTCAGCAAGCCAAATTGGGGGGTACCATAGGGAACCCCCATGTCAGAGCATCTTTTGAGGGGTGTCAGGCTGATTTCCCCAAATCTGACACTACTTTCCACCTGTTCAAGTTTCGCTGGGTCCCGTTTTCGCTGCATACTTTCATATTGAATACGGGGCAAAGTCGCAACGGCCACGATACTTTTCCGCCTACAAAACAGGTGAAGTAAGCGAAAAGTTCGGGCCACGAAAAAGTATCGCGGCTCGGCTCAAATTGAATACGGGCCCCAATCGGTAATCTTTTAGATATTTAAGGAAAATCCTAAAGCAGGGCCAGATCAACAGGGGTAGTCTTCTCTGGGCCCCCACACATTAAGGAACGGGAGACGGTACCAGTTCTGCCTCCGCCGGCCCACCTAACCCCGGTGCCACAGGGAGACTCTGTTTACCGGGCGCCTGCTGAGATTTTGTTGCCAGCAGGCGACCGGGCCAGCTCCCTCCCCACAGCGCTAGCCGGAGGCTGAAGCTCACTCCTGAACTCCAGCTCCCGGCTCCCACAGTGCACTATTGGAGAGAAGTCATGATGTCTCTCCCATAGTTCAGAGGAGCAGCCAGCGGACCAGAGGGCAGCAGACTATTAGGTTTGTTTTTTTGTGTGAAAGCGGTTTCATTATAGGTGGCACTACTACTGGGGGCATTACTGCAGGGGGCAATACTACTGGGGGCACTATTACTGGGGGCATTACTCAGGGAGCATTACTATTAAGGGCTCTACTACTAGGGGCATTACTAATGGGGGCATATATACAGGTGGCACTACTACAGGGGTAATTACCACTGGGGTATTACTAATGGGGGAACTATCATAGGGGCAGGGCCACTAGGCAAACTTAGGCAGCTGCCTAAGAGCGCCGGCCAATGCACAGTACCTCTGGAATAATGTGTTGTGCGTACAACACATAAGTGCAGCCCGCACTACACTACTAGTAACAAACACAGCCGCCGCCGCCGGCAGCTGTGTGTTTGTTTTAGCAGCCGAAGAGAGTCAGACAGACTCTCATCGGCTGCTGCGCCCACTGCCGGAGCCGGGCGGCAGCTCACTCATGAGCTCCATTTTCCAGCTCCCGCAGTGGGTGATGGGAGAGACGTCATGACGTCTCTCCCATCATGCAGAGTGGGCCAGCCCAGGGGGACAGGGGAGCGGATGCCGGAGCGGGGATTAAGGTAAGCGGAGTTTGTTTTTTTATGTTTTTGTCTGTCTGGCCGTGGGATCACTGCTGGAGGTACTGCTGGGGGGGACTACTACTGGGGACACTGCTGGGGGGGACTACTACTGGGGGCACTGCTGGGAGGGACTACTACTGGGGGCACTGCTGGGGGGACTACTACTGGGGGCACTGCTGGGGGGGACTACCACTGGGGGCACTGCTGTGGGGGACTACCACTGGGGGCACTGCTAGGGGAACTACTACTAGGGGCATTGCTACGGGGACTACTACTGGAGGCAGTGCACTGGTGTGACCACTACTAGGGGTACTGCACTGGTGGGACCACTACTGAGGGCACTGCATAGGTGGGGATTACTGCTGGGAGCACTGCATAGGTGGGGGACTACTACTGGGGGCATTGCTGTTGAAGGACTACTACTGGGGGCACTGCTGGGGGGACTACTACTGGGGGCATTGCTCTGTGGACTACTACTGGGGGCATTGCTGGGGGGACCACTACTAGGGGCACTGCACTGGTGGGACCACTACTGAGGGCACTGCATAGGTGGGGATTACTGCTGGGAGCACTGCATAGGTGGGGGACTACTACTGGGGGCATTGCTGTTGAAGGACTACTACTGGGGGCACTGCTGGGGGGACTACTACTGGGGCACTGTTGCGGGGGCTACTACTGGGAGCACTGCATCGAGGGGACCTCTGCTGGGGGCACTGCACCGGGGGGTTAGTACTGTGGGCATTATATAAGGGGCACTGCATAGGGGGAACACTACCTGGGACACTATATAAGGGGCACTGCATAGGGGGACCACTACTGGGGGCACTGTATGAAGGGCACTACTGGGGGCACCACATAAGGGCTTGTGTAGCTATCTGAGGGTGTGGGGGGCGCAAGGTTGAAGAAATGCCTAGGGTGCCAAGAAACCTTGCATCGGCCCTGCATAGGGGGCATTACTACTGGGGGCATTACTAAGGGGGGGCACTACTAATGTGGGCATTGCATAGGGTACACTGCATAAGGGGCACCACTCCTGGGGGCACTACTAGTGGGGGCAATGCATAAAGGGCACCACTACTGTGGGCTCTGCAAAAGGGGCACTACCACTGTGGGCACTGTCACTACTGGGGGCACTGCATAAGGGACATTACCACTACCAGGGGAACTGCATAAGGGGCACCACTACTGGGGGCATTGCATAAGGGGCACCACTACTGGGGGCACTGCATAAGGGACACTACCACTACTGGGGGAATTGCATAAAGGGCACTACCACTACTGGGGGAACTGCATAAGGGGCACTACCACTACTGGGGGCACTGCATAAGGGGCACTACCACTACTGGGGGCACTGCATAAGGGGCAAAACTACTTTGGGCATTGCATAAGGGGCACCACTACTGGGGGCATTGCATAAGGGGCACTACTGCTGTGTGCATTGTGCAAGAGGCACTACTACTGTGGGCATTATGTGTATTAAGGGCACTACTACTGTGGGCATTGTGTATAAGGGGCACTACTTTGGGCATTGTGAAAAAAGGGGCACTACTGTGTGTCATAACATGAATAAGGGGCACTAGTACTATGTGGTGTAATGTGAATCATGGGCACTATGGGCCTGATTCAGAGCCGCTCGTAAGCGGCCGCTTGTTCGTTCCGACCGATGTTCGCACAACTGCGCATGCGTACGGATTTTAATACGCATGCGCGAACCAGTCAGTGCGGCCGAAAATCGTGTGTTCGCTAAATAGCAAATGCCTGCTATTTTGAGTGACAGAGTGAGGGGTTTTGGGTGGTAACAGGGGAAGGTGCTTGAAAACGGGGAGTGGAGATCCGAACGCAGGCGTGCCAAATGGTCAAAACGGGCGTTTTAAGGGTGTGCATAATTAATAAAGCAGCGTCATTGACCACGTCACTTGGTTGTTTTATAGTCAGAACTGCTCGCATGATTGTGGTAGGAAAAACCAACCACAAGAATAGTGAGCAGTTCATATGCCCTTCGATGTGCTCGATTAATCTAATAAATAGCGGACATGACGTATGATGCGAGCGGCCAGGGGGCGTTTTCTTTAAAATTACGTTCGCATGTTTTGTTCGCTCGTTCAGACATAGAGGCGTGAACAGACCGCAAAGAGCGAACGGTCAATTTAAATAGCCACCCCCTTTTTCTGAACGAGCGAGCGCAAATAGCGTCCGGCTCTGAATCAGGCCCTATGTGCGGTGTAATGTGGATAATATTGTGCAACTGGTATTTCATGTGTGTGCCTATATGTGGGTGTTTTTCCTGTGGGTGTATATTGTGTGTTTTTTTCTTGTGTGTGCATGAAGTTTGTGTTCTCTGGGGAGACAGCGATAAAGGGGTTATGTCACTCACTAAATGTCCTCCTTTCAGTATTTTACAAACAGCGCTAAGCTTAGCTTACCGCTGTTTGTCAATGTACCGCTTACGAGTGATATGGTCCCCATTTCATCCATATTTAGGGGCCCCACATGTTTGTTGCCCAGGGCCCCCCACAGACCTTAATCCGGCCCTATCCTAAAGTAATGAAATAAATGATGTTGGAGGTGTACCCCTGAGTTTTGGTATGCATAGTAACACCGGGAAGGTTTTGCAGATTGCAAAAGAAAAAGGAAAGGCTCTGTTTGGGGACACGCTAGTGTAAACAATATAAATATTGTGATGTATTATGTTTTGTTGTAGGAATTAAAACATATTCTTTATTAATTTATTATAAAATAAGGGTTGGAGATATTACCTCCTTAGTGTCACGATCAGAGTATCTTGGCATGGTGGTCGACGGGTACCTGTGAGGTCACTATGGCAGGGGCATCTGGCGGTGGCGCTCCTGTTTGGCGAGGGGCATTGGCTGTGCGTGGTTCTGCGTGGGCATGCTGTCACTTTGGGCTGGTGAGGCCTGGTGGTGCTTCCGTTCCGCTCTGGCATGGGCGTCGCGATCTTGCCTCCGGTCACATGCTCTCTCTGGCCAGTCACGGCACAGCACTCAGTATTTAGGGAGCTTCAGAGCCTCACTTCATTGCCAGTGCAATGTGTTTCTCAGCATAGCTGAGAGAGTTCCCTGTGCTCACCACCTGTTTTCCTGTGATACGCTACCTGCCTGCCTGCTTGTCTGCTCCAACCCCGCTGGACTACACTGCATCCTCCATTACCTTCCCCTTGCCTGACTACCCGAGTCTACTGTTCACCCAGCACCTTGCCTCCACTGACACTCTGCTGTATAATCCTTCCTCAGCCTGCATTCTTCATTTCAGCCACCACACCTGATTTCTCCAGCCTGTCATCAACTGGACATTTCCCTATTAACCAGTCACTACCTGGACAGTTCCCATTGTCTGCCACTACCTGAACATTTTCTATTTAACCAGTCACTACCTGGACATTTTTCATTGTCACTAACTGGACTTTTTCCCATTGCTTCACCACCTCTCCCAAGTGCACTTAGGGCTTGAACGGGTCGATGTTTGGCCAATGCACATGCGTGCGCCAGAGCCGGCTCCGACTTCTGCATGCACGAGACCCGGCTAGCGACGGGCGGTCCATCGCTATGGGTCTCGCATCAAAGCGGGGCAGCTGTTGATTGACAGCTTTCCCCGTTTTGGAGGCGGGCAGGGGGGGTGGCTGGCCAAACGGAGGCGCTCCTGAAGGAACGCTGCCGTTTGGGGGCGGCCCCACTGACATTACGAGTGATGTCAGTGGGTGAGCTTCCGGCTCTAATAGAGCCGAAAGCTCACTGGGGTTTGCGGGAATGAAACCCTACCACAAGGGTCTCGTCGCAAGCCCCGATGGTCGTGATGTTCGAGATCATCGTGACCATCACCTGGCCGCTCGCAATAGCTGTGAGTGGTCACCCACAGCTAAGCGAGTGGCCAGGAGGCCGCACAAAAAAAAAACACGCCCTGATTCCTCTTCTTTTCTTCTGGTCGTCTCGATGTCCCGGACCATATTCTGGATGAGTGGCTTGCTCTCCAGCGTGGTCCCCGCAGTAATACTCACACTACCGAGTGCCCACATGATCCTTCCCGAGGTAGCGTTCAGGGTATATCGGGTTCCGGAGGCTGTACTGCACGCTCCACTCGCTGGGTGACCGGGCGGCGAGGAGACTTAGGTACGTTGGTGCTTCTCTTTGTCATGGGTATAATGGTAGATGGTAGTGGATGAACTCTATCGCGTGTCTGCCTTGCTGGCCTTCCTCAGGGAGTGGGTGAATGGTGGCCATCTTTGCTGTGGGTATTTATCTTTACAGTTGTGATGTCACCTCCTTTGATATTGGCCTGTTTTTTACTAAGGTGATTAAATTGTAGGGTGGTGTGTCTGGCTATGTATATGGTTCGTGATCAGGCTGGAAAGGAGTCCGTGGTCTATCTCTGTCCCTACTTAAACATACATATTGTCTTCTCACATTTAGGGAAGGGGCACTCTAGGGGAGATGTTGCTGTGGGCTCATCACCACAAGAAGCTCTTGGGGTTCTTTTTTGGGGTGTATTTGATAATCATCCCACATTCTACATTCCTTCATGTTGTGTCTGGATTTTAATTCTTGTTTTAAATTAAATTAAATTGATGGTTTGAGATACGTTTTAAGTTATCTCTTTAACACATATTGGGCTCTATTTATTAACATTATTTTTACTAAAATAAAGTGAAAAAGGGTGTTTTCACACCCTTTTCACATTATTTTAGTTTCACCTGTAATTATTACAGGGCAAATGGAGTAGAATTAGTAAAATTCTACTCCAACCCCCAGTATCACTTATTTTTAGTAAAGCAGATCGCATTTCCCATAATTGTAATGGGAAATGTGATCTGACCTAAGTTACTAAAAATAAATTGTAAAAAAATACCGGGGGAAGCCCTGTGATAATAACGCCACCTGGAGGTGGCGTTATCCAGGGTCTCCCTCGGTTACTGGGCTCCCACTCTGCTCTAGCAGGGAGAGCAGAGGCGGGAGCCGGTACCTGTAATCAGCTATGTGGTCTAAGCAGACCGCAAGCTGATTACTGTAAAAAAAAAGAAAAAAAAAATTAAACATTTTTTTTTTTACTTACCTGAATCCAGGGACCGGTGATCGGGCCTCCGGTAATGGCTCCTCTCCGGTCAGCTGGTCTCCCACTGGTGATCGGGCCCCAGTGCAGTATGGGAGATCACCTGATCGGGAAGCCCGGAGAAGATCACCGGAGGCCAGGAGGAGGCAGGTAAGTGTAATGAAGGGAGGGGGAGTCGTGGGGGTCCGTGATCGTGGGGGGCGGGGCTTAGCACCGGGGGGTGGGGCTTAGCATCGGTGGGGGGGTAGTAGTGGTGGTCGGTCGGCGCATGCGCGGGCTCTTAGTCGCGGTATTTTTTCCGAAAATACCGCGACTAGAGTGCGGATGGGATCCGCAGGGACAGAGCTTTATCGCAAGCTCTGTCCCTGCAAGGACTTTATAGTAAATCCCTGTGATATTGCCTGAATTCGCAATGCGAATTCACTCAGTAATATCACACTACAATCCGCATTCAATATGCGGATTGTAGTAAATAGAGCCCATTGCATCTTGAATTTGTGGATATAGAATCTGGGTATTATAGGGTCTGGGTAATCTGCTAATGCAGGTCGGCAGGTGCGACCTATTTGGGGGACAACCTGACCGTCCATTGGGGGGTGGTATAATGTCTGTGGATGGTGTATAGATAAATTGTCTGGTATGGCTAATAGGGCTTGTACTGCACCCATTAAGGCTGGGTGGTGGGATGTCCCATCCCTATACTTTGGTACAGGTTTTCATAACATGATGCCTGTGAGTAGGAAAGATGGGTTAGTCTGTAATGACTGACTTGACCTCTTTGTCTAAATGTAGGCCTTGGGGTGTAATAGTTTTGAGTGTTACCATCCATCTTAATTCTTCTTTGTTGATTTTTTTAGAGAAATCACCCCCTCTCCAAGTTACCGGTACTATCCTTTAGTTGTAAGCTGCTGGGATCTTTGTTATGTTTCTCTTTGTAGTGCATAGACAGGTCTATACACGGTCTAAATTTAGACAATGAGGTCAAGTCAGTTGTTACAGGCTAACCCATCTTTCCTACCAACAGGTATAGGGATGGGAAAACAACTTTGAGAAACGTGGGGCATAGTTTGCGTGCAATTGCTTGCCTGGAGAAGTTTCCTCTTGGTAGCATGGTGTACCCTTAGGAGGAAACGGTATGATATGCCGGAGGCTGAAAATCCCGACAGTGGAAACCCGCATGTTGCAGAATCCCGACAGTGGTAGGTAAATACCCTAACCTCCCCCTTCCCCCCCTAACCTCCCTAGGGGGTGCCTAACTCTAACCTCCCCCAGACTGTGACTAACTCTAACCTCCCCCTGATGGTGCCTAACTCTAACCCCCCCCTTCCCGCAACTAACTCTCACCCTCCCCGGGGGGGTTGCCTAACCCTAATCTCCCCCCGTGGGTTTCTAGCTAGTTACTTACCCGTCTGGGTGATCAGGATTCCAGTGGTTCGAGTTGCCGACGTCGGTATCCTGTTCACCTTCAGGATATCGGCATCTGCATATTGCCGTGCGGCAGGATTTGGGCGTTGGTATATCGACGTCCGGCATCCCATCTGCCGGCAATATGACTGCATCCCCCTCAGGAGATACGCCGTAAACAACAGTGTACGTGATCGCCCATGACCTGGATAACCTCGTGTGACCACAAAACAGGAGGACAAATTTATCAGAGTGTGTTCCAAACAGGACAGATTCCAAACAGCTCGTCAGATCCCTGCTGCTCTGATGAAAATGAGGAAGAAAAGCACGTCAATCGTGCCCATCAAATACCGCCATGTAGAAGGTGGCTTGAAGGGATGTAGAAAAAGGGTGGTGCGTGGCGCTTACTCTGCTGAGCCCTGAGATTCAGTGTGCAAAGAAATCTCACTTCTATGATATCTTTGATAATGGAACAGATTTATTATCGTATTAACAGGGATACATACAAAATGACAATAATTTATATGTGGCTGAGAAAACTTATTGCACATCTGTGGGTCAAACTTTAAATATAGCAAACGAAGTGACGATGTGCATACAAAATCTGCGGGGGACAAATCTTTCTGCACTGCAAACAGGTAACAGTGAAAATTGGTAGGATCGTACCCATCTCGGAGATGTGGAGCCACAGGTGTTTGTAGTACTACAGAGTGTCCCGGATACACCCTGTATTGGCTCCCAGGTAAAAAAAAACATTCAGACAGGTGCCTCATCCGACTGGAATAAGGTAAGTTAATGTATAGGCACTGATAGATCACTTCCGATGCGTTTTGAGGCATCCCAGTCTCTTCTTCAAGGCTTGTGTCCATCAGTGCTTAGTGCCTGCCTTTTATGCCCATATATTCGATGTTATCTGATGGTCACTTCCGGTTCGTGGCTCCGTGACCCGAAGTGACGTCACGGCCGCCGATGTTTACTGGAAATAGCTTTTGTCAAATGCCAGCATTGGTTGCTCGATGTCTGTAATGTTTCTTCATATGTGTGGACAGTCTATATGAAGTAGAGAAGGTAGATAATGACCTCTGTAATCTATTAAGGAGGTAGATAATGACCTCTGTAATCTAGGGATGTGCGCCGACCCCCGTATTTTGGTTTTGGATCTGTATTTCCTCGCATTTTGGATCTGGATTTAGTTTTGCCAAAACCACCCTTTGCGTATTTTGGTTTTGGATCTGTATTTTTTTTTTTTAAATCATAAAAACAGCCTTAAATCACATAATTTGGGCCTGTTTTTGTTTCTACAGTATTATTAACCTCAATAACATTTATTTTCAGTAATTTCCAGTCAATTTTGACCACCTCACAGCTCACAATACTGATTTAATTTAGTTTAGGCCAAAAGGTTGTATCCAGCTAGCTGGCTGACTAAGCTAGGCGGCATTTGGCAGTTCAGCTTCCAGCATGGCACAGAGTGGCATTGCAGTGGTAGACAGGATGGCAGTTTAATAAACTATACGACCCCTAGGAAGTTTAAAATCCAAGCATGTTTTCCTTAACTAGGTGAGAGGCCTGATGGACAAGGAATATGTTTATAGACTGAAGACAGGGAAAGGACGAAAGGATTGATTAGCTTTTAATTTATTTATTTATTTTAATGTTTTTATTCTAAAAAAAAATTATGAGGGAAGATCAATCTAGGATCAAGTTCTTCAGGTCCTAAAAGACATATTTGATCTGGAAGATTTTTTTTTTATTTTTATACTTCTAATAGAAAAGAGGTGGCCTTGCTTGTGGAGGTGCTGCTAGAACATACTGTAAACAGACATTACTTTGTACTCAGGGAGGTTGTTAGGGATAATGTGACCAAGACTTGCTGTTTACATCAGAGGAAAGCTGTACTTCTCTGGCTGAACTAGAAGTTCTAGCATCTGTGATGTTTGCTGGGCCTACTGGATGTTATTTGTCAACACCAGATTGTGTGCTTCAGGTTACCTCAGTCTGCTTAACGCATTGTATGTACCATGTAAATATGTATGTATGTGACCAATATACATAAATAATTTTTGTATTAAACTAGGGGTGTGCATCGGCCACTTTTGTGTTTTGTGTTTTGGTTTTGGATCTGGATCTTTCTTTGTGTTTTGGATCTGGATTGGTTTTGCCAAAACCACCCTTCCGTGTTTTGGGTTCTGGGTTTTGTGTTTTGGATCTGTATTTTTTTGAAAAAAAGCATAAAAACAGCTAGAATCACAGCATTTGAGGGTTTTTCTACTCCTATGCTATTATTAACCTCAATAACCTTAATTTCCACTCATTTTCAATCTATTCTGAACACCTCACACCTCATAATAGTGTTTTTATGTCCAAAAGGTTGCACCGAGGTAGCTGGATGACTATGCTAAGCGACACGAGTGGGCGGCACAAACACGTGGCCCATCTAGGAGTGACACTGCAGTGGCAGACAGGATGGCAGTTTGAAAAACTAGGCCCCAAACAGTACATAATGCAAAGAAAAAAAAGAGGTGCAAGATGGAATTGTCAACCTCCTACGCCTTTTGCTGATAAGATTCCCGGCTGCACTAAACACTCTTTCGGAGTACACACTGGAGGGGGGTCAACTCCTGTAAAATAGAGCCAGTTTGGACATGGGCCTCCAAATTGCCTCTTTTTCCTGCCAGTACAGGTACGGACTGTCTGACATGCCTACTTGGATGCTGTCACCGATGTAATCCTCCACCATTCTGTCAATGGTGACAGTATCATATGCAGTGACAGTAGACATGTCAGAAATTGTTGCCAGGTCCTTCAGTCCGGACCAGATGTCCAAACTTGGTCCTGCCTGCCCTGCATCACCGCCAGCGGGTTGCTAAGGATACCTCAGTTGTTTCCTGGCAGCCCCAGCTGTGGGATAAAATGAAGGAGCTGTTGACGTGTCACGTTCCGCTTCAGCTGACAGTGTTTTCACCAGCAGGTCTTTGCACCTCTGCAGGCTTGTGTCGGCCGGAAAGAGAGACACCACATAGGCTTTAAACCTAGGATCGAGCACGGTGGCCAAAATTTAGTGGTTTGATTTCAACAGATTGACCACCCTAGAATCCTGGCAAAGCGAATGAAGAGCTTTATCCACAAGTCCCACATGCCGAGCGGAATCGCTCAGTCTTAGCTCCTCCTTCACTTTCTCCAGCTGCTTCTGCAAAAGCCTTATTAGGGGAATGACTTGACTCAAGCTGGCAGTGTCTGAACTGACTTCACGTGTGGCAAGTTCGAAGGGCTGGAGAACCTTGCACAACACGGAAATCATTCTCCACTGTGCTTGAGTCAGGTGCATACCCCCTCCTTTGCCTATGTCATAGGTGGATGTATAGGCTTGAATGGCCTTTTGCTGCTCCTCCATCCTCTGAAGCATATAGAGGGTTGAGTTCCACCGCGTCACAGCCTCTTGCTTCAGGTGATGGTGGGGCAGGTTCAAGAGTGTTTGCTGGTGCTCCAGTCTTCGGCACGCAGTTGCTGAATGGCAAAAGTGGCCAGAAATTTTTCGGGCCACCCAAAGCGTCTCCTGCATGCCCCTGTCGCTTTTCAGAAAATTCTGCACCACCAAATTTATTGTGTGAGAAAAACATGGGACGTGCTGGAATTTGCCCAGATGTAATGCCCACACAATATTGGTGGCATTGTCAGATATCACAAATCCCCAGGAGAGTCTAAGTGGGGTAAGCCACTGGGCAATGATTTCCCTCAGTTTCTCTAAGAGGTTGTCGGCAGTGTACCTCTTACTGAAACCGGTGATACACAGCGTAGCCTGCCTTGGAACGAGCTGGCGTTTCTGAGATGCTGCTACTGGTGACGCTGCTGTTGTTGCTGCATAAGGTGATACATCTACCCAGTGGGCTGTCACAGTCATATAGTCCTTAGTCTGCCTGTTCCACTTGTCCACATGTCCGTGGTTAAGTGGACATTGGGTATAACCACATTTTTCAGGACACTGAGGACACTTTTTCTGACGTTTCTGTACAGTCTCGGTATCGCCTGCCTAGTGAAGTGGAATCTAGAAGGGATTTGGAACCGGGGACACACTACCTCCATCAATTGTCTAAATCCCACTGCACTAATGGCGGATACCGGACGCACGTCTTACACCAACATAGCAGTCAAGGCCTCAGTTATACGTTTTGCTTCAGGATGACTGCTGTCATACTTCATCCTCCTCGCTAAGGACTGTTGGAGGGTCAATTGTTTAGTAAAAGTAGTGGTGTTCCTACTTCCTCTCTGGGATGATGAATGACTCCCAGCAGCAACAGCAGCAGCGGCAGCAGTAGGCGTAGAAATGCAGGATCCTCCAGAGGAATCCCGGATAGGAGAGTCAGTCATGCCAGTGACATGGCCTGCAGGACTACTTCCGATCCTGACTAAGGAGGAAATTGACGAGGAGATAGTTGACGGTGTGGTTTGCAGGTGCTTGGATACAACAGGACGAAGGGATTTAGGTGTCCCTGGACTGCTTATGGTCTTAGCCAAAGTTTCTGAACTTGACAGTAACTTTTTATGAACGCGCTGCAGGTGACGTATAAGGGAGGATGTTCCTAGGTGGTTAACGTCCCTACCCCTACTTATTTCACCTTTACATATGGTACATATGGCAAGACAGTTGTTGTCCGGATTTGGATAGAAATATTGCCAGACCAAAGAGGTGGAATGTTTGGTCTTCTGCCCAGGCATGACCGTGATGGGCTTTTTCATCCCACGGGCAACAACTGTCTCCCCCGAAGCCTGATTTAAACAATCCACATCACCATCAGAATCCTCCTCGCCAACTTCCTCCTCAGCGCCAGCTACACCAGTATCCTCATCCTGTTGTACTTCAACAGTGACATCTTCAATTTGCATATCAGCAAGTGGACTGTGGGTGCTCCTTTCAGCACTTGCAGAGGGCGTGCAAATGGTGGAAAGAGCCACCTCTTCCTGTCCAGTGCTGGGAAGGTCAGGCATCGCAACCGCCACCACACTTGGACTCTCCTTGGGGATTTGTGATTTCTTCTTAGAACGCACAGTTCTTCGCTGTGCTTTTGCAAGCTTAACTCGTTTGATTTTTTTTAGTGGGATGAGGGCTTCCATCGTCATGTGAAGCTGAACCACTAGTCATGAACATAGGGAAAGACCTTAGCCGTTACTTGCCACTCCGTGTCGTAAATGGCATATTGGCAAGTTTACGTTTCTCCTCAGATGATTTAAATGTTTTTTTTAAGGTCATTTTCCTGAACTTTGTCATTTGGGATTGTATATGCCCTCTACTATGACATTGGGCATCGGCCTTGGCAGACGACGTTGATGGCATGTTATCGTCTATGTCATGACTAGTGGCAGCAGCTTCAGCACTAGGAGGAAGTGGTTCTTGATCTTTCCCTATTTTATTTTTATCGGAGAAAGTTTGGTCCTCCATTTATGTTATATTGATATATACGTGCAGCTAAGGCGCACACAAACAGAAAATAATTTTTTATTATTGTTGGAGACTAGTTCACTTTGTGGGTTACACCACCTTTTAAGAAATGAGCCAGCCGGCTCTTTACTTATGGGACACAGGCGCACGCTTGGCGCTGCTCCTTTGTTGATGCACGTGCAGCTACAGTGCATACAATTCACTAAGACAGAAAAAAAAAGATTATTTTATTTTTTGTGGAGCGCACTTTGAGGGTTACACTACCCTTTAACAGACAGACGCATGCTTGGCGCTACTGCTTTGAGGATGCAGGCGCGGCTACTGCGCATACATTTCACACACAAACACAGAAAAAAAGAAGATTCTTTTATTTTTGTTTGAGTGCACTTTGGGGGTTACACCACCCTTTAACAGACAGACGCACGTTTGTCGCTGCTGCTTTGAGGATGCAGGTGTGGCTACAGCCCAATCAATTCACAAAGACAGAAAAAAAAAAGAAGAATTTTTTATTTTTTGTGGAGCGCACTTTGGGGGGTTACACCACCCTTTAACAGACAGACGCACGCTTGGCGCTGCTGCTTTGAGGATGCAGGTGAGGCTACTGCACATACATTTCACACATAGACACAGAAAAAAAGATTATTTTATTTTTGTTGGAGCGTACTTTGAGGGTTACACCACCTATAAGAGACAGACGCACGCTTGTCGATGCTGCTTTGAGGATGCAGGTGAGACTACTGCACATACATTTCACACACAAACACAGAAAAAAAGATTATTTTATTTTTGTTGGAGTGCACTTTGAGGATTACACCACCCTTTAATGAACAAGCCAGCCGGCCCTTTACTTATGACACAGGCGCATGCTTGGCGTTGCTCCTTTGTTGATGCATGTGCAGCCACAGTGCACACAATTCACAAACACAGAAAATATTTTTTTTATTTTGTTTGGAGTGCACTTTGGGGGGTACAGCACCCTTTAACGGTCAAGCCAGCTGGCCCTTTACTTATGACACAGGCGCACACTTGACGCTACTTTTTTGATGCAAGTGCACCTACTGTGCATGTGCACACAATTCACAAACACAGAAAAAAAAAATATATTTTTTATTTTTTTGGAGTGCACTTTGGGGGTTACAGCACCCTTTAACAGACAGATGCACGCTTGTCGCTGCTGCATTGAGGATGCAGGTGCAGCTACTGCGCATACATTTCACACACAAACACAGAAAAAAAGATTATTTTATTTTTGTTGGAGCGCACTTTGGGGGTTACACCACCCTTTAACAGACAGACGCACGCTTGTCGCTGCTGCTTTGAGGATGCAGGTATGGCTACAGCCCACACAATTCACAAAGACAGAAAAAAAATAAGAATTTTTTATTTTTTGTGGAGCGCACTTTGGGGGTTACACCACCCTTTAACAGACAGACGCACGCTTGGCGCTGCTGCTTTGAGAATGCAGGTGCGGCTACTGCGCATAAATTTCACACACAAACACAGAAAAAAAGATTATTTTATTTTTGTTGGAGCGCACTTTGTGTGTTACACCACCCTTTAACAGACAGACGCACGCTTGGCGCTGCTACTTTGAGGACAGTATCATATGCAGTGACAGTAGACATGTCAGAAATTGTTGGCACATCCTTCAGTCCGGACCAGATGTCCTAACCGGCCCTTGACTTATGACACAGGCGCACGCTTGGCACTACTACTGTGTTCATGCACATGCGACTACATCGCACACAAGTCACAAACACAGAAAAAAAAGTTTTTTATTTTTTGGAGCACTTTGGGGGTCACACCACCCTTTAACAGACTTATGGGACACAGGCGCACGCTTGGCGCTGCTCCTTTGTTGATGCACGTGCAGCTACAGTGCACACAATTCACAAAGACAGAAAAAAAAGAAATTTTTATTTTTTGCGGAGCGCACTTTGGGGGTTACACCACCCTTTAACAGACAGACGCACGCTTGTCGCTGCCGCTTTGAGGATGCAGGTGCGGCTACTGCGCATACATTTCACACACAAACACAGAAAAAAAGATTATTTTATTTTTGTTGGAGCGCACTTTGGGGGTTACACCACCCTTTAACGGACAAGCCAGCCGGCCCTTTACTTATGACACAGGCGCACGTTTGGCGCTATTGTTGATGCATGTGCGGCTACTGCGCACACAATTCACAAACACAGAAAAAAAATATATATATTTTTTGGAGTGCACTTTGGGGGAGCACCCCTGATGCATAGATCACTACAACACTGGACAACACTAAAGCACCCCTCTAGGACTACAGCCTTTATGGGACACTGCACAGTCCAGCCAGCCCCTATAGACTTTGGAGTGGACACAGCCTGCACAACACAGCCCAGCCAGCCCCTATGACAGCAGCACAACACAGCCCAGCCAGCCCCTATGACAGCAGCACAACACAGCCCAGTCAGCCCCTATGGACTGAGTGGACACAGCCCCTATGGACAACAGCAGCACAATACAGCCCAGCCAGCCCTAGCTCCCACCCTCCCTCTTCACTGTCCACAGCCGGAGTGAGAAATGGCGCAGACGCGGGGTCCTTTTATAGAATCCAAAACCCGAAAGATCCGGAAGGCGGGATGATGACGTTTTGCCTCGATTTCAGATCCGAGTCAGTCAGGAAAAGTCGCGCCTGACTCGATTACGACTCGGATTTCAGAAATCCGAACCCGCTCATCCCTATATTAAACGTATTTGCACTTTATTGCACACATCCTGGCAGGAAGATGCTCTGTGCTGCTGCTGCTGCTGCTCATATTTGCCCACCCCATCAACTTGGTGGTTCAGAATTTATTTATTTTTTTTAAACGAAAGGGGCATACAGGAGATGCTGTCTGTGGCCAATAACATTTCCGGACATTCATAAATTATAAAATTAAAAATGTCAGACAGCAATGCCCCAAACAGCACATAATGCAAAGAAAAGAGGTGCAAGATGGAATTGTCCTTGGGTGCAGGGCTGCCATCAGAAATTGTGGGGCCCGGTACTGATAAAATAGCCAGGGCCCCTGGGTCCCCTTCCCGGGCTACTGCTAAGTCTCATGAGTCATGGCTTACCTTATCTTCTTGAAGAATGCTCCTTCCTTCTGGCTTCCTCTCCTCCAGGTCTGGCTGGCGCTGCTCCTTGTGTCATAAATCAAGGGCCAGTTGGCTCGTCTGTTGAAGGGTGGTGAAACTTCCAAAGTGCCGGAAAAAAAAAATAATATTTTTTTTTCTGTGTTTGTGACTTGTGTGCAGTGTCCCATGAAGGCTGTAGTCCTAAAGAGGTGCTGTAGTGTTGTCCAGGGGGTGCTCTGTCCATCAGGGGTGCTCCCCCCAAGTGTAAAAAAACTATTCCTTTTTTTCTGTTTGTGTGCGCTGTAGCCGCACGTGCATCAACAAAGTAGCAGCGCCAAGCATGCGCCTGTGTCATAAGTCAAGGGCCGGTTTGGACATCTGGTCCGGACTGAAGGACCTGCCAACAATATCTGACATGTCTACTGTCACTGCAGTTGATACTGTCACTAATGACAGAATGGTGGAAGATTACATCGGTGACAGCATCCAAGTAGGCATGTCAGACAGTCCGTACCTGTACTGGCAGGAAAAAGAGGAAATTTGGAGGCCCCTGTACAACTGCCTCTATTTGACCTAAGTTGCCCCCCCTCCAATGTGTACTCCGAAAGAGTTTTTAGTGCAGCCGGGAACCTTGTCAGCAAAAGGCGTATTAGGTTGCTTCCACAAAATGTGGAGAAGATGATGTTCATCAAAATGAATTATCAATTCTTCCAGGAAGACCAGCCTCCAGAAAGTACAGAGGGACCTGTGGTGATGGATTCCAGCGGGGACGAACTAATACTCTGTGAGGATGAGGACAACACTGAAGAGGGTGAGGAATCAGTGGATGAGGAGGATGAGGACGACATCTTGCCTCTGTAGAGCCAGTTTGTGCAGGGACAGATTAATTGCCAGCTTGTTTTGTGGGGGCCCAAACGAACCAATCATTTCAGCCACAGTCGTGTAGCAGACCCTGGCACTGAAATGATTGGTTTGTGCATGTCCTGTTTATTCAACATAAGGGTGGGTGGGAGAGCCCAAGGACAATTCCATTTTGCATCGCTTTTTTTTCTTTGCAGTATATACTGTTTGGGGCCTAGTTTTTCAAACTGGCATCCTGTCTGCCGCTGCAGTGCCACTCCTAGATGGGCCACGTGTTTGTGCCGCCCACTTGTGTCGCTTAGCATAGTCATCCAGCTACCTCGGTGCAATCTTTTGGCCTAAAAACAATATTGTGAGGTGTAAAGTGTTCAGAATAGACTGGAAATGAGTGGAAATTAATGTTATTGAGGTTAATAATAGCGTAGGAACACAAAAAAAAAACAATTCTGTGATATTAGCTGTTTTTATGCTTTTTTCCCAAAACATACAGATCCAAAACACAAAACCCAGAACCCAAAACATGGAAGGGTGGTTTTGGCAAAACCAATCCAGATCCAAACCACAAAGAAAGATCCAGATCCAAAACCAAAACACAAAAAGTGGCCCGTGCACACCCGTAGTCTATTGACACTTATTATATGCCTTTAGTGCTATTGGTATTGTTACTAGCGATATTTATATGCCCCTTGATACTATGATCTACCTGTTCACTGATGGGCTTGCTGTGGCACTGGCTGCTGTTGTTGTTAGCGCTGCTTAGCAACAGCCAACGTGACTTGGTGCTCTCAGTACGCTGCGTCACTTCCGGTGATGGGTGTGCTCCACGTATTAGAGCACATGGCACTTCCGGGTTGTGGCGCGGCGGGGCTGTTTGTACCATGGACGCGCTGGCTGTACACGCTGGGCCAGCTGCGCGGGTGTTGTTCGTAATATATCATTGTAAGTATATATACAGTGTGGAGTGGAGTCTTTTGGTTCTCCGGTTCTCCGATTATGTCCCTACTTCCGGGTTTACATTGGGGGTGGGGTTTGCTAATCGATGTGGCTATATCAGATGGCAGGTGGGTCAGTGGTCTATGGGTCTTGCTGGTGGTAGCTTTGTGGTGATTGTCCTGTCCTGACAAAGGTCCTGATGTGACCGAAACTTCGACCATTTCACGTGATCTGTGAGTTATTAAATAGGCCTTTTACTGAATGGTAAGTGCCCATCCTCCTTTCCTTATATATATAATTTCCCACTCTATGCAACGTGAAACGTGTTTCACCAATATCTGCTTATTATGTGTAATTGAACGTGTAGAAAATACGTACAGTATGTATATGTGGATATACTTATGTATTTGTGGCACTCCCTTTACTTAAGTACAAAGGTGTCTGCTCAGTCAACAGGGTGGTGGCAGTTTGGCTCTGCCACCTAAAAATAATCTAACAGGATAGTTGACCATAGGCACCTACTAGTGCGTTTTATAAAGTGAACTTATATGCAACCTGTGCAAAATTATACAACCTGTGCAGTTAGACCTATCTCTGATAGGTAAAGTGATTCAGTGCAATATAAATAACATAAAATCTGTGCGTAATTCATAGCCATGAAACACCATTTGGTATATAAAAAGTAACTTAAAACTTAATATAAAATATATTATAATTTAATAAAAGTTATTTAATATAATGACAGTTTAATATACAAAAAACATATAAATAATTAGAAAAGAAATAAAAAGACAATGACAATAATAATATAAAAGACAATGTATAGCAATATTCAGTGAAAAACGGATATCGGCTCATCTTTCAAAATGTTAGGTAGAGTTCATGTGGGCAAAAGATCAGGGTCCCAACACGTTTCGTCCTCTTATCTGGACTTCATCAAGGGGAGTGAGTGTAGAGAGACATAACAGGGCTTTTATAGCAGAACTTTAGGCCCAAAATGGGTCACATTTTTTTTAGTGACATCACTTCCTGTATTTAGCTAAAATATATCTTAGTAGTTTTGGAGCTAAGGTATATATCATAACATTATTTATAATTGTCTAGGTACATGGTCAATGGAAAGTATATAGGTAAATGTCCTTTCTATTACTTAAAAGATCATGATTTAGTCCCGGTGGAACGCATCTGAAGTGCACCACATTATTTCCAGGTCCCGGACTCAGGGCTAATCCAAATATGTCGGTATGTATGTCCTTGTGGAACGCAGATGGACCGCACCGCATCACTTCCGTCTTCTTCCAAACTGGGCTGTGCGTGTCATCAGTGTTTTGCAGATCTTACAGTCTGTCTGGTGCATCGTGGCAAGAGGTCCGCTCTGCCTCTCCATCAGATGCTGGTGGGGCTCATCGCCCTCCCTCAATCTATTGGCATTGGTGAGGGAATATGTCACTTTTTTCCTCCGCTTGCGTGTTTCCGGTTTGCTTAGGGTCATGTGATTACTTCCGGTCCTCAGGGCACATGGCGGACATATTTGTAGTTTTTCGGGGTATTGATAGTTGCGGATCAGATTTCTGTTCCAGGTCCTTCACTTTTAACACTTAAAGTCCATCAGTCAAACATCTTGGATTGTTGAGGATGTTGAATGTTAATAGTTGTCCATTCATCTATTAAGTTCATCTTTTCATGGTTCTATATATTCAGAAAAGAGAGATTAAAAGCAGATACATATATATAAAAGATCTTTTGTGTCCATAATGGTTTGAAGGCTTTATATGCCATTATGGTTTGTATCAATCAATAAAATTTCAAACTACATTTAGATTAGGTAGTATTAGTAGATCAAATTTCAATAATTTAGGTTCAATCACAATGGTATAGTTGGTGGGGTCCATAATCAAAAGAAGAAAATCTATTTCAACAATAGTCAAATTTACCACATACATATATCTATGCTTAATATTTAGATGACTTATGTGTGTGGATATATATATATATATATATATATATATATATATATGTATATCAATATATATGCATAAATCCCACAATTGTAGTGAAAGACAAAACTCAGAGCCATATCACATTGCAAATGCCTTTAATATGGAGTTACATTGTATACTACAACACCTGGTCTTCCTAAGTGGTCTCCCAGCCAAGTACTGACCAGGCCCAACCGTGCTTCGCTTCCAAGATCAGACGAGATTGGGCATTGACATGTTGGTATGGTTGTAGAGATGTTATCTCTCATGCATCTGTTTGTGGACACTGCCTTGAGATCACTTATATCAGGTACAATATGCATAAAGATAGCTAGTTTTTATTTAATTATTAACCAACTGTCTATAGGTGTTGAAATTAGGATTCTATTCCATGGGTTTTTTTTGGTGGAGAGGTACAGTATTGTCCATGGCCTTTGATCTTTTTGATGTACATAGAATTAGTATTTTTCCCATGTTATAAATCTGATATTTTTTTTATATAAATGGGGCTATTTCGTAGTTGTCATTAAACCCCATGGGAAATAAAGTATTTAGTTCGAAGATCCAGAAAATTTCCCATTGTGAGAGTTTTTTGCTCAGATCCCCTCCTCGTTCTCCCATATTAACAGGTCGAAGCCGGATGGTTGGCTAAGACCTAAATTGTAAAATTAAAATCAGCATGATGCCATTTTGCGTATGGCTACACAGCTCTATTTTGTATTCCCCACACAGTATCAGTAATATCCGGCGCTATGTTGTTATTTAGCGTAGTGCATTTCCCACGCAATAGAACACTGTTAAAAGTCCTGACAAAAACAATACGTACATTTATTACTACATATAATATGAACAACCCAGCAAAGCACGTACCATGGTGTACTTCACAAACACGTAGACGCACAATGCATACTAGTGTCTTTTCTTAATATCCCCACACTGACACATTACATACTTACACAGAAAGGTTCCCTAGCATTAAGGTTAATATTAAAGGTTTTATACATTATCAAGTCTATTGTGAAATACATATATTTGGTATATAAGGTTTAGTACATGATAAGCAGACCATGTTTGGTGCCATTCTAAACCACTGTTTATTTGCAGATTTCCGGTTCCATCGGCGAGGAAATCGCAACATGCGTCTGCGAATTATGGATCATAGAGAGATAGGCATTGAAATGTACTCTGTAATGTAATGTTTATTAGCCAGTTTAGACTTGTTCTTTGGTGGGAAAATGCACACAAAGAGCTGTTGGAGGGCTGAGCTATTACAATACAAACTGACCTGTGAACTGTATCGTAACAGAAGAACCAGGAGGAAGAACCAATGGGATTATTCCAACTTGTTCTATTGTATTGCCTATCTCTGCAAGGGTACATATACAAGCACTCTGGATCTGGTAGCTAGTCATCTTTCTTTTTCTGTTGGCGGAGGTTACATAGTCGATGCCGGAAAATCTGGATCCAGAGCGCATGCGTATGTATCGACTGTACCTTGCATTTTGTATAACCTTTGCGCAAATTGTGTTATAAGATCAAGGCGTGTAACTATATGCTTTTATGTGAATAATATCTTTTTTGTGCTTTGGAACCACAATCAAAGTCTGGAAAGCAGTTATTTCTTATGCGTACGCAACGCTAAATAGCGACTTTAGGGTATAGAGGTTAATAGGAATTCATACATGTTCAATTGCTTTGAAAGATAATTCTTCTGGGTTGGATCCATGATGTGTGGTGAAATGTCATGAGACCATGTGGTTTTCTACTTTATTCTTGATGTTTCTCACATGTTCCTACATTCTTTGAGTGGCCTCTTCAATTTCCTCACATACTTAATACCACATGAGCATTCCAACAAATATATATATATATATTAGGGGTGAGCGGGTTCGGATTTCTGAAATCCGAACCCCCCCGAGCCCCCCCGATCCGAGTCCGATCCGAGTCAGGCTCGACTTTTCCCGCCTGACTCGGATCTGAAATCGAGGCAAAACGTCATCATCCCGCCTTCCGAGTCTCGCGGGTTTTGGATCCTATATAAGGTACCCGCGTCTGCGCCATTTTCTCACTCGGCTGTAGACAGTGAAGAGGGAGGGTGGGAGTTAGGGCTGGCTGGGCTGTGTAGTGTAGTGTAGTGCTGCTGTTGTCCACTACTTCAAAGTCCATAGGGGCTGGCTGTGTTGTGCTGTGCTGCTGTTGTTAATAGGGGTTGTGTCCACTACTTCAAAGTCCATAGGGGCTGGCTGGACTGTGTTGTGCAGTCAGTTCTCCATAGGGGCTGAGTCCACTCCAAAGTCCTGTGCAGTGTCCCAGTCCTAAAGGGGTGCTGTAGTGTTTTCCAGGGGGTGCTCTGTCCATCAGGGGTGCTCCCCCCAAGTGCTAAAAAAATAATATATTTTCTGTGTTTGTGAATTGTGTGCGCAGTAGCTGCACGTGCATCAACAAAGTAGTGCCAAGTGTGCACCTGTGTCATAAGTAAAGGGCTGGCTGGCTTGACCGTTAAAGGGTGCTGTAACCCCCAAAGTACACTCCAGTCCAAACCAAAAAAATATATATTTTCTGTGTTTGTGAATTGTGTGCGCAGTAGCCGCACGTGCATCAACAAAGTAGTGCCAAGCGTGCGCCTGTCATAAGTAAAGGGCCGGCTGGCTTGACCGTTAAAGGGTGCTGTAACCCCCAAAGTACACTCCAGTCCAAACCAAAAAAATATATATTTTCTGTGTTTGTGAATTGTGTGCGCAGTAGCCGCACGTGCATCAACAAAGTAGTGCCAAGCGTGCGCCTGTGTCATAAGTAAAGGGCCGGCTGGCTTGACCATTAAAGGGTGCTGTAACCCCCAAAGTACACTCTAGTCCAAACCCAAAAAAAAATTATTTCCTGTGTTTGTGAATTGTGTGCGCAGTAGCTGCACGTGCATCAACAAAGTAGTGCCAAGCGTGCGCCTGTGTCATAAGTAAAGGGCCGGCTGGCTTGACCGTTAAAGGGTGCTGTAACCCCCAAAGTACACTCCAGTCCAAACCAAAAAAAAAATTATTTTCTGTGTTTGTGAATTGTGTGCGCAGTAGCCGCACGTGCATCAACAAAGTAGTGCCAAGTGTGCACCTGTGTCATAAGTAAAGGGCTGGCTGGCTTGACCGTTAAAGGGTGCTGTAACCCCCAAAGTACACTCCAGTCCAAACCAAAAAAATATATATTTTCTGTGTTTGTGAATTGTGTGCGCAGTAGCCGCACGTGCATCAACAAAGTAGTGCCAAGCATGCGCCTGTCATAAGTAAAGGGCCGGCTGGCTTGACCGTTAAAGGGTGCTGTAACCCCCAAAGTACACTCCAGTCCAAACCAAAAAAATATATATTTTCTGTGTTTGTGAATTGTGTGCGCAGTAGCCGCACGTGCATCAACAAAGTAGTGCCAAGCGTGCGCCTGTGTCATAAGTAAAGGGCCGGCTGGCTTGACCATTAAAGGGTGCTGTAACCCCCAAAGTACACTCCAGTCCAAACCAAAAAAAAAATTATTTCCTGTGTTTGTGAATTGTGTGCGCAGTAGCCACACGTGCATCAACAAAGTAGTGCCAAGCGTGCGCCTGTGTCATAAGTAAAGGGCCGGCTGGCTTGACCGTTAAAGGGTGCTGTAACCCCCAAAGTACACTCCAGTCCAAACCAAAAAAATATATATTTTCTGTGTTTGTGACTTGTGTGCACTGTGGCTGCACGTGCATCAACAAAGGAGCAGCGCCAAGCGTGCGCCTGTGTCCCATAAGTAAAGAGCCGGCTGGCTCATTTCTTAAAGGATGGTGTAACCCACAAAGTGCACTACTCTCCAGCAAAAATAAAAAAATATTTTCTGTGTTTGTGTGCGCTTTAGCCGCACGTATATATCAATATAACATAAATGGAGGACCAAACTTTCTCCGATAAAAATAAAATAGGGAAAGATCAAGAACCACTTCCTCCTAGTGCTATTGCTGCTGCTGGGAGTTGTTCATCATCCCAGAGAGGAAGTAGGAACATCACTACTTTTACTAAACAATTGAACCTCCAACAGTCCCTAGCGATGAGGATGAAGTACGACAGCAGTCATCCTGAAGCAAAACGTATAACTGAGGCCTTGACTGCTATGTTGGTGTTAGACGTGAGTCCGGTATCCGCCATTAGTGCAGTGGGATTTAGACAATTGATGGAGGTAGTGTGTCCCCGGTTCCAAATCCAGTCTAGATTCCACCTGCATCCTCAAAGCAGCAGCAACAAGCGTGCGTCTGTCTGTTAAAGGGTGGTGACACCCTCAAAGTGTGTTACACAAACAAGAAAAATATTGTTCTTTTTTTTCCGGTCTTTGTGAAACGTGTGGGCTGTAGCCGCACCTGCATCCTTAAAGCAGCAGCGACAAGCGTGCATCTGTCTGTTAAAGGGTGGTGACACCCTCAAAGTGTGCTACACAAACAATTAAAATATTGTTCTTTTTTTTTCTGTCTTTGTGAAATGTGTGGGCTGTAGCCGCACCTGCATCCTTAAAGCAGCAGCGACAAGCGTGCGTCTGTCTGTTAAAGGGTGGTGACACCCTCAAAGTGTGCTACACAAACAATAAAAATATTGTTCTTTTTTTTTTCTGTCTTTGTGAATTGTGTGGGCTGTAGCCGCACTTGCATCCTCAAAGCAGCAGCGACAAGCGTGCGTCTGTCTGTTAAAGGGTGGTGTAACCCTCAAAGTGCTCCAAAAAATAAAAAACTATTTTTTCAATGTGTTTGTGACTTGTGTGCGATGTAGCCGCACATGCATCAACATAGTAGCAGCGCCAAACGTGCGCCTGTGTCATAAGTCAAGGGCTGGTTTGGACATCTGGTCTGGACTGAAGGACGTGCCAACAATTTCTGACAAGTCTACTGTCACTGCATATGATACTGTCCTCAAAGCAGCAGCGACAAGCGTGCGTCTGTCTGTTAAAGGGTGGTGACACCCTCAAAGTGTGCTACACAAACAATAAAAATATTGTTCTTTTTTTTTCGGTCTTTGTGAAATGTGTGGGCTGTAGCCGCACCTGCATCCTTAAAGCAGCAGCGACAAGCGTGCGTCTGTCTGTTAAAGGGTGGTGACACCCTCAAAGTGTGCTACACAAACAATAAAAATATTATTCTTTTTTTTTCTGTCTTTGTGAATTGTGTGGGCTGTAGCCGCACTTGCATCCTCAAAGCAGCAGCGACAAGCGTGCGTCTGTCTGTTAAAGGGTGGTGTAACTCTCAAAGTGCTCCAAAAAATAAAAAACTATTTTTTTAATATGTTTGTGACTTGTGTGCGATGTAGCCGCACTTGCATCCTCAAAGCAGCAGCGACAAGCGTGCGTCTGTCTGTTAAAGGGTGGTGACACCCTCAAAGTGTGCTACACAAACAATAAAAATATTCTTCTTCTTTTTTCTGTCTTTGTGAATTGTGTGGGCTGTAGCCGCACCTGCATCCTTAAAGCAGCAGCGACAAGCGTGCGTCTGTCTGTTAAAGGGTGGTGACACCCTCAAAGTGTGCTACACAAACAATAAAAATATTGTTCTTTTTTTTTCTGTCTTTGTGAATTGTGTAGGCTGTAGCCGCACTTGCATCCTCAAAGCAGCAGCGACAAGCGTGCGTCTGTCTGTTAAAGGATTACATCGGTGACAGCATCCAAGTAGGCATGTCAGACAGTCCGTATCTGTACTGGCAGGAAAAAGAAGCAATTTGGAGGTCCCTGTACAAACTGGCTCTATTTTACCTGAGTTGCCCCCCCTCCAGTGTGTACTCCGAAAGCGTGTTTAGTGCAGCCGGGAACTAGTCAGCGAAAGGCGTAGGAGGTTGCTTCCACAAAATGTCGAGAAGATGATGTTCATAAAAATGGATTATCAACTCTTCCAGGGAGACCAGCCTCCAGAACGTACAGAGGGACCTGTGGTTCCAGTGGGGACGAATTAATACTCTGTGAGGATGAGGATGTACACACTGAAGAGGGTGAGGAATCGGTGGGTGAGGAGGATGAGGATGACATCTTGCCTCCGTAGAGCCAGTTTGTGCAGGGACAGATTAATTGCCAGCTTGTTTTGTGGGGGCCCAAACGAACCAATCATTTCAGCCACAGTTGTGTGGCAGACCCTGGCGCTGAAATTATTTGTTTGTTAAAGTGTGCATGTCCTGTTTATACAACATAAGGGTGGGTGGGAGGGCCCAAGGACAATTCCATCTTGCACCTCTTTTTTTTCTTTGCATTATGTACAGTTAAGGCCTAGTTTTTCAAACTGCCATCCTGTCTGCCACTGCAGTTTCATGCCTAGATGGGTCACGTGTTTGTGCCGCCCACTCGTGTCGCTTAGCATAGTCATCCAGCTACCTCGGTGCAACCTTTTGGACATAAAAACACTATTGTGAGGTGTTCAGAATAGACTGGAAATTAGTGGAAATTAAGGTTATTGAGGTTAGTAATAGCATAGGAGCAGAAAAACCTACAAATTCTGTGATTTTAGCTGTTTTTATGCTTTTTTTCAAAAAAATACAGATCCAAAACACAAAACCCAGAACCCAAAACACGGAAGGGTGGTTTTGGCAAAACCAATCCAGATCCAAAACATGAAGAAAGATCCAGATCCAAAACCAAAACACAAAACAGGAAAAGTGGCCGGTGCACACCCCTATCCAAAACCCGCGAGACCCGGAAGGCGGGATGATGATGTTTTGCCTCGATTTCAGATCCGAGTCAGGCGGGAAAAGTCGAGCCTGACTCGGATCGGCCTCGGATCGGGGGGGCTCGGGGGGGTTTGGATTTCAGAAATCCGAACCCGCTCACCCCTAGTAGATTGTAATGGATTTTTAAATTATAACAGTAGTCATCTGAAAGCCTGGCGTAACAACATCCCCAAGAGCCAATTCCTCCGTATAAAGAGAAACTGTTCCAGTGAAGAGGGTTATAAGAAGCAGGTCAATGAGGTATATGAAGCCTTTGAAGAACAAGGATATCCTGCATACATCCTGAAAAAGGAATACGATGATATCGATAAGAATAATAGAAAAGACATATTGGATTCTAAGATTTCTAAAGTCCAAAACGGGTCTGAAAATGTGAGACTGGATGAGGGGTGCATTTTTACGACACAGTACAATACTCATTCTTCATTAATAAAACAAATAATACAGAAAAATACGCCAATTTTGAAAGTGGATCCGATTTTAGGCCCAACAATGGGACAAAATGTTAAAGTGTATATAGGAGATCAGAAAATTTGAAACAGAAATTGGCACCGAGTATGTTCAAAAAAGAAAAAAACATAAAGATAATATCCATCCTAAGAAGTTCTCTCTCACGAATAAGTTAGAGAAAGAACAAAAAGAAAAGGAACATATTCATTGGCTTTCTGAAAAACCAAAGGGCTTCTTTAGGTGTGGGAGAGTTAAATGCATGACTTGTAAAAATGTGGCCCAAAAAAATCCAGGTTTCCAATCAACAGTTTCATCTGAATCCTTTCTTATTGCCAGTTTTCTTAATTGCTATTCCAACTATGTGGTGGAAAAAAGACTTGTCCTCAGGGTCGGTCCTTCCATTGAGCGGCTGCATCAGGTGCTACACTGAAGAGGGCGCCACTGTGCCACAGCCCAACATACTCAGTGACAGCCCAACATACTCAGTGACAGCCCAACATACTCAGTGACAGTGAATCCCCATCATCACTCTTCGGTCCCCCGCCCACCCCGGATAAACTCCTGACAGGTGCACAGCTGTGCCGCTATTCAGAGGAGGATTGTCACTGACTGCTCCGCCTCCCAGAAGCATGTACTGGCTGGGAGGCGGAGCCACTGAAGGAGCCAAGGGGAAAGTTTTTAAATATGATGGGACAGCAAGTGCCTTACCTGCAGTGCTGTCTGGAGCCGAGGAGTGCAGTGAGTCACTGACACTCAAATGCTCATTGGAGCTGCCTGGGAGGTGCTGCATGCTGCTGCAGCTCCCCTGGACTCGGCCATCTCCATGGCTATGAGGAGCTGCCATGGCAGCACTGATCACAGCCTGTTTGGAGTTCCAAAGGTGGCCCGGGTGAGATAGAGACAAAGTTCTCCGTCTCTCAAAGTTATTTCTAATAATTGGTGCAGCTGCAGCTATGTATTGGCACATGGGGCATATCCAGTTACTCAGAACCCCCCCTGCATGCACCACTGGGGTCTACAGTTGCTAAGTACCAGTTTTATCAGGTCTTGACAGTTTAAGTAGGAGATATCTGTGATATATCCTGCTGTACCTTCTTAATGAATGGCCCAATAGCTTAATTTTTACAATTGCAGGTAAAATGTTAATTTTCACCTGCTTTTGTAAAACTTAAGTGATGATGAATAGGCCCCTATGTCAGAATATACAGTATATCCAAAAGCCATACAACCCAATGCATAAACCGATACACAGAAGACAAATCTAGAATCAAATAGACAGGACTAAGAAGAATTAATAAAAACTATATCAGACAAAGAGTATGGCCTAATATATGTGAATGAGAAGTGATTGAGTATTACTATTGTTATTATTATTATTATTATTATTATTAATAATAATAATAATAATAATGTTATTTATATAGCACTTTTCTCCTAAAAGGACTCAAAGTGCTTTACATTTGTCTTTACAGCACAAAATATACAACATGCCTAACAAGGGACATTAGTGAAATGCTTAGATGAACAGGAAAGTCTTGAGTCTATTTTGGAAGGACTATAGAGTGGAGGCCTCTCGAACTGTGCAGGGAAGTGAGTTCCATAGAGTCGGAGACACAAAGCTGAAAGCTTGACCCCCCCCAAATGAATTCAGGGAGATTCTAGGTACTGTTAATAATTAGGCATGTGCGCCGACCCCCGTGTTTTGGTTTTGGTTTTGAATCTGTATCTCCTTCGAGGTTTTGGATCTGGATTTGGTTTTGCCAAACCGCCCTTGCGTGTTTTGGATCTGTATTTTCTTTCAAAAATTTAGAAAAACTGCTAAAATCACATCATTTTGGCTTTTTTTTTGTTCCTACAGTATTATTAACCTCGACAACATTAATTTCCACTCATTTCCCTACCTATGCACAGGACATTAAAGAGGATGATTACTGATCTTCCTGTGTAAAATTAGGCTTTGCGTTGAACCAAAAAATTGCAAACCATGCACAGCTGCCAGAGTGAAAAATCTGTAATATTCACGAAAAGAGGCTGCTAATATGGCCAGTAAGTCTATTCTTTAGCCCATGAACCCTCTAAATGTGAAATGTTTATCATCGACATTAAACATAAGCTGCACTATTTTATATCAGCTTAAATTACCCCCTCTAATGCTTTCCCTTCCACCATGTTCATGCAATTTGTCATATACCTCTGTAATGCAGCACAAATCCTTGAGTACGCATCCCCTGTAACACATCCTTGGGTAGACATCCCCTGTATGACACATTCCTTGGGTACGCATCCCCTTCAACACATCCTTGGGTACACATCCCCTGTAACACATCCTTGGGTAGACATCCCCTGTATAACACATCCTTGGGTACGCATCCCCTGTAACACATCCTTGGGTACGCATCCCCTGTAACACATCCTTGGGTACGCATCCACTGTAACACATCCTTGGGTAGACATCCCCTGTATAACACATCCTTGGGTACGCATCCCCTGTAACACATCCTTGGGTACGCATCCCCTGTAACACATCCTTGGGTACGCATCCACTGTAACACATCCTTGGGTATGCATCCCCTGTAACACATCCTTGGGTACGCATCCCCTGTAACACATCCTTGGGTACGCATTCCCTGTAACACATCCTTGGGTACGCATCCCCTGTAACACATCCTTGGGTACGCATCCCCTGTAACACATCCTTGGGTACGCATCCCCTGTAACACATCCTTGGGTACGCATCTCCTGTAACACATCATTGGGTACGCATCCCCTGTAACACATCCAAGGGTACGCATCCACTGTAACACATCCTTGGGTATGCATTCCCTGTAACACATCCTTGGGTACGCATCCCCTGTAACACATCCTTGGGTACGCATCCCCTGTAACACATCCTTGGGTATGCATCCCCTGTAACACATCCTTGGGTACGCATCCCCTGTAACACATCCCTGGGTACGCATCCCCTGTAACACATCCCTGGGTACGCATCCCCTGTAACACATCCCTGGGTACGCATCCCCTGTAACACATCCTTGGGTACGCATCCCCTGTAACACATCCTTGGGTACGCATATCCTGTAACACATCCTTAGGTACACATCCCCTGTAACACATCCTTGGGTACGCATATCCTGTAACACATCCTTGGGTACGCATCCCCTGTAACACATCCTTGGGTACGCATCCACTGTAACACATCCTTGGGTACGCATCCCCTGTAACACATCCTTGGGTACGCATACCCTGTAACACATCCTTGGGTACGCATCCCCTGTAACACATCCTTGGGTACGCATCCCCTGTAACACATCCTTGGGTACGCATCCCCTGTAACACATCTTTGGGTACGCATCCCCTGTAACACATCCTTGGGTACGCATCCCCTGTAACACATCCTTGGGTACGCATCCCCTGTAACACATCCTTGGGTACGCAACCCCTGTAACACATCCTTGGGTACACATCCCCTGTAACACATCCTTGGGTACGCATCCCCTGTAACACATCCTTGGGTACACAACCCCTGTAACACATCCTGGGTACGCATCCCCTGTAACACATCCTTGGGTGCACAACCCTTGCACAGAAATCACCTGCAATTCATCACACATCCTTGGTCACACAGCAGAGACGGTCTATGGGCAAGAATCTACCTTGGCATGCTTTGTGCCTGTGGTGCGCATGAAAGAGGGGCATGGTCATGGGGTTTGATGTGAGTCCCTTGGGTATGGCATTACAGCATGCCAGCAGGGGAGCAGAGAGGGGGAGGGAGCGGGTACAAATTACCCGGCCTGGGCTTGCTGGAGGAGCACGGCGGGGATCCGGGTCTGGCACCGCCTCCCCTCCCTTCTACATCAAAACAGCCCAGCACACACTGCTGTGTGCTGGGCTGCAGTGGGAGACTACTCACAGCTGCTATAAGTATCCTATGCCTATGGGGGGAGCGATCACGCTGATCGCGCCCCCCACTGGCTGTGTGCCGGGCTGAGGGGCTCACTGTGCCTTTTTTCTAATGGGGCGTGGCCATGCCTGCCATGATTAGGCCACGCCCCCTGTCACCTGGGCCCTGCTTGGCTCTTGATGGCCCTGCATGCCAGTCCAGCAGAGCAGCCATTTTCATAATTTTCATTGTTCTTCCCAGTGTTTCATCTATGGTGGGTGGAGAATGGTGCCTTCATCACTGCGTTGTGCGCGCCCAGCCCGGCCTCAGGTAGAATGCAAGACTCATCAAGGAGACACACACTATTTCTGTTGAACCCTATTTAATATGCACATAAAACAGATTGCTTAATTTGGATCATTTAGGACTCCTACTCCTAAAGCTATAGGACATTAATAACATGTTTAAAGTGTTTGCACATCTAATTGAATAGTAAATATCCCCGGGGCACACTAATTTGCATTTACCCACGTTAACCTGCGTAAATGGTTATTGCACCTAACACTTGATTGCTGACTCCCTGCTGCTTATTTTGAGTGTTATGATCACTAATGCAGCAATGTATACAAATCATGTCCTTGTCCTGTATTGTATTACACTGTAAATCACTAGTTTCTTGTTCACTTATTTGTTTATGTACTTTGTAAGGTGCTGCGGAACCCTTGTGGTGCCATATAAATAAAGGATAATAATAATTTCCAGTCAATTTTGTCCATCTCCAAGCTCACAATATTGGTTTCATCCAATTTAGGCCCAAAAGTTGCACCAAGCTAGCTGGCTGACTAAGCTAAGTGGCAGCAGTGGACGGCACCAACATGTGGCAGTTCAACCCCCAACATGGCACATAAGGAAACATATTGTATGTTTTCATTAATCAAGAGGCCTGAGGAAGATGGAGTATGTATGTAGTTAAAAGCAGGGAAAGGAAGGGTTGATTCATAGTAAATGTAATTTAATTTTTTGATTCCGAAGCAAATTTATGAGGGAGGAGGGGAGGCATTTACAAAAAATATTTTACTCATTCACATCAATCCTTGCCCCACTAGAGCTTCTCGGTGGTTCCAATTTTTTTTTAAAGAATCAAAAGGGCATGCAGGAGATGATGTCTGTCGCAGCACACAAAACGGAATCTCTGAACAGGAAGGGGGCAGAGGGATTTTAAAGTCTGGTACTAAACATCTCTTATCATTGTGCTTCTTGGATTATGTATGGGAAGGCTGGGAGGGGAGGAGGGAGAACATCTCCAGATAACATCACAAAATAGCCTCTCCATATGGTGTTTGAGTTGGATCTGACCAAACATGGCAGTTATGATCAAGGAAATCAAAGATGCATCACCAAAGAGGCTGTCATCATGCAAATGAGCCAATATATACTGATAAACTGACCACTCCCTCAAGCAATATCATTGGCTCTACCAAACATCTGACCAGCCAGCACTATAATCTGCCCAGCAACAAGGCTGTCATAGTCAGCCATACAGCAAAAACCAGTAATCTTACATATTTTCACACTTAAGCAGCCTTCGCATACTATAAACTCTCAAAGGGCTGTAGCTGGCTATACCTTTTCCATTGTTCCCACAAGCATGCCTCCTTTCCCTGTTGTACCTGCTATCAGTGCTGCTAGGCAGCCATTTTTTCCGCATACTATGTCACCTGCTGTTAGCTCCCATCTTCCTTCGCTGTTTTCCTCCCCTCATGCTGCGCAAGCCACATGGTCATTAGGCGCTTCGCAGGGTTTCGCCCAGAATCCCAATTTTTCCACAATGGCAGTCTCTTTCTATCATACACCTCATCTGCCCCAGCAGTTAGTCAATTCTCATACAGGCAGCCGACTTTTCTTACCCGCAGCAGCTACCCAGCCGTATTACCCAGTTCTTGTCTGCAAGCTTATCCTTCACCAGGCTTGCTGCAACAACAGGTCTCTGCCTCGCTGACCATTGCGGGCCCTCCTGTCAGCTCTGCAGCAACTGCTCCACTGTATCTCGGCTTCTCCGGTGACTGCTCCCATCCCTTCTCCTCAACCTCCTCCTCTTCTCGTGGTTGATGCTATGTTACCCACGGAATTGAATGTTTTTGTTTCCACTCCTGAAGTTCTACCTGGGGCTTCAGTTGCACATCCAGTTACAGAGGAGGTGGTGCGACGCAAGAGAAAGGCGGTTTGTGAGGAGGTGGCATCAACATCAGTTGTCGCTGTCGAGGCCGAAGGAATTTCAGCTGGTGATTCGGAGCTTGCAGGCCCGTCTGGATCCGGTGATCATACATTGGCACAAGTTTTATATGACAGTTCTTCATCTGAATCATCTGTTAGCAGCGAGTCCTCGGGATCCCCTAGGCGCCCACGGAAATTAGCAAGAATAATTGTGCATTGTATAGTTAAGAAAACGGCGAGGAGCAAGGGTTCAAAGGGCAAGGCAACTGCGCCTGCTGAAGCGGCACCGTATGCTGATATGGTACATTGCGCCAACACGGCTATGACTAGGGGTTTGAGGAGGAGGATCATAGAAAAGATAAGAAAGGGGAATTATGTGGACATGTTTACTCTTACGGAGGACGAGGCAGGATTTTGAGAAGGCCAAAAAGACCGGCGGTATTGGAGAAAATGCTTTTCGCAGTTACCATCTCTGGATGAGGGGAATTATGTTTTTGTTTTTTCCACTTGTTATTTGGAAACGAGGCCTGATGAGCACATGAACGTGGTTAAATACATTTACCTTATTCATGAAATGTTCACAAATCTTTTGCTTGGAGGGAATATGACGAAAAATTTAGTAGTAAACAGGATGGGAATTAAATCATGCCTTTGGGTGCCAAGGACGTAGAGGTGTGGTTGGAAGTTACCCAGCATAGTAAAAACCCCTTATAGAGTCAGTACAAGAAACCAAACATGGCAGGGAAGGGCAGCTCTGGGTATGTGGCAAAGGGTAAGTGCTTTGCCTTTAATGACTAAATGTTCTAGAGGAGCGAGTTGTCATTTTTCAACACTCATGTCGCAATTGTAATTTCCGGTTCTTTTCAAGTAGTTGCGCGCAGGAATCTGAAGTCGGCGGGGGAGTTGCCGCTGGTAGTGAGACAGAAGGTGGGGACGGAGATTAAATTGGGACATATATCGGTCCTTTTGCAGTGTAGCCCCTGCCTGGCTTGTGCATTTCCCCCCTTTGGGGTGGTGCCCAAGAGAGTTCTGGGTAAATTCCGTTTAATCCTGCATTTGTCTCATCCATGGGGGGGCTCTGTCTATGACTCGATTCCGGAAGAGCTTTGCCGGGTGCATTATCAGCTGTTTGATGGCGTACTGATTTTGATTCGCAGCTTTGGCCCTGCGGCATTTATGGTAAAATTATACATCGAATCGGCTTTTCGGCTACTGCCATTGCACCCCGATTCCATGAGGTATATGGGTTTTAAGTTGGAGGATAAGTTTTACATTGACAAGTGTCTGCCCATGGGGTGTTTCTGTCTCCTGTGCCTATTTTGAGAGGTTCAGCACTTTCCTTCACTGGTGCATTGTGGCAGGCACAGGCCAGCATGGAGTCACCCATTATTTAGACGATTTTCTCTTTGTGGGCCCAGGTGACAGTAACATTTGTCAAAAAATTTAGTTTTCAGCTAGTTCATTCTTACAGGTTTTGGGAGTCCCAGTTACGCGGGATAAGACAGAGGGCCCCACTTCTTGTTTGTCCTATTTGGGTGTCGAGGTCAACACCGCGGCAGGATGCTTCCGCCTCCCGGCAGATAGGTTCAGTAGATGTTAGGGCAAATTGAAGAAAGTTTGGGGCTAGACAGGCTCAGGTTGAGGAAAGTGCAATCCCTTTTAGGCTCATTTACTTTTGCATGCCAGATAATTCCAATGGTTCGAGTTTTCTGCCATAAGTTGGAGAAATCAATGGCAGGGGGTGGTTAAGCCGCATTATACCGTCCGCCTCTCTAGAGAGGTCAAGGATGATCATCGGGTGTGGTTTTCCTTTTAATATAAAAAATAAAATAAGAATTAATCATGAGCTTTTATGGCCCTCTACCGCGGTTTTTAATTCCACTGCAATTATTTACCGATCCGACAGGTTCTGTTGGTTTCGGTGCATTGTTCAGGGGGAGTGGTGCATTTCGCATTGGCCACCATCATGGTTTGTCCGGGGTTTCACAGACATTACTGGAACTAAGGGCCTGATTCAGAGCCGAACGCTCTGACCAGAGCGCTCGCTCTGAATCAGGGCCCTCCTTCCTAAAAATGGAGCGGCCTCTTGGACGCTCGCATAGCTGTGGGTCACCACCCACAGCTTATGCGAGCGTCCATGATGATGGTCGTGGTGGTCAAGACCATCGCGACCATCGGGCTTGCGACGAGACCCTGCGGTAGGGTCTCGCTGCCGCAAGCCCTGGAGTGATTTTGGCTCCATCAGAGCCAAAATCACTCCCACTGACATCATTACTGATGTCAGTGGGGCCGGACTCAGACGGTAGGCGTTCCCATGGGAACGCCTCCATCTGACAGCCACGCCCCCGGCACGCCCACCAAAGGGGGCGTGCTGTCATTCACCATCAACAGCACGCCCCCTTTGGTGCGAGACCCCGAGCGACGTATTCCTCGTCGCTCGCCGGGTCTCGCGCATGCACACGATGGAGCTCCCTCCGTCGTGCGCTTGCGCATTCGGCCATTATGTCAGTGGGGCCGATGTCAGTGGGGCCAGACTCAGACGGTAGGTGTTCCCATGGGGGCACCACCATCTGGAAGCCATGGGAACGCCTCCGTCTGGCAGCCACGCCCCCGGCACGCCCACCAAAGGGTGAGACTCCCGGATGTGATTGTGCTGTAATGGACCATTAGCAGAATTAATAGGAAATCAAAGCTCAGTACCAATAAGTCACTAATTTAAACTGTATACAAGAAAAACAATAATCACTGCGCTGGTAGTGCCATTTTGTAATCCAATGGTTTCAAAAAGATATAAACGTATGATCTCTATCATGCAAACAGGAGGCTGGTTTCAATAATTCCACCTATGTTTATTCAAACAAAAATTTAAAATATCCACATATATCTCAGTAAAGAATCACATAAATAGCAACAATAAGAAATTTGTATTCAATTGCATAAAAGCATATAGTATACATTTTTTTTATAATATATGAATAATATTTCTATGGCCAATAATTAAATAATCACATCTCACATGAGGTCTTTGTATTGCCTGGCAAGTCTGCAGTAAAATGTGTTAGTGTGTCAAGTTTAAAACAAGTAGCAAAAATGTTGCTTTTCATCAAGTAATCTGGCAAGCCGGTTAATTTATATGCACTTAGGTAGTCTGTATAGTATGGCGTCCCAATATAAACATAGTTTCTACCACCCGGTAGATCGCTTGGAAAATATAAAATTACCTCTGTCTCTATGAAAGTAAATTGCATGTACCTCAGTGACATACCTAATCCTCTTCAACTAAAAACAAGACAAGATACCTATTTGAATTTAGAATATACCATATCCAGATATTGGACCTGATTCAGAGGCGGTCGCTTAGGTGCGATTGCTCGCAGCTTCTATGAGCGGAAAAATGCAAAACGAGCGATCGCTCGCAATGCACACCGAAAGCGGGTAAACACCCATCACACTTAAAACACACCTACCGGGCCATGTAACAGAACTAGCAACCACTATGCATGCAGTAGTCTGACGGACGCAGCCGTCACCCTACATGGCCATCGCGATTTCTTGGCAGAGTCGTGTGTTCTCATCTGATCTGTCGATGTTCCGTTTTTAATTGCTTATAATGTGATTGCAATCAGTGTATAACTGCACCTTTGATTTTATTTTTATTTTTTAAATTTACTGATGCTGGAAATGGCAAATTTTAAAAACACACACACACACACACTTTTGTATGTACAATTATATAATATCCATATATAGATACATAGATGTATAAGTATATAATATCCATATATATATATATATATATATATATATATATATATATTATATTTAATGTTAAATTAAAATGAACATATAGACAGATAGATAGAATGAGATAAATAAATTGTAATAAAGAAAAAAATCGAACTAATGGAATATCTTAACATATAAAAACACAACACGTGTTTTTTTTTTCAAAAGATAAAATTTATTTTAAAGGGCCCTTTGGTTCCGGCTCATGGCCTCCAAAATGTTTTGCACAGCTGTGGCTATGATTGTGAGCTCCCTCCGGAGCAGATTCCGCCATGTCTCCTCTTGTTCAACTGAAATATAAATAAAAGAAAAAATTTATTTTTTGATGTATTTGTTAGACAATCATAACAGTTTAAATCATCACCCACCCACCATAGCCATGAATATTTTGTGTGTATCCCTTCGCCGGCTAATAGTGCACAGTGTAGCACATTGGCTACTGTGGTTAGTGCTGCTTTCACATGGCATTAGTTACAGGTTCCTACATTTGTTATAGATTACATTATGGCATCTGGGACATTTGGCTTCAACGCTTCCACCATACAAACATATGTGTGATTTGGCTGACAGCGCCAATGGAGGGATCAGAGCAGGTATTATAGGTGATATAGTGTAAAGTATATGTACCTTCAGCACCATGGTGTTCCTCTACTGGGCCCGGCACGTCTTGGGCTGAAGCTGCCCAATTTGAGCTCCCAGAAGAGTGTTGGGGTGAGGCGGCTTCAGGGCTGGTTGGGGAGGAAGGTTGGAGTGAGGCGGCTTCAGAGGTGGTTGGAGCACAATCTCTCTGGGTGGGAAATAACAGGTGACCGGAGCCAGAATAAGTGTAGATGAAGAGGGTCTGCAATCAAGGTGTTTTGTCCCGTGGGATGCCGGGACTTTCTCAAGATTGTTTAATTTAAACTGTCTCTGTGTTGTGTCATTTATATCACTCTCATATCACTCTTGCTGTAATCCTTGCTGTAATCCTGAATCTCCATTTTCACCAGAAACATCCCCCAATGATCGGTCTCTCCTCATCTATACATCGCCAGCCAGTGGGGACTGACAAAAAATAGATGAAAGATCAGGGAGCTGATATTGAACACATCCTGCAGTCCCCACATTCTCGCTGCTCCGAAACCTTCCGTCTGGAATTGAAGATAAAGGAAATGAATGTTAAAATATAAAAATATGTTAAAATACTATGTAAGCAAGTGTGATTTGCTATAAATATATATTTACTAACATGAACTATGTGTCTCTCTATGTAAGACGGGAATCAGTATGTATTATGCTCAAATCCCGATGCTGGGAGCCCAGTAGGGGTGAAGATCCCGACAGCAGATTTAGGTAAGTAATGCTAACCCTACCCCCCTCCCTAACCCTCCCTTAGGGGTGCCTAACCCTAACCTCCCCCCCTCATGCATAACCTTAACCACCCGCTAGGTGCCTAAACCTAAGGGGGGGTTCCTAACCCTAACCTCCCCCTGGGGGTGCATAACCCTAACGCCCCCTTTCCCTAGCCTATGCCTAACCCTCCTGGGGGTGCCTAATCCTAAATCCCCCCAAGAGCCCTGAAACCTAATCCTTCCCCCTCGCGACTGTCCGCGCCCGGCTTACCTTTGTTCAGTTTGCCGGGCGTTGGGCTCCAGGCGTAGGTCTAATGAGAGGCGTCGGGATTTGATGCTTGTCATTAATACCCTGCCAGGATTTGACAGTCCAGAAGCCGACGGCCGGCATTTTGACCATCCGCTTCCTGACTGCATCCCATAACACGGAGCACCAGAGCAATATAACAGTGACATAGGATACGACACACGATAATAATCTGTCTATACTACACTTAGGTCTGCTGCTTTATTACTCACTATTGTGCTTTGCAGCTGTGTTGGGCTCTGAACCATTAAGGATCAGCAGACACAACATATTAGGACATGAAGCTCTTATATAATAACCTGCATGGGCTGGTAAATAAGGGCGGAGGTGCTGCTTTATTACTCACTATTGTGCTTTGCAGCTGTGTTGGGCTCTGGACCATTAAGGAGCAGCAGACACAACATATTAGGACATGAAGCTCTTATATAATAACCTGCATGGGATGGTAAATAAGGGCGGAGGTGCTGCTTTGGATCAGACTTTATGCTCTAGTTATGGTCAGCTGGACGGCCTTTAAAGCAGTGATAGGCAACTTGTTACAGGTCAGCAGGCGCATGTGCGGCCCTACGTGCAAAACTTACCAGCTGTAACCAGTTTCTTTCTACAGATGTGTCCTCAATACGCCATGCAGCATGATATGCCTGGCATGAGTGAGCCATCAGGTCCTGTGCAGCTCTGCTAGTGCCGGGAGTCTTTCTGTGCTGAGAATGCATCTAAGTCGCTATGTAATGTGACTAGGAAGCACCAGGAGACCATTCTGAGTAATAGGATATGTAACACTTGTCTATGTGTGTGCAACTGAGAATGTACATGGCGCTTGGTGTGGAAAAAAGCTGCGGCCGCTGCATCGTAGCAATTCGCATGCTGATTGAGAGTCTCAGTCGCACACAGATATACAAGTATCACATATCAGATTATACAGCACAGTCTTCTGTAGTGTCCTAATGGCAGCACATTGTGATGCATTTTTTGACCCAAAAAGATGAAAAAAAGACGCCCAGCGCTAGCAGGGGCTCACAGGACCGGTCACACCATCAGGGGGCTCAGAAGGCTTTATGTGAGAGGGAATTTCGTATGCAAGAGTGCCGATGATCGTGGTTGCCCACGGGAGGAGTGTCAAGGGGAGGAGGAGACCATGGACCACTTTTTCTGGGAGTGTCCCTTTAACATAAGGGTTTATAAAAAGGTTTCAAGAGCTCTGCGTATCCTGTGCCTTTCGGGGCTGAGTTACCCTGAATGGGATTATGGGGTATTCAAGAGGTATGGAAGGTTTGATTTGTGCACTATTTTTTTAGTTAGCTTAGCAGTTCGGTTTTGCACGTGGAGCGCACGGTGTCAGATTACAATTCGAGGTAAAGTCCTTCCCTATGAGACGGTGGTGGTTGAGATTCTACACGAGGTGAGATGAATGATGGACATTGACAAGAAAAGGACGGACGCCATCAGTTGGTCCCGGTTGTGGCGCCATCTGAGGCCCCCTTGATTGGATAGCGAAAATCTTATTTTTTTGTCAATTCTTAAAGGCTTAAAGGGGCTCACAGGACTAGTCACACCATGAGGGGCTCACAGGACCAGTCGCACCATGTGGGGCTCACAGGACCAGTCACACCATGAGGGGCTCACAGGACCAGTCACACCATGAGGGGCTCACAGGACCAGTCACACCATGAGGGGCTCACAGGACCAGTCACACCATGAGGGGCTCACAGGACCAGTCGCACCATGTGGGGCTCACAGGTCCAGTCACACCATGAGGGGCTCACAGGACCAGTCACACCATGAGGGGCTCACAGGACCAGTCACACCATGAGGGGCTCACAGGACCAGTCGCACCATGAGGGGCTCACAGGACCAGTCGCACCATGAGGGGCTCACTGGACCAGTCACACCATGAGGGGCTCACAGGACCAGTAACACCATGAGGGGCTCACAGGACCAGTCACACCATGAGGGGCTCACAGGACCAGTCACACTATGAGGGGCTCACAGGACCAGTCACACCATGAGGGGCTCACAGGACCGGTCACACCATGAGGGGCTCACAGGACCGGTCGCACCATGAGGGGCTCACAGGACCGGTCGCACCATGAGGGACTCGCAGAACCTGTCGCACCATGAGGGGCTCACAGGAACAGTCGCACCATGAGGGGCTCACAGGACCAGTCGCACCATGAGGGGCTGTTTGAGGTGACTGCATCTGTATCTAATAATGCATTGTGCTATTGATATATTCCTGTGGTCTCTATTTACTACAATCCGCATTTGTAATGCTGATTGTAGTGTGATATTACTGACTGAATTCGCATTGCGAATTCAGGCAATATTACAGGGATTTACTACAAATCCCTTGCAGGGACAGAGCTTGCGATAAAGCTCTGTCCCTGTGAATCCCCTCCGCAGCGTTATCACGGTATTTTTGCAAAAAATACTGTGACATGTTTCCCCCGCGCATGTGCCGACCGGCCACCGCTGCTACCCTCCATTGCCAAGCCCCGCCCCCCACAATTGCAGACCCCCGCGACCCCCCCTCTCCCTTAATCTGTTTAAACCACACAGCTGATCACTGGGGCTGGCTCCGGGCTCTGCTCTGCACATTAGAGGGGAGCAGGAGTCCAGTAAATGGGGGAGACCCTGTATAACGCCACCTTCAGGTAGGGTTATTATTACAGGGCTTTCCCCGGTATTGTTTCACATTTTATTTTTAGTAACTTTGGCCAGATCACATTTCCCATTACAATTATGGGAAATGCGATCTGATTACTACAAATAAGTGATAATTAGGATTTGGAGTAGAATTTTACGAATTCTACTCCAATTGCCCTGTAGTAACTTTAGGTGAAACTAAAATAACTTTATTTTAGTAAAAAATAAACTAAAATAACTTAAATAACTTAAATAAACTAAAATAACTTTATTTTAGTAAAAATAATCTTAATAAATAGAGCTCTATTTCTCTTACCTCCGCTCTCCTCATCAGGGTCAGTACTTTTTGCAAGTGGCTCACTTTCATCTGCCAAGTGGATAAATAAAGCAGGATCCATGAGTGGCTCAGTAACACATACGGAATGTAATACTGTTTATTATTTATCTTGCAGTAACATAATATATTGTTGTGAGCTCTAATAACATGTTACACAGAACAATACATTGTGCCTCATATCACATTTATGGACAATTTACCTACAACCAGCTTCACACTTACCAAATGTTTTATCTATTAATGAAATGCTGGGCCTGATTCATGCGTCACACCCAAATATTCCCAAACAACCCGTATGGCCCACGGTGTGTTACGCAGAATGGCAGTGCCAGCATAGACGTATAGTGTATAACATGTATTGGGCATTATTGGCAGGGATGTAACTAGGGAGTGTGCAAGAGGTGCCGCCAAACAAAGCACCGGGCTCTGTGGCTGGCAAAGTTGCTGCCCCACGGTTCCTGCATCTGCCTGGACATCATGCACTCAAGGGGCATGGCTGGCACATTGTGCCAACGAGCCCTGTTACTGTGCTGGTTCTTCAGTAGAACTGGGAGGTGGCTATACAGATGCACAGAGAGTGCATTGTGAATACGCCCGTACAGAGGAGCCACTCACAAAGTAAGTGACAGGTAATCAGGGTCTGGGGAAGGTAATGGGGGAGGGGTGGTTAGAAAGATGCAGGCGTGGCAGACCATATAAATGCCCTTTTATAGGCATGCATAAATGAGCTATTGCAGTCTTCTTCCTCTTCCTCTCCCTGTCCCTGCACAGAGGTATAAATCATGGTATTATAGGCATCTGAGCGATGACAGGGGGTAACACAGTAAGCTGTGCGTCTTTATGGCCAGATACACGAGTGTCTGTGAGTTACCAGGTAACCAGACCACACAGCAGGAGAATTACACTACATCATCTACAAAGCATGAGACTATCAGCAGCTAATTAGCAGAGGCTTCTCCACGCACCAGAAGGTAGGTGGGCACCGTACACTGAGCAGGCCATATAGGTGCACCAGGGACAAAGTGGCTTTTTTTTTGTAACCCTAGTGTGTGTGGTACATGAGGTCTGGTGGAGGTATTCATTTTGTGGGCTGGGCTAATATTCATGACAGCGTAGCCTATCAAGTCACAGGGAACAAGGAACTCATTATTTAACGTTTATATCTCCATGGATAATGAAAGTCATCAACAATTTGGAAGAGATCCCGTCTGCTGACAAAGTACCATAAAACAAGTGTTTGACTTACAACAAGCTCTAACTAAAATCTTGTACCCGATACACCCAGAGATGGACTGAGCTGTACATCGGACCACTAAGGCCTTGGACTCAATGATGGAACCTTCTGGTCATTTTAATATTCAGTTTCAATAAAGAACAACTCATCAGCTCTTTCTGAAACCTCCAAGTATGAGGATCATTGCTCCCTACAGCGTGACAGAAATACTGGTGGCCAGTACACACAAGCTTCAGTGTAAGATGCACAAGAGTCTACAATGTACCTGCAGAATTGCAGCCTCCCTGTGGAGATCCTCGTTCTCCGCCTGCAGCCTCAGCAGATCTTTCTAAAAAGAAAATGTTAGGTGAAGAGCGGTTACGTTACTGAGCAGAACAACACGAAACACTTGGTCAAGGAAACATTTCTACAGTTAGACGCTCGGTGCCACAATGCAGAAACACAGTTCAGCCAATGACACCAGATGTCTCTTCTCACACAAGGCAACAGAGGTGAGAATCCCCACATGAATGACAGGTTCTAATAGAAACATATATATATATATATATATATATATATATATATATAATACAATCAACACTAGTTCCACCAGTACAATAAGGTAATACAACCACCTAAATGGACATTTTCTGCAATGTCTGACGTAGTCCTGTGATTACCGCACTCTGACATCATAGTGTTTGTATGACAGAGGCCTGGCAGGGGCAGCGACAGCATGGCCAGAATAAGCCAGAAAGCGGGTGATCGCTGGACCCCAGATAGGTGATATTCTGTGTAACTCCTGAGCACGTCATTATTCTACCAAAGCAGATGAGAATGTTCATTGTCACCAGCTTTGTAGAAATGAAGTGATAATGAATAGCCCCATAGTCACACACACATGTACAAATGTCCCAGTCCCCAGTGGCCTGTGTGTGCCAGCAATGCAGCTTTCTCACTACCATTTGTTTTATTTATGTGACTAAGATGAACATTGTGACAGAAAAAGATGCTCCACGTTTCCGAGTCGCCCTGGACCTGGATCGCTGAGAGGAGCTATTTGGTGCGACTGAAGCAACGGTATAAAAGGACACAGCTGTAATTAATAATGATGATAATGAGAAATGAAAGTAATGAAAATGACATCTAATAAGAAATCAATTTACCTGAATCAGTAAGATTGTCCTTTGATTCGCTAACATGGTCAGCAGACCTGTTATGATGCAGAATAGAAGGCCTAAACATAAGAGACATAAGGAGATGTGTAAGTGTACAGAGAGTAAGTGATGGGCATTGGGGAGTGTGAGTGGGATGTAATTATGAGACCGGAGGCCGCGATGCCACCGGTCTCAATAACGGCAAGGAAATCCCGACAAGGTACTTAAGATAGGCATCTAAATATCGACGCCTATCTTAATCCCGATGCCGGAATGCCAAAGGACACCAGCCTGAATTAGGTAAGACCGGGGCGCCCTTAGCGTTAGCCGCGGGGGGAGGGTTAGGTTTAGGGGGTGTAGTGGGGTTAGGGTTAGTATTTAGTCGTAGGGACGTCATACCCATTCCGTGTGAGTGATATAAGGGCTGTGTATTGGGAGCAGTGAGTATGTACACACACAAGGACTTACCACAGACTACTGCCACTATGAACAGGAGAGCCATATTCCTGAAAGACAGAGTAGGAATTATCAATATATAAATTTACCGGCACATTCATTGCTTTTCCGGTGTGACAATAACAATGATATACGTCATATGAAGCGACAAGTAAACCTGAGTGCCTCTATGCCTCCATTACTGAGGTACAGCTACTGCCTGACCTGTACACGCCTCCCTCTGCTCCATCATGTCATGCTGTGATCTCTCTCTCTCATTACAGGATTGTATATTCATTTGTATATTGTCTTACATGCAGACAGGGGGTCTATGATATTTGGGATAAGCACTCACCTCCTTATAGTCCATAGTACTCCAGACCGTGCACCTGAGAGGAGGGAAAAGCACACATTGTAAGCTACATCACACTCATATAGTACAGTATATATATATATATATATATATATATATATGTGTGTGTGTGTACACTGAGCTATCACCCTCCTTGTTCATAAATAACATCTAGATGATAGCATAAGATATTACCAGAAACAGGTGATATTTATCATTCTAGGTTGGCCTTTAGAGATATATAAATTGCTATCTTGATGTGTCCCATTGCAGACCAATAATTGGGCTCACACTACACACGTTCCCTGCCACTCACTCTATGCAAGGTGCCGACACCGGGTCTAGAGAAGGAGCCGCAGACCATCGCACTCCACCATGTTTAAAAGTTGGTGCTACAGGGAATTATTCACTAAGCAGTGTCTAGTAAAAGCCGGCGTGTTTAAGCACAAAGGAAGGGCAATGCTTTTATTACAGTAGCAAAACATAGTGGGTTTTGCTATTATACATCCCCCCACCCCCCTTATTTTTCACAATCGGCCTAGGCTTACAGGGATGGTTATTAATTGCTGGGGACCCAACACTGATGGGTTTTTATTGCTTCAAGCGGGTCATTAATTTGGGCAGGTTTGGAGGTGGTTTCTAGAACTGTTGCTTAGTAAATCCGGGGTATCTATAAACCGATGATCAATTGTATGTTAAACTCTGGCTTCTCTGCGGTTTCCATCTGTGTGGGGTATAGAACATCTGTGGAGTGCAAAACCATCAGAAAACTACCACAAAATTAGATATCACTGCTTTGTATATATATCCTACTCACCGCGGTGGATGGTTAACACCGGAGCAATTCATCATTGCTCCGGTGCGGGGACAGCTGCTGTAAAATGCAATCATGGCTGACACCACACATGCATCTCTCCCATACGTGCCTACTTGTGAAAAAGCTTTTCAGGGAGATTGTGAAAGCAACAGATATGAGCGCGGCGGTAAAGTGGGAGTGTACCGCTACATCTGAGAGGCGTGTCATAACACTGACTTACATACAAATGTAAATGAACCCCAAAGCAGTTAGTAAGATCCATTTGTTGATGAAAACACACTGATACTTGTCAGACAATGCATGTAACCATAGGGATCATTGTGCCTTATAACCAATGCAGGGAAATGATACTAATGATGAATGTATTATAACACCTACATATGTAATGGGGGTAAGGTGCAATCAGGGAGATTGCTGGACGCTTCAGGGAAATAGTGAGATTGCTGGTATGTTAGGGAGTCTCCCTGACAATGAGGGAGAATGGGTAAGTATGCTCCCTCTATATCATACGTCTGGTATCTAGTGCTCCCCAAATACCAAAACAGGTGAGATGAGTACTTACAGGTAGGTGCCAGCTGGGGTTTACGTGGGCTCTAAGAGAGAGAGAGAGAGAGAATAATGTACTTACAGCATTGATTATATGAGTCATTACACTGGGGCTATATTACATTGTTAGGTGTAAGCAGTGTGATACAGAATGACATTTACTCATCGGTGCCCCATGTTACAGGCATACGGGTACACTTAGTCTAACAAGGGTGTTCCATATGAGGCCCTCCAGCTATTATGGAACACAGAACTGTGACAGGGCTGGGACGTGTAGTTCCACAACAGCTGGAGGGCCGTATGTGATATACTCCTGGACTAAAACAATCATTTACCCAGCTACTAGGAGAGGGTAATACAACCAATGCACATTGCTGCCCACCATGCAACCAAGGCAGCAGATGCTCTGAGTAACAGCTGTGTTATAATGACCCAGGTGCTAGGAGAGGGTAATACAGCCAATATACAGGACAGTGGGAGACAGAAATATACATCACCATCATGTGACTAAGGGTCACAGAATCTGCCCTCTGTCTCTGTCACCCATCAGCTCATATGTAATGCCTACGATTTACCACCACTGGGAACCAGCAATAATAATTATAATTATAAGTAATACATAACCCTTTAGCTTAGTGAGACTTGGGCACAGACACCTCCCAACATTTACACCTACTAAATTGGGACAAAACACCACTCTCTATGCCCAGAAATGCCCCCTTTCAGCTGAGCTCCGCCCCTTCTGAGATCCATGAAAAATCCTAAATGTGCAAGTAACAAATAACAATAACAGCGCACTTACCTTTCTCCTGGTGCCTGGCCGGGGCATGGCTGCACCCTAACGCCTCCTCTCTACTCCCTACTCTCTACTCCCTACTCCCCTACTACTAATACTAAACTAATGATAATATAAAAGAATAATAAAAAGAAAACTGACTTAAACTAACACTAAATAAACTTCTATATAGACTAAAATACTAATATACTAAACAAAAGATAATAAGAAAAATTATAAAAAGAAAACTGACTAAAACTAACACTAAATAAACTACTATATACACTAAAATACTTATATACTAACTAGATATAACACTAAAACTATACTAAGAAAAGAAATGCCTAAAACTAACACTAAGAAAATAATAATAAAATAACTCAAACCTATCACTAAGAATACACTAAACCACCAGCTCCAGACAACGCTTCCTGCACTAGGGGGTACCACGCAACAGGATAACCTCTAGTGTGCTGTCCTGGCTTACCACTTATTGTGTAACAATGGGCCACTGTGATGTCATCACACAGACATTAGCAGCAGCCATACAGGCAGATATTTGTATGAAATAAAGTATCTGACTGTGATTAGAGGTGAATAGGGGCAGGATAGCATATCGCCCATCTGCCCCAAATTACAAAGCCCAAAGGGGGCAATATTTCACCCAAATTGGGCAGTTTTGCAGACTAGAGAGAGCTTATTTTCTTCTAATGTCACATGTCTGAATGTTGTACAGTGGATCAGGCATTGCCAAGCACCAAAGTAAAGTTATGGTAGGGGCCTGGCGATGCTGCTCCAGCCTCTTAGGACACACACTGTGCCTCAGAGGGCCAATTCGGGTGCCTCTTCTGATCATGTGCAGCCCTGTACTGGCAGGGGCACATCTAGGCTTTCTGTCACCTGTGGAAAGACTCAGCCCATCCCCGCACAGAAACATAAATGTCTACAAGAGAGGTGATAGCTGTCATACAGAGCAGTAACACAGAGACAGAGTAATAACAGAGCAGCTGGGGCAGTTGCTCAGGGGCCCCAACACACGGGAGACCAACATACATAGCTACATCACCCGTGTGTTGAACCTCCCAACATGACCCTCTCCAGGAGGGACACAATGCTCTGGTCCTGGACTTCCCTGTACTGTACTGCAGCGGGGCTGCAGTACAGTCCAAAATTCAAATAGGGGAGTCACACCAACTGCCAGTGAGTCCCAGCCAGTGATGTTTGGCAGTGTGTGAAATGACAGTTGGTGTGGCTCCCCTATTTGAATTTTGAACTGCTCTGCAGCCCCACCTCTTACCAGGGTAGTCCAGGACCAGAGCATTGTGTCCCTCCTGGAGAGGGTCATGTTGGGAGGTATGCAAGTGCCTAACCCTAACCCCCCTCTAAGTGCCTAAACCTAACCCCCCTTCCCCGCTGCCTAAACCTAAGCCTCCCAGGGGGGTGCCTAACCCTAACCTGCACCCGGGGTTACCTAACCCTAACCCCCCTTCTCCTAGCCTATCTAACCCTCCCTTGGGGCTGCCTAGCCCTAAGTCCCCCTGGGAGCCCCATACCTAACCCTCCCCCCCTGTCCGCGCCTGGCGCCGGCTTACCTTTGATCGGAATGCCGGGCTCCCGGCATAGGTAAAATGACAGGCGTCGGGATTTCAACACCTGTCATTAGACCCTTGCCTGGATTAGACAGTCGGGATGCCGACGGTCGGGATTTAGACTGTCGGCATCCCGACTGCATCCAGTGTGGGGCCATATGTGGCATACTGTATGTAAACTGGGGATTCTGTGTGGGATAATGGAAACTGGGGGACTACATTGTGTATAACACATTTGTGGTACTGGGAGTAGTTACACATAATAACATCGCCAGTATATCTTACTGACAGTTTTATCATTAGGTGGCCCTGTAATTACCAGCAATGCATCACTGCTGTAACTATAAGAGCAGATAAGCCCACATATGGTCAGTGACATACACCACTCCTATGTGCCATGTACCTAATATAACATAAATAACCCACTCAGCATGCCAGTTATGTGTAACACTTTCCACACAGACTGTTCTATACTGCTAAACACCCCCATTCCAGAATACAGAAAGAGCGTATGGGGGTTGTGCACAAGTCTGAGCCTGAGTGATTGGCTTGGAGTCTACTTTACAGATAAGTGACGTCAATAAATGACCAACCGTAACTGGCCTGGTATGCTTTGCTATCATCAGTGACCCTTCAGTCCAATGCATTTTACATGGGACCGGCCCTGGGGGGCAAATATCACCCGTGCCTGGTGAAAAACATTTTGCTGATGTTTGGAGACCCCATTATGAAATATAGAGATACAATGAGACAATATAGCAAGACACTATACAAGGCTCATTGTGACCAGAGGTGGAGTGCAGAGCTATAGCACCTGGAGCAAGTACATGTTACAGTGTCCCGTCCCCCATACTATGTGGGGATGGGGCCAGGCCAGCATATGGAGGCAAGTTCAAATAGTAAATAAAGAAAACAATATCAGGGGCAGTGTGGAACTGGGGCATGAAGGGCCCACTGGAAACATGCAATGATAGAGGCCCATGAGGGCCGATGGGACGTGGGTACATGCACGCATCACATACTGTATGAGTAACGCCCGTCTCTTAAGGTGCATTCAGGTACCATGAATGCTGACATTGCCCGTGTAACCTAAGGCTCTCCAGTTATTTTAGAAGTACAAGTTCCAGCTTCGCCTCTGACAGGACATGCTGTGCTTTGTAGTTCCACAACACTGATTAGCTAGATACATTGAAAGAACTAGTGTCATCAGCTGAAATCCACCTACATTGCAGCGTGCATTCTGGCTGGTCTTCCCCTCTGTAACATCCCTGGGGCAGTGCAGGAGAGCAGAGCTCATCCACATGGGAAGCTGTCATCGCTATAGAAAGGACATAGGCTATGTAACCACAAGTCTGATATTTTATGGTCTCTCACTATAATAAATAAGACACATTGCATAGATATATGTTAGGGGTGAGCGGGTTAGGATTTCGGAAATCCGAACCCCCCCCGATCCGAGGCGTATCCGAGTCAGGCTCGACTTTTCCCGCCTGACTCGAATCTGAAAGCGAGGCAAAACGTCATCATCACGCTGTCGGATCTCATGGGTTTTGGATTCTATAAAAGGTACCTGTGTCGGTGCCATTTTCTCACTCGGCTGTTGGACAAAGAAGAGGGAGGGTGGGAGTTAGGGCTGGCTGGACTGTGTGTAGTGTTGTGCTGTGCTGTGTTGTGCTGCTGTTGTCCATAGGGGCTGTGTCCACTCCTCCAAAGTCCATAGGGGCTGGTTGGGCTGTGTTGTGCAGTTTGTTGTCCATAGGGGCTGGCTGGGTTGTGTTGTGCAGTCAGTTGTCCATAGGGGCTGTGTCCACTCCAAAGTCTATAGGGGCTGGCTGGTGTTGTGCAGTGTCCCAGTCCTAAAGGGGTGTTGTAGTGTTGTCCAGGGGGTGCACTATCCATCAGGGGGGCTCCCCCCAAGTGCAAAAAAAAATCTATATTTTTTTCTGTGTTTGTGAATTGTGTGTGCAGTAGCCGCACATGCATCAACAAAGTAGCGCCAAGCGTGCGCCTGTGTCATAAATAAAGGGCCGGCTGGCTCGTCCGTTAAAAGGCGCTGTAACCCCCAAAGTGCACACCAAATAATATTTTTTTTTTCTGTGTTTTTTAATTGTGTGCGCAGTAGCTGCACGTGCATCAATAAAGTAGAGCCAAGCGTGCATCTGTGTCATAAGTAAAGGGCCGGCTGGCTCGTACGTTAAAGGGTGCTGTAACCCCCAAAGTGCACTCCAACAAAAATAAAACATTTTCTTCTGTGTTTGTGAATTGTGTGCACTGTACATGCATCCTCAAAGCAGCAGCGCCAAGCGTGCGTCTGTCTGTTAAAGGGTGATGTAACCCCCAAAGTGCACTCCAACAAAAATAAAACATTTTCTTCTGTTTGTGAATTGTGTGCACTGTACGTGCATCCTCAAAGCAGCAGCGCCAAGCGTGCGTCTGTCTGTTAAAGGGTGGTGTAACCCCCAAAGTGCGCTCCACAAAAAATATAAAATTCTTTTTTTTCTGTTTGTGTGCGAAATGTATGCACAGTAGCCGCACGTGCATCAACAAAGGAGCAGCGCCAAGCGTGCACCTGTGTCCCACAAGTCTATTAAAGGGTGGTGTAATCCCCAAAGTGCGCTCCAACAAAAATAAAAAATTCTTCTTTTCTGTGTTATGAATTGTGTGCGCTGTAGCCGCATGTGCGTCAACTAAGTAGCAGTGCCAGTCGTGCGCCTGTGTCATAAATCAAGGGCCAGCTGGCTCATCTGTTGAAGGGTGGTGTAACCCCAAAGTGCTCCAAAAAATAAAAAAAATTCTGTGTTTGTGACTTGTGTGCGCTGTAGCCACACGTGCATCAACACAGTAGCAGCGCCAAGCGTGCCCCTGTGTCACAAGTCAAGGGCCGGTTTGGACATCTGGTCCGGACTGAAGGACGTGCCAACAATTTCTGACATGTCTACTGTCACTGCATATGATACTTTCACCACTGACAGAATGGTGGAGGATTACATCGGTGACAGCATCCAAGCAGGGATATCAGACAGTCCGTACCTGTACTGGCAGGAAAAAGAGGCAATTTGGAGGCCCCTGTACAAACCGGCTCTATTTTACCTGAGTTGCCCCCCCCTCCAGTGTGTACTCCGAAAGCGTGTTTAGTGCAGCCGGGAACCTTGTCAGCGAAAGGCGTAGGAGGTTGCTTCCACAAAAAGTCGAGAAGATGATGTTCATAAAAATGGATTATCAACTCTTCCAGGGAGACCAGCCTCCAGAACGTACAGAGGGACCTGTGGTGGTGGATTCCAGCGGGGACGAATTAATACTCTGTGATAGCAGTGAATTATCACCTTCTCCCCTTCTATTTATTGGTTGTCCCTGCATGTCTTAATGTATTTGGCAAGAACAAACCGTACAACGTCTGTACTCCTCTGTAGCCTTTATGAAATGTGTTGGCAGCCTTCCTGAGTATGGCATAGACACATTGCCACAGCCTAATGAGGTTTATTTTAAATTAATTCTGTATTAATTCTGAAGAGGGTGAGTACTCGGTGGATGAGGACGACATCTTGCCTCCGTAGAGCCAGTTTGTGCAGGAACAGATTAATTGCCATCTTGTTTTCTGGGAGCCCAAACGAAAGAATCAGTTCAGCCACAGTCGTGTGGCAGACCCTGGCGCTGAAATGATTGGTTTGTTAAAGTGTGCATGTCCTGTTTATACAACATAAGGGTGGATGGGAGGGCTCAAGGACAATTCGATCTTGGACCTTTGTCTTTGCATTATGTACTGTTTGGGGCCTAGTTTTTCAAACTGCCATCCTGTCTGCCACTGCAGTGCCACTCCTAGATGGGCCACGTGTTTGTGCCGCCCACTCGTGTCGCTTAGCATAGTCATCCAGCTACCTCGGTGCAACCTTTTGGACTAAAAACAATATTGTGAGGTGTTCAGAATAGACTGGAAATGAGTGGAAATTAATGTTATTGAGGTTAATAATAGCATAGGAGCAGAAAAACCCACAAATTCTGTGATTTTAGCTGTTTTTATGCTTTTTTAAAAAAAAATACAGATCCAAAACACAAAACCCAGAACCCAAAACACAGAAGGGTGGTTTTGGCAAAACCAATCCAGATCTAAAACACGAAGAAAGATCCAGATCCAAAACCAAAACACGAAAAGTGGCCGGTGCACACCCCTAATATATATACATATATATTATGTATTTATCATCTTTATAGCAGTCATTTTGTTACAACGAGGTTTATTTACTACGCGCCAGGTTCTAAGTCCTGTCACTTCCGATCGTGTTTATGCCCAATGTGTATAAGGGCAATGCTGTTACTGGCTGTGTGTTACTAGTAATATCATCGCACTCTCACAGTTCAGGCATAAACACGATGGATAGCGCCGGGTTTTAGAACCTGGTGCTTAGTACATTAACCCCCATATGTGTAATCTGTCATCATCTAGCGATTAATATATAATAAATAAATATAAGGAGTTTGATGAATTTATGTCTGATAAAAGTAACAGATCCAATTCAAAGATGTTGGAACCTATTCACTGTGAACAGCCCCTTTGTGGCGATAAATCACTTCTCTCTACAATGTATTAAAAATATTTATCACTAATACTGGCACAAAGTGGTTAGGCGTAACACAGCTTTCCCAGGCCAAGTTGTGAGCCGGCTTGCCAGATTACAGCTGTCATTTCCATTGTGGTAAGGAAGTGATGAGGGGGAAATGGGAAAGGGGTTTGGGAAAGATTTCTGCATAAGATGTTAGAGTTACAGTGGTCGAAGTGGGAATTTTCTAGTGGGGGGTATGGAGGAACTGTGTTTGTGCATCGTAGGTGTCCAGGAAATGGGTGTGGTCACACGACATGAGGGGCGTGGTGTCACATCACAAGGGGCGTGGCCATTCAAAATGTCAGCATCCATCTCTCACCCTTTGCACCTCTCACTCTCTCCTTCCATCTCTGACCCTTTGTACCTCGTTCCTTTTCTGGCCTCTGCACCTCTCACTCCCTCCCCTCTCTTTGTAACATTCTGCATCCCTCACTCCCTACTTCCTTTTCTCACCCCCTGTACCTTACTCCCTCCTTCCCTCCCTCACTCCCTGCACCTCATTCCCTATAGATTGTCACTGAATACTATAGACACAGGCACACAGAGGTAATGAGGCACATAGAGGTAATGAGGCACACGGGGAGGTGTGGGTACACAGACTTGGTAAGGGACACTCAGGGAGACAATCTTACAGACATTGAGGCCTATTCATCAACATTAAAATAACGTTTTGAAGGACATTTTCCTTAAATAACGTTATTTTAGTATTCATGACATACCTGCCGACTTTCTGGCTGCTCCTTCCGGGAGGGAGCAGCCAGATCAGCAGCGGGCGTGGCCGAGACAAGGGGGAGTGGCCGGGCGGTGGTATACAAAATTACCGTAGCTGTAAGTAGTGCTGCGCATGCGCTGAGTTTACGAATGTAACAGTGCATGCACAGCACGGATTCCAGCTGCGGTAAGTTAGTGTAGAGAGGGAAAACTATCTATTTCCGAAAAGCTGTCATCGCAAAAATGACAGCTTTTCAGAATAGATAGTTATGGAGAGGAGGAATAGTGAATTCCTCCTGTAATTAGGTAGAACTCCATGCGAGTTCTAAACCTAATTACTTCCATCGAATTGTAACGTAAGATGAATAGGCCCCATTATGGTTTATTGACCACTTCACGGCCCGGTTGAGTAACTATTTGTTTGAGTTTTGTGCTTTTAAAGAACAAATTCAATATTTTGAATAACCCCCCTTGTCTGTATATTCTCTATAGTGACCCCCCAAGTCTGTATATTCTCTATAGTGACCCCCCTAGTCTGTATATACCCTATAGTCACCCCCTCGTCTGTATATTCCCTATAGTGACCCCTTTTGTCTGCATGTTCCCTCTAATGATCCCCCTAGTCTGCATATTCCCTATAGTGACCCCCTTGTCTGTATATTCCCTATAGTGACCTCCTTGTCTGTATATTCCCTATAGTGACCCCCTTGTCTGTATATTCCCTATAGTGACCCCCCCTTGTTTGTATATTCTCTATAGTGACCATCTTGTCTGTATATTCCCTATAGTGACCTCATTGTCTGTATATTCCCTATAGTGACCCCCTTGTCTGTATATTCCCTATAGTGACCCCCTTGTCTGTATATTTCCTATAGTGACCCCCCTAGTCTGTATATTCCCTATAGTCACCCCTTGTCTGTATATTCCCTATAGTGACCCCCTTGTCTGTATATTCCCTATAGTGACCCTCTTGTCTGTATATTTCCTATAGTGACCCCCCCTTGTCTGTATATTCTCTAGTGACCCTCTTGTCTGTATATTCTCTATAGTGACCCTCTTGTCTGTATATTCCCTATAGTGACCCTCTTGTCTGTATATTTCCTAAAGTGACCCCAGTAGTCTGTATATTCCCTATAGTGACCCCACTAGTGTGTATATTTCCTATAGTAACCCCCCTTGTCTGTATACCCCTAGAGTGATCCCCCTAGTCTGTATATTTAGTATAGTAACCCCCCTTGTCTGAATATTCTCTATAGTGATGGCCCTAGTCTGTATATTCTCTATATTGACCCCCTTGTCTGTATATACAATATAGTCACCCCTTGTCTGTATATTCCCTATAGTGACCCCTTTTGTCTGCATATTCCCTATAAAGAATCCCCCTAGTCTGCATATTCCCTATAGTGACCCCCTTGTCTGTATATTCCCTATAGTGACCTCCTTGTCTGTATAATCCCTATAGTGACTCCCTTGTCTGTATATTCCATATAGTGACCCCCTTGTCTGTATATTCCCTATAGTGACCCCCCTAGTCTGTATATTTCCTATAGTAACCCCCTTGTCTGTATATTCTCTATGGTGACCCCCTAGTCTGCATTTACCCTATAGTCACCCCCTTGTCTGTATATTCCCTATAGTGACCCCCTTGTCTGTATATTCCCTATAGTGACCCCAGTATTCTGTATATTCCCTATAGTGACCCCCCTAGTGTGTATATTTCCTATAGTAACCCCCCTTGTTTGTATACCCCTAGTGATCCCCCTAGTCTGTATATTTAGTATAGTAACCCCCCTTGTCTGTATATTCTCTATAGTGACCCCCTAGTCTGTATATTCTCTATAGTGACCCCCCTAGTCTATATATACCCTATAGTGACCCCTTTTGTCTGCATATTCCCTATAATGATCCCCCTAGTCTGCATATTCCCTATAGTGACGCCCTTGTCTGTATATTCCCTATAGTGACCTCCTTGTCTGTATCTTCCCTATAGTGACCCCCTTGTCAGTATATTCCCTACAGTGACCCCCTTGTCTGTATATTTCCTTTAGTAACCCGCCCTTGTCTGTATATTCTCTATAGTGACCCTCTTGTCTGTATATTCCCTATAGTGACCCCCTTGTCTGTATATTTCCTATCGTGACACCCCTTGTCTGTATATTCTTTATAGTGACCCCCCTAGTCTGTATATACCCTATAGTGACCCCCCTAGTCTGTATATTCCCTATAGTGACCCCCTTAGTCTGTATATTCCCTATAGTGACCCCCCTAATCTGTATATACCCTATAGTGACCACCCTAGTCTGTATATACCCTATAGTGACCCCTTTTCTGTATATTTCCTATAGTGACCGCCTTTGTCTGTATATTCTCTATAGTAATCCCCCTTGTCTGTATATTCCCTATAATGACCCCCCTTGTCTGTATATTCCCTATAGTAATCCACCTTGTCTGTATATTCCTTATAGTGACCCCCTTCGCTATATGTTCCTTATAGAGACCCCCTTGTCTGTATATTCCCTATATTCTCTATTCCCTTGTCTGTATATTCCCTATTCTTACCCCCCCTTGTCTGTATATTCCCTATAGTGACCCCCCCTTGTCTGTATATTCCCTATAGTGATCCCCCTCTTGTCTGTATATTCCCTGTAGTGACCCCCCCCTTGTCTGTGTATTCCCTATAGTGACCCCCTTGTCTGTATATTCCCCATAGTGACCCCCCTAGTCTGTATATTCCCCATAGTGACGGCTCCCTGTCTGTATATTCCCTATAGTGACCATCCCCCTCTCTGTATATTCCCTATAGTGACCCCCCCTGTCTGTATATTCCCCATAGTGACCCCCCACCTGTCTGTATATTCCCTATAGTGACCCTTCCATCTTCTCTGTATTATGTTAACTGACCTCCTCAAACATGCCCTTTCCCCTTCTTGATGTCCCTAATTGTGTGACTCAACCCAATCTGCATGTTCCTTAATATCTGCTCCTTGTCTGCCCCCCCTTCCCCCAGTCTGTAATTACCATAATCCCCCCTCCCCCAGCTTGTCTGTCCCTTAGGGTTCCCTTTCCCCTATCCATATAGTCCATTAGTGCTCTCCCCCAGGGCCAGTAGTGTACTTACCAAAGAAGAAGGCCCCCTCCTTTGTTCCTACCATGAGTGTGAGTCTCTGACAGCTCCTCAGGTCCTCCTCTCTGGCCGGCAGCATGCCTGAGTCATCAGCACTTCCTGTGCACGCTGCTGCTGCTGCTGCCGGGGGTGAGTCATCATGCTGCAGCAGTAACAGCCAAGCATGGGTGACTCGTCAACGTCTCTATCCCCAACCTAAGCCCCTGTACTGGCGCCCCCTTGTCACAAGTGCACATTCCCCAGCCGATGACAGGAGGCGGGGACAGAAGTAGTAGCCTGAGATAGGACACAGAAAGAAGCCAGTTACTGTGACTGTCCTGTGTGTAAAGCTGCGTACACACACAACGATTTAGTAAATGAACGATTTTAGTAAACGGTTTTCGTTCATTTTTTCAAGGGAAAAATGAACGAAAATCGTTTACTAAAATCGTTCATTTACTAAATGTAATGAATGATTTATTTGAACTACAAACGATTTTTGCATATTCCCTTACTGAAAATCGTTGAGTTGGTCAGTCTGACTGAACTACAAACTACAAACATGAACGCGCATGAACGATAATCGTTCATCGCTTTAAAGGGGCCTATCCATTAACAGATCTCTCTGTAAGATGAAAGACAAAAGATTTATCCCTTGAAATTTCCTGGGGCTGCTGTGACAGATATCTGTAATGTACATGACAGATTTTTGCAAACGACGAACAATATTGCATGACATCATTCTGGGAGTGGATTTTTTTTGTGTGTCTATTCATTTTCATTAAAAATATCGTTCGTCGTTTACCGCTTATAAACTGACAGATATTTCTAATATCTGTCAGCGATAAGCGATAATTGACCAACATGTTGAAGAGACGAAAGACAAAGTTTGTCGGCTGCGGGAGTTTGCATTTTCATCGTTCATATCCTATCCATTAGCAGATAAATTGAACGACTGAACGATAAATCGTTCATCGTTCAAATTTATCTGCTAATGGATAGGCCCCTTAACGCAGAAAGTGAACGATTTTTACAACGATTTAACGATAAACGATATCGTTAACGATAATCATTCAAAAAATTGTTGTGTATGTATGCACACGGTCAGATTTGTCAGATGTGTCAGATGAACGATTTGAATGATCTGAACGATTTGATGAACGATTTGAACTATGAACAATTTTTGACTGCATTAAAATGACTGAAATTATCCAATATTGACTGATATCGTTATCTGACCATCGGGAACGCGCATCGTTCATCGTTCAGACATGTCAGATTTTCCTTCAGATGTGAACGATTGAACGATATTTGAAATCGTTATTGTTCAGATCTGAAGAAAAATCTGACCGTGTGTATGCACCATTAGGGGTGGAGAAGATTCGGGACCAGGAGCAGACAGGAGCCGGGTAAAGAGGTGTAGGCAGGGATAGGAGAAGGAGGTGCTGGGTTTTAGAGGTGGAGAGGGGCCGGGGACAGGAGGAAACGTGAGCCCGGCATTAAACGCAGTGAGGTTACTGCTGGGGCCAGTCACGCTGTGGTGCTGGGTGCTAGCATATCCTCTCTGGGGAAGGCTCAGAAAGCAGGCAGGGGAGGAGAGAGACACAGAAAGGGGTTGGGGCTACGCGTCTGCATTATTCCTACTGACCAGACACTGCAATTCTGCAGGGACCAGCGGGAGGCCCAAAGTGCTGAAAATGGGACCGGCCCAGCTGGTGACTGGCTGTGAGGGTATCAGCGAGGGGGATCTAGCTGTAACCATCGGCGAAGGAGGGGTGGCTCAGCAGGGCTCCGCAGTGTGTCTGAGTAACCTGTCACTCTGCACTCTCACGCCTCCGCAGTCAGCTCTGTGTAATAAAAAATGACTAGTGCCTGAAGTTCCGGTATGTCATACCGTTGCATACCGGCACACTGCGAGCACTGATCTACAATATAAACTCGTAGCAAAAAATAGTAGTATATAAGGTCCGTATTCAATTTGAGCGAAAAGTCCGGATCCGCGATACTTTTTCGCCGATGACGTCATTTTCGCCTGTTTGGCTTTTACCCCGTATTACAATTTGAAAGACTTTCCGCCTAGGCGGACAGTCAATGCAATGTAATAGGCGGAAAAGTTTATCCTATGAATAGCAGGCAGAAAAAAGTGCAGAATTGGGGTTTTGGGGTCCAACGTTGCGGGAACCCCCATGCAGCCTTTAGACAATCCCCCAAAGGTAAACTGTGTCAAAAAATAAAAAAAACACTTAAGGACACCCCAAAAAATGACTTTGAAAAAGGGGGCAAAAAAAAAATGTTGGGCTACAAAAGTAAAAACTAGTGAACTTGACTCTAGGGGTGTCCCCAAGTGTGCCCCAAGTGTTTTTTTGATTGCGGGTTCTTGCGGAAGGTGGATTTTTCATGATTTTTTCAACTTCACTTTAGCAACTTTTAAATATGCTGACCCCCATTTTTAAGTACCCCAAAATTGCTGGGATAACTTATTTTCTGGAAAAAATACTCCCGAATACTATTCTGCATCCCGTATAAAAAACGCTATTTAGTAGCTATTGAGCCCGTTTAAAAACACCAAATACCTTCAGCAAGCCAAATTGGGGGGTACCATAGGGAACCCCCATGTCAGAGCATCTTTTGAGGGGTGTCAGGCTGATTTCCCCAAATCTGACACTACTTTCCGCCTGTTCAAGTTTCGCTGGGTCCCGTTTTCGCTGCATACTTTCATATTGAATACGGGGTAAAGCCGCAACGGCCGCGATACTTTTCCGCCTACAAAACAGGTGAAGTAAGCGAAAAGTTCGGGCCACGAAAAAGTATTGTGGCTCGGCTCAAATTGAATACGGGCCCCAATCGGTAATCTTTTAGATATTTAAGGAAAATCCTAAAGCAGGGCTAGATCAACAGGGGCAGTCTTCTCTGGGCCCCCACACATTAAGGAACGGGAGACGGTACCAGTTCTGCCTCCGCCAGGCCCACCTAACCCCGGTGCCGCAGGGAGACTCTGTTTGCCGGACGCCTGCTGAGATTTTGTTGCCAGCAGATACTCGGGCCGGCTCCCTCCCCACAGCGCCAGCCGGAGGCTGAAGCTCACTCCTGAGCTCCAGCTCCCGGCTCCCACAGTGCACTATTGGAGAGAAGTCATGATGTCTCTCCCATAGTTCAGCGGAGCAGCCAGCGGACCAGAGAGCAGCAGTCTATTAGGTTTGTTTTTTTTGTGTGAAAGCGGCTTCATTATAGGTGGCACTACTACTGGGGGCATTATTACAGGGGGCATTAGTATTAAGGGCTCTACTACTAGGGGCATTACTAATGGGGGCATATATACAGGTGGCACTACTACAGGGGTAATTACCACTGGGGTATTACTAATGGGGGCACTACCATAGGGGCAGGGCTGGCGCTACCACTAGGCAAACTTAGGCAGCTGCCTAAGAGCACCGACCAATGCACGGTACCTCTGGAATAATGTGTTGTACGTACAGCACATAAGTGCAGCCCGCACTACACTACTAGTAACAAACACAGCCGCCGCCGGCAGCTGTGTGTTTGTCTTAGCAGCCGAAGAGAGTCGGCTGCTGCGCCCACTGCCGGAGCCGGGCTAGGGCGCACCCATGAGCTCCATTTTCCAGCTCCCGCAGTGGGTGATGGGAGAGACGTAATGACGTCTCTCCCATCATGCAGAGCGGGCCGGCCCAGGGGGACAGAGGAGCGGACTCCGGCTAAATAGCGAATGCCTGCTATTTTGAGTGACAGAGTGAGGCGTTTGTGGGTGGTAACAGGGGAAGGTGCTTGAAAACGGGGAGTGGAGATCCAAACGCAGGCGTGCCAAACGGTCAAAACGGGCGTTTTAAGGGTGTGCATAATTAATAAAGCAGCATCATCCACCACGTTACTTGGTTGTTTTATAGTCAGAACTGCTCGCATGATTGTGGTAGGAAAAACCAACCACAAGAATAGCGAGCAGTTCATACGCCCTTCGATGTACTCAATTAATCTAATAAATAGCGGACATGACGTATGATGCGAGCGGCCAGGAGACGTTTTTTTTAAAATTACGTTCGCATGTTTTGTTCGCTCGTTCAGACATAGAGGCGTGAACAGACCGCAAAGAGCGAACGATCAATTTAAATAGCCACCCCCTTTTTCTGAACGAGCGAGCGCAAATAGCGTCCGGCTCTGAATCAGGCCCTATGTGCGGTGTAATGTGGATAATATTGTGCAACTGGTATTTCATGTGGGTGCCTATATGTGGGTGTTTTTCCTGTGGGTGTATATTGTGTTTTTTTCTTGTGTGTGCATGAAGTTTGTGTTCTCTGGGGAGATAGCGCTAAAGGGGTTATGTCACTCACTAAATGTCCTCCTTTCAGTATTTTACAAACAGCGCTAAGCTTAGCTTATCGCTGTTTGTCAATGTACCGCTTACGAGTGATATGGTCCCCATTTCATCCATATTTAGGGGCCCCACATGTTTGTTGCCCAGGGCCCCCCACAGACCTTAATCCGGCCCTGTCCTAAAGTAATGAAATAAATGATGTTGGAGGTGTACCCCTGAGTTTTGGTATTCATAGTAACACCGGGAAGGTTTTGCAGATTGCAAAAGAAAAAGGAAAGGCTCTGTTTGGGGACACGCTAGTGTAAACAATATAAATATTGTGATGTATTATGTTTTGTTGTAGGAATTAAAACATATTCTTTATTAATTTTTTATAAAATAAGGGTTGGAGATATTACCTCCTTAGTGTCACGACCAGAGTATCTTGGCATGGTGGTCGACGGGTATTACCTGTGAGGTCACTATGGCGGGGGCATCTGGCGGTGGCGCTCGTGTTTGGCGAGGGGCATTGGCTGTGCGTGGTTCTGCGGGGGCATGCTGTCACTTTGGGCTGGTGAGGCCTGGTGGTGCTTCCGTTCTGCTCTGGCATGGGCGTCGCGATCTTGCCTCCGGTCACATGCTCTCTCTGGCCAGTCACGGCACAGCACTCAGTATTTAGGGAGCTTCAGAGCCTCACTTCATTGCCAGTGCAATGTGTTTCTCAGCATAGCTGAGAGAGAGTTCCCTGTGCTCACCACCTGTTTTCCTGTGATACGCTACCTGCCTGCCTGCTTGTCTGCTCCAACTCCGCTGGACTACACTGCATCCTCCATTACCTTCCCCTTGCCTGAATACCTGAGTCTGCTGTTCACCCAGCACCTTGCCTCCACTGACACTCTGCTGTATAATCCTTCCTCAGCCTGCATTCTTCATTTCAGCCACCACACCTGATTTCTCCAGCCTGTCATCAACTGGACATTTCCCTATTAACCAGTCACTACCTGGACAGTTCCCATTGTCTGCCACTACCTGAACATTTTCTATTTAACCAGTCACTACCTGGACATTTTTCATTGTCTGTCACTAACTGGACTTTTTCCCATTACTTCACCACCTCTCCCGAGTGCACTTAGGGCTTGAACGGGTCGATGTTTGGCCAATGCGCATGCGCACGCCGGAGCCAGCTCCGACTTCTGCATGCGCGAGACCCGGCTAGCGACGGGCGCTCCATCGCTACGGGTCTCGCATCAAAGCGGGGCAGCTGTTGATTGACAGCTTGCCCCGTTTTGGAGGCGGGCAGGGGGGGTGGCTGGCCAAACGGAGGCGCTCCCGAAGGAACGCCTGCCGTTTGGGGGTGGCAGGTGACAAATAAAAATTACAAATATTAAAATCATTAATTGCTCTTAAATATCCTGACTGTACAATTATAAGATTAATAATTATATCTGCACTTGTGTTGGATAATGCATATCTGTGGTTTAATGAATCTCTGCAGCTATAGTTATATAAGAATGACAATAATCGGTAAATTGTGTATTAAAATCCTTTTACTGGGAGTCACAGTGCGCCAGGATTTCTCGGGTATACAAAGGGGAGGGACTGTGTATTAGATCTCTGTGTGCATGTCCCCGTAATCTGGTAGGGGAAGGGATAAGTGTTGAGCAAGTATTATTATATATATCTGGGATGATCAGTCCCAAGGTAGATGTTCCAACTGTGGTAGGTGGGCATCCCTCAGCTCCACTTTTGGCCGTGAACAGCGGTGGGTGATGTCACGTAGTGAGATGAAAGTCAGTCTCGGTTATGCTAAAAAAAATTCTTGGTAAGGCCTCACCTGATCCGTGTAGCGTCCTCTTCTTTTTGTCTGGTCGTCTCGATGTCCCGGACCATATTCTGGATGAGTGGCTTGCTCTCCAGCGTGGTCCCCGCAGTAATACTCACACTTCTGAGTGCCCGTATGATCCTTCCCGAGGTCGCGTTCAGGGTATATCATGTTCCAGAGGCTGTACTGCACGCTCCACTCGCTGGGTGACCGGGCGGCGAGGAGACTTAGGTACGTCGGTGCTTCTCTTTGTCATGGGTATAATGGTAGATGGTAGTGGATGAACTCTATCGCATGTCTGCCTTGCTGGCCTTCCTCAGGGAGTGGGTGAATGGTGGCCATCTTTGCTGTGGGTATTTATCTTGCCAGTTGTGATGTCAGCTCCTTTGATATTGGCCTGTTTTTTACTAAGGTGATTAAATTGTAGGGTGGTGTGTCTGGCTATGTATATGGTTCGTGATTAGGCTGGAAAGGAGTCCGTGGTCTATCTCTGTCCCTACTTAAACATACATATTGTATTCTCACATTTAGGAAAGGAGCACTCTAGGGGAGATGTTGCTGTGGGCTCATCACCACAAGAAGCTCTTGGGGTTCTTTTTTGGGAGTGTATTTGATAATCATCCCACATTCTACATTCCTTCATGATGTGTCTGGATTTTAATTCTTGTTTTAAATTAAATTAAATTGATGGTTTGAGATACGTTTTAAGTTATCTCTTTAACACATATTGCATCTTGAATTTGTGGATATAGAATCTGGGTATTATAGGGTCTGAATAATCTGCTAATGCAGGTCGGCAGGTGCGACCTATTTGGGGGACAACCTGACCGTCCATTGGGGGGTGGTATAATGTCTGTGGATGGTGTATAGATAAATTGTCTGGTATGGCTAATAGGGCTTGTACTGCACCCATTAAGGCTGGGTGGCGGGATGTCCCATCCCTATACTTTGGTACAGGTTCCATAACATGATGCCTGTGGGTAGGAAAGATGGGTTAGCCTGTAATGACTGACTTGACCTCTTTGTCTAAATGTAGGCCATGGGGTATAATAGTTTTGAGTGTTACCATACATCTTAATTCTTCTTTGTTGATTTTTTTAGAGAAATCACCCCCTCTCCAAGTTACCGGTACTATCTGTATCCCCGTTAGTTGTAAGCTGCTGGGATCTTTGTTATGTTTCTCTTTGTAGTGCATAGACAGGGCTATACACGGCCTAAATTTAGACAATGAGGTCAAGTCAGTTGTTACAGGCTAACCCATCTTTCCTACTAACAGATATAGGGATGGGAAAACAACTTTGAGAAACGTGGGGCATAGTTTGCGTGAAATTGCTTGCCTGGAGAAGGTTTCTCTTGGTAGCGTGGTGTACCCTTAGGAGGAAATGGTATGATATGCCGAAGGCTGAAAATCCCGACAGTGGAAACCCGCATGGTGCAGAATCCCGACAGTGGTAGGTAAATACCCTAACCTCCCCCTTCCCCCCCTAACCTCCCTAGGGGGTGCCTAACTCTAACCTCCCCCTGACTGTGACTAACTCTAACCTCCCCCTGATGGTGCCTAACTCTAACCCCCCCCTTCCCGCAACTAACTCTCACCCTCACCGGGGGGGTTGCCTAACCCTAATCTCCCCCCGTGGGTGGCTAGCCAGTTACTTACCCATCTGGGCGATCAGGATTCCAGCGGTTCGAGTTGCCGATGTCGGTATCCTGTTCACCTTCAGGATATCGGCATCTGCATATTGCCGTGTGGCAGGATTTGGGCGTTGGTATATCGACGTCCGGCATCCCATCTGCCGGCAATATGACTGCATCCCCCTCAGGAGATACGCCGTAAACAAAAGTGTACGTGATCGCCCATGACCTGGATAACCTCGTGTGACCACAAAACAGGACGACAAATTTATCAGAGTGTGTTCCAAACAGGACAGATTCCAAACAGCTCGTCAGATCCCTGCTGCTCTGATGAAAATGAGGAAGAAAAGCGTGTCAATCGTGCCCATCAAATACCGCCATGTAGCCGGTGGCTTGAAGGGATGTAGAAAAAGGGTGGTGCGTGGCGCTTACTCTGCTGAGCCCTGAGATTCAGTGTGTAAAGAAACCTCACTTCTATGATATCTTTGATAATGGAACAGATTTATTATCGTATTAACAGGGATACATACAAAATGACAATAATTTATATGTGGCTGAGAAAACTTATTGCACATCTGTGGGTCAAACTTTAAATATAACAAACGAAGTGACGATGTGCATACAAAATCTGCAGGGGAGAAATATTTGTGCACTGCAAACAGGTAATTGGTAGGATCGTACCCATCTCGGAGATGTGGAGCCACAGGTGTTTGTAGTCAGGGCCGCAACTAGGGGGGGGCTAGAGGTGCACCTGCACTGGGTGCCGGATTGTAGGGGGTGAAAAAAGCTGACTCGAGGTGGCTTGGGGGCTGCAGACTCAGAAAACGCCATCCAAAAATGGCCGCTGCCAAAGAGGAGACAAATGCTAGAGGTCCTTACTGGTCCTCTAGTGTCTGTCTCCTCCTTGGCGGTGGCCATTTTTGGATGGCCGTTTTCAGCAAATTCCATGTGGACTAGCCGTCCGCATGGACTCTGCTGAAAACGGCCATCCAAAAATGGCCACCGCCTAGACGGAGACAGATGCTAGAGGTCCTACTGGATCTCTAGTGTCTGTTAGGCCAGCGCAATGCACACAGCGTTCACGGCATCGGGAACGCTGGCGCAGCCAGAAGATGCTGAAAACTGCATCTTCTCCCGTAAAATCCCCTGGCAACAAGCATAAACCCCCCTGGCAACGAGCATGTAACCCCTGGCAACGAGCATGAAACCCCATGGCAACGAGCATGAAACCCCTGACAACGAGTAGGTAATTTTAAAGTAATTAGAAGCCTTACTGTGGAGTATAAAATGGTGTCGGGCAAATATGTAAGTGGCACTTTGGTAATAGGCATTACAGTGGTGGCATAATGGGTATTATGGTGTGTGGAATAATGTAAGTCAATATACCAGGGACGTCTGAGTAGTGCACTACCTTATGGAGGAGCAAGGACAAACTTCAGGTACAGGAAGGGAGGGGGCGCATAATTGCTGCCTTGCACCAGGTGACAGATATTCTAGTTTCGGCCCTGTTGTAGTACTACAGAGTGTCCCGGATACACCCTGTATTGGCTCCCAGGTAAAAAAAATTGTTCAGACAGGTGCCTCATCCGACCGTAATAAGGTAAGTTAATGTACAGGCACTGATAGATAACTTCCGACGCTTTTTGAGGCATCCCAGTCTCTTCTTCAAGGCTTGTGTCCATCAGTGCTTAGTGCCTGCCTTTTATGCCCATATTCGATGTTATCCGATGGTCACTTCCGGTTCGTGGCTCCGTGACCCGTAGTGACATCACGGCCGCCGATGTTTACTGGAAATAGCTTATGTCAAATGCCAGCATTGGTTGCTCGATGTCTGTAATGTTTCTTCATATGTGTGGACAGTCTATATGAAGTAGAGATGGTCCCAGTGGTTCTATTAAGGAGGTAGATAATGACTTCTGTAATCTAGGGATGTGCGCCAACCCCCGTGTTTTGGTTTTGGATCTGTATTTCCTCGCATTTTGGATCTGGATTTAGTTTTGCCAAAACCACCCTTTGCGTGTCTTGGTTTGGGATCTGTATTTTTTTTTTTAAATCATAAAAACAGCCTTAAATCACATAATTTGGGCCTGTTTTTGTTTCTACAGTATTATTAACCTCAATAACATTTATTTTCAGTCATTTCCAGTCAATTTTGACCACCTCACAGCTCACAATATTGATTTAATTTAGTTTAGGCCAAAAGGTTGTATCCAGCTAGCTGGCTGACTAAGCTAGGCGACATTTGGCAGTTCAGCTTCCAGCATGGCACAGAGTGGCATTGCAGTGGTAGACAGGATGGCAGTTTAATAAACTATACGACCCCTAGGAAGTTTAAAAACCAAGCATGTTTTCCTTAACTAGGTGAGAGGCCTGACGGACAAGGAATATGTTTATGGACTGAAGACAGGGAAAGGATGAAAGGATTGATTAGCTTTTAATTTATTTATTTATTTTAATGTTTTTATTCTAAAAAAAAATTATGAGGGAAGATCAATCTAGGATCAAGTGCTTCAGGTCCTAAAAGACATATTTGATCTGGAGTTTTTTTTTATTTTTATACTTCTAATAGAAAAGAGGTGGCCTTGCTTGTGGAGGTGCTGCTAGAACATACTTTAAACAGACATTACTATGTACTCAGGGAGGTTGTTAGGCATAATGTGACCAAGACTTGCTGTTTACATCAGAGGAAAGCTGTACTTCTCCGGCTGAACTAGAAGTTCTAGCATCTGTGATGTTTGCTGGGCCTACTGGATGTTATTTGTCAACACCAGATTGTGTGCTTCAGGTTACCTCAGCCTGCTTAACGCATAGTATGTACCATGTAAATATGTATGTATGTGACCAATATACATAAATAATTTTTATATTAAACTAGGGGTGTGCACCGGCCACTTTTCGTGTTTTGGTTTTGGATCTGGATCTTTCTTTGTGTTTTGGATCTGGATTGGTTTTCCCAAAACCACTCTTCCATGTTTGGAGTTCTGGGTTTTGTGTTTTGGATCTGTATTTTTTTGAAAAAAAGCATAAAAACAGCTAAAATCACAGCATTTGTGGGTTTTTCTACTCCTATGCTATTATTAACCTCAATAACCTTAATTTCCACTCATTTTCAATCTATTCTGAACACCTCACACCTCATAATAGTGTTTTTATGTCCAAAAGGTTGCACAAAGGTAGCTGGATGACTATGCTAAGCGACACGAGTGGGCGGCACAAACACGTGGCCCATCTAGGAGTGACACTGCAGTGGCAGACAGGATGGCAGTTTGAAAAACTAGGCCTCAAACAGTACATAATGCAAAGAAAAAAAGAGGTCGAAGATGGAATTGTCCTTGGGCCCTCCCACCCACCCTTATGTTGTATAAACAGGACATGCACACTTTAACAAACCAATCATTTCAGTGCCAGGGTCTGCCACACAACTGTGGCTGAAATGATTGGATCGTTTGGGCCCCCACAAAACAAGCTGGCAATTAATCTGTCCCTGCACAAACTGGCTCTACGGAGGCAAGATGTCATCCTCATCCACCGATTCCTCACCCTCTTCAGTGTTGTGTACATCCTCATCCTCACAGAGTATTAATTCATCCCCGCTGGAATCCACCACCACAGGTCCCTCTGTACGTTCTGGAGGCTGGTCTCCCTGGAAGAGTTGATAATTCATTTTTATGAACATCATCTTCTCCACATTTTGTGGAAGCAACCTCCTACGCCTTTCGCTGACAAGGTTCCCGGCTGCACTAAACACTCTTTCGGAGTACACACTGGAGGGGGGGCAACTCCGGTAAAATAGAGCCGGTTTGGACAGGGGCCTCCAAATTGCCTCTTTTTCCTGCTAGTACAGGTACGGACTGTCTGACATGCCTACTTGGATGCTGTCACCGATGTAATCCTCCACCATTCTGTCAATGGTGACAGTATCATATGCAGTGACAGTAGACATGTCAGAAATTGTTGCCAGGTCCTTCAGTCCGGACCAGATGTCCAAACTTGGTCCTGCCTGCCCTGCATCACCGCCAGCGGGTTGCTTAGGATACCTCAGTTGTTTCCTGGCAGCCCCAGCTGTGGGAGAAAATGAAGAAGGAGCTGTTGACGTGTCACGTTCCGCTTCAGCTGACAGTGTTTTCACCAGCAGGTCTTTGCACCTCTGCAGGCTTGTGTCAGCCGGAAAGAGAGACACCACATAGGCTTTAAACCTAGGATCGAGCACGGTGTCCAAAATGTAGTGGTCTGATTTCAACAGATTGACCACTCTAGAATCCTGGCAAAGCGAATGAAGGGCTTTATCCACAAGTCCCACATGCCGAGCGGAATCGCTCCGTCTTAGCTCCTCCTTCACTTTCTCCAGCTGCTTCTGCAAAAGCCTTATGAGGGGAATGACCTGACTCAAGCTGGCATTGTCTGAACTGACTTCACGTGTGGCAAGTTCGAAGGGCTGGAGAACCTTGCACAACACGGAAATCATTCTCCACTGTGCTTGAGTCAGGTGCATACCCCCTCCTTTGCCTATGTCATAGGTGGATGTATAGGCTTGAATGGCCTTTTGCTGCTCCTCCATCCTCTGAAGCATATAGAGGGTTGAGTTCCACCGCGTCACAACCTCTTGCTTCAGGTGATGGCGGGGCAGGTTCAAGAGTGTTTGCTGGTGCTCCAGTCTTCAGCACGCAGTCGCTGAATGGCAAAAGTGGCCAGAAATTTTTCGGGCCACCCAAAGCGTTTCCTGCACGCCCGTCTCTTTTCAGAAAATTCTGCACCACCAAACTTATTGTGTGAGCAAAACATGGGACGTGCTGGTATTTGCCCAGATGTAATGCCCACACAATATTAGTGGCATTGTCAGATATCACAAATCCCCAGGAGAGTCTAAGTGGGGTAAGCCACTGGGCGATGATTTCCCTCAGTTTCTCTAAGAGGTTGTCGGCGGTGTGCCTCTTACTGAAACTGGTGATACACAGCGTAGCCTGCCTTGGAACGAGCTGGCATTTCAGAGATGCTGCTACTGGTGACGCTGCTGTTGTTGCTGCATAAGGCGATACATCTACCCAGTGGGCTGTCACAGTCATATAGTCCTTAGTCTGCCCTGTTCCACTTGTCCACATGTCCATGGTTAAGTGGACATTGGGTACAACCACATTTTTCAGGACACTGAGGACACTTTTTCTGACGTTTCTGTACAGTCTCGGTATCGCCTGTCTAGTGAAGTGGAATCTAGATGGGATTTGGAACCGGGGACACACTACCTCCATCAATTGTCTAAATCCCACTGCACTAATGGCGGATACCGGACGCATGTCTAACACCAACACAGCAGTCAAGGCCTCAGTTATACATTTTGCTTCAGGATGACTGCTGTCGTACTTCATCCTCCTCGCTAAGGACTGTTGGAGGGTCAATTGTTTAGTAAAAGTAGTGGTGTTCCTACTTCCTCTCTGGGATGCTGAATGACTCCCAGCAGCAACAGCAGCAGTAGGCGTAGCAATACAGGATCCTCCGGAGGAATCCCGGATAGGAGAGTCAGTCATGCCAGTGACATGGCCTACAGGACTACTTCCGATCCTGACTAAGGAGGAAATTGACGAGGAGGGAGTTGACGGTGTGGTTTGCAGGCGCTTGGATACAAGAGAACGAAGGGATTTAGGTGTCCCTGGACTGCTTACGTCTTAGCCAAAGTTTCTGAACTTGACAGTAACTTTTTATGAACGCGCTGCAGGTGACGTATAAGGGAGGATGTTCCTAGGTGGTTAACGTCCCTACCCCTACTTATTTCACCTTTACAAATGGTACATATGGCAAGACAGTTGTTGTCCGGATTTGGATAGAAATATTGCCAGACCAAAGAGGTGGAATGTTTGGTCTTCTGCCCAGGCATGATCGTGATGGGCTTTTTCACCCCACGGGCAACAACTGTCTCCCCCAGAGCCTGATTTAAACAATCCACATCACCATCAGAATCCTCCTCACCAACTTCCTCCTCAGCGCCAGCTACACCAGTATCCTCATCCTGTTCTTCAACAGTGACATCTTCAATTTGCATATCAGCAAGTGGACTGTGGGTGCTCCTTTCAGCACTTGCAGAGGGCGTGCAAATGGTGGAAAGAGCCACCTCTTGCTGTCCAGTGCTGGGAAGGTCAGGCATCGCAACCGCCACCACACTTGGACTCTCCTTGGGGATTTGTGATTTCTTCTTAGAACGCACAGTTCTTCGCTGTGCTTTTGCAAGCTTAACTCGTTTGATTTTTTTTAGTGGGATGAGGGCTTCCATCGTCATGTGAAGCTGAACCACTAGTCATGAACATAGGGAAAGACCTTAGCCGTTACTTGCCACTCCGTGTCGTAAATGGCATATTGGCAAGTTTACGTTTCTCCTCAGATGATTTAAATGTTTTTTTAAGGTCATTTTCCTGAACTTTGTCATTTGGGATTGTATATGCCCTCTACTATGACATTGGGCATCGGCCTTGGCAGACGACGTTGACGGCATGTTATCGTCTATGTCATGACTAGTGGCAGCAGCTTCAGCATTAGGAGGAAGTGGTTCTTGATCTTTCCCTATTTTATTTTTATCGGAGAAGTTTGGTCCTCCATTTATGTTATATTGATATATACGTGCGGCTAAGGCGCACACAAACAGAAAATAACTTTTTATTATTGTTGGAGACTAGTGCACTTTGTGGGTTACACCACCTTTTAAGAAATGAGCCAGCCAGCTCTTTACTTATGGGACACAGGCGCATGCTTGGTGCTGCTCCTTTGTTGAGGCACGTGCAGCTAGAGTGCATACAATTCACAAAGACAGAAAAGAAAATATTTTTTTATTTTTTGTGGAGCGCACTTTGAGGGTTACACCACCCTTTAACAGACAGACGCACGCTTGTCGCTGCTGCTTTGAGGATGCAGGTGAGGCTACTGCGCATACATTTCACACACGAACAGAAAAAAAGATTATTTTATTTTTGTTGGAGCGCACTTTGAGGGTTACACCACCTTTAAGAGACAGACGCACGCTTGTCGATGCTGCTTTGAGGATGCAGGTGAGGCTACTACGCATACATTTCTCACACAAACACAGAAAAAAAGATTATTTTATTTTTGTTGGAGCGCACTTTGGGGATTACACCACCCTTTAACGGACAAGCCAGCCGGCCCTTTACTTATGACACAGGTGCACGCTTGGTGCTGCTCCTTTGTTGATGCACGTGCAGCCACAGTGCACACATTTCACAAACACAGAAAATAATTTTTTATTTTGTTTGGAGTGCACTTTGGGGGTTACAGCACCCTTTAACGGTCAAGCCAGCCGGCCCTTTACTTATGACACAGGCGCACACTTGACACTACTTTGTTGATGCACGTGCACCTACTGTGCATGTGCACACAATTCACAAACACAAAAAAAAATTATTTTTAATTTTTTTTGGAGTGCACTTTGGGGATTACAGCACCCTTTAACAGACAGACGCATGCTTGTCGCTGCTGCTTTGAGGATACATGTGCGGCTACAGCGCATACATTTCACACACAGCACAGAAAAAAAGATTATTTAATTTTTGTTGGAGTGCACTTTGGGGGTTACACCACCCTTTAACCAACAGACGCACGCTTGTCGCTGCTGCTTTGAGGATGCAGGTGCGGCTACAGCCCACACAATTCACAAAGACAGAAAAAAATAATAATTTTTTATTTTTTGTGGAGTGCACTTTGGGGTTTACACCACCCTTTAACAGACAGACGCACGCTTGGCACTGCTGCTTTGAGGACAGTATCATATGCAGTGACAGTTGACATGTCAGAAATTGTTGGCACGTCCTTCAGTCCAGACCAGATGTCCAAACCGGCCCTTGACTTATGACACAGGCGCACGCTTGGCGCTACTACTGTGTTCATGCACGTGCGACTACATCGCACACAAGTCACAAACACAGAAAAAAAATTGTTTTTTATTTTTTGGAGCACTTTGGGGGTTACACCACCCTTTAACAGACTTATGGGGCACAGGCGCACGCTTGGCGCTGCTCCTTTGTTGATGCACATGCAGCTACAGTGCACACAATTCACAAAGACAGAAAAAAAAGAAAATTTTATTTTTTGTGGAGCGCACTTTGAGGGTTACACCACCCTTTAACAGACAGACGCATGCTTGTCGCTGCTGCTTTACGGATGCAGGTGCGGCTACAGCCCACACAATTCACAAAGACAGAAAAAAAAGATTTTTTTATTTTTTGTGGAGCGCACTTTGGGGGTTACACCACCCTTTAACAGACAGATGCACACTTGTCGCTGCTGCTTCGAGGATGCAGGTGCGGCTACAGCCCACACAATTCACAAAGAAAGAAAAAAAAGATTTTTTTCTTTTTTGTGGAGCGCACTTTGGGGGTTACACCACCCTTTAACAGACAGACGCACGCTTGTCGCTGCTGCTTTGAGGGTGCAGGTGCGGCTACTGCGCATACATTTCACACACAAACACAGAAAAAAAGAAGATTATTTTATTTTTGTTGGAGCGCACTTTGGGGGTTACACCACCCTTTAACGGACAAGCCAACCGGCCCTTTACTTGACACAGGCGCACGCTTGGTGCTACTTTGTTGATGCATGTGCGGCTACTGCGCACACAGTTCACAAACACAGAAAAAATATATATTTTTTTTTTGTAGTGCACTTTGGGGGAGCACCCCTGATGCACAGATAACTACAACACTGGACAACACTACAGCACCCCTCTAGGACTACAGCCTTTATGGGACACTGCACAACACAGTCCAGCCAGCCCCTATAGACTTTGGAGTGGACACAGCCTGCACAACACAGCCCAGCCAGCCCCTATGACAGCAGCACAACACAGCCCAGCCAGCCCCTATGACAGCAGCACAACACAGCCCAGTCAGCCCCTATAGACTGAGTGGACACAGCCCCTATGGACAACAGCAGCACAATACAGCCCAGCCAGCCCAAGCTCCCACCCTCCCTCTTCACTGTCCACAGCTGGAGTGAGAAATGGCGCAGACGCGGGGACCTTTTATAGAATCCAAAACCCGCAAGATCCGGATGGCGGGATGATGACGTTTTGCCTCGATTTCAGATCCGAGTCAGTCGGGAAAAGTCGCGCCTGACTCGATTATGACTCGGATTTCAGAAATCCAACCCCGCCCATCCCTATATTAAACGTATTTGCACTTTATTGCACACATCCTGGCAGGAAGATGCTCTGTGCTGCTGCTGCTGCTGCTCATATTTGCCCACCCCATCAACTTGGTGGTTCAGAATTTATTTATTTTTTTTAAACGAAAGGGGCATACAGGAGATGCTGTCTGTGGCCAATAACATTTCTGGACATTCATAAATTATAAAATTAAAAATGTCAGACAGCAATGCCTCAAACAGCACATAATGCAAAGAGAAGAGGTGCAAGATGGAATTGTCCTTGGGTCCAGGGCTGCCATCAGAAATTGTGGGGCCCGGGACTGATAAAATAGCCAGGGCCCCTGGGTCCCCTTCCCGGGCTACTGCTAAGTCTCATGAGTCATGGCTTACCTTATCTTCTTGAAGAATGCTCCTTCCTTCTGGCTTCCTCTCCTCCAGGTCTGGCTGGCGCTGCTCCTTGTGTCATAAATCAAGGGCCAGTTGCCTCGTTTGTTGAAGGGTGGTGAAACCTCCAAAGTGCCGGAAAAAATAAAAAAAATATTTTTTTCTGTGTTTGTGACTTGTGTGCAGGGTCCCATGAAGGCTGTAGTCCTAAAGAGGTGCTGTAGTGTTGTCCAGGGGGTGCTCTGTCCATCAGGGGTGCTCCCCCCAAGTGTTACAAAACTATTCTTTTTTTTCTGTTTGTGTGTGCTGTAGCCGCACGTGCATCAACAAAGTAGCAGCGCCAAGCATGCGCCTGTGTCATAAGTCAAGGGCCGGTTTGGATATCTGGTCCGGACTGAAGGACCTGCCAACAATATCTGACATGTCTACTGTCACTGCAGATGATACTGTCACTATTGACAGAATGGTGGAGGATTACATCGGTGACAGCATCCAAGTAGGCATGTCAGACAGTCCGTACCTGTACTAGCAGGAAAAAGAGGAATTTTGGAGACCCCTGTACAACTGGCTCTATTTTACCTAAGTTGCACCCCCTCCAGTGTGTACTCCGAAAGAGTTTTTAGTGCAGCCGGGAACCTTGTCAGCAAAAGGCGTATTAGGTTGCTTCCACAAAATATGGAGAAGATGATGTTCATCAAAATGAATTATCAATTCTTCCAGGAAGACCAGCCTCCAGAAAGTACAGAGGGACCTGTGGTGGTGGATTCCAGCAGGGATGAACTAATACTCTGTGAGGGTGAGGACAACACTGAAGAGGGTGAGGAATCAGTGGATGAGGAGGATGAGGATGACATCTTGCCTCTGTAGAGCCAGTTTGTGCAGGGACAGATTAATTGCCAGCTTGTTTTGTGGGGCCCCAAACGAACCAATCATTTCAGCCACAGTCGTGTAGCAGACCCTGGTGCTGAAATAATTGGTTTGTGCATGTCCTGTTTATTCAACATAAGGGTGGGTGGGAGAGCCCAAGGACAATTCCATTTTGCATAGCTTTTTTTTCTTTGCAGTATATACTGTTTGGGGCCTAGTTTTTCAAACTGCCATCCTGTCTGCCACTGCAGTGCCACTCCTAGATGGGCCACGTGTTTGTGCCGCCCACTCGTGTCGCTTAGCATAGTCATCCAGCTACCTCGGTGCAACCTTTTGGACTAAAAACAATATTGTGAGGTGTGAGGTGTTCAGAATAGACTGGAAATGAGTGGAAATTAATGTTATTGAGGTTAATAATAGCATAGGAGCAGAAAAACCCACAAATTCTGTGATTTTAGCTGTTAAAACTAGGGGTGTGCACCGGCCACTTTTCGTGTTTTGTGTTTTGGTTTTGGATCTGGATCTTTCTTTGTGTTTTGGATCTGGATTGGTTTTGCCAAAACCACCCTTCCGTGTTTTGGGTTCTGGGTTTTGTGTTTTGGATCTGTATTTTTTTGAAAAAAAGCATAAAAACAGCTAAAATCACAGAATTTGTAGGTTTTTCTGCTCCTATGCTATTATTAACCTCAATAACCTTAATTTCCACTCATTTCCAGTCTATTCTGAATACCTCACACCTCACAATAGTGTTTTTATGTCCAAAAGGTTGCACCGAGGTAGCTGGATGACTATGCTAAGCGACACGAGTGGGCGGCACAAACACGTGACCCATCTAGGCGTGAAACTGCAGTGGCAGACAGGATGGCATTGAAAAACTAGGCCCCAAACTGTACATAATGCAAAGAAAAAAAAGAGGTGCAAGATGGAATTGTCCTTGGGCCCTCCCACCCACCCTTATGTTGTATAAACAGGACATGCACACTTTAACAAACCAATCATTTCAGCGCCAGGGTCTGCCACACAACTGTGGCTGAAATGATTGGTTCGTTTGGGCCCCCACAAAACAAGCTGGCAATTAATCTGTCCCTGCACAAACTGGCTCTACGGAGGCAAGAAGTCGTCCTCATCCTCCTCATCCACAGATTCCTCACCCTCTTCAGTGTTATGTACATCCTCATCCTCACAGAGTATTAATTCGTCCCTGCTGGAACCACAGGTCCCTCTGTACGTTCTGGAGGCTGGTCTCCCTGGAAGAGTTGATCATTCATTTTATGAACATCATCTTCTCCACATTTTGTGGAAGCAACCTCCTACGCCTTTCGCTAACAAGGTTCCCGGCTGCACTAAACACTCTTTCGGAGTACACACTGGAGGGGGGGCAACTCAGGTAAAATAGAGCCAGTTTGTACAGGGACCTCCAAATTGCTTCTTTTTCCTGCCAGTACAGGTACGGACTGTCTGACATGCCTACTTGGATGCTGTCACCGATGTAATCCTTTAACAGACAGACGCACGCTTGTCGCTGCTGCTTTGAGGATTCAAGTGCGGCTACAGCCCACACAATTCACAAAGACAGAAAAAAGAAGAAGAATATTTTTATTCTTTGTGTAGCACACTTTGAGGGTGTCACCACCCTTTAACAGACAGACGCACGCTTGTCGCTGCTGCTTTAAGGATGCAGGTGCGGCTACAGCCCACACATTTCACAAAGACCGAAAAAAAAAGAACAATATTTTAATTGTTTGTGTAGCACACTTTGAGGGTGTCACCACCCTTTAACAGACAGACGCACGCTTGTCGCTGCTGCTTTAAGGATGCAGGTGCGGCTACAGCCCACACAATTCACAAAGACAGAAAAAAGAAGAATATTTTTATTGTTTGTGTAGCACACTTTGAGGGTGTCACCACCCTTTAACAGACAGACGCACGCTTGTCGCTGCTGCTTTGAGGATGCAAGTGCGGCTACATCGCACACAAGTCACAAACACATAGAAAAAATAGTTTTTTATTTTTTGGAGCACTTTGAGAGTTACACCACCCTTTAACAGACAGACGCACGCTTGTCGCTGCTGCTTTAAGGATGCAGGTGCGGCTACAGCCCACACATTTCACAAAGACCGAAAAAAAAGAACAATATTTTAATTGTTTGTGTAGAACACTTTGAGGGTGTCACCACCCTTTAACAGACAGACGCACGCTTGTCGCTGCTGCTTTAAGGATGCAGGTGCGGCTACAGCCCACACAATTCACATAGACAGATAAAAGAAGAAGAATATTTTTATTGTTTGTGTAGCACACTTTGAGGGTGTCACCACCCTTTAACAGACAGACGCACGCTTGTCGCTGCTGCTTTAAGGATGCAGGTGCGGCTACAGCCCACACATTTCACAAAGACCGAAAAAAAAAGAACAATATTTTAATTGTTTGTGTAGCACACTTTGAGGGTGTCACCACCCTTTAACAGACAGACGCACGCTTGTCGCAGCTGCTTTAAGGATGCAGGTGCGGCTACAGCCCACACAATTCACAAAGACAGAAAAAAGAACAATATTTTAATTGTTTGTGTAGCACACTTTGAGGGTGTCACCACCCTTTAACAGACAGACGCACGCTTGTCGCTGCTGCTTTAAGGATGCAGGTGCGGCTACAGCCCACACAATTCACAAAGACAGAAAAAAGAAGAATATTTTTATTGTTTGTGTAGCACACTTTGAGGGTGTCACCACCCTTTAACAGACAGACGCACGCTTGTCGCTGCTGCTTTGAGGATGCAAGTGCGGCTACATCGCACACAAGTCACAAACACATTAAAAAAATAGTTTTTTATTTTTTGGAGCACTTTGTGAGTTACACCACCCTTTAACAGACAGACGCACGCTTGTCGCTGCTGCTTTAAGGATGCAGGTGCGGCTACAGCCCACACAATTCACAAAGACAGAAAAAAGAAGAAGAATATTTTTATTATTTGTGTAGCACACTTTGAGGGTGTCACCACCCTTTAACAGACAGACGCACGCTTGTCGCTGCTGCTTTGAGGATGCAAGTGTGGCTACATCGCACACAAGTCACAAACACATTAAAAAAAAATTTTTGATTTTTTTGGAGCACTTTGAGAGTTACAACACCCTTTAACAGACAGACGCACGCTTGTCGCTGCTGCTTTGAGGATGCAAGTGCGGCTACAGCCCACACAATTCACAAAGACAGAAAAAAAAAGAACAATATTTTAATTGTTTGTGTAGCACACTTTGAGGGTGTCACCACCCTTTAACAGACAGACGCACGCTTGTCGCTGCTGCTTTAAGGATGCAGGTGCGGCTACAGCCCACACATTTCACAAAGACAGAAAAAAAAAGAACAATATTTTAATTGTTTGTGTAGCACACTTTGAGGGTGTCACCACCCTTTAACAGACAGACGCACGCTTGTCGCTGCTGCTTTGAGGATGCAGGTGGAATCTAGACGGGATTTGGAACCGAGGACACACTACCTCCATCAATTGTCTAAATCCCACTGCACTAATGTCGGATACCGGACGCACGTCTAACACCAACATAGCAGTCAAGGCCTCAGTTATACGTTTTGCTTCAGGATGACTGCTGTCGTACTTCATCCTCATCGCTAGGGACTGTTGGAGGGTCAATTGTTTAGTAAAAGTAGTGATGTTCCTACTTCCTCTCTGGGATGATGAACAACTCCCAGCAGCAGCAACAGCACTAGTAGGAAGTGGTTCTTGATCTTTCCCTATTTTATTTTTATCAGAGAAAGTTTGGTCCTCCATTTATGTTATATTGATATATATACGTGCGGCTAAAGCGCACACAAACACAGAAAATATTTTTTTATTTTTGCTGGAGAGTAGTGCACTTTGTGGGTTTACACCACCCTTTAAGAAATGAGCCAGCCGGCTCTTTACTTATGGGACACAGGCGCACGCTTGGAGCTGCTCCTTTGTTGATGCACGTGCAGCCACAGTGCACACAAGTCACAAACACAGAAAATATATATTTTTTTGGTTTGGAGTGTACTTTGGGGGTTACAGAACCCTTTAACGGTCAAGCCAGCTGGCCCTTTACTTATGACACAGGCGCACGCTTGGCACTACTTTGTTGATGCACGTGCGGCTACTGCGCACACAATTCACAAACACAGAAAATAATTTTTTTTTTGGTTTGGACTGGAGTGTACTTTCGGGGGTTACAGCACCCTTTAACGGTCAAGCCAGCCGGCCCTTTACTTATGACACAGGCGCACACTTGGCACTACTTTGTTGATGCACGTGCGGCTACTGCGCACACAATTCACAAACAAAGAAAATAAATTTTTTTCGGTTTGGACTGGAGTGTACTTTGGGGGTTACAGCACCCTTTAACGGTCAAGCCAGCCGGCCCTTTACTTATGACACAGGCGCACGCTTGGCACTACTTTGTTGATGCACGTGCGGCTACTGCGCACACAATTCACAAACACAGAAAATAATTTTTTTTTTGGTTTGGACTGGAGTGTACTTTCGGGGGTTACAGCACCCTTTAACGGTCAAGCCAGCCGGCCCTTTACTTATGACACAGGCGCACGCTTGGCACTACTTTGTTGATGCACGTGCGGCTACTGCGCACACAATTCACAAACACAGAAAACAAATTTTTTTTTGGTTTGGACTGGAGTGTACTTTGGGGGTTACAGCACCCTTTAACGGTCAAGCCAGCCGGCCCTTTACTTATGACACAGGCGCACGCTTGGCACTACTTTGTTGATGCACGTGCGGCTACTGCGCACACAATTCACAAACACAGAAAATAATTTTTTTTTTGGTTTGGACTGGAGTGTACTTTCGGGGGTTACAGCACTCTTTAACGGTCAAGCCAGCCGGCCCTTTACTTATGACACAGGCGCACGCTTGGCACTACTTTGTTGATGCACGTGCGGCTACTGCGCACACAATTCACAAACACAGAAAATAAATTTTTTTTTGGTTTGGACTGGAGTGTACTTTGGGGGTTACAGCACCCTTTAACGGTCAAGCCAGCCGGCCCTTTACTTATGACACAGGCGCACGCTTGGCACTACTTTGTTGATGCACGTGCGGCTACTGCGCACATAATTCACAAACACAGAAAAAATTTTTTTTTTTGGTTTGGACTGGAGTGTAGTTTCGGGGGTTACAGCACCCTTAACGGTCAAGCCAGCCGGCCCTTTACTTATGACACAGGCGCACGCTTGGCACTACTTTGTTGATGCACGTGCGGCTACTGCGCACACAATTCACAAACACAGAAAATAATTTTTTTTTGGTTTGGACTGGAGTGTACTTTCGGGGGTTACAGCACCCTTTAACGGTCAAGCCAGCCGGCCCTTTACTTATGACACAGGCGCACGCTTGGCACTACTTTGTTGATGCACGTGCGGCTACTGCACACACAATTCACAAACACAGAAAATATATTATTTTTTTAGCACTTGGGGGGAGCACCCCTGATGGACAGAGCACCCCCTGGACAACACTACAGCACCTCTTTAGGACTGGGACACTGCACAGGACTTTGGAGTGGACACAGCCCCTATGGAGAACTGACTGCACAACACAGTCCAGCCTATGGACTTTGAAGTAGTGGACACAGCCCCTATTAACAACAGCAGCACAGCACAACACAGCCAGCCCCTATGGACTTTGAAGTAGTGGACAACAGCAGCACTACACTACACTACACAGCCCTAACTCCCACCCTCCCTCTTCACTGTCCACAGCCAAGTGAGAAAATGGCGCCGACGTGGGTACCTTATATAGGATCCAAAACCCGCGAGACTCGGAAGGCGGGATGATGACGTTTTGCCTCGATTTCAGATCCGAGTCAGGCGGGAAAAGTCAAGCCTGATTCGGATCGGACTCGGATCGGGGGGGCTCGGGGGGGTTCGGATTTAAGAAATCCGAACCCGCTCACCCCTAGTTAAAACCCAGAACCCAAAACACAGAAGGGTGGTTTTGGCAAAACCAATCCAGATCTAAAACACGAAGAAAGATCCAGATCCAAAACCAAAACACGAAAAGTGGCCGGTGCACACCCCTAATATATATACATATATATTATGTAGTTATCATCTTTATAGCAGTCATTTTGATACAACAAGGTTTATTTACTACGCGCCAGGTTCTAAGTCCTGTCACTTCCAATCGTGTTTATGCCCAATGTGTATAAGGGCAATGCTGTTACTGGCTGTGTGTTACTAGTAATATCATCGCCCTCTCACAGTTCAGGCATAAACACGATGGATAGCACAGGGTTTTAGAACCTGGTGCTTAGTAAATAAACCCCCATATGTGTAATCTGTCATCATCAAGCGATTAATATATAATAAATATATAATAAATAAATATAAGGAGTCTGATGAATTTTATGTCTGATAAAAGTAACAGATCCAATTCAAAGATGTTGGAACCTGTTCACTGTGAACAGCCCCTTTGTGGCGATAAATCACTTCTCTCTACATGTATTAAAAATATTTATCACTAATACTGGCACAAAGTGGTTAGATGTAACACAGCTTTGCCAGGCCAAGTTGTGAGCTGGCTTGCCAGATTACAGCTGTCATTTCCATTGTGGTAAGGAAGTGAGGAGGGGGAAATGGGAAAGGGGTCTGGGAAAGATTTCTGCATAAGATGTTAGAGTTACAGTGGTTGAAGTGGGAATTTTCTAGTGGGGGTATGGAGGAACTGTGTGTGTGCGTCGTAGGTGTCCAGGAAATGGGTGTGGTCACATGACATGAGGGGCGTGGTGTCACATCACAAGGGGTGTGGCCATTCAAAATAGTCAGCATCCATCTCTCACCCTTTGCACCTCTCACTCTCTCCATCTCTCACCCTTTGTACCTCCTTCCTTTTCTGGCCTCTGCACCTCACACTCCCTCCCCTCTCTTTGTAACATCCTGCATCCCTCGCTCCCTACTTTCTTTTCTCACCCCCTGTATCTCTTACTCCCTCCTTCCCTCACTCACTCCCTATAGATTGTCACTGAATACTATAGACACAGGCACACAGAGGTAATGTCTGAGGCACACAGAGGTAATGAGGCACATAGAGGTAATGAGGCACACGGGGAGCTGGGGGTACACAGACTTGGTAAGGGACACTCAGGGAGACAATCTTACAGATATTGAGGCCTATTCATCAACATTAAAATAACGTTTTGAAGGACATTTTCCTTAAATAACGTTATTTTAGTATTCATGACATACCTGCCAACTTTCTGGCTGCTCCTTCCGGGAGGGAGCAGCCAGATCAGCAGGGGGGCGTGGCCGAGACAAGTGGGAGTGGCCGGGCGGTGGTATACAAAATTACCGCAGCTGTAAGTAGTGCTGAGCATGCTGTGCGTTTACTAATGTAATATTATTAAAAATAGCAAACATCAGAAAATGTGACATATTTGTTAAGCAGCTAATGGGCATAATATCCCAAAGTTATATTTCCTATAGTGAGCCCCCTAGCCTGTATATTACCTATAGTGACCCCCCAAGTCTGTATATTTCCTATAGTAACCCCCTTGTCTGTATATTCCATATAGTGACCCCCCTTGTCTGTATATTCCATATAGTGACCCCCCTTGTCTGTATATTTCCTCTAGTCACCCCCCTTATCTGTATATTTCCTATAGTGACCCCCTTGCCTGTATATTCCTATAGTAACCCCCCTTGTCTGTATATCCCTATAGTGACCCCCCTTGTCTGTATATTTCCTATAGTCACCCCCCTTGTCTGTATATTTCCTATAGTGACCCCCGTAGTTTGATTATTCCCTATAGTGACCCCCTTAGTCTGTATATTTCCTATAGTGACCCCCTTGTCTGTATACTCCCTATAGTGAACCCTTAGTCTGTATATTCCCTATAGTGACCCGCTTGTCTGTATATTCCCTATAGTGACTCCCATAATCTGTATATTCCTTATAGTGACCCGCTTGTCTGTATATTCCCTATAGCGACTCCCTTGTCTGTATATTTCCTATAGTGACCCCCCTAGTCTATATTCCCTATAGTGACCCCCTTGTCTGTATATTCTCTATAGTGACCCCCCTAGTCTTGATATATTCCCTATAGTCACCCCCTTGTCTGTATATTTCCTATAGTGACCCCCTTTGTCTGCATATTCCCTATAGTGACCCCCCTTGTCTGTATATTCCCTATAGTGACCCCCTTGTCTGTATATTTCCTATAGTAACCCCCCTTGTCTGTATATACCCTATAGTGACCCCCCTAGTCTGTATATTCCCTATAGTGACCCCCTTGTCTGTATATTCCCTATAGTGACCCTCTTGTCTGTATATTTCCTATAGTGACTCCAGTAGTCTGTATATTCCCATAGTGACTCTCCTAGTCTGTATGTTTCCTATAGTAACCCCCCTTGTCTGTATATCCCCTATAGTGACCCCCTAGTCTGTATATCCCCTATAGTGACCCCCCTAGTCTGTATATCCCCTATAGTGACCCCCTAGTCTGTATATTCCCTATAGTGACCCCCCTAGTCTGTATATTCCCTATAGTGACCCCCCTTGTCTGTATATTTCCGATAGAAACCCCCCTTGTCTGTATATTTTCTATAGTGACCCCCTAGTCTGTATATTCTCTATAGTGACCCCCCTAGTCTGTATATACCCTATAGTCACCCCCTTGTCTGTATATTCCCTATAGTAACCCCCTTGTCTGTATATTCCCTATAGTGACCCTCTTGTCTGTATATTTCCTATAGTGACCCCAGTAGTCTGTATATTCCCTATAGTGACCCCACTAGTGTGTATATTTCCTATAGTAACCACCCTTGTCTGTATACCCGTAGAGTGATCCCCCTAGTCTGTAGATTTAGTATAGTAACCCCCCTTGTCTGTATATTCTCTATAGTGACCCCCTTAGTCTGTATATTCTCTATAGAGCCCCTTAGTATGTATATACCCTATAGTCACCCCCTTGTCTGTATATTCCCTATAGTGACCTCTTTTGTCTGCATGTTACCTATAATGATCCCCCTAGTCTGCATATTCCCTATAGTGAACCCCTTGTCTGTATATTCCCTATAGTGACCCCCTTGTCTGTATATTTCCTATAGTGACCCCCCCTTGTCTGTATATTCTCTATAGTGACCCTCTTGTCTGTATATTCCCTAGTGACCTCCTTGTCTGTATATTCCCTAGTGACCTCCTTGTCTGTATATTCCCTATAGTGACCCCCTTGTCTGTATATTCCCAATAGTGACCCCCTTGTCTGTATATTTCCTATAGGGACTCCCCTAGTCTGTATATCCCCTATAGTCACCCCCTTGTCTGTATATTCCCTATAGTGACCCCCTTGTCTGTATATTCCCTATAGTGACCCTCTTGTCTGTATATTTCCTATAGTGACCCCCCCTTGTCTGTATATTCTCTATAGTGACCCTTTTGTCTGTATATTCTCTATAGTGACCCTCTTGTCTGTATATTCCCTATAGTGACCCTCTTGTCTGTATATTTCCTAAAGTGACCCCAGTAGTCTGTATATTCCCTATAGTGACCCCACTAGTGTGTATATTTCCTATAGTAACCCCCCTTGTCTGTATACCCCTAGAGTGATCCCCCTAGTCTGTATATTTAGTATAGTAACCCCCTTGTCTGTATATTTCCTATAGTGACCCCCCCTTGTCTGTATATTCTCTATAATGACCCTCTTGTCTGTATAGTCCCTATAGTGACCCCCTTGTCTGTATATTCCCTATAGTGACCCCCCTAGTCTGTATATTTCCTATAGTAACCCCCCTTGTCTGTATATTTTCTACGGTGACCCCCCTAGTCTGCATTTACCCTATAGTCACCCCCTTGTCTGTATATTCCCTATAGTGACCCCCTTGACTGTATATTCCCTATAGTGACCCTCTTGTCTGTATATTTCCTATAGTGACCCCAGTATTCTGTATTTTCCCTATAGTGACCCCACTAGTGTGTATATTTCCTATAGTAACCCCCCTTGACTGTATACCCCTAGAGTGATCCCCCTAGTCTGTATATTTAGTATAGTAACCCCCCTTGTCTGTATATTCTCTATAGTGACCCCCTAGTCTGTATATTCTCTATAGTGACCCCCCCTAGTCTATATATACCCTATAGTGACCCCTTTTGTCTGCATATTCCTTATAATGATCCCCCTAGTCTGCATATTCCCTATAGTGACCCCCTTGTCTGTATATTCCCTATAGTGACCTCCTTGTCTGTATCTTCCCTATAGTGACCCCCTTGTCTGTATATTCCCTATAGTAACCCCCTTGTCTGTATATTTCCTTTAGTAACCCCCCCTTGTCTGTATATTCTCTATAGTGACCCCCCTTGTCTGTATATTCTCTATAGTGACCCCCCTAGTCTGTATATACCCTATAGTGACCCCCCCTAGTCTGTATATTCCCTATAGTGACCCCCCTAGTCTGTATATTCCCTATAGTGACCCCCTTAGTCTGTATATTCCCTATAGTGACCCCTCTAGTCTGTATATACCCTATAGTGACCCCCCTAGTCTGTATATACCCTATAGTGACCCCTTTTCTGTATATTTCCTATAGTGACCACCTTTGTCTGTATATTCTCTATAGTAATCCCCCTTGTCTGTATATTCCCTATAATGAACCCCCTTGTCTGTATATTCCCCATAGTGACCGCTCCCTGTCTGTATATTCCCTATAGTGACCATCCCCCTCTCTGTATATTCCCTATAGTGACCCCCCTTGTCTGTATATACCCTATAGTGACCCCCTTGTCTGTATATTCCCCATAGTGACCCCCCCTGTCTGTATATTCCCCATAGTGACCCCCCACCTGTCTGTATATTCCCTATAGTGACCCTTCCCCCTTCTCTGTATTATGTTAACTGACCTCCTCAAACATGCCCTTTCCCCTTCTTGATGTCCCTAATTGTGTGACTCAACCCCACTTCCTTCGACCCAATCTGCATGTTCCTTAATATCTGCTCCTTGTCTGCCCCCCTTCCCCCAGTCTGTAATTACCATAAATCCCCCCTCCCCCTGCTTGTCTGTCCCTTAGGGCTCCCTTTCCCCTATCCATATAGTCCATTAGTGCTCCCCCCAGGGCCAGTAGTGTACTTACCAAAGAAGAAGGCCCCCTCCTTTGTTCCTGCCATGAGTGTGAGTCTCTGACAGCTCCTCAGGTCCTCCTCTCTGGCCGGCAGCATGCCTGAGTCATCAGCACTTCCTGTGCACGCTGCTGCTGCTGCTGCCGGGGGTGAGTCATCATGCTGCAGCAGTGACAGCCAAGCTGCAGCAGTGACAGCCAAGCATGGGTGACTCGTCACCGTCTCTATCCCCAACCTAAGCCCCTGTACTGGCGCCCCCTTGTCGCAAGTGCACATTCCCCAGCCGATGACAGGAGGCGGGGACAGAAGTAGTAGCCTGAGATAGGACACAGAAAGAAGCCAGTTACTGTGACTGTCCTGTGTGCAAAGCTGCGTACACACACAACGATTTAGTAAATGAACGATTTTAGTAAACGATTTTCGTTCATTATTTCAAGGGAAAAATGAACGAAAATCGTTTACTAAAATCGTTCATTTGCTAAATGTAATGAATGATTTATTTGAACTACAAACGATTTTTGCATATTCCCTTACTGAAAATCGTTGAGTTGGTCAGTCTGACTGAACTACAAACTACAAACATGAACGCGCATGAACGATAATCGTTCATCGTTTTAAAGGGGCCTATCCATTAGCAGATCTTTCTGTAAGATGAAAGACAAAAGATTTATCCCTTGAAATTTCCTGGGGCTGCTGTGACAGACATCTGTCATGTACATGACAGATTTTTGCAAACGACGAATGACGAACGATATTGTATGACATCATTCTGGGAGTGAATTTTTTTTGTGTTTCTATTCATTTTCATTAAAAATATCGTTCGTCGTTTACCGCTTATAAACTGACAGATATTTCTAATATCTGTCAGCGATAAGCGATAATTGACCAATATGTTGGAGAGACGAAAGACAAAGTTTGTCGGCTGCGGGAGTTTGCATTTTCATCGTTCATATCCTATCCATTAGCAGATAAATTGAACGACTGAACGATAAATCGTTCATCGTTCAAATTTATCTGCTAATGGATAGGCCCCTTAACTCAGAAAGTGAACGATTTTTACAACGATTTAACGATAAACGATATCGTTAACGATAATCATTCAAAAAATCGTTGTGTGTGTATGCACACGGTCAGATTTGTCAGATGTGTCAGATGAACGATTTGAATGATCTGAACGATTTGATGAACGATTTGAACTATGAACAATTTTTGACTGCATTAAAATGACTGAAATTATCCAATATTGACTGATATCGTTATCTGACCATCGGGAACGCGCATCGTTCATCGTTCAGACATGTCAGATTTTCCTTCAGATGTGAACGATTGAACGATATTTGAAATCGTTATTGTTCAGATCTGAAGAAAAATCTGACCGTGTGTATGCACCATTAGGGGTGGAGAAGATTCGGGACCAGGAGCAGACAGGAGCCGGGTAAAGAGGAGTAGGCAGGGATAGGAGAAGGAGGTGCCGGGTTTTAGAGGTGGAGAGGGGCCGGGGACAGGAGGAAACGTGAGCCCGGCATTAAACGCAGTGAGGTTACTGCTGGGGCCAGTTGTGCTGCAGTGCTGGGTAATAGCATATCCTCCCTGGGGCAGGCTCAGAAAGCAGGCAGGGGAGGAGAGAGACACAGAAAGGGGTTGGGGCCAGGCGTCTGCATTATTCCTACTGACCAGACAGTGCCATTCTGCAGGGACCAGCGGGAGGCCCAAAGTGCTGAAAATGGGACCGGCCCAGCTGGTGACTGGCTGTGAGGGTATCAGCGAGGGGGATCTAGCTGTAACCATCAGCGAGGGAGGGGCGGCTCAGCAGGGCTCCGCAGTGTGCCTGAGTAACCTGTCACTCTGCACTTTCACACCTCCGCAGTCAGCTCTGTGTAATAAAAAAAAATGACTAGTGCCTGAAGTTCCGGTATGTCATACCGTTGCATACCGGCACACTGCGAGCACTGATCTACAATATCAACTCGTAGCAAAAAATAGTAGTATATAAGGTCCGTATTCAATTTGAGCGAAAAGTCCGGATCCGCGATACTTTTTCGCCGATGACGTCATTTTCGCCTGTTTGGCTTTTACCCCGTATTACAATTTGAAAGACTTTCCGCCTAGGCGGACAGTCAATGCAATGTAATAGGCGGAAAAGTATCGCCTATGAATAGCAGGCAGAAAAAAGTGCAGAATTGAGGTTTTGGGGTGCAACGTTGCGGGAACCCCGGTGCAGCCTTTAGACAGTCCCCCAAAGGTAAACTGTGTCAAAAAAATAAAAAAAAACACTTAAGGACACCCCAAAAAATGACTTTGAAAAAGGGGGCAAAAAAAAAATTTTGGGGTACAAAGGTAAAAACTAGCGAACTTGACTCTAGATGGGTCCCCAAGTATGCCCCAAGTGTTTTTTTGATTGCAGGTGCTTGCGGAAGGTGGATTTTTCACGATTTTTTCAACTTCACTTTAGCAACTTTTAAATATGCTGACCCCCATTTTCAAGTACCCCAAATTTGCTGGGATAACTTATTTTCTGGAAAAAATACTCCTGAATACTATTCTGCATCACATATAAAAAAAACGCTATTTAGCAGCTATTGAGCCCGTTTAAAAACACCAAATACCTTCAGTGAGCCAAATCGGGGGGTACCATAGCTAACCCCCATGTCAGAGCATCTTTTGGGGTCAGGCTGCTTTCCGCAAATCTGACAGGACTTTCCACCTGTTCAAGTTTTGCCGGGTCCCGTTTTCGCATACTTTCATATTGAATACGGGGTAAAGTGGGAACGGCCGCGATACTTTTCTGCCTACAAAACAGATGAAGTAGGCGAAAAGTCCGGGCCGCGAAAAAGTATCGCTGCTTGGCTCAAATTGAATACGGGCCCAATCGGTAATCTTTTAGATATTTAAGGAAAATCCTAAAGCTGGGCCAGATCAACAGGGGCAGTCTTCTCTGGGCCCCCACACATTAAGGAACGGGAGACGGTACCAGTTCCGCCTCCACCGGCCCACCTAAACCCGGGGCCGCAGGGAGACTCTGTTTGCCGGCGCCTGCTGAGATTTTGTTGCCAGCAGGAGCCCGGGCCGGCTACCTCCCCACAGCGCCAGCCGGAGGCTGCCCTCGGCTCCCACAGTGCACTATTGGAGAGAAGTCATGATGTCTCTCCCATAGTTCAGAGGAGCAGCCACCGGACCAGAGGGCAGCAGAGTATTAGTTTTTTTTTGTGTGAAAGCGGCTTCATTATAGGTGGCACTACTACTGGGGGCATTACTACAGGGGGCAATACTACTGGGGGCACTATTACTGGGGGCATTACTCAGGGAGCATTACTAGTAGTCCCTCCCAGCAGTAAGGGCTCTACTACTGGGGGCATTACTAGTGGGGGCATATATACAGGTGGCACTACTACAGGGGTAATTACCACTGGAGCATTACTAATGGGGGCACTACCATAGGGGCAGGGCTGGCGCTACCACTAGGCACACTTAGGTAGCTACCTAAGAGCGCCGGCCAATGCAAGGCACCTCTGGAATAATGTGTTGTGCATACCACACATAAGTGCAGCCCGCACTACACTACTAGTAACAATCACAGCCGCCGCCGGCAGCTGTGTGTTTGTCTTAGCAGCCGAAGAGAGTCGGCTGCTGCGTCCACTGCCGGAGCCGGGCTAGGGCGCACCCATGAGCTCCATTTTCCAGCTCCCGCAGTGGGTAATGGGACAGACGTCATGATGTCTCTCCCATCATGCAGAGCGGGCCGGCCCAGGGGGACAGAGGAGCGGATGCCGGAGCGGGGATTAAGGTAAGTGGAGGGGTTTTTTTTTGTCTGTCTGGCCGTGGGATCACTGCTGGAGGCACTGCTGGGGGGGACTACTACTGGAGGCACTGCTGGGGGGGACTACTACTGGTGGCACTGCTGGGGGGACTATTACTGGGGGCACTGCTGGGAGGGACTACTACTGGGGGCACTGCTGGGGGGACTACTACTGGGGGCACTGCTGGGGGGGGACTACTACTGGAGGCACTGCTGGGGGGGACTACTACTGGGGGCACTGCTGGGAGGACTACTACTGGGGGCACTGCTGGGGGGACTACTACTGGAGGCACTGCTGGGGGGGACTACTACTGGAGGCACTGCTGGGGGGGACTACTACTGGGGGCACTGCTGGGGGGACTACTACTGGGGGCACTACTACTGGAGGCACTGCTGGGGGGGACTACTACTGGGGGCAGTGCTGGGGGGACTACTACTGGGGGCACTGCTGGGGGGGACTACTACTGGGGGCACTGCTGGGGGGGACTACTACTGGGGGCACTGCTGGGAGGGACTACTACTGGGGGCACTGCTGGGGGGGACTACCACTGGGGGCACTGCTGGGGGGGACTACCACTGGGGGCACTGCTGTGGGGGACTACCACTGGGGGCACTGCTAGGGGAACTACTACTAGGGGCATTGCTACGGGGACTACTACTGGAGGCAGTGCACTGGTGGGACCACTACTAGGGGTACTGCACTGGTGGGACCACTACTGAGGGCACTGCATAGGTCACTCTTGTGAAGTCTTCTCTTGATTGTTGACTTTGACACATATACATCTACCTCCTGGAGAGTGTTCTTGATTTGGCCAACTGTTGTGAAGGGGAAATAATTCTTTTGTCATCCACCACAGTTGTTTTCCGTGGTCTTCCGGGTCTTTTGGTGTTGCTGAGCTCTCCGGTGCATTCTTTCTTTTTAAGAATGTTCCAAACAGTTGATTTGGCCACACCTAATGTTTTTGCTATCTCTCTGATGGGTTTGTTTTGATTTTTCAGCCTAATGATGGCTTGCTTCACTGATAGTGACAGCTCTTTGGATCTCATATTGAGAGTCTACAGCAACTGATTCCAAATGCAAATGTCACACCTAGAATCAACTCCAGACCTTTTACCTGCTTAATTGATAATGAAATAATGAGGGGATAGCCCATACCTGTCCATGACATAGCTTTTGAGTTGATAGTCCCATTACTTTTGGCCCCTTAAAAAGTGGGAGGCACATATTGAAACTGTTGTAATTCCTACACCGTTCACCCGATTTGGATGTAATTACCCTCAAATTAAATCTGAAAGTCTGCAGTTAAAGCACATCTTGTTTGTTTCATTTCAAAACCATTGTGGTGGTGAATAGAGGCCAAAATCTGAAAATTCTGTCAATGTCCCAATATTTATGGACCTGACTCTATATATATATATATATATATATATATATATATATATATATATATATATATATATATATATATATATATAGCAAACATATGTATTATATATAGCACACATATATACACATTAACACTTACATACACATATACACATTAACACTTACATATATACACATTAACACAAATATACAGTATACACACACTAACACATATACAGTGTACACAAACACATATATACTAGGGATGAGCGGGTTCGGATTTATGGAAGAACCCCCCCGGTCCAAGTCGGGTCCGAGTCAGGCTCGAGTTTTCCCGCTTGACTCGGATCTGAAATCGACGCAAAACGTCATCATCCTGCTTCCGGATCTCGCGGGTTTTGGATTCTATAAAAGGTCCCCGCGTTTGCGCCATTTCTCACTCCGGCTGTGGACAGTGATGAGGGAGGGTGGGAGTTAGGGCTGGCTGGGCTGCTGTTGTCCAAAGGGGCTGTGTCCACTCCTCCAAAGTCCATAGGGGCTGGCTGGGCTGTGTTGTGCTTCTGTTGTCCATAGGGGCTGGCTGGGCTGTGTTGTGCAGTCAGTTGTCCATAGGGGCTGTGTCCACTTCAAAAGTCTATAGGGGCTGGCTGGGCTGTGTTGTGCAGTGTCCCATAAAGGCTGTAGTCCTAAAGGGGTGCTGTAGTGTTGTCCAGGGGGTGATCTGTCCATCAGGGGTGCTCCCCCCAAGTGCAAAAAAACAATTATTTATTTCTGTGTTTGTGAATTGTGTGCGCTGTAGCCGCACGTGCATCAACAAAGTAGCAGCGCCAAGCGTGCGCCTGTGTCATACATCAAGGGCCAGCTGGCTCGCCTGTTAAAGGGTGGTGTAACCCCCAAAGTGCACTCCAAAAAAAAAAAATATTCTTTTCTGTGTTGTGAATTGTGTGCACAGTAGCCGCACGTGCATCAACAAAGTAGCAGCGCCAAGCATGCGCCTGTGTCATAAGTCAAGGGCCGGTTTGGACATCTGGTCCGGACTGAAGGACCTGCCAACAATTTCTGACATATCTACTGTCACTGCATATGATACTGTCACCATTGACAGAATGGTGGAGGATTACATCGGTGGCAGCATCCAAGTAGACATGTCAGACAGTCCGTACCTGTACTGGCAGGAAAAAGAGGAAATTTGGAGGCCCCTGTACAACTGGCTCTATTTTACCTAAGTTGCCCCCCCTCCAGTGTGTACTCCGAAGAGTTTTTAGTGCAGCCGGGATCCTTGTCAGCAAAAGGCGTAGGAGGTTGCTTCCACAAAATGTGGAGAAGATGATGTTCATCAAAATGAATCATCAATTCTTCCAGGAAGACCAGCCTCCAGAAAGTACAGAGGGACCTGTGGTGGTGGATTCCAGCGGGGATGAACTAATACTCTGTGAGGATGAGGACAACACTGAAGGGGGTGAGGAATCGGTGGATGAGGAGGATGAGGACGACATCTTGCCTCTGTAAAGCCAGTTTGTGCAGGGACAGATTAATTGCCAGCCTGTTTTGTGGGGGCCCAAACGATCCAATCATTTCAGCCACAGTTGTGTGGCAGACCCTGGTGCTGAAATGACTGGTTTGTTAAAGTGTGCATGTCCTGTTTACACAACATTTCCCAAGGACAATTCCATTTTGCATCTCTTTTTTTCTTTGCATTTTATACTCTTTGGGGCCTAGTTTTTCAAACTGCCATCCTGTCTGCCACTGTAGTGTCACTCCTAGATGGGCCACGTGTTTGTGCCGCCCACTTGTGTCGCTTAGCATAGTCATCCAGCTACCGCGGTACAACCTTTTGGCCTAAAAACAATACTGTGAGGTGTAAAGTGTTCAGAATAGACTGGAAATGAGTGGAAATGAATGTTATTGAGGCTAATAATAGCATAGGAACAAAAAAAAATAATTCTGTGATTTTAGCTGTTTTTATGCTTTTTTCCCAAAAAAATACAGATCCAAAACACAATACCCAGAACCCAAAACACGGAAGGGTGGTTTTGGCAAAACCAATCCAGATCCAAAACACAAAGAAAGATCCAGATCCAAAACCAAAACACGAAAAGTAGCCGGTGCACACCCCTACAAATAAAATAAAGGCAGAGGAGTGTTACCCAATAACCAGGGGCGGATTGGGAATTTAAAGTGGCCCTGGAAAAAACTTGGACAGAGGCCCTATGTGCGCGCGCCGTAGGCACGCCCCAAAAAAGTGGGTGTGGCCTCACATCAAGGGGTGTGGCCTAATGTGAAATTTCATACCCACAAGTCACTCCTTTTTTCGGCCATGCATGCCCGCAGTCCCTCTCTCCAGTGAACAAACAAAGCATGTGAATGAGTATTTTCTTACCTATATGATTTCTCTGTGACGTAAAAACCTCTGAAGAAATTGATCCTCCCAGGACAGGCAGTGTAGTATTCACTATTCATGCAGGAGATCTAAACTGGAAAACCAGTCTGGAAACCGCCTGTTTGTGTCGCAATAAAGCCAATGTTATCATCATGCAACAGAGGTTGAACTAGATAATACATAGTAACAGAAGTTTTGGGGCCGGACAAAATGTGAGTTTCCCATATCAAACAATTTTATATTAATAAAATATATTTGCTCATTTGGTACCATTTGCATCAGTGATATGGTTTCATTAGAATTGTTGTCTTACTGATGATTACTGTCCCCCAGTCTTTTCTTCCAATAGTACCAGTGGTCCTACCATGCTATTTGTGTGTCTCCAGCACCATCGCCTTGGTGTGTCTCCAGCCCATCCGCCCCTATGAGTCTCTCCAGAGCCACTCCCCTGATTCTCTCCAGCAGCATCCTCCTTTGTCTCCCCAATTCCATCATCCTGCGTCTCCGTAGCACCATCATCCTGCATCTCCCCAACACCATCATCCTGCCATAGCACAGAGTAGCCCCCCCTCCCCGACAGATTATCCTCTTACAGCACAGAATAGCCCACTCCCCGGCAGCCAGATCATCTCCCCATAGCAGAGAATAGCCACGTTCACCACAGATTATTATCTCCCCTCAGCACAGAATAGCCCCTCTCCCACCGTCAAATCATTGTCTCCCCATAGTGCAGCAGATCCTCCCTCCCCCAGATCACCATCTGCCCTACCACAAAATAGCCCCCTCCCCCACAGACTGATCATTTCCCCTTACAGAATAACCCCCCTCAGCTCCTCCTCAGACATCATTCCTCCCAGACTAGTGCAGAATAGTCCCCAGCCAATGCCCCCCGAGACTGATATCCTTCTCCCGAACCTAGCTATCAGCCAGTCTCTAAAAAAAATAATATCTCCCGAGCCAGGGCAGGTGCTAGAGTGTTCAGCGCCCCCCTGCAAACTATAAATTTTGCGTCCTCCTACAGATATAATACAGATGTGGCCACTCTCATCCTACCTGCAAGCGGCAGCATCGCGATTGCGTCTAGCCACGGCCAGCCACGTCCTGTTTGCGGGAGCATTTGCACCATGCGTTCCGATGGATCGCGGATGCATACACAAGGAAGCATACACCAGCAGGTATGCTAATCGCGGCAAACGAGTCACGTTTGCCGCGATAGGCATTTAAGCTGAGAAGGGACACATCAGTCTCTCTACAATGTTTCATATTTTTAAATGTTATGTACAAAACAGTATGCTGTAAAATAAGTGATTTTAAGAGATTAAAATGGGATGTTAAAATGGATGGCAGGGATAGGCAGTGGGAGACGGATGGAGGGTGACAGCAGGGAAGTGTAGTAGGTGACAGTTAGAGGGTGACACTGTGAAGAGGTAGAAGGTGACATTGAGAGATAGAGGATGACAAGGAGAGGGTGAAAAGAGAGAGGGTGACGGGGAGAGTGTGAGAATCAGTTAGTGACAGGGAGAGAGAGGTGACTGAGAGAGGGTGCCGGACGGGGAGAAGCACTGGGAGATGGGTAGTGGGAAGCTGGGGAGAGACAGTGGGTGATAGTGAGAGGTACAAGGTGACAGTGAGAGGTAGAGGGTGACAAGAAGAGGGTAAAAAGAGAGAGAGGGTGAGCGTCACTGGGTGACAAGGAGAGAGTGACAGGAGAGAGAGAGAGATGACGATGAGATGTTCAGAGTCAGTCGGTGACAGGGAGAGGGTGACCAGAGAGAGAGGTGACAGGGAGATGGTGAGAGTCAGTGGGTGACAGGTAAGGGAGGTGACGATGAGATGGTGAGAGTCAGAGGGTGACAGGTGAGAGAGGTGACAGGGAGATGGTGACAGGAGAGAGAGGTGACAATGAGATGGTGAGAGTCAGTAGGTGACAGGGAGAGGGTGACAGGAGAGAGAGGTGACAATGAGATGGTGAGAGTCAGTGGGTGACAGGGAGATGGCGACAGGAGAGAGAGGTGACAGGGAGAGGGTGACAGAAGAGAGAGGTGACAGGGAGAGGGCAATGCTGGGGAGAAGCAGTGGAAGATGGGCACAGGGTAATGCTAGAAAGAGGCAGTGGGTGATGGGCAGTGGATGATGGGCAGTGGGAAACAGCATTAATTATAAAAAAAATAGTAACATAACATTAAAGAAGTCTATGCTTACCTGACAGCGAGAGAAGGTCATCACTGTGTGAAAATGCCTACAATACACAAAATAAATTAAATATTATAATTAATATTTAAATTAAATCTACACATATAATGTACATACACCACCCCATCCCCTACCATTATCTATAACCCAAATAGATTTACTTAATTAAATAATCCCTTATTAAATAGATATAAACATTTATCATAAAACACTTACCTTTTTTCTGCAACTGTTTGCTTCCTCCATCTTCTCCAGTCCTATTCTTGATGTCCCTCCTCTCTCTGCATAGGCTCCTCTTTGGCTGGATGCCATTACACTGCACTGTGCACTCCTGTGAGGGGAGGAGAGAGAACAAGGTGAGTGGAGGAGAGATGAGGGGGAGGGGAGAGGGGCGGTGCTGAAGACTGCACTGTCTTCAGAGACGCAGGGGAGGAAAGAGGGGGGCGGTGCTGCTGCCTGTCTATCACCTAGTTTGACAGGGCAGCGGGGAGGAGCAATGAGGAAGGAAAGAACCCTGACACAGGAGGAGACTGACGCTGCTCTTCGTGCTGCTGCCTGGCTGTCATACAGTGACAGGCAGCCAGCACCAACACAGGCAAGGTACAGCAGTAAGAAGGCAGAGAGGGGCAGTGGGAGCTGCTCTTCATGAATGCCGGCACCGCTGCCTATCATACAGTGCGGCAGCCGGCAGCAACAGGGCACATTACTGTGGCAAGGACAGGTACAGTAGCATAGCGCCTCTAGAGACCGGCCGGTGCCTCCCTGCTTTACAGAGTTTGCTGAGCGTGTAGCGCCGGCCCTGTCCTCAGCCACTTTTGTCTCCACTGAACAAACCTGGTCACTGCATCTCCCAGACAGCCAGCCCCAATCGTCTCCTCTCCACTCTGTATCCTCCCCAGGCTGTGAGTTAAAGTTTAACCTCACAGACTGGGGAGGAGACAGTGTGGAAAGGACACAGCCCGCAGGCTGCCTGTCATTGAAGCACACAGCAGGGACAGCAGTTGACGCTATTCGGGGGGCGGGGCCACAGATGACAAGTGGCCCCACAGACCAATCGGCCCACCGGGATTTTCCCCACTGAAGATAACGGCCAATCCGCCCCTGCCAATAACCCTTTCAGGGTGTGTGTGTTTGTCTGTGTGAGGGGGGAAGGCATTTGCATACTTACACTAATAATATTTATATACAGTATACATATAAACAGGCATACACTCACACGCGCGTACACACACGCAAAGGAGAATAGTGGCACTTCAGGTCTTAAAAAATTTAAATAAATATGTAGGGAATAGGCAAAACTCTGAGTACGGGCTAGTAAGTCCCCTGAGAAGGGGCTAATAAGCGCCCTGAGTAGAAGATAGGTAATGCCCTGAGTAGAAGATAGGTAATGCCCTGAGTAGAAGATAGGTAATGCCCTGAGTAGAAGATAGGTAATGCCCTGAGTAGAAGATAGGTAATGCCTTGAGTAGGGGCTAGATAGCACCTTGGTCAATCATAAGATCTACATTGGTTTACTGCTTCAAATAAACCTTAACACCTTCTTAACTTACTTAACTACTATATATAAGTGAATAAAGACACGGACACCAGAGCTTGGCTAAAAAAGGTCACAGCTTTTTATTTATCAATTAATCAATCAACCTAACCAGGGTGGCTAAGAGACGCTGCAAGCTCAGTTCTAACTTTCACGCTGAACAAAACTCGGAGGACTACTTAAAAGTCCCCCCTCTAGATGCACTAACGATGTGAGAGTCTCACTTCCCTCTAGGGACAATCTGAGGTGCTACCGTACAGCCAGCATCTGGGTCCTCCCGTGCAGAGCAGGACAAATTCGCCAGGGGCAACGAGGGTCAGTGACCCCACAAAGTTGTCTTACGCCACTTAAAGCCACTGAGTTGCAGCGTACTCCCGCCAAAGCCAGGTCCTAAAAGAGACTGGCCCGCCACCCGAAACAAAGCTAGTCCAAAAACGAGAACAAGTCTTTCACAAATAAAGCTGTACCCAATGCATTCAGATGCACACCATCATTCCGGAAAAACTTCCCAAGCTCACCCACAAGAAAAACATGCCTAATCGCCACTCCATCTAAAAGACTCAACATGCCTAGTAACCGCACCATTCACTTTCTTCCGAGTCCTCTCTAGCGCCCCATGCTTACGCACCCCTCTCTAGCGCCCCATGCTTACGCACCCCTCTCCATCATATCCGACCATACAATCCGAACAGACGGCCATCGTACGTGAATCTCATCCAACACTCCACGCAGTCTCACAATCAGCTCAACCCCTTTCAAGTGACCCAAGTCATTCCCTCCAACGAGGTAAAACCAAGAATTTTGGAATTCCCCATTTCGCCACTGAAGACACCAGCAATGCCAACACCGCCTCAACACGCAAACCTCTCACACCAATCCAGCGGACACTAACACTACTAGGCCACAAGTTCTGGCTTTGCGACAAAACATGCTTTTCGGCCCAAAAGACATAAGAATGGCCCACAAGCCACACTGTCCCGTCTTCTTTTGCCAATTCTGTGAAAAAAGAAAAACCCTAACCATGAGAACCGCACCATACCCAAAACTTAAACAACCTTAAACAAAACACAACCTTACCAACACATAGCAACTAATCTAGCAGGGATGCCAATGTGGGGAAAACTGTAACCCGAGTGAAGAAGAAAACCCAAAAAACCTACCCGTGAACCAAATTGGGCCAGATCATGGCTAACGGGAGGAAAAATTAAAAAATCCCTTCACACCCCCAATTGCTCAACGCTAATCATTGAACAACTGGCGGGTAAGCGACGCATTCGGGTTGACGCAAGGAGTGCAACTATATCTTGTCGCATCGCACATATTTTTTTAAAGCAGCCGACTTCCAGCGCCCTACTTGCTGAATAGATTCTGCAGAAGCCCCTGATAGAGCAGCGCAAGTAGCAGCACCAATGCGGAATGAATGGGTACCATACTCTGATTCTCCTAAGCCTTTCTTAAATACGGCCGCAAATTGGTACTTAGTGAGAGGTGAGTTGTCAGCATGCACCAACCATTGAGTTCCTCCAGAAGGACGTATCTCCATGTAACTTGACGCTAATTGGACCGGACAAACGCTCCTGCCTGGCTGCTGTTTTAATGCAACCCACTTGCCTCTGCTGGTTTGATCAGTTTTAGAGAATCTAAGCTTGCAAAGCACAGCCGAATCCCTAAAAACGATGTCGCTTAACAAGATTCCAGAAGAACTGGAAGTTTTCCTGGAAGCCACCAACTCACTAACCCTAAATGCACCAAAAAATGCAGCTGCAAAAGCCAGTCGAAACAAAGCAACCTCAAAATTATCGGAAGCTATCTTCCCCAAAACTGATAACAAACCCTCCAACAACAGCAAGTCTACTGGTCGACGGGTATCAGACCGAGCGGGCACCCGCCTAGCCCAACCCTTCATAGCCTTCACTAAAACAAAAGACTTAGTAGGGTCGTGCAAACCCCTTAGCTTGCAAAAAAAAGAAATACCGGCAAGCGCTGATCCCATGGAGGCCGTGGACCTACCCTGTTGATATCTCTCCCAAACAAAGGAAGAAATCAACTCATCTGATGACTTACCCTCCTTCTCAAGTAGCAAACCATGGGCGCACCCATCTCGCCAAGCAGACGAGTAAGCCTTGAAAGTTGATGGGGCAAGCGCTTGTAACACCAAACCTTCTAAACCGGTCTGATGATCTGCCACACAAACTAGGGGCACACCAAACCAACGTCAGAAGCCGGCGGGACAAGTGCTCTAAAGCGTGTAAATTGAAAGCGGGACAACGCGTCAGCAATCTCATTGCATGTTCCTGGGACATGTCTAGCTCTGAATCTGATATTACCCTCAAGGCAGCGCAGAACTAAATGCCTCAGTAAACGTAACACAAAAGGCGAGGAGGAACGTTGGTTGTTGATGGCGTGAACCACGCCCAGATTGTCACACCAAAAAACTACATGGCAGTTACTCAGTCGAACGGACCAGAGTTCCACCGCTACGACAATTGGGAATAGCTCCAACAACAACATGTTGTTCGTCAGTCCCTCCTCTCGCCAATCAAGCAGCCACGGAGCAGCACACCATTCCCCATTAAAGAAAGCCCCAAAACCGGCCGAACCGGCCGCATCAGTAAAAAGTTGTAGTATGCTGTTCGCCAACGGAGGCGATGGCCAAATACGTTCACCATTGAATTGTAACAAGAACCTCGACCAATTCCGAAGATCATCCTTGATTTCGGTCGACAGGCGAACATACTGATGCGGCCGAGTCGCGCCGACTGTGGCTCTCTCCAATTTTCTACAAAAAACTCTACCCATGGGGATGATCCTACAGGCAAAGTTCAATGAACCTAACAGTGACTGAACCCTGCGCAACATAACTGAGTCCTTTGCTAAACAAACTGCAATAATCTCAAGCAGTTTCTCAACTTTATCTCGAGGTAGTCTACAACAACCCACCGCCGTGTCAATCTCAATACCTAAATATGATAAACAAGGTACCGGACCCTCCGTCTTCTCATGGGCAATGGGAAGACCTAAAATTCTAAACAAAGCCTGCGCAGAAAACAGGAGATCAGAACAAACCTCGCTCTCTCCTGGGCCTATGAAGCGAAAATCATCTAGATAGTGTGCTATGCCCGTCTGACCTGTTCCGGCATGCAGACACCATTGGAGAAAAGAGCTGAATTTCTCAAAATAGGCACAGGAAACTGCGCAACCCATCGGCAAACATTTATCTACAAAATACCCAGACTCCAAACAAAAACCCATGAATTGCATGGCCTCAGGGTGCATAGGCAACAAAAACGAAATGCAGCTTCTATGTCTAGCTTCGCCATTAAAGCGCCACGCCCAAAACTGCGCACTAAGCTTAAGGTATCATCAAAAGATTGATACACCACCCTGCAATAGCTATCAGGTATAGCGTCATTAACTGAGCCGTCTTGAGGATGGGAGAGATGCTGAATCAAGCGGAACTTACCTGGCACTTTTTTGGGTACCACCCCAACTGGTGATATACAAAGGTTATGCAAAGGAGGACAAAAAAAAGGACCCTCCATCCTCCCCAGCAAAACCTCCGCATTCACTTTATCTCTCAACTCCTTTGGAAATTCCCTCGCAGAGCGCAAGTTCTGTGACGCCCTAATAAGCAAAGGCCCTTTTATAGGTAAGCGAAAGCCAACTGAAAAACCTTCCAACAAAAACAAAGCATCCTCTCTACAGGGATATAACTCTAGCTAACTATTGAGAGAAGTCAAACAAACTGGGGAAATAGCTTTAATTAACTCATTTGTGCCCCTCCCCTTTTTCCTGTGAAAGAATGCCGGCTCCACGTCGACAGTCCTTGGCCGGAAGCCCCCCCCCCCCCCGCAGAGACGACAGGAGTGGCGAAAACGACAGCCCATACCCCTTGTACACTTGGAGTCGTTATACGCGAAACTTTCCTCTCCCCACCCCCGTCGCCCCTTGTCTGTTGTTAGAATAAATCTTGCAGGAGGGGGCCAAGGGAGGCCGACGCTGCTGAGACACTTCCAGCCATACCTCTACATCTTTGACCCCAAACGGAATGACTAGAGCACCATCATGCTTCTTTCGAAATTGGGAGTCATATTCGCGCCATGCCAAATTACGAGACCGAACGAACATGTCGAGAACCAAAAATAAGTATCTCATGATATTCACATTTTCGTCTGCTCTGGTCTCCAAGTAACATGTCGCGAAAATGAGCATGCCTTTTAACCATGTATTAAAGTTGCAAAAGGCATCTTCGCCAATGCCCCCTGTCTTTTTTGCC